>JAEIGF010000593.1:12720000-13402500 GCA_018903485.1 Drosophila littoralis | reverse complement strand
ATTTGTAAAGTGGCGGCAGTAATAGTAAAATTTGTTCTTGTCGACTGCAGCGGCAGGCAAATGCGATGACATCACTTCCACTTCCCGTGTCAGCGACTCTGGTGGGGGGGATGCAGCGGCGAGGATGAGGCGGACTTAAATGCTGCCATCATTTGACACTGTGTCTGCCAATTGGACTTGTGTTAAAAACAGGATGCACCGCAGTAATTCACAACACTCGGCGAGAACAACAACAACAACAACTGAAAGCACTTGGGGCACAAACACGCACACACACACACACACTCACGTACGTACTCCCGGCGTGCTTAAGTGTAAACAAAAGCTGATACCTTTATTTGAATGTGAAAAAAATTATAACGGCATTGATGTTTGTGCTTTGGTATGGGTTTTCGCTTCGGCTGTTGCCAGCTCTTCTATTCGCATTTGCTTTTCAATTAATCGTTTGTTGTGTCTGACATATAAAATATTATTAAATTAACTAATTTCGCTAATTTTTGTATTTAAATTGTTGGCGATTAATTCAATTTACGAATCACTCTTTGCTGTTTTGCACAGACACACGCAAACACTACACTCGCAAGCGCATATATATGTACATAGAAGCTCTAAAATACAGCTGGGCTACGCGCTGACACAACAATCTGAACTAAAAACAACCGTGGACAACACCTCACACGACGAGAGTTGCAAAGAAACTGACGAAAGTCGCTGGTAAAGAATACAAAAGGCAAGACTAACAATAACCAGGGCCGAAGAAATATCGATATGTCGATACATTTTGGCGATGGTCTGTACAACACACTTTTTGCGATATAACATACGATTACTTTAACATGTCTGTTAATTACTGTACTGTTAATATCGTAATGTTACACGCATCAGTCAGCTTTCTGTCACGAGTTGGAATTACCCGCGCGCTTGAATGTATATTAAACAAAAATGAAGCTTAAATCAGTCAATATGAACAGTTAATAGTTGACTCTCAAGCACAATTTTAATACAATTATTCATTTAAATTGTATTAAAACTGTGTAGATTATGCAAATTAAAATATAAATAACGAAATTAAAATATATATATAAAACATTAATACCGTTTTTTAATATTTCCTCTCTTAGCTATTTTATGACTTCGCTATTTCTCATACGGTATCTCAGTTTCGTTACTCTATCAAACTCTCGCTATCTCAGAGTGATTTTTGAATGTCACCTTTCTATGCGATTTTCATAAATGCAATTGAGGCTTAAAGCTATGCGATTGCTTTGTAAACGAGCTTAAATTAAAATACACTTAGCTGTTGTTTGATAATTTTAGTAAAACAATAATATATAACAATTAAACAATATTCTTAAAAGTAGGCAATAAAATACTTGCATATACAACTTATACATATAGGATCAGCAAAGCTATACTAAACAGCCTATACATAACGATTAGAACTAGTTACGCTTGCCGTTTAGACGATCCTGGATCTGTTGCAGACTCAGGCCTTTGGTCTCCATCACGACAAACAGCACAAAGAAGAAGGCCACCACACAGAAGCCAGCAAAGAGCCAGAATGCATAGTATGAGCCAAGTGCATCGAGCGCCGGATAATAGCGTGTGACCAGAAAGCCCAGAAGCCAGCACGTGCTGGCCACCACGGAGGAGGCAGCCGATTTGATATTAGCAGGAAACATCTCGCCCAGCACAGCCCAGGGCAATGGACCGAAGCCAGTGCAGTAGACAATATTGTAGATGATCAATGCGGGCACCGGCAGCCAAACCACGCTCGAAACGTCGCCCACAACCAGCTGCATGTAGAAGAAGAAGCCCAAAGCTGCCAGACCGACGCTCATTACGCTGGCCGAGATGAGCAGCAATATCTTCCTGCCCAGGCGATCCGCTACGATGGGAGTTAGGCCCGAGGAGCTGACCTGTACGCAACCAATAATAATGGTGGCTATGGCCGGATCCAGTCCAGTGTTGGCGCTGGCAAAGATCGACTGGCTGTTGAAGAGCACCACATTGATGCCGGAGAGCTGCTGGAAGCTGATGAGACCGGCGCAAATGAACAAGGCCTTGCGATTGCTGGGATTCTTCACCAGATCCATGACAGTGCCCTTGTTGGCCATGGCCTCCTCCACGTTGGCCTGTATAGTCGCCATCTCGTCGTGCACACCCTCGGCGCTCTGGCCGCGCAGAAACTGCAGCGAACGCAGCGCATCCGTCTTGCGGCCCTTGCCGGCCAAGTAGTAGGGGCTCTCGGGCATGAAGAAGAACACCACGTCCGAGATAATGGGCACCACAACGCAGCACCACTGCAGCGCCTGGTAGGAGACGAAAGGACCGATGGCATAATCAAACAGAATGCCAGCTGTGGATGAGAACAGAAAGAGTTAGCCTTATGAATCTAAGAGTCATCCGCCTGGCTACTCACAAACAATGAAGAGCTGCATTAGTGAGCCGGTGGCGCCGCGCACATTGTCCGTGGAAATCTCGCCCACGTACATCGGCTGCACGGTCATCACGAAGCCCACGCCGAAGCCCTGAACCAAGCGAGATAGATACAGGATCCACACCTCGGACGCGACCATGTTGAGCAGAAAGGCGAGCACAAAGAATACGCTGCTGGAGAGCAGCACCCATTTGCGTCCAATGCGATCGGCCAAGGGGCCGGCCACAAAGGGAGCCACCAGGGCGCCAATGGCGATTAGCGAAGATATCCAGGCATCCTCATCGGCCGTGATGGGCCTGCTCAAGGGCGAATCTGAGGTATCTTCGGCCTTCAGCTTGGGTCCAATGGGCGATGTCCAGCCCAGGCAGGTGCCCACGACGAACGCCGATAAGTTGGCTACAATTGGAGTTAACCTTACAGTTTATTATGCCCCACGTGCAGCAGCTACAGCCAACCCACCTGCCACAGCGGCCAAAAAGATGCGACCCGTTTTCACCGGTTCCATATTGCGCGATAAGCCGTCGCTTATCTGGAAGGAGCTTACTTCTGTGTAAGACTGTTCACGCTTCTCTCCCAACTGGCTCATTGCTGGCATCTGGCTTGCTCACGAGTAGCAGCTGCAAGATTAAAGGGTGCACGCACATTAAAATTAACAATTAACCATTTCAAATACAATTGTCCGCGAGCTAATAGTGCACATTAACTGCCTAACGATGGTCTTGAAGGGCTTCCACTCGCTGACCAGGACTGTGCTCCATTAGCTCAGCATTAAAACTGATTTTGGGCTATTGCGTATACGCCGCGTTGACTCACAGCCAAATTCAAAGTGTGGCATTTGCACTTATTTACGAAAATCATTTCGTACATTTATGTATGTGTTTTTTTTTTTTTTCTTTGTTTTCACATATATCCACAGAAGTTAAGTGTGCTTGTATCTAGGCACAATTTCCAAAAACAATTTAATTGTGTTTTCGGTAAACAAAAGTAGCGAAAAATGGCTTTTTATTGAATTTGAAACGAAATGAAAATATGCGCACAGTTTTTGCCATATAAACAGCGAGTACGTTTAATGAGCCCAGGTCGTAAATTACAAAATTATTTTAATTTGCACTCGGGACAAAGCTAATGACAATTATTATTGTCTGTCCTATAGCTGACACTTTCCATAGATTTTCAGGCAGCGTACATAGTTATTGTTATTATTATTATTTTAATATTGCGATATTAAAAAAAAAATGCACTCAAATATTTGCTTTTAAACTGGTTTCACACCAATTTGAATCCTTACTTGAAGTCGAACTAAATATAAACGCAACGAAATGCGAACCGCAAGCCTTGAAGCTGAGAATCGAAATGCTGAAGCGTACAGCGAGCGGCACGAATTTAAAGGCTTTTTTTGGACCTGTATTAAAACCTTAAGTAAATACAGTATCAATAATGCTCACCAGCACTCACACACGCACACACGCACACACAGTCTGTGAGAGGCAAATGTAAGAGCGCATTATCTTATCAGAAAACCCGCAGCTCTGTGGCACATCCATCTAGTACTCGATCATCGTTACGTTTGTCTGTTCTGTTCTCGGATTCTCGGTTCGACGCAAGCAACTACTGTGAATTGTCATATATTTTTGAAATACAACATTTTTGTTGTACGAATTGCGCCACTTGCATTTGTGCATTTTGCACTTGAACCTGCCGAAGCGATAAGGCGTCGATTCTCATCCAATCTCAATTTGTTTGCACAGCTCGACCCACTTCAGCCGAAAGTCGCCAGTTCGACGAGGTGTGACAGGTCTAACAAGAATCAAAACTTCGAGTCCACTTTAGTTACAAATAATTCGTAATTTTTAAGCAATTTCCGTTAATTGTTTACGCTACACTCGCCAATCGAATCCGTTCGAACAATATATTACGAATGTGTTGACTTGATTTTGATTTTGTCATAAAAACACTTAGTTCTATTATGTAATATATGTGCATACTTAACTGTATACTTAGTTAGGGACTATCTATAGATATTGGCGAAGACTTCACAACATCTACGCCCATACTGGTTACTTGAATTAGATTAGACAAATGTTACGGGAGGAGGTAGTTGGGTCAAGGTTTTCCACATAACTATGCGTCAATTAAAGAACACATTGTCTGAGAATTTCGAATTGAAACACGTTAGTATACAAATTGTTAGGGACTATCTATAGATATCTTCACAACATCCATGCTCTATACAGGTTATTTAAATTCGATTCGAAAAATGGTACGGGGTAGACGTAGATCGATCAAGGTTTTCCTCATATACTATGCACTAGGTTAAGAAAAGCTGGATGGAAAATTTTGAAAAGCAAAATGGACTGCCTTTTTTATTAGATTACGACCTAGGTCACTACGAGAAATTCAAGAGAAGGTTTAAGTGGCGTTTTATTAAATTAGATAAGAATACCGGAATGCATATGTAAATTCCAGTTCTTTAAAAGTCATAAAATATATATGTAATATGAGTGTCAGTTCCTAGTCCACCTATGTCACATTTTTGATAATCATAATAATAACAATAATAACAACTCGGCAAATATATGATTGGCCCTAAATAATTTGATAGGTGTCAGCATCTATTTTACCTACTATTATATGAGTGTGTGTTTTTTTCTTTGGTGCAAATGAGGCGAGACAAAATATGTGTATGAACGGAAATTAATACGAGCAAAGAAAACAAGCACGCGTATGTATGTATGCGTGTGTGTGTGCCAGGGCTGTGTGAATTTTAACAAACCAGACTGCCTGTTGCTGCTTAGATATTTTGTTCTCTTTGCTTTTGTTGTGCTAACAACTGTAATACTGCTTATGTGCGTGCTTGGCAGGCCAACAATGGTCGCTTGTATTGGCGCAAAAGACTAACCATCGCGTTCGTAAATGGTAAGCCTGGGTTCGAATCCGCGAGGTGGTAAAATAATAACATACATACATATATTGAATATTATGATACGATATCCGCATTCAAACGTATTTAAAACTAAAATAAAATATCAGGAAATATGTCGCAGTTTAAAAGCAGCAGCATCAGCGAGAAGAAAACACGAAATAATTGTCCATAAAAAACAGGGTTGGCTACTTTTACGGCTTAAGCAAAACACTTACAGTTGTTTGTTTATATGATATGTGTTTATATTCGGTCGGGATCTGTTTGAAGCATGTTGTTTATACATATATTCACCCACGCAATGCCGGGTAATTTCTTCTAACAGTATAGTATGTTCTAGTAAGTATATCAGCTTCTGACACATTTGTGACACTAATTGGCAATCAAGTATTCGGCGATACTGATTGATAAGATGCCAACATATGGGCCACTGTCGTACATTATTTCGAGCAAGTCGCGAAATTCGGGCTTAATCAATATTTGTATACACATTCATTCATTCATTGATAAAATTCAATAAATCAGGCGGCGGGCTGCATGGAAGATGTAGCTGGATTTATTATTGCACACATACATATGTATATGTGTGTATATAGATAAACCGAGAGTCGCGTGTGTACCAGCTGCCAAATAACAATTAATAAGCGACATTGACGTAAAAAGCCGCACTCCGCAGTGTTAATGAGAGAAAACTAGAGAAGGTTGACATGCGCAAGAGCTGACACTTTGCAAGCGCTGCTGCTATGCGGACTTTTTTTTTACAATTTCTATTCTTTTGGAAAACACTAAAATGAAATGCATTCTTAACAAGTATAGGTTGATTAGGCACAAAAGTGGCAGTTAGAAGACATTTTATACCCTGAACCCATTGACAATAAAATGGTATAACAATTTTGTGAAAATGTATGTAATCAGACAGGAAGAAGAGTGTTTTTCTGTCGCACATGTTTTTCACCAGCCGAGTTGATCTAACGGTTCCATATTTCAGTTTCGAACTTAAGACGCTCAGATCGAGTTTAAATCATCGATAGCCCGCCATGTTACCACGAAATCGATAACAATCGAATCGATATCCTGCTTGTTGACCATATCTCGGAGCTTATGAGAGCCAGGACAGCGCATACTTTTGTGTGAAGCCTTTCACATAGTATTCACACATAGAATATTTCACTTTACGGGCAATTTGAACCGTTGCCATTAAATTTGGCTGAGGCTAATCTTGTGTTTGAGTACTTCACACATTTTGAAGTCAAATTTATGCACTAAGACTTCAGATAAGACATCAAATTCTATTCCTTAACTATTAAAATTAATAAATGTTTTATATTAAAAAAAAAAAAGAATAAAATGTATATTTTTTTAACTAAAATTTGGACAGATTATTGAATTTCTAAAATTTTGATATTTTATGAATTTAAATAAATTGATTTTTGAACTTAAAACTTTTGTGTTGCATATGCCAAGTACTTTATACTCACAAAAAATAAAAACTAACTGAAAGGATGTTTCGTTAATTCTCAAATAAAATATTTGTTAAACACAACAAATATCCTGTGCCGCTGCAGAGCAACTAGAAGACAGACCACTTGCTACGACGGCAAATCAAAACTGTTGACCACATTGGGTACTAGCCCAGCACTTGATCATGGCCCACAGAACGGAGCCGCATACTCAAATAAAGGTTACCCCGATTGATATGCATTTTGATAATAATGTTTGGAGGGTCTATCGTAACGTTTCGTATCGCTTGGGGCCAACAAAGTCACAGAGGAATTATTAACGTACTTAAAAAAGTTCAGCGTATTTAATCAGCACTCGAATAACAAAAACATTTCCATAGTAAATCAAAAACAATTTGAAAAAAAAAAACCAAATTACTGTTATGAAGTGTTGTTAATTTAATAGTTAGTTTCAGTTAATACATTACTCACCCATTTTGCCAAAATAATCAATTAACACACAACAATAATTAATTTTTTTGTTTAATTTGGATAAATAATTTAAGGTTTGAGATGGGGATAAGTATAGCCTCCCACCAGCTGGACACTGTAGATATATGTAATTATCGTTGCAGCACTTAAGATCAGAGAGAACTGTCGTCTATCGTTGCCGGAACCCGAATGCTAGCTTTGCGCGAATGTTTTGACGATTTTGTGGGCCTATTTAAAATGTAAAAAATTGAGCCGAGAATTTATGACAGACGCATTCACAGTTCGTGTTTAGTTGAAGCAAATGCGAGTAAGATAATAAGCACAAATCTACTATGGAAAATGCACATATGTACACACATACACACACACGGTACGACTATTATATCGTTTTGTCGCCGAGCCATACGATCGTTGAACTGAGCTGCGCTTCAAATTGTGCGATTTTTTATCACTCTGGCTTTTGTCCCATGTGAACTGGCGAGCAAATCAAAACAAGCAATAAAATATTCAATTACACTTAATGCAATATTATAATAATGAAACTAAACAATGAATGGCGACAGTTTCAGAATTTTAATTTATATTCCATCGACTTGTTCCGCACAATTTGTTGGAAAATTTCTTGATTAATCTCTTGCGACGCGCCAAAACAGAAAAAAAAACCGCTCAATCCAAACACTTTGAGGAAGTTCATTGATATGCAACGGGCGGCTTACGGGGGGATTGACTTATTTAGCCGGCGTGTCGCTACAGTTAAGCATTAAGCGAGACTCGTACAAATCTTAAGTATTGTAAACGTGCGTGCCTTTAAAACGCGTCAACTAATTAAAATGTCGCCGATGTAGGCACTCGGTATGTTTATTTTGTTTCGTTGCTTTAAATGGAAATATATTTGCGTCATCAGACAGCTCCCGGAATCAGAATCGTTTTTGGAATCGGTTACAGCACAAAATAAATGATATAAGACAGGTCGATTTATAAATATAAGCAGACGTGCTTATATTTAGAAGGAGGCTCGATTCGATGATGCCAAAGGAAGCCAGTCGAATTTGAGGTCCGGTTCCGTTCACTGACGCGTGGCACCTTTTCGTCTTTCAAACTGGTTTCCAGATTACGCTGGAGTACGCTGGTGAGTTGATTATCAAAGTTTAGTGACTTATTTTATTTTATTGCAACTCATTGACTCGCTTCGGAATGATTCATTAGATTAAGAATCAGCAGTTGATTTTACTTTGTACGTTTCTTTGGACTTTTCATGAGAGAGTACTCTTATTGGATTCAACTTAAAGCGGCGCTTAGCTAGACTTTAAGTCCCTAAGTGTCGAAAACTAAAAACAAACGGACTATGCTAAGCCTAGACTTATATTTCATAAATGGGATAACCCTTGCCCACGCTTAAAATTCCTCAACATCATTAAAAGTACTTATTCAAAAATTACACGTACTACTATTTGATTTATTGTCACTTATTAATACGAGGTCTATGTAATATATCTCTAAAATACATTAAGTAAGAATATTAACAGGAGATTGAATAAGTAAATTGAGAAAATAAGATAGAAAGGGGCAAGAGAGTAAATTAGAACGAGACCTTGACAGAGAAAAAGTGTATTTGATACACATAATAAAAGCATGAAAAACTTTGAGCTTTACTTGAATTTATGAGAATCGCATAGTACGGCGATATTTAATTTTATTTAATTTGCAACGAGGCAGAAAGTAAGCTTGGTTTCCCTTTAGTATAAGTGAATATAATATAATCATATATACATTCTGGCTGTTATTATAAGAGGTCAGAAGAAGTTCACGTTGTAAATAACATTTAACAGGGTAGATGTGTACAATTAAGATTGAAGTTCGCTGGGTGCTTAATAATAAGGTTGCATACAATCGTTTTTCACCAATTTCCCGAAGCTCCGCCTTAATGTGCACTCACAGCACTCACTGTCACAGTTTGTTGAGGCCTGTTTTGCATGTAAACAATATCTGACAGGAGCATGCCTAGCCCATTAGATATATTTGCTAGTTCGGACAGCGAACTGTCAAGTGTTTAATAAATCAATCAATTTATTTGCCAGACTCTCCGGCAACATTTACAATAAGCAGGCATATAAATATGATATCCAATGAGCCGTTATCTGTTGGCAATTTGTAGCTGGCTTAAATGGAATTATAGACACACTTACTACCAACAACAGCAACAACAACAACAACAACAAAAACAACCTGTTGCATATGTGAACAAGCAGCCGCTTTGGCTATGAGTGCTTGGAGGGGGGGGGCTCCCAACTGGCGCTTCCTGACATCGTTGGTGGCAACAGGAAAAACATGTAGTTAAATATTTGCATACGACAAAAAGAGTGCTGGCAATTGAAAAGTGGAACAACAACAACTACAACAACAACAAAGACAACGGCTGTAATTGACGCTACCTGGCATCGAATCAATTTGCGTCGGTGCGTCGGTCTATCTATCTATCTATCTATCAATTGGCGACCTTGCCAATGCCCGAAGGCCAAGTGCAGGGCCAACGGGAAGCGAACCGATTGCTAACGGCGCCAGAATGTGGGCGTGGCCAGTAGGGCATCTCGTCGTATGACTGTGCACCGAATTTATTATGACAGCCGCTGCTGATTAGCCGATTAAATTTAAGGGGCGTTGCCGTCGCCAGGCGCCCAATGCAGCCCATCATCGGGCCGGGTGATGGGTTATCGGAGCAGCATCTAGTATATTTGAGTGGGTTGCTAATAATAATAATATATATACACACACATTTATTTAAATATATACACATGTCTTTACAGCCGCACACTTTTCACACACATATCAAATACATTAAGAAGACGGCCAAAATAGCTAAGCGAATCTCGTTCTCCATCGAGCTGGAGAAATGGTCCGCAACATTTGGCTGAGTACTTACAAAATAAATAAGTCTAAACTAATAAAACCATATGATAAATATTGTACATTCTGCATGGCACACGGCGTATGCGTCATTTAGCCCATGGCATACAATTAACATCTTCTTCTTTTTGGGCTGCTCAATTAGTTCGAAGCAGCTCTTTAATGGCCGCTGAGCCACGTTTGTATTTGGCTGGAGGTTTTGCCCTTTGTTTCGACCACCGCAAGAGCCACATAAACTGTGGCAACGGCCATGCAGCCGGCAAAGAACCAGAAGGTCATGTCCGAGCCCCAGTCGGTGATCATGATGCCAAAGCATTTGGTCACCACAAACACGCACAGCCAATTGGCCATGACTGTGAGCGACACGGCGGTGGCTCGGACATCGGGCAGAAAGAGCTCGCCCATCATTAGCCACGGTATGGGACCATATCCCACGGAGAAGGTGATGATGAATAGCACCATGCACAGCAGCGGCAGCCAGCCGATATGTGACACATCCTTGCCGCTCTCCTTCATATCAAAGTAAGCGCCCAATATGGCCAGGCAAATGGTCATCACGGTGCTGCTGAAGAGCAGCAAAATCTTGCGGCCAGCACGTTCAATAAGCAGGGATGAGGTCAGTGTCATGATCACCTGCACCACGCCCACAATGATGGAGCAAATTGAGGCGTCCAAGCTGCTGCCGGCTGACTTGAATATGGATTCTGTGTAAAATATGACCGCATTGATGCCCGAAAACTGCTGGAAAAACATCAGCAAAATGGAGATGATGAGACCATTGCGGGCACCACGATTTGTAAACAGATCCAAGAACGTGGCATCCGCGCTCGCCTGATCCAAATCGTTTTGTATGACCTGAATGGCGCTGCGCGAATCGCAATACCGGCCCCAGAGCCACTTGAGAGACAATGCCGCATCCGCACGACGACCCTGCGGGCAGAAATAACAATTAGATCCAATAAAGAAATTTTAATGAACAATGCTCACCTTCTTTAGCAGATAGACGGGCGTCTCCGGCAGCATGAGCATGCCCACAAACAACGCAATTGGCACAAACAGGCACATTATGCTGAGAGTACTCCATGAGACCATGGCGCCCATTATATAAATAAAGAGTATGCCCACTGTGAGCAGCAGCTGGAAGAGTGTGCCAAGGGTTCCTCGAATGCTCGTCTCAGCTATCTCCGAGATGTACATGGGTGCCACCACACAAAAGCTACCCGTCGATATGCCTAAAACGGGTTCAAAGATCCAGTTAGAATTGACATCAAGTTTGCAAACCTGGCTTGAGCCCGGAATTTTACTAGATCAAATGATCAAATCAACATTACTGATAGATTCGTAGATTGGGGTTGGTTCGAACCCCCGAAAATTGTTGTTGGACCCATAAAGCTTACCAATTAGAAAGCGGCCAAAGTACAGCCAACCAGCTGATTTGGCAAAGCTGATCGACAGCCAGGCCAAAATGAATGGGACATCCATGGCCAGCGCCGTGTAACGCCTGCCAATTGTATCGGCTATATAGCCCGTGGGCAGGGCGCCCAAGAAGGCGCCAATGGCCAGCAGCGAGCTAACCCAGGTCTCTGCAAGTAAACAAATTAAGAATCGATTTCAATTGACAGCAATTAGCGTCTAAATGTTTCCAAGATTCGATTTTGTCTCGATATCATTTCCGTTCCAATAAACCTACGTTGGGCAACAGTTAGTTGTAGTTCATCATCGTGGGGCAGAGTCTGCGTTATTGGACTGCTCGCATTTCCCGTGGAGTTGGTCGAAATTTCCGTAATATTGACGGGGGGACGCACACTGATCTGAGGCAGCACAGGACTCGTCCAGGCCAGGGCAGTGCCAGCAGCGACTGCGCCCAGGCAAACTGAAAGCACATTTCAAGCAATCAAGTGATCAGGGGATCATCATATTTTTGCAATCCCCAAACGAAAACTTACCCACAAGAGCTGCAATATATTGACGTGTCTTGGAGGTCTTCACAACGCCATCCTGCAGCGGATCGTAGAGCATGGGATTGCGTGACGCGGCATCGGTATCCTCTTGGCTGACGGTCTATGCAGAGCAAGAGATTTTAAAATATTTCAAATATCGCATCGACTATTGACTTCTAAGGTGAATCTATTTTTGTTTGCAACGACACGTGCTGTCGGTTGCGGCCCCACAGAAGCTGGGCCAAAAGCAAACATTTTTGTTAACAAAGTTAGCGAGCTTATCAAGATCTCATGGCCTATATTAAAGTCCTTATATGGCATTCTATGATTCAAAAACTTCTAAATGCCAAAAAAGAGCAATTGGAGGTCATGATACGCTGGCGCCCAAGAATTCGCAAAAGCCAATCAAAATAAGCAGAAATAATGTAAATAATAATGCATAAATGAACAGATAGATATAAATATCTGAGACTAGATGTGTGTATCTGTGTGTGCTTATTTTTAAAAAGAAGGTGTGTGCATTTGAATATTGCCATGTGTCTAGCATTAGAATGAACCAATATTTGGCCTTTACCTGCCACCAGCGCGCCATGGCACGCACTACTTTATCCGAGTCCATAGTAAACTCTCTGGGATCTGGCCAATTAAGGGTATTCCCGAACGCGTTATATAAACACAAAAGCTATCAGAGGACGCACCGTTTAACGACACTTTATTTATAGGTATTTATATCTTTATATTTTGCCGCGACTTTTATTTTTCCTTTTATGATATTTGGTCATTAATTATTTTAAAAAAACATTTGTATATATAGATACAGGTTAATGTGCATATATACATATATATATGTACAAAAAAAAATTGTATTTTCCGCTAATTTTAGTTGACGGCTCCGCGATTGTTTTGGTCCGTGCGGCCAACACAGTTGGAGACGACTGTTTTGGCGACTCTTCGAAAAACGTATTTTCTTCTCAGATCTTTAAATTTGCGGCGCTTCTATATTGGCCGATACTCTCTAGATGTTCTAGCAGCCTTTTCCGATTCTATTAGGAAATTCGTAACGATCTACAACTCAGATATTACTGATTGGAAAGAATGGAATGCTGGGGCTAGTCTTTCAGAATAATGTTTATTGTTATTGGACAGAATCTTTGCTTGTTGCCTGTTATACGAATTTGAATATAAACTTAAATACATGTAGCTTGTGTTGACTTTTTGCAGGGTATTTCAACTTCGATAAACTGTTATTTATTTAACGTGTTGTTTTGGCTTTTCATTGTAATGCCACGGGATTACGCGCATTTAAATGCACAAGATTTCGTATTTTACGTCAGACACAATAGAAAAGTGCATCGTGGACTTGAACGAGTGTCCAAAGGTGCAAAATAATGATCTGAAAGATTTTCAGTGCAACCGCTATCAATGTTCATATATAAAGAACTAAATAGTTTATAATTGATTTTAGATAGGATTAGATGACTGTGTCAAGCCGTACATTTGTGTCTGAGATATAGGGTAACAGATCGTATATAGTCGCATTCATAATTGTAGCACATTGCGAACGATTTCATAACAAACAAACACAAATGTTACGCATACGCCCCCGCGTCCAACTAAACAAACACTTCCTGTAATGTCTATAAAAAATTGCGTTGCTGTTGCACTTGCCAAAAATGCCATTCGACGACATTCAAGTGCGTCAGGTAAAAGCATTTGAAATCTTGCAAAATAACTTATACTAAATGGATATATACTTGCATCTGTACTTCGTATATACGTAATCACAAATACGTATGTGAATATTGTTAGAAAAACAGACAAAATAGTTGTCTCTGAGTGGCGAGAGATTTATTTCCCTTTGGAGGTATACTTAATAACAAATTCCATTGCCGATGCACGATACTGATAAATTATTTTCACGTAAATACTGTCGACTTCATTTTTCCGAGCGTTCCCAAAAGCAAAAGATCAAAAAAGTAAGCAATAATTATCATTATAGTGCATTCCAATTGGGTAATTCCCACTTCCCATAACGCGACTTAGATATTGTTGCCCTGTTCAGCAATATTTCTAACTATTTTATGGGATTATGCGGTCATTACAGATATCGTGAAATAATGCAAATACCATCTGCAAAGCAATAAGAATAAACGCATTTACGACAAAAGTACGAATGTATTTACACATTTTATATTTATCTACTTGGGTGTGATGCTCAAATCCTTTTGGGAATGCAAACGAGCGCATCAATGTTATCAGAACGGAATGTTTAATTGTAAAGTGTACTACACAAACGTAATTGCATTTAATGGCGTCAATTGAAATTCAAATGTCAAATAAACCTGTCGCCATTCCCTGCAACAACAATAACAACAACAACAGGTCAGCTAGAGCGGGAGAGAACGAGCGAGGGGAGAGCCCATAAAATGCATTTGCCGCGCAGAGAGACCGAGAGACGGAGAGACACACCCACCAGTCAAAGGAGGCGCATCACATGCTAATTAGTTTTTCGTTTTCTTTGCTCTGTTTACTTTTTGCCGATACCCCCTTGCCGATGCCCCAATGTCAAGTGCAATCATCGACATCAACATCGGCATCGGCATCGGCAGCGGCAGCGGCAGCGGCATCGGCGCCAGTGTTGTTGACGCCGTTGCGCCTCGTGTTTTTCGCAGAACACGAAGACAACGTTCTCGGCAATCGCTCGTCGTAGTAGTCGGTCGCTGAGTCGTGTGCTGCGTACTGGCTAGCTCTGAAATTTATCTGCTCTCAGTAGCTCTAGGGAATGCGTGATTAAAAATCCCATAAACAATTTTTTTAATTTGTATTAAGGGACAACGAATCAATTATAGATTCTATTGCTATTTTACTTGAAGGTGTGTACAAGATTATTGCATGCAAGTACAGTGGCTCCCAATAAGGTTCGTGCAGTCTCAATTCGTAATATTAAACAGGTACTTTTGGATAGTTGGAGATAGTATTTTGTATTTTGCGAGAGTATAACCTGAAAGAAGGCTTCTCTGATCGCATAATTTATATACATACATACATACATATGTTCATGCTCAGCAACAACCACTGCGCGTTCGTCCGTATGTATGAAAGCTTCAGTGTCAATCTCAAACAAAGTTTACATCGCTTTTTTGCATGTATGTATGCGTGCGTGTTTGCCTGGATGTGCATGCATGTATGTGTGCATGCATGACGTTTGAATGTATGTGCTCTTATGCCAAACATAGGCAAAGTTACAGTTACAAAGTTTCTTCGAGCGTGTGTGTGCGAACTTTTGCATAAGGGCACAATAACAGAAATATTTCTAAATGAATAATAATATATATGTTAGGGCAATTCAGTAGTAGATTTACAAAAAATACAAATATTTTAATCAATTCAAACATTTCAAGCTGATACGATTTAGACACATGCAAGTTAACTGCATTTTTCCAAGTAACATTTAGATTCAGTTCTTATATTAGCTTTTATCCAATATAATGCGCGTTGTAAGGCTGCAAAATGCATTGTTTATGGCGGATGCGCTGGCCTTGGTATGCCGAAACAGACATGTAAATATTATGGTTGGTTCGCAGATTGCTCGACATGTTCAAACATGTCCGGTCTGGAAACATAAACAATAAGCGATAGGGTCCAGAACGACAACAACAGTAAGCTATAGCTATAGAGTATATACATATGTACATACATATATGCATTTAATGTGAAATATGTGCTTTTTCGGCGCGATAAAACCAAACAATATTCAAATTTTGACAATGCACGACACAAGTTTAATATATTCTATAATATCGTGTCTCTATTATCACTGTTATCAGTAGAGGGTAAGTCGACTCATGAATCACAAACTCGTCTGCGCTAATCTAAATGCCAACATACAACTAATACATATATAAACATACATATGGCATGTCTGAAAATCTAAATCATAAATCGTCATATTTAAAGGTCATTAATTGGTCATTATCAAAAACAGGCACTTCTCACGTGAACTTACGCATTGTCGTGGCTTCTTAAGTGGTGCTCAAATATACTTTTTTTCTGGAAATTTAATTTATATGGAAGGGAGTACGCAACTATTAGTTACCCAGTAGAATGTGTGGCTCTCGAAAAATATTATGCATAAACACATATTGGAGTGTCGAGTGATTATTTATTGCCGAGCTATGGGTACTTAAAAGTTTAAACGAAAAATTCGAATCCAGGCATTTGCCTAATTGTTCCATTGATTGGCCTACAAACCAAGGTAAGCTATACAAGTAGTCCATTGTATGTGTGTGGGTTTATGTTCATGGTCTCTGATAGGATGACGTTGAATAATTTATGAAATCTTATGGCTTGGCAATAGGCGTAATAAAGTAAACATTTAAAATTCGGCGCAAGTTGTCATGGTAAGATTTGAGCTTTGCACTAGAATTCCGATGTTGGGATCGAGATAAGATATCTAACCTAAAGTAGGAACTAATAGGCAATAAATTAGCCCAAAGATTGTGGATTATTTATATAAAATATCAATTGAAAAAATACAATGCTGGCCATTAGTATATACCAATGATGAGCATATCAAAACTTTTATCAGACCTAAGCATAGCATACTTTTCAGTAACCATGGGATCATTAGGTTAGACCAATGAATAATAAAAGCACTTGATTCTTGTAAAAGAAACTAATAACATTCTAATACTTTATTTGACAACAAATTTGAACATATTTGAAAATTTATTTATTATAGATTTTGAATAAATTTAAGTTCAGCTTTTGAAACAATAAGATTTATTTAACATTTCTTAAGGTTTACTTTGCGAGACGCTCTTACCCTTTTAATATCCTCAGTGGCAACCATAGTTTAGTCTATATAAAAAGTACCCAAAGTCAGGGAGTTTTAAATTCCGCAGAAAAATATTTGTTAAATGTTTCTTAATTTATTTAACTAAATTTTTGTTCCAGTTTAAATTTAATGGCAACGCTTTTAGTATCGAAACGTGTGGATGGGCGCACTGAGAGCCCGAGCGAAACTGAATTTCTCTAAGGAAACGCGCTTAACAGCACAGCTAAAAGCCAACGCTGCCAAGACCCAGCGCAGCGCGTCGACTGCGACGCGGCGTCGTCAATTGATATGTATGTATGTACATATGTGCGTAAGCATAGCGCGACAGCAGCAGCGACGCCAGCGTTAACATTGTGCCGTCGACTGCGCACTGAGGCTTCGAGGCTTTGCATTGACATGAAGGAGGGAGGGAGTCTTGGATAATCTAAAGATCGATCAAGAGCTTAATATGCGTATGGATATATTGCAATTAAATCCAAATCAATTGAGGTTCTACATGGCGAATGAGTGATTTAAATATTTATAGCTGATCGCTGTGAACAGAGATCACATCGTCGCTTATACTTCGCTTGTATGTCAGAAAGCTAACGTTTGGCTGATCGAAGTATACCTGAAACTTCTCCAGGAGTCGCTGAAAGCCGCTCTTCAACGCTGCCGAGCTAACATCCTTGAGCTTATCCAGCACATAGTCAATAAGAGCGTTCATCAGCATCTACAGATCGAAAATATGATCGAAAATATGATTCGTAATATACATTTGCCTAACATCTTTAGTCAATGTACCTTCATATGCTCTTGAGACACTTGGCAGCGAGTGTGTACTACGTGATTGTCGCTCAACAGTGCTTGGAATAATACCGGATCGTTCTGATCAATTACGGCGCTTATATAGCGCATAAAGGCCAAGGAATGTCCGTGCAAGCGACGCATATCAAGTTTGCCATTATAGCGAAAGTTTTCAAATGTTCTGTAGTATTTCATAATAAAGCTACAAATTGATGCTTATTTAACATTAAGTTTCAACGAGCTCATGTTTTTCATCTCACGTAAAGTATATATCCTTCCCATAGCGCCGCTCGAATGGTTTGATGAGCTTCCAGGCCTGCCGTAGAGCCAATCTTTCGTTAAGCGTAAAACCAGTCTCATCATACACAGGTCCAACTTTGAGTACTGGCAACGGCTTTGGAAAGATGGAGGCCACATCGATACTAGTACTACTATCACATTGAGAAGATAATTTTGAAGTAACTGAAAGTTTTGGTAAGATTTTGCTCATTATATTTCAAATAAAAAGTAAGAATATGGGTAATATTGAAAATATGACGGGCGTATAAATATGTCTGCAAAACTACTGCAAAATATGAAACTTGACATTAGATAACTGATTAAATATAGTACGCCTATGTGATTTTGGCTAGAAATTTGGAACAAGTTTTTTGTAGATTGTGCTCTAGCCACATTAAGCGCCTGTTGTTTCATCGTATATCAATTATATGGTCCCAGGTTCGATTAATTTATAGACTCAGATCCATCACATTCTGATGTTCGTTGAACACAACAATAATATCTTTCATGGAAGCGCCTTTGTCTGGATCGGGACTCCAGCAGAGGGTCATCAATTCTTGAATCTTGTCGGGACAGTGAAATTGCAATTCATCCAATGACGGTCGCTCTCCTAATATGAATATTATACATTGATTATAAAATGAACAATAAAAATAAGTTATTACATACCCGTTTCCACTTTTTGATATATTTCGGAATTATTGCAATACTGAAATGGCTTTTTCCGTGCTAGCATTTCCCACAGGGTAATGGCAAAGCTATAAACATCACATTTTTCGGTGTATTGTTCGTTATTGAAAACCTATCGGAGACAAGATTCCTTGTGTGAAGTTGCATATAAATTGAAAATAAGAAAAGTAGTGGAAACCTCTGGTGCCATATGGGCGGCATCGCCAACATTGCCAGACATTATGGTATCCAGATGTCTTACGAAAGAAAAATCATAAATCTTTACACAGCGATGTTTATTACATAGTAACCTAACATAGGACCACTGGCTGGCCATGCAGATAGTCAATACCCTGTAAAATAACGAAAACAATAAGCAATCCTTAAGTTAGTGCACAGATACGCTTACATTGGCGATCTGGAGCGCCCAGTTTATAACATGTTCCAATTCATACTTCGTCTGTTCGATATGTAAAAAGTTGTTTAATAACCCGCCATCCACGTATTCCATTACCAAAAAGAGAGTAGGACCCTAGATCGATGTGCCATGTAAAAATATGATATTCTCATGGGTTGCAAGAAAAAGCTGTTTCGTTCCTCTTTCGAGAGAATTAGATGAATTGATGTAAGCCTTCTTTACAGCAACATCTTTCGTGAGCCATTTAGCCTTATATACAAAGCTTCCCTTACTGATTTCCTAAAAAGGAGTTTCAAGTATTTCATATGCATTTGAAGCACGAAACCAAGAACTATGTCGTCAAAATTGATGGCATTCATTTTTGTCGTAAGAATATTATAAATTTCACTCTATAAAAAAAAAGATAAGAGATAAGCTTTCCCAACACGAAACCTTTTTATATGTTGGACAATTATTTTGCAACAAATGACAGCCCTTTTTTATAACACTAACGTTATGTATTTTATAAAACGCAGTTTACAATTATAGCTATTATATTTTACTGGTTTTTTAATTGTGCGAGTACATATTTAAAATTTGATATTTTACTTCTAGTCGAGTTGTAGTTAAACATATCGAGCATCGAGATTAATCGATTAATCGATAACTTTAATATTTTATGGGCAACAGTTACGTCATATGTAAACAGCTGATATTGCCGCTAAGAACATAAACATGTCGCTGGCGAATCCTTTTCGTGCCGTATTTCGTCTGCCAAGTCGAAATCAACGCGTCAATTGGTTTCCAGGCCACATGACCAAAGGCATGCGGCAAATACAACAGAAGCTACGCAGCGTCGATTGCATTGTCGAAATACACGACGCCCGCATTCCACTAGCAGGTCGGAATTCTCAATTCTTTGAAACAATTACAGGTAAGCAAATGAGATTTGCTTTGTTTATGCATATTGTACGGCAAAATTTGTTGCTCCCATAGGCAACGGCGTAAAACCACATATATTAGTGCTGAATAAGGTAGACCTCATTGGGGCCAAGCAACAACGTGGTATACTCAAGCAGCTGCGAACACTGCAGCCCGAACTGAGAAACATTCTCTTTACCAACTGCAAAGATCAGCGGAATACCGGCGTATTGGACATACTGCCATTGGCAACAAAGCTGGTGGCCGAAAGTACCAGATTCAATAGAGCACAAAGTGCCGAGCACAACATTATGATTATTGGTGTGCCCAATGTGGGTAAGAGCAGCATTATCAACGTGTTGCGAAATGTGCATCTCAAGAAACGCAGCGCGGCGCGCGTCGGCGCCGAGGCCGGCATTACTCGAGCCGTCGGCGAACGCATTAAAATCCAAGAACAGCCATTGGTCTATATGATTGATACACCCGGCATACTGCAGCCGTCTGTTACCGACGATGAAATGGGCATGAAATTGGCACTGGTTGGCTGTGTGCCAGATCACATCGTGGGCGAAGATCTGATAGCCGACTATCTGCTGTACTGGCTGAATAAACACAGGCGCTACGAGTACGTCGACAAACTGGGTCTAACCTCCGGTCCCAGTGATAATATAAGCGCCGTTCTGGCAGAATATGCACAACAGCAGGCGATGTTCCACCGCGTTAAGCAATACAATGGACAGGTGGAGGTGATGACAAATTTATTGGCCGCCGCGCGAAAATTTATCAGCTTCTTTCGCACTGGACAGCTGGGGCCTATTAATCTAGACGAAGACAGTACTTAGCACGGAGTTTCTTATAATATAGTTACAAAACTTCTTTAATTTCTACTCAAATCTTTGAAATCAATTGTCGACCATTGGGACGTCAATGGCAATGTTACCGACGCCAGGTACGGGTATAGAGTAGGAAACACCAACATTGTCCATCTCAGTATCGGCCGCTTCTTCCTGGGGCACGGCCAACTCTATGGGTACTTGTTTTGGCTCCACGGCCGGCATCTGTTCGGGATCGATGTTGCATACGGTTGGCTCCACTGCATCCGTGGGTGCACTGCTGACAGCGTAGCCAGTTTGTGCCGCCACTGCACGCAATTCCTCTGGAACGCCTTGCATGCGCTTACTGATGTTGCCAGTGTAGGGTGCCATCTTCTGATAATATTCGATGAGCATCTGCGGATCCTTCTCCGATACCTGGCTGCTTGGCACTAAATCGAACTCGTCACAATATTGCCATCTGACGAGGTATTTTATTTCCCCGGTAACGTCGGTTGCGCCCATGATCTCAGCCAGTTCCAAACCACGCTCATAGCCGCGTGGCTTTTGTATTTCCTCACATTTAGGTTTCTTTTCGCCGCGCTTCTTAGATTTTGCTCGCGACTCCTCGAACTTTTGTATGAGAGCTGGGCAGTCACAGTTTTCCTCCGGCTCCCAGGTATTGTCCCCGGATGGATAGCCACGCCACTTAATGAAATACTCTACTTTGCCATCCGCAGTGATACGCTTGTCCACAATGCGCTCAACAACAAAATTCGGTTCGTTTTTTACCATTTCTATTGTAAATTGTTTGTTTTCAGATATTATTAATAAGCTTGTGAGTGTTGGCTAATGATGCAAGAAAAAAATCGATAAGTTGCGTTTTTCATACTGCTCTCTGTTGTCTGTTAACTAAAGGACTGTTCTGTTAAGTGCAGGATCTATCGATATTTTAAGACGACCCGAAATTTAAGCTCGTAATTTGTATGCATATCCAAGTCATAGTGCGCACATGCGATTTGAAATTTTTCCGGTTGGACAAACCATTTATTAAGATTATAAATAATAATGGCCCAGTTTGAAAACGATTGGGCGGATTGGGATCCCCTAGCTGAGCATTATTTTGATGAGACTTCAAACAAATATGAAAGCGTCAACGAAGCACCGGCAACAGATAATAATAAACAGGATCGGATTGCCAAACAAATGCAATATCCATACTTGCTTATTAAAAAAAGGAATCAATTTATTACCAACAATATGTTGAGAAACTTTTTTGGCGACATTATTTATGACATCGAATTTCGCTCAGGATCACGTGTATTTTGCGTTTATTTTCATAATATTGGGTATGTTGTTTTTTTTTTTTAAGTATATTATTGATTTTCGAACTGTGTGCATTTCCCGTATCTCGAATCAGATCTCTTGAGGCGGCCTGGACAAAGATTCGCCAGTTTCCAAATATTGTGTTTTGTGTCGAGGGTCGTTCTCAACAAAACAAAACTCTACCCTGTCAACCAAACGAGGCTGAAGCAAGTAAAATGCCCGAACCAGAACCGACTTCAAACGCCGTGGACTTGGAGTCTCGCACTATTCAAGTGTCGGCAAATCAAAACAAGCATCCGGAATTCTTCAAATCTCCCATAGTTATCAAAGCTGACTACACCGGTAAAAACTCCCTGCTGGCCGTCAACGATGTGAATCAACGTTATCTGAACGTTAAATATGAGTTCACGCTGGAGCGATGTGGAGCTTACGAGCTGCAGAAGATTGTTGAAAAAGATCAGGCCGTGCTACACTATCGATCCGGCCGCTTAATTGTAACGTAGGTATTTGTCATAGGCAAACATAACGTTTAATATATTTCTATTGGTTTATAGGCCCAACAACCAACAGGAATCTAAGGCGTGTTATGTTGAATTAAAGCTGCCGCAACTGGCCAAGAAGTGTTTAGCTTGCAATTGCTACACTGACAACAGTTGCAAATTTTGCCGGATGCCCTTCTGCAATCCAGTGTGCTTTGATGCCCTAGCCGCTGCGCACAAGCAGAGCTGTGACAAGGGTAGGCCGCCCCTGATTGACGATACCATTACGACAAATATCACAAAGGTAAAGCTGCCGCCCTCCGGCAGCAACGTCAAGATCACTGCGTTTGAGCAGACCAACGTATTGTACGTGCGCTCAGCTGAAGTTGTCGCCGAGATTGCCTACTACAAAGTGCTCTCGGACGTCATGATGCGGGGCAAATTGTCGCCCAAGCTGACGCAGTTGCCGCAATGCGGTCAGATAGTGATCTACAAGTCCAGCATTCAAACTGTAAGAGCTATGGTGCTTAATGTCGACAATCCGCAGTCCATATATGTGGTGTGTGTGGATTATGGCAACGTGGAGATCACAACGCTCGAATATCTGCACGAGTGCAGCGCCTATTTGGCAGCATTGCCGCGCTATGCTGTGCCCGTGCTGCTTCGCCGCGTACCAAGGCGCTACATGTGCCCCAATGTGCGTGGCATGTTGTATGAGCTGGACCACACCTACACATTTGTGCTGAAGTACTCGGAGCGTGAGTTTGACTTCGACAAGGGCATGCAACGCGTCGTCCTCATTGAGAGCGAACTAAATCGCAGCTTAAATGGATTGATCAAGACAATAGTAACGCCCGTGGAGCCCTTACTATCCGAAGTTGGATACAAAGAGGATGTAAGACAGGGCCAATCGGTGCCTTCATCCACTTTTATCTAATTCTTCTTTGCTTTGGATTGCAGTATTTGCAGCACGTGCATTTGCCAACCGGCAAAGGGTTCGACATGGTCGTCATGGATAATACGTTCATCAAATTTGGTGTCATTCACTGCACCCTTTTGGATTATGCCTACGAAGTAACCCAAATGCAGCGCGACATTCAATTCTATGGTGAATCCGTTGCCAAATGCGCATTCTATGCAGCCCCGTAAGTCGACGTCTAAAATATTTGTCATTTTTAATTTTATATATATTTATATTTTTTTTTTTAGGAAAAACGATCTATGTATTGCCAAATACCAAGGCAAATGGTGCCGAGGCCTGTGCATGGAACTAGTGGGCGATGGTTACCCCAGCATCTTATTTATCGACTACGGAAATATAATCCCAATTCATGTTGATGATATTCGCCCATACCCTCCACAATTTATGTTCCCCATATTAACCACTGAATACGATCTGCTGGGCGTGCCCGCTGATGTAACCGACGAGCAATTGGCACGTCTGGAAAAACATTTGGCAGTTGGTGCCATTGTAAAGTGCGATGAGGTTATTTACAACAAACATGATAATAACTACTCGCTGCGCATTGACGCTGTTCAGAAACTTATAGAATAAATCTCATTTTAAGATGTTTGCCATATAGCCTTAACCAAAAAAAGATGTTGACTTAATAAAGTTTATTTAAGTATTTGAAGCTCAGGATCTGTATGCTGCTTACTGAAGACGCATCTTAGGCTAGATAATTCATCGCTGAAAAATGTGTCCTGTAAATTAAAAAGCAACTAAAATCAAATCAGTTTAAGGTAAAGAACGTTGCATACCTTTAAAAATGCTTCGCTGAAAGGTGGCTGCCATTGGCTCCAGCTCGTTAATGTCTGCAACAGCAGAAAGTTTAAGCTAATATTTGACAAACTCTAGCATTTACTCACATTCTGTACAGCTCTGAGCAGATGTTGCGTGTCCTCCACGGGCAGGTTTATTAAATCCATTAAGGAATCGGTGCTATTGACCAGTCCCAGCTGTTGTCGCAACTGTCGCTCCTCCAAGCAGTCAGCTGTGATTAGCGTATAAATTCGCGTGTTCGCTGACAATAAATGCCTCACCGCAGCTCGTGCGCTATAATTATAGAGTATTACATATTTGCAGCCAGTTAGGCGCTCTCTTGGCAGTTGGCTTGCCACTAGAAGGGCAACCATTGGCGCCTTGGCATCCTCCGTGCTGGGGGCATTGAAGCAGTCGGCTTGCAAGCCATCGGCAACTTGTGTGTGTGGTATATCCCAGCATTGACAGTAGCCCTTGATGATGTCCAAGCAATTCTGACTGTTTGCAACAATCGCACACTTCTCGCCGCGCACTGCAACTAAATTGTCGAGCATTAGATGCACGAACTCAAATTTGGCAGAGTCATAGAGACCCATTTCCTGCCAGGGCGGCAAATGTGGTACCAGTGCATCCGACACAACGGGCTGATTCTCGATGTGCTTCAGTAGCACCGGATGATCGCAAGTCTGTTGAGCTACTTGAAGAATGTCACTCGACGCGGATGCTTGTTGCTATAAATTAAAAATCAAATAAAAGAGGAAATAATTAAAGAACATTAAAATGACAACAACAAAAAGTGGCCTATCCTAAGGTTCACCATCCATAGACAGACAGACATGGGCTTTGCGATTTGACTCGGAATACCAATATATATATATATTTCCTTTGAGGCTTCTCGCGACTTACCATGCCCGAATCCCGACAATAGTCGGCAAGCAGCTGCAATGTCTGATATTGAAGTTCCGCCGGCGCCAGCATGCAAATGTATTCGTCTAGCTTGAAAGGAGCAGCTGCTGGGATGACACAACTTGAGCTTTCGTGGAGGAATTTGCATTCGGGCAATCGCTTTGGCCTTTTCAGGATGTTCAGCGACCTTTGTGGTATGTCGCTGGTTTCATGGTGCCCGGCAACTAGACCAACAGATTCCTCTTGCTGGCGATACCAGTTTTCAATCTCTTCTTTCCGCTGCGTTATGCATTCGGCGGCGGTCGTTAGCTCCACTTGTATCTCAACGTCCCTCAGGCCGATTTCTAGTTGAGCATCTTCCTGAATTTTTTCATGCTTAAAACACGTTAAAACGTCCATTACTTTGCCCGTTTCGTCTTTCAAAGTTGCCTTGGTTGCAGTCAACTCTAGCGTTCCATTGCCTGTCCAGGTTTTATGTTTTTTGTTGGACTGTTTGCGCCAGAGCACTAGAAAGATACGCTTATCGGTAAGGGGATTCTCTCCTTCATTGTACTTTCGTGGCCTGAATCCTTTATAGCAACCTCCGGTTCCCCATTGCATTTCCAGAGGCGCAGCAACGTTATTGTCATTTCTGACATTCAATTCAATAGCAGCACCCATTTTGGCTGCTCTGCGTATTGATGGAGCCTGCGATCGGCGCATTAGACTTGTAAATGCAACGCCTAATGTCTAAATTTTAATATTTAAATAAATAATTTCAAATGGCCGCTGTGTCTACTTTCATTTAAATCTAGTGATGAGTGATAGGAATGCATAAATATATGCGATAAGGTTAAATATATCGATATATCGACTCTGTTAAATTACCTGAGTCTGTTAAAGCAAACCGATATATTGTTAATATTCATCGAGCTGTAATTGGCACCAATTGACTTATCGATGATGCAAAAAAGCACCCGAGCCGGCGTTTCCACATTGTGGATTACCCACCAATTCCAGTTGTAGTGGAACTGCAGTTGACCCGGGTCTGTTGCATACAAATGTCAGCATGGCGTTCCATTGGTGCGACAACAACCTGCATACCACGGTATTCACGCCACGCGACTTTCAAGTGGAGCTTCTGGCGTCCGCCTTCGAGCGCAACACCATCATCTGCTTGGGCCATAGAAGCTCCAAGGAGTTTATAGCTTTAAAGCTTTTGCAGGAGCTCTCCCGACCAGGACGCCGGAATGGTAAGGTGAGCGTGTACTTAAGCTCTCAGATTGATGCTGAGGCCACGTCCATGTACACAATGCTCACACACCTCACTGATCTCAAAGTGTGGCAGGAGCAGCCGGATCAGCAAGTGGCGTCCAATCATTGCTGGGCCGACTACCATGTCAGCATACACAAACCAAGCACCTTTCTGTCGTTGCTGCAAGCTGGGGATCTGCTTCTAAGCAGTATTCAACTTATTGTGCTGGAGGATTGTCACGACAGCTCTGTCTATCGCAGTATTTTGCCCATTTTTGAGGACTTTATTCTGCCTGCAGAGCCATCCGATAGACCTCGCATATTGGGCCTGGCCGGCCCTTTGCATAGCGCCGACTGCGAATTGGAAGAACTGAATGCCATGCTAGATACATTGGAACAGCAAATGTTGTGTCGCATCGAGACGGCCAGTGACATTGTCACGGTGCTGAGGTACTGCGCCAAGCCGCATGAGTATATTGTGCAGTGTGCACCCTTCGAGATGGATCAGCTGTCTCGCGTGATAGTCGATATTCTTACTACACATAAATCGTTCTTGAGTGATCATCGTTATGATCCCTTTGAGATCTATGGTACCGATCAGTTTATGGAGGACCTAAAGGGTAAATGTTAATGGACTTGCCTAAGTTATTTCTTATTGAAACATGAATTAATAATTTGTACTACTACAGATATTCCCGATCCCAAGTTGGACCCGCTGAATGTGCTGGACGGCCTGCTTGCTGTGCTGCATGAAATGGGACCCTGGTGCGCGCAACGCGCCGCTCTTCATTTCTACCAACGCAACGAAAAGCTTAAGGTCAAGACTCCACACGAACGCCACTATTTGCTCTTCTGCCTGGTGAACACAGCGCTAGTAGAAATCAATGCGCTCTGCGAGCAAACATTCCAAAAGCAAGTCATCGAAGATCCACTTGGTACCATTGAGCGCTACTCAAGCCCTAAGGTGCGACGACTGCTGCGAGTGCTCCGCTGCTTCAAGCCAGCTGAAGCACACACCCAGACGGATGGCTTGCGTAGGATGCGCCACCAAGTGGACCAAGCGGATTTTAATAAACTATCGCATACACTGAAAACCAAGTGTCAAGTGATTGAGCAGCTAGATGAACAGCTTGGGACTACGCGTACTTTAGTTAATAATTTGATGCATCTGATCCAAGCAACAGATAAGGAACAGGCGAAAACGAGCTCCGAAGGGGCAGTTCCAGTGACTCCACCACCGCCCACAACAAAATGCAAATCCAACGCACAGCCACACACTAGAAGGAGGGCGCACACACGGCGGCACAATCGGCACCAGCACGATACAAGCGAGACCCTTTGCGCACTTATCTATTGCAATCAAAATCACACGGCACGCGTACTTTTCGAACTGCTTGCCGAGTTGAGCAGACGCGACCCGGATCTCAAGTTCCTGCGGTGCCAGTACACTACAGATCGCGTGGCTGATCCCGCGACGGAGCCAAAGGAGGCTGAACAGGAGCACAGGCGGCAAGAAGACGTGCTCAAACGCTTCCGAATGCACGATTGCAATGTGTTAATTGGCACCTCGGTGCTGGAGGAGGGCATTGATGTGCCCAAGTGCAATCTTGTGGTGCGTTGGGATCCACCCACCACCTACCGCAGTTATGTGCAATGCAAGGGACGAGCGCGAGCCGCACCCGCTTACCACATAATGCTTGTGGCACCCAGCTATGATCCTACTGCAGCGGCAACTGATGATATAGTGCAGCTGAACGATCAGAGTCATCGATTTTTATGTGCCACGATTAGTGATACTGCTGAGCAGGAGCTGGACAGTGACTCAGACGACTCGGCGTTGCCCAATTCGCTGGCCTCAGATCCTTATACTTTCGGCACAGCTCGTGGAACGGTCAAAATACTTAACCCGGAGGTGTTTAGCAATCAGCCGCCCACCGCATCAGACATAAAGCTGCAGGAGATTCAAGATGAGGTGCCGACCGTGTTGGATGGCGGCAACTCCAGTGATGACGCCATGAGCTTGACCAACACCACGCCCAGTGACAGATCCGCCGAGCGTAGACCCAAGCAGCGCTTCGAATGCGAAATCCTCGCAATGCCAGATAATGCCCTGTCCAAGGAGGCCAACGTCTCCGTCGCGGCGGACACTTTGACGAGCACTACTCAGGCGCTAGTGCATCAAATGGCACAATATCGTGAAATCGAACAGGTAAACATTACGTATCCAGGTATTTAAAATAGTTCAACAGATTAGGAGATTCTAAGAGCTATAGAAGGAATGCTGATATAACTGCGCCGACATATCTCTGCCTAGTACATTTTGTCTGCATACTTTTATCGCTTTTTTTTCCTCGCGAAATTCTGGCCTTTGATATTATTTTGTTACTCCATGTTGGGGACAGGGTATCGCCTAGTTGTGCTACATCTTGTATTTAATAATGTGTTTGATTTATAGATGCTGCTATCGAAATGCGCTAATACGGAGCCAGCCGAAGTGGAGCAACAACAAGCAGAGCGCTTCACCAGCTGCCTGGCCGCCTATCAGCCCAGGCCAGAGCTGTCGACGGGCGCCTCTGTAGATTTGAGTACTGCCATCGCGTTGGTCAACAAGTATTGCGCCCGCCTGCCCAGCGATACCTTTACCAAGCTAACTGCTCTATGGCGCTGTGCGCGCTCCGTTCGACAAGGCGTTATCCTCTACCAGTATACATTACGCCTGCCTATCAATTCACCACTGAAGCACGACATTGTTGTAAGTGTATGAGGTTTTATAGTATAATAAGTATATCGTCTAGCATGTCCTATAAGGTAATGGGTATTTTGATTTCATTATTTCATTAAAATATCGTCAATTTTGCAAAATTTCTGCTTAATTTAATTGCATTTGAAGGGTCTTCCAATGCCCACGCAAACACTGGCACGACGTCTGGCCGCGTTCCAGGCCTGTGTGGAGCTGCATAAGATCGGGGAACTGGATGATCAGCTGCAACCCATTGGCAAGGAGGGCTTTCGCGCTCTGGAACCGGACTGGGAGTGCTTCGAACTGGAGCCGGAGGATGAGCATATAGTGCAACAAAACGATGAACCACGTCCAGGCACCACCAAACGGCGCCAATACTATTATAAGCGCATTGCATCGGAATTCTGTGATTGTCGTCCAGTGGCTGGGGCTCCCTGCTATCTGTACTTTATTCAGTTAACACTGCAGTGTCCCATACCCGAGGAGCAAAACACACGTGGTCGCAAGATTTATCCGCCGGAGGAGGCGCGGCAAGGCTTTGGCATATTAACACTGAAACGCATACCGAAACTGAGTGCTTTCTCCATATTTACACGATCTGGCGAAGTAAAGGTATCGCTGGAACTCGCACGCGAGCGTGTTGTGCTAACCCAAGAGCAAATTAATTGCATCAATGTCTTCCTTAATTATACGTTCACAAATGTGCTACGACTGCAAAAGTTCCTCATGCTCTTCGATCCGGATTCCACTGAAAATTGTGTGTTCATTGTGCCAACGGTAAGAACGGAGCAGGACAGCCGACTTATAGATTGGCAATTTCTGGAGCTCATACAAGCCACTGGGAACCTGATGCCGCAGCCAGTTCCGGATGGAGAACGGCAGGCGCAGCCCTTTGAGGCGCAACGTTTCCAAGATGCTGTCGTCATGCCCTGGTACCGAAACCAGGATCAACCGCAGTACTTTTATGTTGCCGAGATCTGTCCTCATCTATCGCCGCTCAGCTGCTTTCCGGGCGACAATTATCGCACCTTCAAGCATTATTATCTGGTAAAATATGGCCTCACCATACAGAATGCGGCACAGCCGCTGCTCGACGTGGATCACACGAGTGCACGTTTAAATTTTCTAACGCCACGGTACGTAAATCGTAAGGGCGTGGCACTGCCAACCAGTTCGGAGGAAACGAAGCGTGCCAAGCGGGAAAATCTTGAACAGAAGCAGATTCTAGTGCCTGAACTGTGCACAGTACACCCGTTTCCGGCATCCCTATGGCGCACGGCAGTGTGCCTACCTTGTATCCTTTACCGCATCAATGGGCTGCTGCTGGCAGACGACATTCGGAAGCAGGTCTCTGCCGATCTTGGCCTGGGGCGACAACAGATTGACGATGAGCAATTTGAGTGGCCCATGCTAGACTTTGGCTGGAGCCTGTCGGAGGTATTGAAAAAATCACGCGAATCTAAGCAGAAGCCGGACAGCACGGAGGCAATCAACAAATCCGCAGATGATTCTGCGCAACAGACGGTGGCTGAGCCGAGCATTGAGAAGGCCACCAAGAGCGCTAATGAGCTAGTTATTGAAGGCGAAGAACAATTGGGCAATTCGGATGACTTTATCGAGATTGGCACCTGGTCCAATGACATGGCCGATGACATTGCCAGTTACTCAGAGGGTGATGAGGATGAGGAGGATGAGGACTTTCTGCCTGTGCTACCCGCCAATGTGAAGTTCTGTAAGTGTGCAAGATTCTCTTATTTCGTCAACCGATTTACTTAGTATTGATTTCACTTGCAGGCGACCAGCAGACACGCTACGGCTCACCCACTTTCTGGGACGTGAGCAACAGCAGCGGATTTAATCAGTCAGCAGCGCCTGGACAAAAGCGAACAGGGAAGCCGCAAGGTGGCTCTGGAATAGGGAATGCTGCAAAAGTGGAGGGAAAACCCAACTACGCCTACTACGACTCGGACAACTCACTTAGCTCTAGCTATGATGATGACGAGCATGTGGGCCCGATTTACCAATACAGCTCGGAAGATGATGATACGGATGACATCGTTGCCGGTCGCATTGAGTTCACCTCAAAGAACGAGGCGGAGACCATCGAAACAGCGCAAGAGCTGGAAAAGCGCCAGAAGCAGTTGTCCATTATACAAGCCACCAATGCCAACGAACGCCAGTACCAGCAGACAAAGAATCTTCTCATTGGCTACAATTTCGAGCAGGCACAGCACAAGAGCAGTATCAACTACGAGCAGTCCATTGTGCGCTTCAAATCAGAGATTGAGAGCAGCGGCATGTTAGTACCACACGGCGAAGAACTGGTGCTACAGCGCACTGAAATTATCGCAACGAAAGCTGACATGGATGGGTCTACTTTGCAGCTGGAGCTGCTAAAAGAGTTTTTGCCATACGTGCCGGAGTTGGAAATGCTGGCCAAGCTCGCCAGCAAACCGTCACTTCAGCTCTCCGACTTGGTTGAGCTAAACGCTACGTGGCTGCAGCAGCACAAGCACGAAATTTACAGCGTAATGGGCTGTGGCGATAGCTTTGATAACTACAACGATCACCACCGACTGAACTTAGACAATAAACAGCTCAGACTGGAGTACCAGCAAGAGTTGGCAAGAAATTCAGATTGCGCTGCACAACGAACTGAAAAGCAAATAACGGGCAGGCCTGATGGCGCCTTCAGCTTTGATCATCAGCCGGACCTGGTGGGACATCCTGGACCAAGCCCTAGCATCATTTTGCAGGCACTCACAATGTCCAATGCCAACGATGGCATCAATCTGGAGCGCCTGGAGACAATAGGTGATTCGTTCCTTAAATACGCCATTACCACATACCTGTACATCACCTATGAGAATGTGCACGAGGGCAAGCTGAGTCATCTGCGTTCCAAACAGGTGGCCAATCTCAATCTGTATCGGCTGGGGCGACGCAAGCGACTCGGCGAGTATATGATTGCCACAAAATTTGAGCCGCATGACAATTGGCTGCCGCCTTGCTACTATGTGCCCAAGGAGTTGGAGAAGGCGTTGATTGAGGCTAAAATACCAACCCAGCATTGGAAACTGGTCGATCTGCTAGATATCAAGAATTTAAGCAGCGTGCAAATCTGCGAGATGGTGCGTGAAAAGGCTGAGTCGTTGGGTCTTGTCGGCAGCGTGGAACAGCCCGCAGCTGTGCAACAGCTGACACAAAACGCAAATCTAGACGACTCTAACGAGACGAACGATTTCAGCTGCTTCATTCCGTACAATCTGGTCTCGCAGCACAGCATACCAGACAAATCCATAGCCGATTGTGTGGAGGCGCTTATTGGCGCCTATCTAATCGAGTGTGGGCCGCGCGGAGCGCTGCTCTTCATGGCTTGGCTGGGAGTCCGTGTGCTGCCCTACAAACTGGAGCCGACAGCAGCAGCCATTGAGCAACGTATGCCAGGCAGTACCAAGCCGGATGTGAACAACATGATAACAGTATATGGTGATTGGCCAACGCCGCGCAGTCCGCTTCTGCATTTTGCACCCAATGCTAATGCCGAACTAGAGCACTTGCTAAGTGGGTTTGAGGAGTTCGAGGCCAGCCTAGGCTATACATTTAGCGATCGTGCCTATTTACTGCAGGCCATGACGCATGCCAGTTACACGCCAAACCGTCTGACAGATTGCTATCAGCGTCTCGAATTTCTGGGCGATGCCGTGTTGGACTATTTGATAACGCGGCATCTATATGAAGATCCACGCCAACACTCGCCAGGTGCTTTAACCGATCTACGATCGGCGCTCGTGAATAATACGATATTCGCATCATTGGCTGTGCGCCATGGCTTCCATAAGTATTTTCGCCATTTGTCACCTGGGCTAAACGATGTCATCGATCGCTTTGTTCGCATTCAACAGGAAAATGGACATATCATAAGTGAAGAGGTAAGAAGAAGTTTAACTGAGTCCACAACAGTCGTATATCACGATTATAGTTTCGGATATCGTTACAGTACTATTTGCTTTCTGAGGAGGAGTGCGATGATGCTGAGGATGTTGAAGTACCCAAGGCTTTGGGTGATGTATTCGAATCAATTGCCGGTGCCATTTTTCTCGACTCGAATATGTCGCTGGATGTGGTGTGGCAGGTCTACAGCAATATGATGAAGCCCGAGATCGAGCAATTTAGCAATTCTGTGCCAAAATCACCCATACGAGAGCTGCTCGAGCTGGAACCGGAGACGGCCAAGTTCGGTAAGCCCGAGAAGTTGGCCGATGGTCGTCGCGTACGCGTCACTGTTGATGTCTTCTGCAAGGGCACATTCCGTGGCATTGGACGAAACTACCGAATAGCCAAATGTACAGCTGCCAAATGTGCACTGCGACAGCTGAAGAAGCAGGGCCTGATAGCCAAAAAAGACTAAAGATGTGGCGCTGTGTTGTGAATAACTTTAGTTTTAGGTACCCGCAATGTACATATATACTACATAAATGCTCCAATAATAATAATTATAATATTTTAATAACAAATGCAGCAAAGTTGCAAAAGCTTTTCTGTTTTTCAAACTCAGCAATTACCATCTTCTCTACTATCCTACATAGATGGAACCCCCTTTTATTCGGGTTACGTTATCAAATAGCTGCCTTTAAAGCTTTTGTATATCAATTCGTCTATAAATTTATTTCAACAATAGCGATCCGAAGATAAGCTTTCCTTCTTGTTTTTTTTTATACCCTGAAAAAATGGGTAAAAGGGTATATTGTATTTGTGCAAAATGCAAATGTATGTAACAGGCAGAAGGAAGCATCTCCGACCCCATAAAGTATATAGATTCTTAATCAGCATCAATAGCCGAGTCGATCTAGCCATGTCCGTCTGTCTGTCCATATGTATGAACGCAAGGATCTCAGGACCTATAAAAGCTAGAGACTTGAAATTTTAGATGTAGGTGCTCCTAGTGCCTGCGCAGATCGAGTTTGTTTCCGATAATCGATAACTTACTCCGTTTCCAAGCAATCGGTAAAAATCGATAAATATCGACATCCTATATTTTGAGCAAATTGGGTAAATAATTAGAGCTAGAGTCACCAAACATGATATGTTGCTTCTAGAATATTATATGTATATGTCAAGTATCGTTCATTTTAGACCTATCGCCTATATATCCTGCTACCACCTCAAAGAGGGTTCAGGGTATTCCCTAGTCGGGAGCTCCCGACTAAAACCTCTTGATTTTTGTTATACCCTTGTAGAGGGTATTTTATTTTTGTCATAAAACAACTGATAAAGTAAATATGTTCTAGATCAGAATCAACCGCTCAGTTGATCCAGTTGAACTGGTCTGAAAATTAGGTTCCTGTACGAAACCTTTTTTGTTTATCAATATTTCTTCACCAAACTCGGCATTTATATATGTATAGCTCTCATGGGAACAATATCAACTCTGGCATTTAATAGTCAAACTATGCAGACATATTATATAGCTGTATAGGAGAAAAATATTACGTTTTGCCAGACATTTTCAGAAAACTCAGCATTAACGAGTTTCACTATTCTGACATATTAGCAAAACCTTAAGGCAAATGTAGGGTATTAAAACTTCGGCGTGCCGAGAAAATCGTTACTCCCCCGGTTTTTTTTTTTTTTTTTATAAGAAAGTTCCAGGAAACGGGAGCTTTTAAAACCCGACCAACATTAGACGTCCACAATTATACCTATTACTTAGTGCTTAACAAGCTCTTACGGCAGAACATGGAGGAATATGTTGAGTCAATTGAATTAAAGGATATTACTTTAATTAATGTAAGTGTTAATATACCTGAAATTTAGATACAATTAGTTTGACTGTGCGTTTTATAGGAAATTGGTAGCGGAACCTGCGGAAATGTCTTTGTGGGCAAGTACGCCAATAAAAAGTTTGCTGTTAAAAAATTTAAGCCTTATGGTAGAATCGAAAATGTACGCAACGAACTAAGGAAACTGCGTACTATAAGGCATCCCAATATCATAGCATTGATTGGCGATTCAAGCCAGGATAATAACTTATACTCACTTATGGAATACGCGGATGGCGGAACACTGAACGATTTTTTGTATAAGTCCCGGACCGACTATAAATTGATTCATGTGGTTAACTGGGCACTTCAGAGCTATAAAGTAGGTGCACAACGTGGTTAACTTGGCCTTGACCTGTACCCAACCCCGAGTTTCTCCTTCAAACTCAATGGATAGCTCGTGAGCGGAAATGCCACTGCCTCCTAATCGGGTGACATCTAAAATTTGAGGCAAGAAACTTATCACGGACAAGGCCGAGGAATACCCGCTGTAATAATACATAATTATAATTTTAATGACTCAACTCTCTCTAAAAATTTGTTAGGCGGTTGCTTATCTCCATTTGAAATGCAAGCTGATTCATGGCGCGTTGAGGCCGTCAAACATGTTGTTAATGGATAATCGCCGTGTCTTGAAAATTTCCGATTTTGCATCCATACAGCTTGAGGCTACCACGAACACAAACATGCGGACCACTGTTCCCTATACTGCACCAGAGGCTAGTATCCTTACCTTTTCGATTATCTATAGACCCAACCTTTTCATTTGCAGGTGAATGCTGGTAAGGCTAGTGGATTTCATAGCGATATTTATAGCCTTGCGATTGTATTATGGGAAATGCTGTCGGGCCAAAAGCCTTACGAAAATAATTCGAGCTCCTTAGCCATCGTTCAACACGTGCAATCAGGTATGTACTTGTATGTTACCAAATGTTACTCCTACCAATGAATATTGCTAATGCAGGGAATCGACCACCATTGAATAAGATCGAAATGGGCTATCCCGAAACAATTGCAACATTAATGACCAACGGATGGAAACCCAAGCCCGAGGATCGTCCAACCATCACGGATTTTGTTGATACCTTTACAAAATGTTTTGAGGAGCATGGAATTGTTGCCGCTCAGCTGAGTATTTAATTGGGAATAATGGAAAACCATGAAAACCAAAGCTGCAAACCGATTGATTCTTGGATGTCCAATTTTTTATTACCAATTAACCGAAACCTAATCCAGATTCGTTGAACCCTAAAACTAAACTAAAAAAAAAAACGGTTTTTTAACATTTTTTGTTTGCTATTGAAAATATTTTTGCAAAACTTTAAAGCTTTTGATATTAATTGATAATGATTCTTGTACTTAATTGAATTTTTAATAAAAATATGCAAATATAATTAATTTAATAAGTTTAATAGCTCTATTGAAAATTGAACGAACCTGGACGAACTCAGGTTCCAACCCAAACATGGGCTCACAGATTTTGAAAACCTCTCTTACGAACCGAACATTTATTGGTTATTTATGTGAGTTATTAATGTGAGCCGAAGCACTGAAAATATTTGCCAAGAAAAATGAATGCAACAGTCAAATCTTCATATTGGATGTAATTAAAGTTCCTTTAAATTAGTGGGTTATGTATTTTGTTGGTACACATTTGAATAGATTTTGATTATGGAATGAGAACTAAATCTAGTTTTCATAAACATATGCATGCATGTTGGGTAAACGAGATAATTAGGAATCGAAACAAGCAAAAACTTTTGTTGAACTGAACTTTTGGGCCAAAAGTATTTACATTATAACCGAATTAATCACATGGGTGGGTTAAAGCAAATTTTGAAGACATATTCGCCGTGTCAAATACGTTCTTGATAACTGTCAATCTTTGCAAATGCATACATAAGTCATAATTATCATATAAGTATGTGGCTAAGTGAATATTATTGAATATACGATCACTAGCAATAAATTTGATACGTTCTCTTTTTTGTTTCTTGCCATATGAACTAGTTTTTATCAATGATCCATAAAAGTTGCAATGATTGAACATATATTGATTCGTATTTGTTTTTGATTTGTTAATAATGTGTGGGAAAACTAAAACGTTTTATTTTAGTTTCTATGTGTGTTCTTGTTATTTAATAGCTAATTTCTTCTTTTTTTTTTTTGCATTCGTTATGCAATAAAAAATTGTAACGTTTCTTAAAAGTTCACATTTGAGTATACTATATAATTGTTTCGTTAGTTACATATTTTGAATTTGTGTTTTTTAATAATAGTTGCATACGTTAACCTTACTTAATAATAGTTTAGTTAATTAAAATTGTTTGGTATAATTGTTAATTTCATACTCGTTATTAATTGTTCTTGTTTCTTGTTTCTCGTTTCGCTTTCTCTTTTTCACCGCACGTTCCTGCCTACGATTTGTTCAATGTCATCTTTATATATGAATGTTAATGCACGTGTATTTATCTTTGTATTGTTGTAATTTACGTCTCGTTTAACTTTATTGCTGGCATTTGCTGCCTTTTTTTTGTTTATTTGTTACCTAAAACTCTTGTCTTTAATTGCTTTGTCAATTGTCGTTTTTGGAGAACGGAAACAAAATGCAACTAAAGAACATTTGGAAAATTTACGGTGAGCTTATAATTATGATTGCGATTGATTATGACAATGTTTAAGGATGAAACACAGTTCAAATGGGAAGGAAACAATGTTTAACAAGCCAAAGACTAAAGCAAATCCTAATAACTCATATCAAATTATAAATAGCTGCATCTATTTGCATTTAGCAAAAAATTCAATTCAATATACTTTAACAAAAAGTGGTCAGAAACGTGTTTATTATATTTAATTGGAGTTGATATGTAAGTATAGCATAAAACACAATTCAAATGTACAATTATAAATTAAAATGTAAAAATAAATTAAGCTGCGATTACAATTGTGCTTTAAAAAACAAGCTGCCAAATCAATTGTGTTACAAATATTGCATATACGATATTAACTTAAAAAATATTTTAAATGAACTGAGTGGTAGACGGGACGGTTTTAAGTATTATACAAAAGGTGAGTGGCTAAAATACAACAAAAAAATATGTATATTCGAGTACATTGGGTATTTAGGGAGCACTGACACACAACACAATACAAGTAAAACAAACTCATTTTATACGAATCAAAATTTCAAAAAAAATAAAAAAAAAAAAAAAACCTAATCAGCCTGGCAATGGTTTTATAAACTGTTTACTTGAACGAAAATCATTGAATAAAGTTCACATACATTTTGTTTCGATGTAGTATTGTCGAAATATTTGTTTCGTTTGGGGAGTATGGATCGATTATAGTAAGGTTACATACATACATATCTGGAAGGATTACATGTGTAAACGACTATGAATTTCTATGATAATTTTCTAGGTATACGACTGGTATGTAGCTGAATAGTTTTTTTTTTTTTTAATACATGTTTAATATGAGTACATTTAGTACAATTTTGTTGTGCTTTCTTCACAATTATGCCAAAGAGCAGACTAAAAATTACAATTTTGTAAAACTCGCTGACACAAATTGCAATTATACATACATCATTATGTTGTTATATAGGTAGGTAGGTAGATAGATTGGACACGATTTGCTGTATATATATATCATTATATGTCAGATGCGGCGTATGTGTATGTGTGGTTTTGGAAAATGACCTTTCAGTATGGGGAAACTTATGAAGAAAAAAATAATAAAATAATATAAAAAACAAGTCTTATTTAACTAACACCCAGTACTATGGGGAGAAGAAAGTCAAAGTCGTTCTGGTTTCATTTTTGGCTTAAATTGGTTTATGATGGACGTAATCAGAAGTCTAACTAAAGTTTTTGACGAAAATTACTATTTTGATCGATCGAGTGGTTTGTTTTTGAGTCTTGAGTCAAATTGAAATTTTTATACGTCTGTGAGTGTGTCTCTGTGTGTGACTGTGTGTGTGTGTGTGTATTGGTTGCTAGATGCTTATGTCTAAAGAACGACGTCAGGCAGGTCGTGCGGCCTTGCCTAGGCGCGCATTTGGTTTTCATGTACAATTTTTCTCTCCTTATAGTAGATCTCCTCAGATTCCTTGTCGCAGAGCAACAGAACCACGGCGCCAAATAAGAAAATAGCTGCGCCCCAGCCAACGCCATAGGCCCAGCCAAACTCCCAAACGCGTCGATTCGCTGCAGGAAATACAAATTTTCAATTAACTACATAGGTATCTTCTTCCAGTAAGTGCACCTGCTTACCCATTGTCAGTTCGCCTGCAAAGCACACGGGATAGACAATCAGAGCGGACAGCACGGCCAATACTGTAATTGAAGGCAATCGCAACAAGCAAGAGTTTAGTTTAGTTAAATAAGGATTGGGTAAACAGTGTGGCACCTACATGAAACGAGCATTACTAGCACTGCTATTCTATAAAATTTATATTTAAGATTATGATTCTGCGACTTAAGGCCCAGTCCAGTCAGCACTGTGGCTATGACGTCCGTTATCAATGTGATAATGCAAAGCGCAGCGGTTGCCTTGATGTAGCCTGCATAAAAGTGAGTTGTTTAAAGCATTGATTGGATTATGATTTTGATTACAGCCAAATACCAATGTCGCGGGTCCAATAGCAGCCTGGTGGATCCTGTATATTAAATGGCAGCGGCGGCATTGAGTCATCCTCAATGCAATGCACAAATAGGCCCTGCCGCCAGCCGGCAGCCATAAGCCAGTCCGTCGAGGCCAATGCCATAATCATCAATACGACCACTATGACTCCGCATATAAATGCAATCACCTGCGAATTTCGATTTGGATTAGTCAGCTGTGATCTCTGAGAGCAACAATACGCACCTTGAGGGGCCTTGTGATTGTTATAGTTTCAATTGTCGTTGTCGGCGCCATTTTGTCCGCTTCTGGACGTAGTACACTGTTGTTATTAATGATAATGATGAAAAGGTATATATATAATATATGTGTGTAGGTGATGTTAAGTCTAATTAAATATGTCAATGATGGATCAACTTACCTTATAAACTAATTAGGCAAAAGGTCTGCCCACGCAAAATACTAGATTGGAATGCGTTTCAAATGCGATTTTTATTTGATTATGTTCGTTTGGTTAGTTTGCTAAATGTGTATATAATATATAATGGGGAGCAACGATAAACTCTGGCTTGGAATAAATAACAATTCGAATGATTCAATTGGCGTTTATTGCTTAATTCTTGGCGCACAGCGACGCGACTGCGGCAAATTGTTCAAATGCGTTTACAATTCAAAATGCTGGCGGCAGCCTTTTCAACATCTGTGTGTTTGGTTAAAACCGATTGCATGGAGGAGAAACAGAATTGTTAACATTTTCAATTAGTGCAACTTGTAGCTGATAACACAATGAAAATAAATCAAAATTAAGCACAAGCGCATACAAATCGGCTGTAAAAACAAAATAGCAGCAGCGCATGCAAAAACAACATACACAAGCATCCAAGCATTGGGGAATCGGGGAGGAGGCTTATTAAAATTGTCCGAACCATCAAAATTCGATTGGAACTGGCCAAAGGCAGTGCCGATTCCTGCTACCCTACAATCATTTTATCTAATTCATTCCGCCTAAGGACATTAGACTTCAATGTTTGGATACCTTACGGTCACAAAAGTTATTTAAAGGTCTTCTTTTATTTATGTAATTTAATGAGAAATTTTCAATTTTAGTCAAGTTGCGACAAACATATCTTGACAACTAAATACATTAGATTTTATAGGATAATGATGGCCATATATGTTTAATTATTTAATTTTCGCCATTTAAACAAAATATAATCAATAATAATCGCTATAAATATGTTGCATAAACTGGATAAAAAAATATATTAAAGAAAATAATCAAAATGATTTATTCGTGTTTTAAATGACTCCATTTGGAGATTTCAATTCTATCTGCTGACAATATTGCCCATAAGTTTTCCTTTAAGTTTTCTTTTGCACAGCTGTCCAATGCATGGAAAACCCCCGACATTACAGTTATACTGTTGAATATACCAAATGAGGCAGCTCCTCAGACAAAAAAGAGGCGCTTCGTGGCAGCAGCCGGAAAACTGCAAGCAACACGATGCACATTGCATTAAGTATGCTAAAGGAAATGACAGGAAAAAGGAAAAGTTTCAAACGGAATGAACTGGAAGCCGTGTGTGTTCGCTCAAAGGAGATTTTACTGTACACATATGTTTACAGCCGAGTCTATGTAGGTTTGGACAGGAGGGGGCGCGAATGGGCTGGCAACTGTGAGCGGGACAAAGAAATGTGTGGCCAAAGCAAAAAATATTTTGCGATTCTATTGCACAGACGGGGGCCAGACAGAGGCGATGTCTGCTCTATTTTTAGCCGAACATTGAGAGAATCCAAATATTTGCATATAGTACAAGAGCAATGCTGAGCATGTGCGTTGGACATGGCAACAGGATCGACATGTAATGAGTGTTAAAATGACAACGAACAAAAAATAAAACGTACAAGCAAACGAAACTGGGACAGCACAAAAATCGACAATAACAACAACAACTATTGCGGCTAGCTTAAGGGTGGAACGGAACCAAAACAAAAATGCAGAAAAAAAATACGGGTTGTCGTTGTTGTTGTTGTTGTGTTTGTTATTATTGACACCATTGTTGATGTTGTCGTCGTTTGCTAAATACCTTTCCTTGTAATAGTCCAAAGTCACCGATTCGGAATCAAATTCTGAGTAATCTGGCAGCGATTCGGCATCAAAGGAGCTCATTCCGCTCAACGTGTAATTGGGTATGACGTTCATTTGATTGCCATAGATGCTAATGTTGCTCTGTTGTTGTTGTTGCTGTTGTTGTTGTTGTGCGTGTTGCTTTTCCGTTTTCGATATTTCCGACATTTTGCTATTGTTAAATAACGTTACAATATCTATACAATCACACACACGCAGACACACACACTCAGTCGCACGCACACAGTCGGTTTTGGAAAATCGTATTTCTGACACAGATATGGGAAAATAATGCACTGCTATTTTCTCTATTCTGTTTTCCCAGCTTTTCACTTTCGTCTGCTGCGAAAATATGGCGTTATCGCTGAGGAAGCAACTCTCACTTACGCGTTTTGCTTTGTGGGAAGCGCTCAGCTATTGCATTTTACATTTTCATCAATATTTTTTACGTGTATTTTTTTATATTAAACATAAACAAAATAATAAAAATAATTATTTGCAGAGGGGTTGACAATCACTAAGATGTTTGTACAGCCCGTTTGGTATTTTTTAGGTCGTCATTGATTCTAGCCAGGTGGCAAGGTGCCACAAGCTGTGCGATAGTCACGAGTAGTTCGATATTTATTCGATAACCGGACGATACTTGTGTTGCCCACATCTCTAGATCGGCGTCGCGTTTGTTGTTCTCTTTATTTAGTTCGTTCGGTTGAAAAAGTACATTTAAATCTGACTTTATAAACGAAATCCAAGCGAAAAACACCACAAAAACAGTGCCTACCTTGGTGCATTGTCTCACGCCCCGGTGGCCAACTATTATTTTGCTTGCAAAATATCTAGAGGCAGGCCTTCTCGACATGGCAACTGACACTGTGCCCAACACTGAAAACTTTAATATCACCAACGGTGAGGAAGATGTTATATGTCCCAGCTGCGATGCGAAAATTAAGCGCAGCCAGGTGGCCGATCACTGCCAGATTGAAATGGAGCGATTGCACGGCATGCAGCTGCGTTCCGCACAGCCGGCGGCGGCCACTCCTGCTCATGCTCCTACCACAACAACATCCCAAACGCAGTCAGCTGCTGCCGCAGCTGAGGGGGGCGGCCAGCGCAAGCCCTGGAGTGTGTTCCAGCGCGTGCAACGCAACCGTCAAGCACGGCAGCGACAACGCACACGCAAACGACCCACACCACCGCCGCCGCCACCAGCACCTGCGCCACCGCCAGTAACAGTTGCGGCTGCTGCGCCTAGCCAAGCAACCGAAACGACCTGCAGCTGTCCCGTGTGCAACAGGAACTTCCCACAGGTCGATATACAGGAGCATGTTAACCAGTGCCTGCGCTCCAGTGGACGCAACGGTGAACGGCATTCCAGCGATGATGACGACGACAGCGATGAATACGAGGAATACGAGTGGGCGGGACAGAAGCGCATCCGCGTATCGACGCTCGTCCAGGGCGGCTATAGGGCGCTGAATCTGGGACAGACCATCAAGTACAATGGTGGGCAGCAGGCAGCCAACGATGATGAGGACGATGTCAATGTGGACGAGGATGACACGCACATCTATGGGCCGACACAATATGGCGAGGCAGACGTAATACCGCTGGACAATGAGGATGGCACTGGAGAGGGTGTTTCCGAGACGGACGTTACCAGCTATGTGCGAAGGCTCATATCATCCAATGAGACGCCCAAAACCAGCACCAGCGCCAATAATGCCCGCGAACTGACTGAAGAAATGAATGAGGCGGCCAGCCAGGCACCGTCCACATCTGGACAGCAACCCGCACTAGCGGCATCCACTTCGCGTAGCAGCAGCAGTGGCACATCTACGCAGATCATCGAATCCTTGAAGGCACGTCTGCGTCTCTACGAGAAACAGGCGCAGAGCAAGCTCAAATGTTTGATTTGCATTGACGATTATAAAAATCCCGCCATCTCAGTGTCCTGCTGGCATGTTCACTGCGAGCAGTGCTGGCTGCAAACGTTGGGCGCGCGCAAGCTTTGTCCGCAATGTAATTCCATAACGACGCCAAAAGATTTGAGACGCATTTACCTATAAATGGGATTCTAGTTGTATACTCTGCCAACGACTATGATGATTTGTTATAATGTTTGCAAAGTAGCTTATTATAAACATATTGAATTTAGTTTTATTTCACAATTTATATTATTTATACAGATAACAAGGAATACAGCTATGATTATCATACGTGACATAACAATAAGCATTATGTAACTTAAAATAAACAATTACAGCATTATTCTTAAACATGTTTTGAGTTTGGAAATGTTTTCTGGAAGTTTTTTAAAAATGACAGCTAAGCGCGCGCCAGTACAACTATTGCCTTATCGATTATTCTCTAATAGCATCGAGTGTGGTATTAAATATATCGATAAAAATGAAAATATATCAAATAAAAACATCGTCCAAGCGATGTTAACATCGATGATAGTCAGTATCGTAAACGATTGTCACTTGCCAAACATAGTGAAAACTTGAAAAGTTGCTTTTTTTGTGTCTCCCGTGGAGTTTTTTTTTCCAGGGATTACTAATTCGCAAAAAAAAAAAACGCGCGGTTAAGTGTATGCCATTTTGTAGGTGGTTCGCATCGTGAAATTCTTTAGTGGACACAACCCAACGCCAAAACGCTTGCGTTAGTGGGGATCGGTCGCCTCCACCTTCGCCACCGCCGCCGCCGCTGCTGGGAACCTAGCACAGGTCCAGTTTGAACATATATATGTATATATAGATATAGATATATATATATATATATATATGCATATGTATGTAGATATTGCAAGTTGCATACGTATGTGGCGCGTGTATTATGTCATTTATTTATAATAAATAGCATAAAAGTTGACAATATGCAAACAAATTCCCGCTGAGTGTTGCACCAACGAGTGAGAAATATAAACACGTAAAAATGTAGACTGTGTGTACGTGCGTGTTTGTGTGTGTGTGCGTGCGTGCGTGCGTGTGTGCCGCAGATAATGGATGTTTAGCAGTATAAATAAATACATAGCTATAGAAAGATATATAAACATACATACATATGTGTATACGCACGCATATGTGAAGTATATGCTTCGCAGAAGCCGTCGGCGATGGCAACATTAGCTTCAGCCCAGGCTCAAGCTCATAAGCAATAATTTTAAGTGTTTTTCCCAATTTAACAAACACGTCCAATAACAACAACACAACACAACAACAACAACAACCACATCAAATGGCCACATTTAATGCAACAAATGCAACAAGCAACAGCAGCGCGGATGTTTTAAGTTCCTCGGTTGGCGCTGCCGCCGCAGCGACAACAACATTTCTAGTGCCCTCCACAACGTCGGCAGGTGGTGCAGCCGCAACACTGGGTACTATTGGTGGGCATCCACTGCACTTGGAACCGTTTGGTGCTATGCCCGCACACACCGCGCAATATATGAGCTCTGGTGCTGCACCGTTGCCGTTGCCGCTGCCATTACCACTGCAGCATCATCATCATCACCATCAGCAGACCAACTCCTCCTCGTATACGTTTGTGCAGATCAAGCGTGAGCCCTGTCAGGTGTCCGAGATAAGCTCCAACAATTGCCAACAGCAGCACCAGCAGCAGCAGCAACACCACCACCACCACCAGCAGCAGCATCACCTGCAGACGGCCTCCACTTCCCTTGGCCTGGGCAGCGTTACCTCATCATCAGTAACGGCATCGGCCACATCAAAGACCATGTCTGCATCGTCGCTGACGACGCTGGTCAAAATTGAAGCCTCCTCGCCCAAGGTATCCGATCTGGAGAAGTCCACGTCCAGCACAAGTATGTTGTGAACTTAATTAAGAGCAGCCCAAGCCATTTGATTATTATCACAATTGTTATTTCCATCCATCCACAGGCAACTCCGTGCCCATTGGCATAGCTGTGGCGCGCAAACGTCCGCAGGAGTCAACCAGCGCTGCGCTGAACAGTGGCTCCGCTCTGCCGTTGCAGCAGCCACTCAACAAAGACATGAACTGTTTCGGCATACGTGTCGCCGATCTGAGTAAGTTTACCTAATCCCAATTTTGGACTTTGATGTTCTACATATGACATTATGCGGTTATGGCACTTATCAGTTTCATATGTGTCACTCGCTATAAAGAGATAACGAAACAAAAAGAAAACCCCGGAAAACCCAGTAGAGCTGACAACTAAACTAATAAGAATAAGAATAATATACGGATTTGTTTATTTGCGGTTATTTATACGCTCACGAATGTAAAACCAATAAGAAATCGTAGGTATCTTCGAACTGGCGACGTTGTATACCCTGAACCCATTAAAAATGGGTAAAAGGGGTATAATGTAATGCACAATGTAAATGTATGTAACAGGCAGAAGGAAGCATCTCCGACCCCATAAGGTATATATATTCTTGATCAGCATCAATAGCCGAGTCGATCTAGCCATGTCTGTCCGTGTGTATGAACGCAAGGATCTCAGAACCTTTGACAAAGCCGCCTTAACTTGTTGGGAATTTTAAAGAGTCAATCAAGAAAAAACAGCAAAGCCACAGTTTATATTGGGTGTATTTTAATCTGCTGTCCTTTTTTAATAAGTCTGAACTTTTCTATCAAAAACTACACGGTACGGATTGTACTAAAGTATGATATATTAGATATTTATTAATTTGTAAGTGAAATCTAGTCTGAATCTAGTCTCAGCCGTTTCGGGCTTCTAATTGAATTGGATAGCGCAGATTTTTGCCTCTAATGAACGCTTGGCTAAGCCACTCGCCAGTCCCCTGGGGCATCGTTACCGGCATAATTATGCGGCTCGGACCTGGAGCGTGTGACTCGATCCGACTGGCAATGTGGACGGACGGCGCTCATTTATGGCACTAATAGGATTTCGACAAACATTTCGAAATTCCGTCAGTGAGTTGGGGGTAGAAAGAGCTATGCCTGACGTAAATGCCACCCTAAAAAAAAGATTGAAAGGGCAAGAATCATATGATGAGCCAGCAAATGCGGACGGGGTAGCGGATGTGGATTGTGTGGCTGGCTTTGTTGTGACAGCCCTCTGACTTGTGCTCGCAGCCCGAGGCGATGGCCTGCTGAGCGAAGCGGGCGAGTGCTGTAAAAAGAAAAACCACTTATTGAAAACTTTCAAAGAGGAAATAAACGAAATAGCGTATCTCTAGCGTCGTCATAGTCGAGCGTAGAGTGCGTAGATCTTGTCGGATTACTCATTCATAGGTAGTTTTTTGTTGTTGCTTCTTATTTTCGCTTTTGTGGGTGGTTGCTGCTCAAATCGCGGCTCGAGTTGTTCTTGCAAGTCCACCAATCTGGAAGGTGGTGCGTTGGCAGTAGTGCACAAATAAGGGGGGGAGGGCGGTGCACCGAAGAGGGTGCTGGATAAGTAGCAGCAACAAGGGATGCTCACGCTGAGCATTCCTATCAAGCAGGACCAACGCTAAGGCAATATGATACGCGTAAGTGGTTTGGGTATGTGACCATATGGTAAAGTCGCCCTCAACGGCTGTGCGGATTCTATTTTTATATATACACAGCATATTATAGTGGGTAGTTGTCAAAAAAAAAACGGAAAGAGAAAGAAAAAAAAGTGTGGCACTAATTGCATATTGAGGCAGCTCCGCTTTTCCTTTTACTATTTGCTGGGCCGAACATCAATCTGAGGTCCTTAATAGCCCCTTAATGTAATGCAATTAGTGTGTCGTGTACGCTTTAATCGAATTTCTGTAAAATTATTCAGCCGTTGGCTAAGGGATGATGGTTCAGTGGCTTGCTGGCTCGATAGGCTGGTGGGTTGTGTCTGATAGTGGGTGTGCGGTAGGTGGCTCGCCAAATGCATAGTTCAAGGACATTGCAATATTTAACGTATACACACACAGCTTTCTCTCTCAACCAGCAACATACACACGAAAGTGGCCTGTAAAGCTGATGTGGTGCAATACAAAAAGTTTATTAAATAATTGAACGCTGAGCTGTTGAGTTGAAAACTTTTTTTCTCGCTCGAAACCTAAAGCTCAAAACAATAATATATATATATATATATTAAATATTATAATTCTGATCCGGTGTTTGCGCATTCATACGAACTTTAACTGCAGGCGCCACCAGTTGCGGAAATCTGTATTTCACGGGAAACGGTGATTTGATGACCACGGGCACGGCCACTGCCGAGGAACTGGCCCTGAGCGCCGCTGGTGTCAACAGGGCGCCCTCCACCTTTTGGCAATATCCAAGTGAGTTTTTTTCTTTCGAATTTCTTCTTTTTCTTTTATAACTTTAGATAACTTTAGTAGTTAGCCCCCCCCCACACGCCCACGCCGCCTGTGACTTTACGCAACTCGCATCCCCCCTCTCTATATTTATTTATTTATTTATTGCATTTCTGTTGTTTTTTGCGTTTGTAGATGCATTGCCCATTGAATCAGTGATTTCCATGTCGCCCGCCACGGTGGGCTTGCAATACTCACGCGAGGCAAGTCGCGGTCAGGTGGTGCTGCTACCCGCCGCCCCAGCAGCGCTTGGTAAGTCTCTCTCTCTCTGTTCATAGTCTAAAGAACATCTGCATGACGCACAGATATATATATATTTGTATACATATATTTATATATACAGTGCATAGATATAGTTAACATTTAGATATCTTTCTATATACGCATTCATGACTCACAGCAAGCGACGCTTGTGACATTTGCCACTAATGCTTGTATCGTCGCATCCTAGCTAGGTTAACTTGATTTCGAGAAAAAACTAATTCATGCTTTTATAACTCCGCTTTTCTTCCCCACCCTACCCCCAACAACAACCACTCCAAATCCATAAAAAAATGTACTGAAATAAAAAAAAAAAACAAAAAAAAAAAACCAAACTCGACTATGCACAGCAGGCATATCAAATTTTCCCCTCTTAACGCCCACAGATCCGTTCCAGCAGGCGGCGGCAGCGGCCTTTGTCTGGCCATCAGCTTATATACCGCAGGCAACAGGCGGTGCCGGGCCAGCCGCCGCAGCCGCTGCGCTGCAGCCGTCACCCAACTTTATCTTCCCCTCGATGGGCGCCCACTCCACCTTGGGCGCAACATCTCCGTATGCCTCCACGCTGCAGTTGTACCTGGCTGCAACGGCCAGCGCCACGGGCAACTCGACTCTGTGCCAGCACAGTAATCAGCAGACCAGCACCACCACGACCAATTCCACCATTAACCTGAGCCTGGCTGCCGCCGGCGCTGGCGTCACGAGCAGCAGCAGTAGCCTAAGCTCCACTAGCAGCTCGCGATTTCTTAGCCTGGCAGCTCAGCCATCGGCGATGGCAGCCAAGCCATTATCCATGAGTTCGTTATTGATGCCGCCAACCGGCTTAAAGCTGGAGGAGTACCCTTTGGCGCAGCCGTTGCCATTGCCCGAAGCGGCACGCGACAACGAGCAACAGGCACTAAATCTAATGCGCCTGCCTACGCCGCCCACTTCGGCGACCATGGAGCCCACGGCAACGCCGTTGGGCCAGCCATTGCCGCATCAAATACTCTTCCAAACGGCGCCAAGTACGCCGACACCGGCGCTCCTTAATCTGTCAATGCATGGTGCAAGTGCAACTTCTGCTGGCATCGCCGCTGACACGCCCACGTCCTGTGATGAGGCTGCGCTCAACTTTAAGTTGCATGCGCCACTAACGCCGCAAACACCACCTCGTCTGGGCGCCGCCACGTTGCTGCCACAGATGCAAGACGTCAACATACAGACAGATACGCCCGTGTGCAGCGAGGATGAGAATTCTTCGTGCCCTCTCAAACCGACGCAGGAGGTGTGCGAATCACAAATGCCGCTCGAGCTGACCAAACCCAGTGAATCCAACAATGCCCATACACACGTTAACCAACCAAACGAGTGCCATACCCAAACGAATCCCAGTGACATTGTCAGTGCCAGTGCGAATGCCAGCGAACAGATTGAAGCGCCCATGGAGGAGTTGCCTGCGCAACAACAGACGGCGCCGGAGGATCTGACCGGGCTGCTGTTGCTCTCAAACATCAGCACCAATAGCACGCCTCTGTTGCGCGTCAAACAGGAGCCAGTGGAGCACAATGAAGCCGTGCAAGTTCTGCCAGTAGAGCCGACGCCGATGCAGCCATTGATGGAAGTGGAGCGAACGCAGTCAGAGCCGCTGGGCGGCTTGAAGCTTTTGTGCGCCTTGGCAGAGCAGCGCATACAGGAGGAGGTGGTGCAGGGTAGTAGTCTGTTTGCCACACCCACATCGCGCACACCTTCACCTCGAATGGCTACACCAGTCATCGAAGCGAATAGCTCGTTTGGCTGTGTACCGCCAGCGACTGCGTCGGGTTTTTGCCCTCCACAACAAATGTTGCATACCTCACCAACGTTTCCCTCAATGCAGGGCATTGAGTTGCCAACCACGTCCAGCGCTGCGGCAGCCGCCAGTGAACCAACGCCCGCGAAACGCAAGAAGCACAAACATTCCAAGTCGAATTCTGTGTCCGGGGAGAGCCGCAAATCCTCGCGCTGCAGCAAGAAGAGCAAAAAGAAGCGCCGCCACAGCATTAGTCGACAGCAACAACAGCAACAACAGCAGCAACAGCCGCTGCTGGCTGAGGACGATGTTCAGCTGCAGGATGAGGAGTTGCAATCGCAGCTGCGCAGCGCTCTGTCCACCATGGATCCCAGTTATGCGCAGCGTTTTGGTCAAGAAGTCTTTAGCATTATGGACAATAGCATGCGTTTGCGTCTGGCGGACATAACACGGCAATATCGTAAAAAGAAGCGCAAGCTCGACGAGATTTCCAAGCACAAGAAAAAGAAGAAGTGCTCCAAGCAGCTGATGCTACAACAACAACAGCAGCAGCAGCAGCAACAGCAACAACAACAACAACAACAACAACAGCAACAGCCGCTACCAATTCAACAGCCCTTACATCAGCCGCAGCTGACGCTCGGCTCAACTCTATCTGGCGTCCTAGGGTAAGTTGCTGCATTTGCTTTGAGTTGGAAGCTTAGAAAGTTGAATTCTAGGGGATATGCCTTAACCAAAACCAAAACTTATTATTAAAATACATAAATGTTAGATAAAGAATCGAGCTGGACGATAAACCTTGACAAAAATGATCTCAAATAAAATTGTTTAAAATGTTGTAAAAGTTTCACGCAAATGTATGTAATAGGCAGGCATCAATATTAGAAGGCATCTGTGACCCCATAAAGGATATATATTCCTGCAAAACATCAACAGTCACGGCGATCTAGCCATGTCCGCCTGTCCGTTTGTATAAACGCGTCTATCTCAGAACCTAAAGAAGGTAAAGACTTGAAATTTTGAACGTATATTGAAGCTAATGAGAGCTGGGGACATCAAATTCAATATGAATAACTTACAAGGAGCTTAAAAGTGAAAAGGGAGGCATTTAGTAGGGGTTCAATAATTTCACTAGTATATTTAACACCTTTAAAATATTCTATTCATTATTTTTCAGCACTGCTTCACCGCTGCGAGATTATAAATATCCAAAATTTTCAAGCGGCAACTTACAGGCATCCAGCTTTTTGCGTTTCCCAGAGAAGACGCACTCGTTTCCACCGCCACCGCCGCTGTTGCAGCAACCACAGGCGGAGCCTAGTACCTTGCCGATTAGCAGCTCGCCAGGCACATCGTCGTTTGTGCGTCTCGAGCCCAGTGCTCTAGATGCGGCCGTCGCCGCTGCTCCAATTACCTCGTCCAGTTCTTCCAGCTCCTCTCACAAACATTCGCACACGGCTAGCACAAAGTCAGCGGCACGCAAGGAGCGCAAACTGAAAACGAGCGCAGTCGACGCTCATTTGGCCACGGAGGCAAAGAGGCGACTCAGTGCCGTAGATGCCGAGCTCCAGTTGACCAGTGATCATTTGTACCGCGATGAGACGCGTGTGCTAACTGACATGGGCGGCCTGTTCTATGCGGGGGTCATGAAACCTCTACGTCCGCCAGATGTTTATGCCATAACCCTAGATGGCGAACGCGGCAACAAGTCGCATGTTATGTCGCGCGAGGACATACTAAAAGATACGGTGAGTCGTGAGCAGCCTGTGGTAACCATCTCGGCTAATCTATATCTTTGCTGTCGCACAGATTCTCGAAGTGGCACCCAAGAGCGTTGATAGTGTGCCAGTTGGTACGCGACTATGCGCCTACTGGAGCCAACAGTATCGTTGCCTCTATCCAGGTCGTGCCATCGAATCGGAGCCAACTGAAGATGCAGCTGCATCAACAACGACAGCGGGTTCAACGACGCCACAAGACTTTGTCAGCGTGGAGTTTGATGACGGCGACAGCGGCAGGATCCGCTTGAAAAACATTCGTCTGCTACTAAGCAATTATCCCATTGCCGGTGCGTTGTGCGGGAAACAATCAATTTTTTTTTTTTTTTTTTTTTTGGGGAATAAAGCCAATAATCGTAAGATTTGATTAACCTGGGAATGTAACAAGTTTATAAGCTAATACTTACGATTGTGGTTGTATTCCTCATCAATTGTCCTGTTTTGTGACTTCTTTATTTACGGCTGTTGTTTTCGTTTTCCCTTGATTCGTTTATGCCCCCGTTCCCGCCTCGTCCATGATACAGAGTACAACGATAATCCCCTTTACTCTGTAGGCAAACAGAAGCGTGGCGCACTGCGCAGTTGTGACAGTGGCGCTGGTTCCTCACAAGAGCATACGGGCGTGCCGAGTGGCGAGGAATCACACAGCCATCATGGTTTCAGCATGAGCAGCGATAACACAACCTCGCTGGCTGCCACCATGGAGCTATTCACGCAGCGCAGCGAAAAGAAGCGCCTCAAGAAGAGCTTGAAGAAGTTGACGAAGGCTCAGAATGGCATTGGCCAGTCTGTTGAGTTAAACGGCTTCCAAAATGGCGGCGCTGATGGGGTTGCGGCCGGGGATGGTGGTAGCATGGATGATGGCAGCCGGAAGCACCATAAGCACAAGAAGCGTAAAAAGCATAAGAAGCATCATCGTAAAAATGCCAACGAAGAGGCTGAACCAGTGCAGGATTATATGACGACGGTTCAGGAACTGCATCCAACAATTCTACCGGTAGCAGAAGAACCAGAACCTGTTGCGCCGCCAGCGCAACGTGTCAAGGTAGAGATTAAAGTAAAGGCGGAGCAGCTGGACATGGAGGAAGAGACAACGTCCAACCTAATGTCCGAGGTATCCGATGAGGTAACGTCTAAAGTGATGTGGAATTTTGCAATCTCTTCTAATATCTAAACTCCTTTTCACGGTCCAGGTCAAGGGCGATGATCTGGTTGAGCACAACAACTCCAAGGGCAGCAGCAAAATTGCCGCCTTTTTGCCAGAGCGGCAATTGTGGGGTTGGTTTGGAACCGCCTACCGCAAGGCGGGCGTCAAGGGGCGCGCCAGAAAGCAATTCTACAAAACAATCAAAAGGGGAAAGGAGACTATAACGGTAACTGTCACCTACATCAAATTATAAGTTTCTGGGCATTAATTATTGCATTTTATTGTAGGTCGGGGACTGTGCAGTATTTCTATCCACAGGTAGACCGGATCGCCCCTACATCGGGCGGATCGAGTCTATGTGGGAGACGACCGCTGGCAACAGAGTGGTGCGTGTGGCGTGGTTCTATCATCCGGAGGAAACCACGGGCTGTCCAAAATTGAAATATCCAGTAAGATAGACTCTAGATTCGCAACCTGACGTTAATACTCATATTTGTTCAAACATATCTCAATCTTTACAGGGTGCATTATTTGAATCGCCACATGAGGATGAAAACGACGTGCAGACAATTTCGCATCGGTGCGAGGTGCTCCAGTTTGTTAATTACTTTGACAAGTTTGGTGCCGATTCGAAGCAATATCAAACAATATATGATAACAATGATACATATTATTTAGCCGGGCACTATAACCCAAGGTTGCAAGTGCTGAAACTACAAGACGATATTCCAACTCTCGAAGAGCTGCAGGATACTACTACTACAACTACTACTACAGAAGATTAAGCGAGGCGTGGTTAGGCTTAGACATAGACATAGCAGAAGTGCATACAAAATCTATATAAATATATATATATATATATATACAATATATACGTTATACATATATTTTACACTACGTGGAACAGATGAAGCATATATACCTATATGTATACACATATTATTTCTATATTTTAAAGTGACTAATGTATCGTAAACAAAAAAAAAAAAGAAAATCTAAAAAAAAGGACGAGATGTGCGAAAAAGAGAGAGAAATCAAGGAACTAAGCAACAGCCACTAACATAGTGTATAGCAGAAGCGCAGGCAATTTTAAGATTTGATTTGTATAAACTAAACACGCGTTTTTTATTATGGCGATGAGATAAAGAAGTTTAGTTTAATGTTCAGAAAATATTTAAAAATTTTGAAACGTGTGCTCCTCAATTGTGTGCATCCGAGAGAGACTCACAGACACAGCAACACTTAACATGCAACACGCAACACGCAACACAATATACAATCCACAATACACAGCCCACAGATACACATGTATACCTACATGTTTCAGATGAAATTTAAAACATGTTTTAAAGATTTTAAGCAGGCAAACATGCAGCAACTACTACTATAAATGTAACAATTCAATGTGATAGCAAAACAAAACCAGATGTTGATGTGTATAGAACAAGAGAATAAGCATAGATGATAACAAAAACAAACAATTATAAAAACAAGCAAAAGAATGTGTTGAATATTTACAGCTCGTTTATTCAAGAAAGATACAAAAAGAAAAAGAAAAAAAAAACAATATAAAATCAAACCTATCTATAATCACACATATATCAATAAACTTGCCGTGAATATTGTATTATATATACTCTTCTACGTCTGATTAGCAACTGCTGTCGCTGGGGCTTGTCTATACGGAAATAGCGTGTGCCTGACTCGCTGATATCCTACACTCTATTTCAAATTTCACTTTTAGTTCTATTAGTTCTTAAACAAGGAATGCACATGTTTGCGTTTCTTATTATTACCTGTGATTAAGGGACTCCACGTCTAGTCTGTAGGGTGCAATGATAAACGTCTGTCTGTCAAAGATGTTTGATTGTTTGGGCGAATGTTGTGGTATGGGCGTTATCTACCTAACTATTGGACTGTTTTAGCCCACTAAGTGGAAACACATGCGTACGTTGCCAGGTGATGCGGCCTCGCGTCCTCTCATCGATTAAACATTCGCAAAATTTGCATTTGATAACTCTGACTAAACCTAGGCTGGAATAAGGAAGGGCTTACGAATGCGTGCCTGGGAGACACAATAATTAAAAAGCTATTTAGAAAGGGGCAGGTGATTGGCCCAAGGAGTGCGAGTGAGGGTGAGAGGTGTGGCTGCTCCCCGCCGACGGGGTAACTCCAAAAATGAGCACGACACCAAAATGGTACTGCCGCAACAAATCGCAGCCAATGCACACGTTCGCGGAAATTGGTAATCTGGGCCTGGAGCTGAGGCGTATTACCAAGCGGATTGTGATCGATGTAAATTCTTCTATATTTAGCGAACATGTGAGTGCATTGTGGGACAGAGTTCTAGCTCTGTATTTTATTTCTTGTTGCTCGCCCAATTAGGATACCATTTTGGAGGAGTGTGAGCATGTGGTGGAGCTCTACTGGAGTCTGAAGGACGAAACGAAAAATTCAGACTTTCAGTCGCTTTCGAAGAAGATCAAGCGCAGTCCCTACAATGCGCTGCTCATGCGCAAATTCAATCTGATCATGGAGCTGAACGACAGACGCTTCTGCCAGTTGACTTTTGTGCTCAAGCGTACGGTGGGTAGCAAACCCCGACTGCAACTGGTGTCCCGACAGCTCAATGTTTCTCTTGCAGCTGTGCCTGTTGCTGCGCAAGTCGATGCAGTCAGAGATGTGGCTTAATTGGGCACTGCATATAACCCAACTCTATAACAAATGCCGCAATGTGAATACGCAGCTGCATTTGCAGCCGCAGCCGGAGCAGGAAGCTCTGCCGGAAGAGGACAACGAGCCAAACATCAGTGGCAAGTGCAAGGAGGAGATGCATGCCAATGTGTGCAGCAACATGTACCCAGCTCTGTTAATGTCCCTCAGGAACATCGACTTCGCCTTTGTGCTGCAGGTCAGTTGGTTAAGCTGATTCTACCTTCAGCATTTTCCAAACATACCTTTTACAGTATGTGGCACAAACGCGTGTGGAGCAGAACGCGCTGGATTTAGTCTTTGGGCTGTTCAACATGGGTGAGCAGGATGCCTGGCGAGAGCATCAGCAGCACAACAATGAGTCCACGTCCTCCAGCCTGGAGATATTGCGCACATTGAATATATCTTTTGCTGCCGGCGACTATCAGCCTTACTGTGATCCTGCGCAGGATTATAGATCCATGCACCTAGCAGGGACGAGTGCACCAGGTGCTGAAGATAATCAGAGTTTGCGCTGCAAGCACACCGAGAGTTTTCTACAGAAGGAGCGCATCTTTATAGCCCAACTAATAGCCAAAGCAACGGAAATATGTCCGACCATATTTGGTAAGACTATAATATCTATTTTTATTCTATTCTTAAGTTATATTCTCAGCAGAAAGCCGAAAGCCAGGTGATGTGGATATGAATGTTTATATTTTGCGTGGATTGCGTTTGCTGTGGTCTTATGTGGGCATCATATTGGATCACATACTGCTCTGGTGGATTGACACGCCCATGTCCTGCTATAATCTCACCCATATCGATTCCATACGCTGCTGGCTTTATCATCAGAACATTAATGGTAATGTAAGAAACTAGATATCAATAAAATAGATTAAATATTGTGAAGCCTTAAAGATATCCCCGAACCGGTTTATTCCACTTTACGTGGCATTGGCGAAATTCTTACCGGTTTTATGTGCAATAATATTTGGGATCAGCTTTTTCGTTTGGCTCTCATCTCGTCGAGCAACCCAAAGCGTTTGGTTCAGCAAGTCGTCGAACAGTATCGTGATTTTCCCAGGAATGTAAGCGATTAGATAGGAGTTGGACATGACTATAGTTAATCCGTCTGACTGCATTACAGGAACAAGGCACACCTACGGGCACGGTATGGATCAGTGTCTTTTCAAACTTGGTCAATCTGAGTAATCAGTATTTCGCCAATATGGAGGCGCACAATAATTCCAGCTTATTGCCGGTCGCTGAGCAAATACCAATACTACATAGGCTGGGTATATTTGTAAAATAGTGTTCCAGGATTGCTTCTCTAACTTTCCAGAGCTCTTCTCCCTTAGATCACTCGGTGCACTCGATGCGTCTGTGGGTCACCGAGCAGGCGAAGCTGCTGTGCTGCGAGTGGAAAATGGATCGCTTCTTTCAAATACTGGAGCACGATGTGAAGCAATGCCTGAACGTCTTCAATACCTTTAAACTGCCTAAACTCACTGCCGATTTGAGCGATATACTCATGCTAGTGTGCGTCGCGCTGCGCACAAAGCTGATCACTGAAACCACAAATAATATAGATTTGCTTAAGGTAGTTGCCCATTATCGTTGCTGAAACTGTTTAACTTGTGGCTTCTGTTCTTCGACAGAAAACTACCGATGAATGTGTTCAGATATTGTCCGCGGTCTGCCGCATACTCAGCTTGGCCAATTTTACGCTGTGCTTTCCCGCAGCCAGCCATTGGCAGCGCAGCGTCTACAACGGGGAGGACAAGAGCTTGTATGTTTGCTATGTGCTGGATCAGATCTTTTTGCCCAGCATACGCGCCACCAAGGATATAGTCATACTCAAGCTCATATTGAAGCTCATCTGTGAGGCATGGCTGGACTTCATTTACCAGAAGCGCATACGTTTCAGTGTTAATGGGGCTCTGCGTCTCCTGAATGACTTTGATGATGTGCGCGAGTGGATCCTTAGCTGCGCTCTGCTGGACGAGCAGCAGCTGGACAAGCTGAGCAACCATGAAGTGCTGCGCATGTGCAAGGGCGTTGGCAAGATACTTTTGCGCAAGCCAGAAGATATCATTTCCATTACACAGTCGCCAAGATTCGACAAGAAGACACGTGAGCTGTTGCAAATCGTCTTAGTCTTAAATATTCTCGAAGTCTTAACCACCTGTTGCAGAAGATGCAAATGCCCAGGACACACAGCTGCCATCCGAAATGTTTGTCTCCAACCAGAAGCACTGGCTCCAGTTGCGCGCAAATGCCGGCAATGGATTTCCCCTGCTGAAGCTCTGCTGTGGCGATGACATGATGTAGGCCGCATAGTTAGTAAAGAATAGAAATGTTTATTGTGTCGCGAAAATGCTTTACAAAAAATTGAAAGATCTAAGTACATTGTGTATAAAGTAAGGCTTGCCTATGATAATGGTCTTTTAAAATCTATGTCTGCTCCTAGGCGGGCACCTTGCGGCTGATTATCTTTATCAGCTCGTCGACGCGCTCGCTTTTGCCAGCAAATTGTTTTGGGTGCGGTCCAATCATTTGAATAATCATCTGTACGTCCGGCGATACCTAAGATGAGAAATGACACGAGTTGACAGCTGTCAGCTGAAATGTTATACGAATGTGGGTCAATACCTCTAGGAAACGTGCCAGCGCCTTCAGCGTGCGAAAGATTTGATCTTCGTTGGGACTGCTTTGGAAGAACTGCAGTATGGCCATTGCCAGCTCCACAGCAACATCATCGAATACCTATTAAATAAGCCAAACATGAGCTGAGACATATATGCATATGTAGAATTTCTAGCATGTTGTGCGCACCACAGTTTTCACTTCCTTGATGGCGATGTTGTACAAGATCATGGAGCCAATATTCTTTAGTTGCGGACAATTCGAGAGTATGCAATGGACGGCCACCTTGGTGGTTACGCGTATATTTGATATGTTCTGGCCATTGTATTCCCACTCCGAAATGTACAGCAGCCATTCTGAGGGACCGACATTCTCGAACAGATTGCAAGTCTTTAGTGAAAAAATGTTAAGTTAAAGATATTATTTAAAGATTGAAATTGGCGGACTTACAAACATGGCCCAGGCCTGCTGCTCCTCGGGCGTATGCTTGTCAATATCCTGTGCAAAATTCATCAGCGTGTGATCCCTGCGATCCTGATGCAGTATTATAATCACATCATCCTTGAGTGCTGCATAGGCCAGCGTGCGTATCATATGTATCCGTGTGTCCGGCGAGAAGGCCTGAACATCTCGCAGCACGCGCTGCACAAACACCAGAAAATTGTCACCCAACGCCCAGGAGCCATCGTCCTCGATCAAATACTGATGCAGCTCCTCCATGGCCACTTCCTCTTCTTTGGAAATTTTGCCATCCAACAATTTCACTAAGCACTCTAATTCAGTCTTTATCTATGAATAATGTTGGTATTGATTGTTATTAAATAACTTAACCTGACCAGGCTACAGCTTTGGAATTGGTGCTGCATATACATGCATAGATATATATATATATGTATATATATACTTACGTTGATGTCTTTGCAAACCAGCGCCGGCTCGCGCGGTATCTCTTTCTCCTCAGTTGACTTGGAACGCTCTTTGCCATTCTGTGGCTGCTGTTGTTGGGCTGTGGGCTCTGACATGTCCGTCTAAAAATAGTTGAGTGAGAAAATTGAATTAAATAAATTTTCATATTTATAAATAAAAAGACGACGCCAAAACAAAAGTCTTCACTGCAACAGAAAAACGTCATACGACATATTTTTCCTTGTTTTTCTACACAGAAATCATCTTCTTTTCATACCAAATTATTTTTTTACGAACACTTTTATGCCTTATACAAGGCATATATATGTTGTAATTTTCGGTGAAAATTATCGTTATTGGGCCCTCGTGCCGAAATGTTTATAATTTCGACATCAGCATTATTTTGGCAATTATCGTTTGATTATAAACAAAGAGCTTCGTGAAATCAGAGAGGGCGGCAAGTGAGAGGGAAAACAGAAACAGGACTGGAAAGTTGTCAAACCAATGTGCGACACTAAAACTGATGAAAACTGAAAATAGCTGAGGTATTTTTAGTGTTTTACTTTGCATAGACACACAAAAAAAGTGTAAAAAGAATAAAAAGAATCGGAACTGGCGACGTACAAGTGAAATGCAATTTCTCATAAGCAGGTATTGCAGATGTGTCCCAGAAATGGTTTTCAACTTTTCCGGCTGCTTTAATTAAATTGTATAATTTATAGATTTCTTAATTACTCACTTGCTATTTTAGTACAAATGACACAGAAATTCCAACGATTTCAACACCGATTCGCACAGCAATTTGACGTAAATAAAAGCGTGCCACAAAATATTTCAATAGCTTTTCCTATATTTTTTTTTTGGCCCAAACTGCGCTTTGTTTATACAAAATTGCAGAAATTGTTTATTTATTGCCTGTCTGTGAAGTGAAGTCTGTTGCTCTGGCTGCAGCTTTCTGTATATGTAATTCTTTTTATTAAATTCCGTCGGGAGCCGTCTGTACGCGTTCCGTTTCCACTGAGAATCGGTTCGAAATTGCCCGCTGTTTTTGCCGAAAATTCCTGAGAAGCGTGAGGAAAAGTTTCGGAAAATGCATACATAGGAACAAGAACCGGTGATTATATTGTATTCGTATTCTTATATATACGAATTTGAGAGTGGGTTTTCGTGTCGGATCTTTATAAATAGAAAGATATCTCGCGGCTCTCACGAGAACGGAGAACGCCGTTGCAATTACACTGCCCAAAATATCTTGATATTTTCTGTATCATGATATTATCTCTAAGAGACTCCAGGGCATCTTCAAGTTTTTCTGAAATTATCTAACTATGCATCTTAAATTTCTAGCATTTTTAAATTGGTCGCGCTTATTAAACTTTTTGGTTAAGGCCAATCGCCAAACGTCAAACATCAATGCGTTGGGCAAGAGGGCGGTCTCTGGGTAAGGTCGGGAAAAACACAAAATGCTATTAAAAGGCGACCAAAATACATTCGCTGCGCAGCGGGCAGTCCTGTCGTATCCTGAAAGGAACAAGTCTCACATTGCGTAGCCGACATGTTGACCAAGGCCCGGATACGCGATTTGCCATCAATTGCTTCTGAAGCGTTAAGCAGTGCAGGCGCTAAACGGACTATATCAGTTAAACTCTAAGAAATAAGGAAAATGAGAGCCACTGTGGAGATTTTCCTTGGCCTGGCTGCGATTTTAATATGTCTTTACACTGCGAATGCCTCGCTAGAGATCGAAAACAATGAAGTGAATGTGAGTAAAAGTGCAATAAAAACTATCCAGCACAATTAAACGTTGAGTGCGGTGCCGTTAAATTGTTAAGTTTTTAAATATTTTTTATTGGCCTTAAATCAATGCCCATAAAATTATTAAGTGTTTTCTATTTAAGATTATATAGAATGTGTGCTAATGACAGAATTACTCTTAAAACCTCGACCAAAATAGTCCTTGAAGTGTTGAGATCCTGCAGATAAATCGAATATCATATTCCTATGTGCTAATAGATATTTCCTTTCTCTGACAGCATAAGCTAAGCGGTGTTATACAATGGAAATACGAGAAAAGGCCATTTTGCAATGCATTTACAGGTGACTCAAGCCAAAAGTTGATACAGGTTAAATATTAATACAAATAAATTGTCCACCACATAATTTCAGGCTGCGGACGTAAACGCACCTCGTATCCCTCCTATCCGCCATTCTCACTTATAAAACGCAATGAGCTGGAGGAGAAGCCCTACAACAATGAGTATCTGTCCGAAGGCTTGAGCGATCTGATCGACATCAATGCAGAGCCAGCTGTTGAGAATGTGCAAAAGCAAATAATGTCGCAGGCCAAGATCTTCGAGGCTATAAAGGAGGCCAGCAAGGAGATCTTTAGGCAGAAGAACAAACAGAAAATGCTCGAGAACGAACAGCAGCAGCAACTGGAGCAGCGCGAGAACAATTAATATGGCATAACGCACATGACTCTAAATACCCCAAATTAAATACAATACAATCGTTCCTGTAAATAAATAATCTATCCACAAATATACATATATAAACGTATTCATGTATGTGCTTAGTTATCTGAGAGAAGCTAAAAGTACAGTGCAAGCATTTAATAAAAAGTGTTGACTCTATTCATAAAATAACCAGGCAAATTATTTGTTGGGCAGCGATAAGGCGACTTAACAGGTATCAACTAATCACTAGGCACTATCTTAATGGTATTTGGTTGGCATAGATTGTTTCGCAATTTTCCAACGAATTTCATTCAGTTGGGTATCCTTTTGGAGAGGCGCACTTTGACCCCATCCTTAGGCAGTAGCGCAATGCCGGCGGTTTCAAACTCCAGTTCCCGTTTGCTCATCACCTCGATGTTGAAGTTCTGCAGTATCTTGACTATGGCCAGTTTTGCATTAACGCGACCCATGCGCTGGGCAATGCAAATCCTGGGACCCTCACCGAAGGGCATATATGCTATTGGATTATAGTTTTTGGTATCCTCAGCAAAACGATAGGGATCGTATTTGTCAGGATCTGGGAAATACTCTGCATCGCGATGTATGCCATGCAGCGAGATGACCACCGGAGTGCCTTTCTTTATGACATGGTTCGTGTCCGGGACTGTATAGTCCTGTGTGCATTCACGATTCAGCATTGGCAGACCCGGATATTTGCGCATAGTTTCCTGCAGACATAGCTCCAGAAACTCCATCTTGTTCAGGACATCGTAGGTGATGTTGCCATCGTTTTGCTTGAGTGTCTCATCCACCTCGGCTTGCAAACGTTTCAGATGCTCTGGATACTGTGCCAGTTCGAAGATGGTGAATGCAGCCGTCGAGCCGGTGGTCTCCTGTCCAGCTACGTAAAATATAAAAGCCTGGGCGGTGATTGTTTCCAAAGATATACTCTTTAATTGACCTAAAATTGGGAGATTTATAGTTGACCAGATTATAGCAGGCCATATTCTTGAATGCTCACCATCATCAGTGGTCTGAATGTTCCAGCTTTTGCTGTCGTCATCGTCAATGCTGCCCTTGTTCCTCAGCTGCATGAGCAACTGCAGCATGTCCTTGCGCACAATGCCGTGCTGCTCTCGATATTCGATGGTGTCTTTGACGATGGCCAACATGGCCAGCCCAACAGGATTCTTAAAGCCAATGCGAAACAAAAACTTGGCGACACTGCAACAATTCGATTAAGCAATCATTTATACCCAAATTGAAGTCCGACTGTAACTTACGAAGGAACCAGGAAAACCATCATTCCGAAGAGTGCCGTAAAGCGGGTATTGCGTCGTATTATAGTAACCAGTTTCTTGAATTTATTGTCTGGCTGTTCATAGCTATTCACGTCTAGTCCGAATATAACTGAGGCAATTATATCGATGGCATAGGTTTGCAGCACCGCCTTCAGATCCACCTCTTTGGAACCCTGCTCGGGCAACTCTTTTTGCAAATGGGCTATCATTTTGATGCCAATGTCTTCTGATGTGCTGTACATGCCCTTCAGCTTGCCAGAAGTAAAGCACGGCGACAGCTTGTGCCGCATGGAACGCCAGCTTTGACCACGCAGCGAAAAGATTGACGCCGACAAAGGATCCTTCTGCTCGTCCACGTATACGCCGCGATCGTGGAAGCTTGCGAAGTCTTGAGCTAAGACACGACGTGCCAGCTCAGCATCGCGTACCAAAACAGCCGGCCGAAAGAGTAGATACGTGCCCAAAAAGCGCTCTTTACTGTTTTTATACACATCGTAAACGGCCATGCCCATGGCCTTCTCCATTCTCCAGACGCTGGCCAGGCACCCGAATGGGATGCCGGCATTTTTATCATACGGAAAGCCACGACGCTCCCAATATGAGTAATGGTGCTTAAGATAATACCAGCCCAACGCTAAAAGCGTTAGGCCTAACAAAACTAAAGATAACATTCGGAGGTTCAACGCGAACTTAACTAAACGAAATACAAAGCTCGTTTGACTGATGTCCATTTACGGACGGCGTATTTTATACACTCCTGTGATTTCATAATATGATTGCACGCTTTCATAGTATGTAAACACTGTTTGGCCACAGATACGAAGTTATTAATAGCGAAATCCATTTTAAATAAACACTTATCAGACGTGAGTCAAGTTTAGAATATTTGATAGTAGCTTGTGGCCACGTAAGCTTGTGGTAGGTTATGTTAAATTATTTGCCGCCTATAAGGCGACTGCATGCTAACACTTTTAGAGCAAGTAATTCCCCAAATATTTGGGTTATACACTGCATTCAGTTTCTTCAAAACGATAGTTGACATGGATACTTAATACAATGGCTCTATCATAAATTGTCAACCCCAACATTTCGAGCTGTGGACGTAAGCGCATCTCCTATCCCTCATATCCACCATTTTTACATATAAAACGCAATGAGCTCGAGGAAAAGCACTACAACAATAAATATCTGCCCGAAGGTTCAAGCAATCTTATCGATATTTATTTATACTAGCGGGTATAACCCGGCCTTGCTCGTGGCACGTATGTTATAAAAGAAATGTTCTTAAAAATGTTTGAAAATAATTATGAAACTGATCGGACGGTAAACAAACAACTTTCATACAAACATTTTCCGCCAATTTACCACTGTTGCGGGTGGAATTTCCCAAATCGCTGAAACACTTATTCATTGTATTCTTATGTAGAGCTTTAAAAATAAGTTTGAAGCAAATCGAACAAAACTTAAAACTTCACAAAAAAAATCAAAGAATCGCACTTTTGACTGAGAATGCTTTGATTCTGTGAAAAATGTGCAACACGTATGAAATTATTTTTCTGTAGATCTTTGGAAATTTATTCGAGCGCGAAACGTCACCCCTTTAATCGTTGACCCCCATTTCTACCAAGCAGGAATGGGTTTTCAAAAAAGTGCGAAGCACCCATCAGATGAATTTTGACAAAGATCTTTAATTAAGATTAGCCGGTCGGATGGTAAAGAAAAATGCTGCATACAAAAGTTTTCCACGATTTATCAACACTTGCGGTTGGAATTTCATTGTATATATATATAAAATATATAAATTTATACAAATTTCCCAGCGAAATTTTCCAAATCACTGAATTTAATTTTAATGCAAATCGGACAAAACCTTAAAACAAAAATAACGTTGCCAGATTTAATAGCCAAATTATAAAAATCGCTTGAGTTTTGATCAAGTTATGGGGGTGGTAACTTTTGAGTATAAGATATTTCTGAGTATCATTTTTACATGAACTTTGACTAAGAATATAGGATATTTGAGTGTAAGATTTTTACATGAATTTTGACCGAGAATAATGTTACCACATGTAGATGTGAAATGTATCTAGAGGCCAAGCGATAAACATAACCGACCCTCTTGAAAACTTATACATATGTCTATATAGGATTATAGCGGGTATACATCGGCCTTGCCCGTGGCACGCCCACCAAACATTTGACCCCCATTTCCACCAAGGAGGAATGCATTTTTTCAAGAAGTGTTTCACCCTTCAAATGAATTTGAACAAAAACTTTAAAAACGAGTTTGAGGCCGATTGGATAGTAAACAAAAACTGTGATACAAACGTTTTTCGCGATTTTTCCACACATGCGGGTGGAATTTCCCAAAACCCCGTCTTAACGTGCACCTTCATCACGTAATATGGCGTTGTGCGTTGATCACCAATCAGAGAGTCAGTCGTAATAAATAGAGATAAATGTATTCATGTATGTGCTTAGTTATTTGAGAGAAAGTACAAGTAGATTGCAAGCATTTAATAAAAAGTGTTGACTCTCTTAATAAAATAATAAGGCAAATTATTTGGTGGGCATCGATAAGGCGACTTAACTAATATCAACTAATCACTAGGCACTAGCTTAATGCAAAATTGTTGATAGTTTTCATTCAGTTGGGCATCCTTTTGGAGAGGCGCACTTTGACACCATCCTTGGGCAGCAACGCAATGCTGGTGGTTTCAAACTCTAGTTCCCGTTTGCTCATCACCTCGATGTTGAAGTTTTGCAGTATCTTGACTATGGCCAATTTGGCATTAACGCGACCCATGCGCTGGGCAATGCATATCCTGGGACCCTCACCGAAGGGCATATATGCTATTGGATTATAGTTTTTGGTATCCTCAGCAAAACGATAGGGATCGTATTTGTCAGGATCTGGGAAATACTCTGCATCGCGATGTATGCCATGCAGCGAGATGACCACCGGAGTGCCTTTCTTTATGACATGGTTCGTGTCCGGGACTGTATAGTCCTGTGTGCATTCACGATTCAGCATTGGCAGACCCGGATATTTGCGCATAGTTTCCTGCAGACATAGCTCCAGAAACTCCATCTTGTTCAGGACATCGTAGGTGATGTTGCCATCGTTTTGCTTGAGTGTCTCATCCACCTCGGCTTGCAAACGTTTCAGATGCTCTGGATACTGTGCCAGTTCGAAGATGGTGAATGCAGCCGTCGAGCCGGTGGTCTCCTGTCCAGCTACGTAAAATATAAAAGCCTGTGCGGTGATTGTTTCCAAAGATATACTCTTTAATTGACCTAAAATTGGGAGATTTATAGTTGACCAGATTATAGCAGGCCATATTCTTGAATGCTCACCATCATCAGTGGTCTGAATGTTCCAGCTTTTGCTGTCGTCATCGTCAATGCTGCCCTTGTTCCTCAGCTGCATGAGCAACTGCAGCATGTCCTTGCGCACAATGCCGTGCTGCTCTCGATATTCGATGGTGTCTTTGACGATGGCCAACATGGCCAGTCCAATGGGGTTCTTGAAGCCAATGCGAAACAAAAACTTGGCGACACTAAAAAATTTCGTTTAATCAATAGTTTATATCAAAAGTCAAATCCGTTTGTTACTTACGAGGGTACCAGGAAAATCATCATGCGAAAAAGTGCTGAAAAACGGTTATTGCGTCGTATTATAGTAACCAGTTTCTTGAATTTATTGTCTGGCTGTTCATAGCTATTCACGTCTAGTCCGAATATAACTGAGGCAATTATATCGATGGCATAGGTTTGCAGCACCGCCTTCAGATCCACCTCTTTGGAACCCTGCTCGGGCAACTCTTTATGCAAATGGGCTATCATTTTGATGCCGATGTCTTCTGATGTGCTGTACATGCCCTTCAGCTTGCCAGAAGTAAAGCACGGCGACAGCTTGTGCCGCATGGAACGCCAGCTTTGACCACGCAGAGCAAAGATTGACGCCGACAGAGGATCCTTCTGCTCGTCCACGTATACGCCGCGATCGTGGAAGCTTGCGAAGTCTTGAGCTAAGACACGACGTGCCAGCTCAGCATCGCGTACCAAAACAGCCGGCCGAAAGAGTAGATACGTGCCCAAAAAGCGCTCTTTACTGTTTTTGTACACATCGTAAACGGCCATGCCCATGGCCTTCTCCATTCTCCAGACGCTGGCCAGGCACCCGAATGGGATGCCGGCATTTTTATCATACGGAAAGCCACGACGCTCCCAATATGAGTAATGGTGCTTAAGATAATACCAGCCCAACGCTAAAAGCGTTAGGCCTAACAAAACTAAAGATAACATTCGGAGGTTCAACGCGAACTTAACTAAACGAAATACAAAACTCGTTTGACTGCTGTCCATTTACGGACGGCGCATTTTATACACTCCCGTGATTTCATTATAATAATGCACTCTTTCATAGTATGTAAACACTGTTTGGCCACAGATACGAAGTTATTAATAGCGAAATCCATTATAAATATACTCTTATCAGACGTGAGTCAAGTTTAGAATATTTGATAGTAGCTCGTGGCCACGTAAGATTGTGGTAGGTTATGTTAAATTATTTGCCGCCTATAAGGCGACTGCATGCTAACACTTTTAGAGCAAGTAATTTCCCAAAACGGGACACAAATTTCAGAACGTTATTTGGATTGTACTATGTATTCAGTTGTTTTCTTTAATAAGATAGTTGACATGGATACTTTACACAATAGCCCCAACAACGGGGAAGCTCCAAGTAACAATATATAAAATGTTAGACATATACTCGGGAATCACATATTAAATATGTAAGTTTAACTACAATTGCATATATGCTGATATAACTACTTAGTCCATAAATATGACTTTATGAGCCTCCAGTTAACGAGTGGCTGTGGGATGTATTTAGTGAAGCTTATGCGTTTTAGACCTTTGCATCAATAACTTCAAAATGCAAATCGTACTGCTGATCGAAGCCAATCAGGCAATCCGACATTAAATATAACGTGAGTAGCAATCGGCCGCGGCGTGGCCTTGCCTGGAAAGAGATGCGATTGGTGGAGCGAGTGCCGCGCAGGGTCAAACGCTTCATGGCCAGCAGTTCGTCATTGGACTGCGAGCCGAGTGTTAAGAACCAAGCCTCATTTTTTGGCTTCGGATACTTGGGACAGTGTATGGCGTAACCTTGGCCGCCGGTTCTACGCTGCCCGGCAACATTCAAACGCTGCAGATCGACACACAGCACATAGTCCTCGTTCGCATGTAGCGGTGTCCAGATGGTTGAGCCAGGGGTAGTTGACAGCGGACGCTTAGCGTATTCCTCATTCAGATACCGACCCTCCACAGAGATTTGCAGCGAGATCTCCGGCAAGTCTTGAATAACCTGGTAAAAAACGTTGTTAGTTTGGACATGTCTTGCCACCGGTGTAGAATATTAAAACTTTACCCTGTACATCTGCTCGATCTCATGTTCTTCGAAGGCATCGCGCAGCGGTGCTGCCAGCACTTCGTAGTCGTTTCTGCATATTTCCTTTAGGACGGGAAGTGTTAGGTAATCGTGATTCTCGTGCTGTATGTTAAGGAACACATCCACATTGGCCTCGTTAACGGCGGGCAGCGTGAGAAATTCACATGCATCGAACCAACGTGCTTGAATGACGCACTGCATCAATTGTTGTACAACCAGACTGGTCGATAGCCAACCACGCTCCGCAGTGTAGTCCACCATGGCTTGCATGACACGCGTGGCATTGTCTAGTGCCGACTTGGTGTCCGTCAGATAGTCCGAATTGGGCAGCGTCTGGCGCGAAAAGTGCGCTTGTAGCAGCAGGAATGTCTTTGTGTAGGGCGAGTCCCAACTGGCCGATGGCGGCCGGAAGCGGCTCGTCTCGGCCATCTTTTCGTTATATTTGTCCTCGTTGTGACGCACAGGCTGCTGATCAAACTCATAGGAATCGGTGATGGCCAGCAGCACCTCCTTGGTGTTCATGCCCGGCTGTAAGTCATCCAAGAAATGCTTCATTGTGCGATAAGACAGATAGTAGTAGGAGCTGATGCGACCCAAAAATGTGGGCACCAGTTGTCCATCACGCTCCACTGCGCAGGCAGCGCCTGTCAGTTCGTAGACAACTCGTTCCACCAGGCTGGACATGAAGGCGTTAACATTTTCCGGCTCCACGCCTTGCAGTTGGTAGTAGGACGGATTGCGAAGTAATCGTCGGAAAAAGTATGTCCAAGTCAGATAGTCCAAGGCCGCCTGCTTGGTCTGCACTGTGCCCGCTACAATTTCAGCATTGATATGCTCCGGCAGCACACCCAGCAGACTGGACTCAACAGGGAAGGGATCGTAGAGAAACTTCTTGTAAAAGTTCTTCTTTTCATCATGCACTAGAACGACGGCAACTCCCTCGTTGTCAAACTGTGGTCTTCCAGCACGACCCATCATTTGAAGCACATCCGTAATGGGCATGTCCACGTACTTCTTTACCTTGCCGTCAAAGTATTCGGTACCCTTGATCACCACCAGATGGGCAGGCAAATTGACACCCCAGGCCAAGGTGGCGGTGGCCACTAGAACCTGTATTTTACGATTTAAAAATAACTCCTCCACACACTTACGATCTGGCTCCTGCAAGCCAGCATGGTGAAGTCCAATGCCAAATGCCAGACAAAACTTCAAGTTCTGGTCGCGTATGTTCTGGAGAATCAGTTCCATTTCGTGCTCGGCAATGTGCAGAAATTGTTTGGGGTTTTCATCGCCAGCCACAAAGGTGATGAGATCCAGCGCCGTGAGACGCGTCTGTCGGCGCGAGGAGACAAACACAATTGTCGGTTCACATGGAGAGTATGTGCGTATGGCCTGGAACGTGGGCCGGTTCATTGTGGCCATTCGCGGGCAGTAGTGCTTGCCTGGAAAGCCATTGATGTGTACTTGCAGCGGCACCGGGCGCACTGAGGGCTTGAAATTGTAGAGACCCATGCGTTTAATGCCTAACCAATTGGCCAAATCCTGAGCGTTTGCCAGTGCCGTGGACAAGCCCACTATGCGTATGGAGCGGCCCGTGTGTGAGCTGATAAAGTTGGTGCGGGAAACAATGACTTCGATAACCGGACCACGATCTTCACCCAGGAGATGGATCTCGTCGATCACAATCAATGCCACATGTTGCACATATTCGCGCGTCTGCCAGGAGCGACTGATGCCATCCCATTTCTCCGGCGTGGTCACAATTAGCTGCGATTCGCGAATAGCTTGGATGTCCGGTGTAACATCGCCTGTCAGTTCAACGACTTTAAGACCCAGTGATGAGCGCTCGAAGCGTTGCTGCCAGTCCGCGATGCGTTCTTTGACGAGCGCCTTAAGCGGTGCTATGTACACCACCTTGCATTTGGGCTGAAGATTTAGCGCACGGAAAATGGCAATTTCCGCTACAATTGTCTTGCCACTGCCTGTGGGTGCGCCCAGCAGCACATTGTTGTCCGTGTGGTACAGACAGTGAAAGATTTGTGTCTGTATGGGATTGAAGTGGGTGAATTTGTACAGCGATTCGAAAAGAGCATTGTGCAGACTGCTAACTGGTAGCGGGCGCAACGGCAGTAGCTCGGTCAGCGGCGGATGATGTTCCGGCAGCACCAGATGCTGAAAGGATAGCGGAACGCAGGTAGTGCTGCCCAGCCAGCTGTCACTGGTAACGCGTATATAGTACTGTGGTGGCAGTGGCTCCTTCAGTGGAATGGTCATCACGAGCTGCTGTGACTGACCGTTTAAAACGCATTTGCGATTCAGCTGAAACAGCTCCGAATGGTAAATGTAGTTGGACTCAGGGTCCTCAATCCACAGCCAAAATGCCTGACTCGTCTTCCCATGTACCCGATCGTTCCAGGTGAAATCCGGCCAGATCGTTATAGAGATTCGCAACACGGTACGTGTGATTGGCTGTAAGCTGGCCTCTACCTCCAGCAGCGGCAGTTCCCGTGCCGATCGTATGACTAGCTCTGCATAACGATCGCTACGCAGCCATTCCTTCAGCTCACGCTGCTCCATGTCTCTGAGTCGATAAACGCTCAGTCCGCGACGCTCGAGTTTGTCAATGGTCTCCGCATTAATTGCCGGAAATTGTCTTAAATGGCTATCAAAGTCCCATTGTCTGCGCTCAAACATCTTGCAAAGCTGCAGCATGCGACCCGTCAAAGTGGCATTGTTTTGCCTCAACACAATGGAAAACAGGGCTCGCGCGATTCTGCCAACATTTTGGGTTATATACGACATGTCGGAGCTCAATGAGAAGGACTTGACATAACCATTGGACAGATATGTTTGTATTAAAATGTTCACCTGGAAAGAGAGTAATTAAGGTAAATGATTGTGCAACTGGCACAAATGCCGATGTATCTATACCTTGCCGAAAACATTCTCGCTACCTCCAAATGCTTTCAGCTTGCAATAGTATTCGCGCAGCTCATCTAGCTCCTCGAGCTCGTCGTCACGCACTTTGAGCTGTTGAAACTCCTGCGCCTGTGACATCATGGCCAGCAGCTCGGATTCGTTCATATATGGCTTCATCAGTTCATTGAACGTTTCCACCGTATCGTATTTTATGTAGAAATGCGAGGCAGTGCGACCCAAGTCGGTTATATTCATGTCCATAGTGCGCTGATTGAAGCGCATCATCTTGGCCTTATCTAAGCTCATCGATGCGGACATAATTAGAGCTCGTCGGCGCGCCTCAAGCGTTGGATCCTTTTGCAGCTCAGAGTACTCAATGCCATAGACATGTGGATTAATACGCATGCGCACAAAGAGGTAACTTCGGAAGATTTATAAACATATATATCAATTGGATAATACTAGGCTATTACTAAGAACTACTCACGTATAGCTTAGCCACTCGATTGCTTCCTCCACATTAGAAATGGTGCCTAGACCAATTTCAGCGTTCAGATTATCGGCCAAGCACTGCACAAAGTTGGATTCGATAGGGAATTGATTGGTCAACAGCGAGAGATAATGATTGAGCTTGTCGTAGCTGGTGATAATAGTACCCACACCGCTTTTATCGAACTGCGGCCGGCCAGCGCGTCCAAAGATCTGCAGCACATCCAGTATGCCCAGATCTACAAAGCTGCCGTGCTTCGCATCGTAAATATCCGTGCCGCGTATGATGACCGCATGGGCAGGCAGATTGACACCCCAAGCGAGCGTCGCCGTGCAGACCAGCACTGAGATGTGACCCTCTATAAAGTATTTCTCCACCATTTGGCGATCGGCACGAAGCATGCCAGCATGATGCATGGCCAGGCCACAGGAGAACAGTTCCACTAGCTGTTTATTTCTGCTCTTCTGTATGAAGCGGCAGGCCAGACCATGTGCATTATTATCCTTTGGTAAAAAGAGCGCGCTGGTATTGTTCTGCTGCGCCAGTTCACGCAGCACATTCGCCGTGCGAACGGTGGCATTACGTGCATGCACAAAAACCATGACCTGATGCCCCTGCTGAACCATCTCAACGCATTTCTGGTAACAACACTGATCCATGTCAGCGATTTGTTGCAGCGGCTTTACCGATTTGATGCCAACGAAGTTAGTGTCCAGGGGCACGGGCCGGAAGCGCGAATCAAAGTAGAACAAACCCTTCATGGGATTCACGCGCAGAAAGTGGGCAACATCTATGTAGTTGGGCAGTGTCGCGGACAAGCCAATGATGCGTATCATGGACTGCGAGGACTCTACCAAACGTAAAGTGCGCGCGACCAATGCCTCCACCACGGGACCACGCTCCCCGTGCAGCAGATGCACCTCGTCAATAATGAGAAGTTGGACGAGACTGATTAGCGCCACATCACCACTTCCTGTAATGGGTTTATAAATGTATGATTATCCTGTTGATTTCCTCTTTTATTTATTTGCTTACCCTTTCTTGTTACAACATCCCATTTCTCTGGCGTGGTAACCAGTATTTGGGTGGCGGCCATTTCTGCCTTGGTCAGCTGCATGTCGCCGGTCAGCTCCCGCACGATTATCTGCAGCGATTTCAGGCGCTTGGAAAAGTTCTCGACCATTTCGGCGGCCAACGCCTTCATAGGCGCAATGTATACAATTTTAAACTGATCTCGATTGATGACGCCCTCCTCCAGATGACAGCGAATGGTGTGCACAATGGCCAACATGGCCACGTTGGTTTTTCCTGCGCCAGTGGGCGCACACACCAGCATATTCTCGTTGCTGTGATAGGCGACAGGATAAACTACTGATTGTATGCGATTTAACTCCTTGCAGTTGGCAAATGCCAGTTGGCCAATGTCATCCAGTTCGGCGATTTTAATGCGCTGATTGCCCACCGTAAGAGGCGGCGGCTCGCTGGCTGGAATTTTTACCTCCTCCCACTGCTTATTGTCTATGCGTTGCGCATTTTCGGGTAACGTGATGCGGCTGCCGCCTATAAAGCCGGCATGTTGTTTGGCCTCCAGTTGGCTATCAAAGACGTATGGATAACGTATGGGCGGAGTGTAGTTTGAGTGCTCGGCTTTAACCGCTTTTGTGTTCAGCAGCAGCGGTTCTCTTTGTGCTGCCTCCAGCAGTTTGCGCTGATGCTGCATTCGCAGCTGCTGCGCGGATATGGCAACGGCGCCGCCCGCTTCCTCGGCACCCTCGTCATCGTCCTTGATGCTGCGCATAATGCGCTGAAGTTTCTTTTCCTCGCGACGCTGCTGCTTACCCAGCTGCTTTTCCTGTGCCGATTGCACCACAACTGCGCTGGCTACCGTGGGACGCTTTTCTGTGCTGGCAGTAGGCTGCTGCCGCTTTTGCTTCACCTGTTTGATGCGACGAGATCTCGTTGCGTAGTGCTCCAGCTGCTGTGCAATCTTGGAGCGCTCCTGTAGCAGTTGTCCAACCAGTTCAAAGTGCTCAAAGCCCAGCAGTTCCATTAGCTCGTTCTGCAACTCCTCACTGCTACGCTTGGAACTAAGCATATCGCCCACCCGATTTAACAACAGCTCATCTTCAATTTTCTGGGATATGTTGAGCAATGTCTCCAGCTCCGGGCTTAGCTTAAAGCCATCCGTGACCAGCTTTGCAGCTGGCACTGCTGCACCGCCGGTCTTGTATTTCATGGTGAATTTGTTGACAACCTTGTTTTTGAGTAGCGCATCGGGCGACAGGTTCGTCAGCAAGCTAACATCCAGCCATTCCGCCGGCGTGCAGCTCACTTGCACATGTTCGCCCCAAAGTGGACGATCTTCCGACGTTCTGTGCTGTGATTGCCGCCAGCGCTTTAAGGCAAGCAACTCATGCTCCTGCAGTGCATCGGCCACGGCCAGCACACAGTTGTGAATTTGCGTTTGCTTCCGGTCGAAAGTGTATCCAAACATTGCGTGCAGTCGGTTAGTGGTGGCCACCAGCAGCACGCGCTGATCAAGCAGCGACCAAAACAGATACAGTGCCGCATGTTCCACCACTTTTGGCTGCTCCTCATAGCCCATGCATTCCTGGACCAGATTGCGCAGCTTCTGCAGCTGAACCTTTACCGCCGGCTGTTTATCCGCCGGCAACTGTGCCAGCAATTTTGCTATCGTCTGTTCCGCGTTTCTTTAAAAAATCATATTATTACATTGTGTGTGAATATAGTTGGAATTTTATCAGTTGTGAAATAGCAGCGGCTTACTCTTTGCAATTTGTCGGCGTGGATGCTAATATTTTCGCTCTGACATGTCTCAGTCCGTTGAAGCGGGGGGTTCTGGATTCAAGTTCCGTTTTGGCTCGTAACGATGCACTCAGTCGAGGAGGCTCCCACATGGTTCCCTAGTTTTTCTTTTATCTAAGAAATTGAAATTTTCTGCTAAAATTGGGTTCGATGCTGTCGCAGCTGTTGTAGCACAGCTGTTGCTTCTACGCGTTAGCGTTGCCACCTGGGCAAATTGGTAGGCCATTTCGTATATTTATATCGTATATCGTATATCGTAAGAAGAAAAATTTGAAGAGGGAAATTTAAATGAAAGCTCAATTGTTAATAAAAAAAATTAATAAAAATATAATATATTATTAAACGCTGCATTTGTACTGTTAAAGTAAAGAAGAAATCGGCATAGCTGCTGCCTTGGCTATTTTTACGAACTTTTCATGTAGCCATTGATTTCTAATGTCATTTACATGCATAAGCTGTCTCTCGGCAGGTCCATTCAAAACTTTTATTATCTGTTACAAAATGTTTTGATTGCGGTAAGCCCACACACCGATGCACACACCCACACTCACATAGCCACCTTCAAAAGTATGCTACATAAACTTGTTGCGCAAGTTGCAATTGTGCGTTTGGGGGTGTCTGTTTACGGAAAATTTATTATGCATCACATGTCCAGACACTTGGATGTATCTCTTTGGTTACTGTCCTGCAACATGCTTGAATGACCTCTTTGAATTTAACTGCTACGCTCAACCGTTGTGGTTATAAGTGTGTGTGTGTTGGGTATGTGTGTGTGTGTTTTGGAACTGTGGAGCTGTATAAAAACAGATTCACCGAGAGCTCAGTCCTTTTAGTTGCAACTGCTGTATGACTCGAGTGAGGCCATCACAAGACTTCCTATGAGTTTCATAACTTGGTGAGCTACACTTTCATTTAAAAATTCAGACGAGTTGCGACGAAATGCATTTCCAGATCATATTGCTAAGTGAGTATTTTCCCTGGTCTACTATATTGATTAAATAATGACTTCCTGTTACAGGCATGTGCTTTATGTATTTTGCTTGCTCCAATGCCATTCAATGCGACTCTTGTGGCAAGGAGTGTGCCAATGCCTGCGGAACAAAAAACTTTCGGTAAGTGCCCGCAATCGCAGCCTTCAATCGCCGTCTGATGCATTTTTATCGTTTCACAGTACCTGTTGCTTTAACTACCTACGCAAACGCACCGATCCCGATGCACTGCGTCTTAGCTCTAATAAACGGCTTATAGACTTTATATTGTTGCAAGGACGCGCACTCTTCACGCAGGAGCTGCGCGAGCGCCGCAATAATGGCACCCTAATCGACCTGGACATGGGCAACTACTATGGCTGAAACAAATCCTCTGATCTATCCAAGCGCTACCGGCACAGACAATGACAACGATGCGAATGTTTGAAGTGTTAATTTTTTAATAAAAGGCGTAAAACTCTTTGGGGCAAAGTGCTTAAAAAAGGCATTTGATACATTTAGTGTAAATCATTTGGCAATTCCAGAAAATGTGCATTTTGTTTGATTTTGTATCAATTGCAGTTTTATTTCTTAAATTGTGTTTCCATTTTTTTTACATTTTTAAATGCCAACTTTTTTTTTAGATTTTTGTGTTTGTATGCAAAGGTAGGCTTGGTACATATACCAATTGGAACAAATCCATATAGGCTGTTGTTCAAACTTTTAAAGCTGTCAGTTCCTGTGTCTAAAAATCACATGTCGTCGTATTCTCTGTTAGCCTCGTCGTCTGCTGCAGTCGTCGTTACTTTGTCTAAGCTTGAGATTCGCTAATCTCTGTGGTAGCTTGGGTCCTAGAGTCTGAGGCAAACTCGTCTTTGCCGCAAGCCAGGCAAGGCATCTTCTCCTTGAGCACCTGCTTGTATTTGGGGTGGCTAACAAAAAAAGAGGAAATACAAAAGTGATATATATATTTTGGTGCCATTTGAATACCTTACCTTAAGCCATAAACAATGGGATTGCAAACGGCATTTGCTTTGGCGAAAACCGAGCCACAAATTGTGGCAAGTGGCGATAGATGCATTGATTCAAAGATGCCCGCATAATTGATGATTGTATAGGGCGTCCAAGCGAAGAACCAAAGCGAAATTGTGGTCAATGCTACCTTGGCCAGTTTGATTTCGATGGCCTTGCTCTTCTCTGCCTCGGTGTTGCGCAGAGAGGCCACATTCATCTTCTTGGCCTGCTCACGCATTGCCTTCTCGTGGGCGGCCACTGCCTGCGAATCAGGATTAATAAGTAGCATTCCAATAGCAATCTATAGAATTTAGCAATAGCTTCTTACTTTTAATATATGATAGTATGAGAATATGATTGTCAGCAGCGGAGTGAGATATACCCACATGGAGTAGACAATGATATAGGAGCGATTCCACCAATCTTTGGCAAAGTAGTCTGTACCGCAAGCCGTCATATTGCCCTCGGGCACATATCGATTCCAGCCGAACAGCGGAATTAGAGCCCATGTGCCACAGATTGTCCATACAACCATAAGACGAAGCACAGCCGACGTCACCGTCAGAGGCTTACGTGCCATGCCCTTGACAATGACGCAGTAACGATCGTAGGCAATTAGTGTCATGGACCAGATGGATACACAGCCAAAGAGGGAACCGAAGAGGCCGTAGAGTTCGCACAGAAATGGACCCATGATCCAGGTGCCATAGAAACCATTTAGGACGACGGGTGGAAACATGGTGAACATCATCATAAAATCGGAGAAGGCCAAATTAACCACAAACATGTTGGATGGTGTTCGCAGCGACTTGGACGACGTAAACACGTACATCACAATAAAGTTGCCCGTCAGTGACATCACTCTTTGGTTTGGACGATTGAAATCAATTGAAATGTTCAACTATTGCTAAAGAAATTTGTATATTACCCCAGCACGGCAATGACAAAACCTATAATGCCGAACCACATGGGCTCCATTGGTGGCCACTGGTACCAATACGGGTCCACCATGTGCATAATTTCGGCGGGAACGCTCTCCGCCAGGCTAAGATTTCCGCCATTGCGCAGATGCGCATAAGTTGGATGGTTCAGACTAATCATGATTAAGCCGTATTGAGAATACACTCCGTCTATGACTAAGGAGTTGAGATATTTTCGGTGGTCGAGCTTCGTTTGTACTTAGGCTGGCTAGGATAGCTACTCCGCACAACTGTCCATAGCAGATAAATGAATTTAAAGATTTCTCTTGGCGCCGAACTGGACGCGACTGCCCTGGGCCGGATAGTTGGGCTGCCTTTATATGCGACGGCCCTTAGAAAACACTTGAGTCTAGCCAGTCTTAGACTAATTGCCACCTAATCCAATTATCCGGCACACACTTGGCCAATCCAAAGTAGCTAAATTTTAAATTTGTTTCCCAATTGCTGCGTCGGATTAGTGTTAACGGCAACAAACGCGTCATTCGTCCAAGTCATGGTCAAGTTTAAGGCAACCACCCCCGCCACGAAGCCAATTCGATTAGGACAAATGCTTTGCCGCTTCACTGAAAGCAGCGTCGTCAAATTTACGTTTTATTCACATGGATATATATCGGTTATCGGATTTATATCCTATCCGAATTCAGGCATGCCAAGTGTAGCCCAGCTTGCGAGCTCCTCTCATCACCGTATTCAGCTGGAACTCCAGGGTGCCATATGATTCCATGGATAAACCTGAAGCGAGCATATAACAACATAAATGAGAAGCGGGAAGAACTTTACATACTTCTAAGATACTGTAACCCACCTTTGCATTGCGTGTTGTCCAGCAGTATTTTGGGATCCTTAAGCTCCGGCTGGCGCCGCAACAACCAACTGGTTATATCGGCTATCATATTCGGGCATTTGGGCATTAGGATAGGTGCTTCACCTAAGCTGGACGTCTGCTCATCCTGTCGGCGGCTTCCGAAGATGGGCATATGCACGCGTGCATAGCCAACCAAACTCTCGCTACCGAGTCCATTCTGTCCATAAACGCTGACTATAATTTGTGGCCCTGCAAAGAGTTTATTGTAAGAGCAATCGAATCAGGCCGATTCGATAAGTACCCATGTACTTACAGCCGAAGGGACTAGTGCTCTTGTATGAGACTTCGATGGGCATATTGAAGACGATTTTGTCATTAAAGTGGCCATTTTTGATGGTTGCCATCTGTGTGATGCCGTGTTGCGGGCCCGATGCCAATTGCCAGTCTGGGCCTGCGACCAGCTCGTAGCGACAGAATATGTAATCCTTGTCTGGACCCAGTGGAAATGTGGCCGAAACTATTTGACCCGTGATGCACAGAGTAAAAAAGCTGGCCGGGGTTTTGACACCTGGATCATTAACTTTTTGAACACTCGGTGCTCTCCTGGTTTTCCTTTGTTTTTGTTTGGGTGACTCTTTGTTGACGTTCTCGTTGTCCTGGTAACCCGTTTCCTCGCCCTCGTACATTTTAGCGACTGTTCTGATGGTGCGTTCTGTTTCAACTGGTTTTCATTCACATGAAAGTTACCCTAGGTGGTTGTTCGGCTGTCATTGAGCAGTGTTGGAAAAGCCGTCAAGGTTGGATACTGAACTTATATGTCTTGAACAACGTTATGTTTTCGGCTTTCTTCTCATATTTTTATATTATCCCAAAGGCTGAACCCAAAATGTTGCATACTTTTCTCGTCACAAAACTGGCATCGTTTTGCATGAGACTATTCGCAATTGTAAATGTATTCTGATCGACTTTAATCTTACTTTTTAAGCATATATTTAACGTGATTTTCCACTTGCTTTTTCACTTTTTGTGAGTTCATATTTTTGACATCGATTCCCAATGTTACGCGCATGGAAAATTTAAATCTTTCCGTAATATCATGAGGTCCACATGCCAAGTTATAGTTTACATCAACGATCAACGTTTTACGCCTAATTTAAACATTTTTCAGAATTCTCAAATATTTTTCCGGGCTTAATACTGTAGATCATTTCGATTAGAGTTTTTAATTTAGCATCTAAATTTTTGGAAGGTCATAACTCCAAAACTAAACGTGCAATCGCAGTATGGGCTTAAACTTGTGATAATTTTAATTTTTGTAACTGAAATGCATTCAAAATGTTCAATTCCTTTGGTTTTAATAATAGAGCAATGGAATTGTAGTTTCTGGCACTTGCCAAACAGGCATCTAATTTCAAAAATGTTTTGAAAAAACTCCCAATTCCTGTGATCATAGTTGATTGAATTGCTGTTGTCAACCAATGTTAAAGAATAAATAAAAAAAGACATATGTTATATATATATATATACATCTAAATATAAGCATGTAACTGATTCTCAACTTACAGCAATGCAGCATTATGTCTGTGTGTGCGCTTCAATTGAAAAATTGTGTTTGTTTTGTTCAATGAATCGACATGCATATAAAATTGACGCTCTAAGCCCCGATATAAGGAGTGCAATGTTGTATTTCTCATTAGTTTCTTGGTTCATTGATTCCGAAAACGAAATTGAATGCACATTTATGTATGTATCTATATATAAATATATATGTATATATATTTATCAAATTTATGAATATGCATTAAATGCCAAGACATATTAGAAATAAAAGAGCCAACGGAAAATGTTGTATGCATATGTGTCGATTCTGCGCTTTGTCAGCAGCAAGAATGCGACTTTGGCTGTGAACGGAGCAGCTCTCCAATTGCAGACGGCCAAGCAGAGACTGATGTGAGCGGCTTATGTCTGATTGCTTAAGTTTAAGCTCTTGTTTATGGTATGTGAAATGGGCTTATTCCATAGAATTGCATATGGTACTCGATAAGCCGACAACTTTAACACACACCAACACAGACACACACACACACACCTCGCCACTTGCCACTTGCCACTTGCCACTTAGCTGTGGCTTCAATTGATCATCATTGACGATAGGCACAGCTGTTGGCTGCAGCTGCCATACTGTGGCTCTTCGACGTGAATTCCGCCTAAAGCAAACAAAAACAGCTGAGGTTTACACCTTCAGCTGCCTTGAACTATCGACTTTAAGCATTTGACGCGCATTTTAATTATATTGTGAGCTCTTCGCCAGTTTCTTGCATAATGCCAGCGGGGTTAGCCAGTCGCTAGGGGCACAGTCTCTAGCTACGGTAGCGCCAGCAAATTGTCATAATGATTTATAAACATGCAGCCCCACAAGCACAACAAAAACAGGAAAATGTTCTCTAGCAATTGATAGACTTGGAGATATCCAGACATTTGCTCAAAACTAGCCCAGGTCGAGCATTAAAGCTTTATATAATCGGGTATAAGATGTCTACACGCAATTTAGGCTGAAATTCGTAATGCAACTGAAATTCTTTTTAGTCCGTATTGCTGCTCCGATTTTAATTTTGACTAATCTTATTATAGTTTGTGGCCCTTCTTAAATTTACAACTTAATTTTCAAAAATGTAACATACATTTGTACATGACCAATAACTCCCTATCTAAGCGCCTAATCGCAATTCGCGCTATAATTTGTAAAGCTTAACTAGCTATATATTAACTGCCAAGTCGGGTCTAGAGGTGCTTGTAGAGTCTTTAATAAAAAAGGCGGTTGTTTTCCAGAAAAGGCACAACTGCATAGCTTGCTGTTTAATTTCCAGCAGAGCTACTTAACTTATTATAAGAATGTACAAAGGCAACAACCGATGACATAGTTGATTATGCATAAAAAGACTTGTCAGTGATCGATTGTGAATTTATTACAAATGAAAGGTAGCGTGAGTTACAACTGTAGAAGAATGGTCAATTACTACTATACTCTTTGCTACTACTAACAACTTTACCTTAATACATACAATGTTAGGATGTGCTTATTATACCCTTGCAGAGGGTATTATAATTTTGTCGTGAAATGTGTAACGCATAGAAGGAGACATCTCCGACCCCATAAAGTATATATACTCTTGATCAGCATCAACAGCCGAGTCGATATAGCCATGTCCGTCTGTCCGTCTGTCTGTTTCTATGCGAACTAGTCCCTCAGTTTTAAAGCTATCTTAATGAAACTTTGCAGAAGTCCCTATTTCTGTTGCACGCAGCACATATGTCAAAACCAGCTGGATCGGACCACTATATCATATAGCTGCCATAGGAACGATCGGTCGAAAATTAAGTTTTTGTATGAAAAAACATTTTGTTTGTCAAGATATCTTGACCAAACTCGGCATTTATTAGTTTTACTATGCTCCTCATATATATGCAAAATCCTATTAAGATCGGACCACTATATCATATTATTAAGTTTTTGTATGGAGAATTTTTTGTTTTTCATGATTTTGCGATTAAACACGGCATTTAAAGATTTCACTATGCTTCCTTCATTTTTGCTAAATCTTATTTACATCGGTTTTTGATTAAAAGCCTTTTTTTTTGTTTATCAATATACCTTGACCAAACTCGGCCTTAACCATTTTCTCGGCATTATAAGGTTGGGTCTGCAAGGGTATTAGATCTTCGGCATGCCGAAGATAGCCCTTCTTTCTCGTTTTTAGTTTAAATATGTTTGCAAATGTTGAATATATGATCTAGTTTAACGTGAGCTTACAAATATGTACGTAATTTATACAACTTCGACTCTATTTCGATGGACTACTTTAAATATAGTTTCTGCCCCTTTTTAAACTTGGTTACATGAAACTATTTTGCTTACCTTCCGACTAGCATCAAGCTCATCTCCCTGGATCCTCCGGAGATCCTCCGGAAAATCCAAGCCTCTTGTATGGAATAAATGCATTAATATTCGATTCGATTTTAATTTGGTGAAACATTTTCTTTATGGTGTCTGCCCTTGATTATATTGGCAACTATATTTTTAAAATGTTAGATTTTTTTAAATATAACTTCTTAACTAAGCCTCTAATCCCAATTTGAACTGAAACTTGTTATCATTTTATTTTGCATATACTTATTCTCTTCCAGCATTGTACATAGAATAGTTGTCTTTCCATGCCGATCTGCAGGAGAGAGTATTCAGCATCCACTCAGATTTAACACACATATTATTTTAAATTGCATTTTTTTATGAGCAACATGTATATCCAGGGAATACCGAGTGTACACTACTTTAATGTGATTTTTGTGGGGGCAGACATTGGTCGTAATTAACTCATCAATGGATTCTGATAAGACAGCATCTAGTGGATCGTTTTGTATAATGGTGTATATCAAAGTCGATTCCTCAAGTGTTTTATTTGAAGTCTTTGCCATCTTGATATTTATAAGAATATATTTGCAAGTCTGTGTTTTTCTAATTTGCATGCCCTATGCTCTAGCTCTCCACACACGCACACAGGCATACGCAGTTTCCTTCTCTCTTTCTTCATACATACAAACATATATTGTATATATACATTAGTTTATATTTGCGCATTGCGTGGGCGTTTGTCTCAGGGTCAACGTACATCGCCATCTGGGAATGATTCTGTCTGCTGTCTTACGCGTGCAATGAATCTATAAATGTACATATGTGGACTTAGTTGAATGGATGATCTATGCGCTACACTTAAGCGAAATGTATCTTTAAGATACATACGCCAGCGATCAGCGATCAGTGGCCACGCAACTTGGGCACTGACATACTCTTACGCATGTCTTGGACCGATTCCGAATTCGATTCCTGCCGCTGATTGACAGCGCACGTAATTGAGTTTGATTTTTGCGCACTTTGAAAATATATACATCTTCGATACGATGACGACAATGGTAACAACGGCAAGAGGGGGTGAATGTCAAAAAGGTTTGTGTTTAGTTAGCCCAAATATTTGATTTGATTGAGCAGCTGCCAAACGAACTTCAAAACTTGAGCTCATAATAATAATAGTTTGCTTGGCCTCTATAGCTCCCATCTCTCAGCTGGTCTCTGTCCGCTCGCCGCATGGTCATTTAAGTTTTCGTAAGCTTTCCATCATTCAATCAGGATCAATATTTATTAATCAAGTATGTTAGCAAAAAAAAAAAATTCCAAAAAAAAATGAAGAAACACAGAAAACGAGCAAAGGCCGCATCAAATTATTAATACATAGGAGCGCACACTCTCGCACTCACAGGCACAACCCCCAAATGACTAAGAGGCCAGCGCGTGCTGCCCGCACGGCCGGATAAACAGACGCACTGTCTGTCAGTATAGATGAAGATCCATATACGTAATACAATACACATCTAAATTTGGACTTAAGTTGCGCCCGATTGAGAGTTGAGTTTGGGCGATCGCGCCGCTGACCCGTGCGGAAAATTGCATCCGTAAGATACAATCGATGCGATTGCTGTAGATCTGTAGATTGTAGATTGGCCAGTATAAGCTATTTTGGCATTTAATGCTAAACAAAAGTTGATGGCTGCGCGTGCTGTCGGCATTCTAAATGATCTAAATGCGTTAATTACTCAGATGATAGACGGTCAGCTACAAATAGCTGCGAGTAGCTGCGGATACATTGTGGATAGCGGCCAGTGCCTACCCGGTGGCTGCTGGTTGCTGGCTACTGTGGTCAGCATCAGTTAATTTCGCCTTAGAAACTCTGCTGTCTTCGTTGTCTCAAGTGCGTTTGATCATTAACATCTGCGCCCTGTACTGCCCGCTTTTGGACTATGTATGTCTACCTTATCCAGGCTACCATGACTTCTGCATTCAGTTTGACAAGGCAATGTTTGATGACATGTGCTTGGTTATAAGTTTATCAGCTAAAAGACTTCTGTAATTTCCTTTTGCAGGCTTGTTGTATTTTTTATTGTAAGTGTATTTCAGGTTCGGTGACTTGTTGAGAACTTTCTAAAAAACAAGTGAATAATAATTATGCTCTTGTTATGAATACGCGATGGGTACATACCCTGTTTATCGGCTAAAAGTCCTCTTTCTTGGATAACATCTTTATATATCATACGTTCGCTTTCTTTCCTGATGTTGCGTAGATGATCCAGATTAATTCTTATCCAATGACAGTCTTAACCAGAGCTATTAAGAATGTTTGGTTGATATAAATAAATTGTTTCTAATAAACAAATGTTATCATGCGCATATGTCTCATCAGATCGCATCCTTAGTGCGATCAATACAGGGTATATGAAGATGAAATTTTTTAATGATGTTTTGTAACATTTGCTGTTTGGCTTCTGTTTTATGTTGTTTTCATTTTCCTGCCTGCAATTCAAATTTTGACTGTTGTTAATTACACAACATGTGCTGCACGTTGTGGAGCCCCTATGCAACGCCTTGTTGCATCAATTTGCAATTTTGGCCCTTGCTCGATTCCCTGCTATTCATTAGCATTTGAGCTTTGCCGAATTAAAAAATAAAAAGTAATAAGAATTTAGAGCATTTTTATGGCTGCAGAGCAAGAGTTTTGCGAAATGGATTTTTAATTTTCAACTATATTTTAATATGGCTAACGAGCTCGTCTTTTAATTGATTAATGCTTCGGCTGCTGCGTTTGATTAAAGAGAATATTTGTACATGCAAAAAGGTCAATTGCTACATATGGTAATTTCGCATAGAAACAATGTACGAAGAACTGTTTTTAGTATAAATATGATATTGATAGAGTCAAGCTATTTTGGGCCTCTGATGAGGTCAGACCGATACGAATGTTATAAAACTAGCTGACTCAAATCAAAGAGGTCACCAATAAATTTAACATTTTTATAATAATTAACATTTTATATTAACGCATTCAACCTTGCCCGGTTCGAGTATTTTTCTTCAGACCTAAGGCATCACTTTTCCACCCATTTCCCGACCATGAATGATGTAAATTTTAATTAACTAATTTCATTTTTTTTTCGTTTTAACAACTTTTAATCTTCACCACGAAATGATGTTGAAGTTTCGCAAAGATTTTAAAGGCTGATCCTGGCTGAACAAATTTCATATCACCATTTTTCGAAAATTTTCGGAAGTTACGGGTTTTAAAAATAATTTTGAAGGTGATCGGGCGAATACCCCCACTTTTCGGGTGGGGCCGATCTTGCATAAAGTATGTATCATCTCTCAAATGAACTTTTCTAATTATCATTGGAATTGACTTTAAAGCCAAAACTTAACTTTACTAAAAATAAACAAGTAAGAGGTTCTAGTCGGGAGCTCCCGACTAGGGGATACCCTGAACCCTCATATTCCAACACCAAATGCAGCGCGCGCTTATAGATAGAGAGTAGCGGGGAGGTGGCGATAGGTATAAAATGAAAGATAATCGATATATATGTATATACTTTTCTAGAAGCTACATGTCAAGTTTGGTGACTCTAGCTCTTATTATTTACCAAAATTGCTTAAAAATCGGGATTTCGATATACATTTTTATCGATTACTTGGAAACGGGGCAAGTTATCGTTTATCGGAAACCATCTCGATCTGCGCAGGCACTAGGAGCACCTACATCTAAAATTTCAATTTCTCTAGCTCTTATAGGTTCTGAGATCCTTGCGTTCATACATACGGACGGACGGACGGACGGACGGACGGACAGACAGACGGACATGGCTAGATCGACTCGGCTATTAATGCTGATCAAGAATATATATACTTTATGGGGTCGGAGATGCTTCCTTCTGCCTGTTACATACATTTGGATTTTGCACAAAAACATAATACCCCTTTTACCCATTTTTAATGGGTTCAGGGTATAAAAATAGCATCGATTACTAAGAACTTCGGGTTGTGATAATACTCCATCCATAAACTACTTATTAGTTTCAAATTAAGCAAAACTTGATCCAAATCAGCCCACTATATCAAATAGCTTTAATACTTAGGAACGGTCGAAAATCAGGCTGTTGTTATTCTTTGTAGGAACAAACTTTTTGTTTGTCAAGATATTTTAACCAAACTCCGCATTTATAAGTTTCACTATGCTTCTTATATATGAGTGAAATCTTATCAACATCGGTCTACTTACCAGATTCATTTATCTCCTCACAACAAGGTGTTTGGTCTGCGGGGTGTAGAATGCAGACATTCATTCACATTACAAAGTGTAACTTTACTGGAATAGTAAAATAAATATTAATTTCGAACGGATAAGCAGGTAAAAAGATAAAGTTCACTTTAATGCCGGCTCTTTATCTGATTATCCAATATCATCTAAAGGGCATTCGTACACATACTTTAGCCAGAGACACAGGTAAAAAGTCGGCAAATGAGAGGTAAAATCATCTGAGAGTTCGGAGGTTACAGAAACTGCTCAATAACAAATACAAAAAGTAAAACATCACAACAGAGAGCCAATGCGTAAGCGTGCTTTTAAAAACTTCTGCCGGAGCGGCGATCGTGCTAAGAGAGTCTTCCGAATGCTCTTTAAAGCTCGCCGCGTCGTGTTTCGTAGACATGTGTATTTATTTGGCTGTATATGTATATAAGATCGTTCCACATGTTTTCGATGGCACATGTGTAAAAGCACACCTCGGCTCAGTTCGGTTTGGATCGGCTCCAAGTCGGGCAGCTAAGGGAGATGCGGTGGCATTGGCGTGTACACTGTGGCACCCGGGACACACAGGACGTAGTGAAGCATTTGCATGCTGGCCCATAAAACCATGATCCATTAAGCTCTGCCGATTAAAAGCCAAAAAAAAAGCCCGTACATTGATATGCTGAGAGCGGCGACTCCACAGTGTGTGTGCTTGTGTGCGTGCGCGCTTGTGTGTGTGTGTGTGTGTGTATGTGTCTGTGTGTGAAGAATTGAAAATACGGCTGCTGATAGTCGACGACCAAGAGCATGATCAGAAGTAGTCGTTAGAGCGAACTCGAGCGAGCGACAACGCGCGATACGTTTTTGAGTTTTTGTTTTAGGTTTTCGACTTTTTTTGTTTTTTGACATTTTTGTCGTCTTTTATTTTGCGGGCGCAGCAATTTGGCAGGCAGTGTGGCAGTCGATCATTTCCCATTCCTGACCACAAGTACCTTAAATCATATAATTATAATGTTAGGCTACGCGTCGTGACAGTTTATGCTACTTCTAACGGTAATGATAATAGCCCTGCTCATGCGTATAGATATGGATATGGCTATGGAAATAAACATGGATATGCATGCGCATGCGTACCTGTGCGTCTGCATGTGACTGTGTCTGTGTCTGTGTCTGTGTGCTGGTGTGCGTATGCTTGTGTGGTCAACTTTGAGTCGGACTCGGCAACCTTCTCTAGATGTTGCCAACGATGCCACGATGAGAAAAAGTTAAAAAAAAAAAAAGCAAAAGAAAAACAAATAATGAAATAAAAATAAAAAGTCAAAAAATGCTAAAGTTGTTAAAAGTAAAGTTGAATGTGCAGCATGAAAAGCAACTAAATAAATACATGAAGTGCATAAAAATCTATAAACATACACAGATACAGATATACACATGTACTGAGCTAGTATGGCCAAATGTATCTATGTGCGCATACCTGCGTATCTGTGACTCGTAAAAGAAAGAAATGCGAAATAACATTGGACACTTCTTTGGCTCTGCTTAAGCTATAGCGCGCGAACTTTATACATACATTGTCTGCATGTATTTATGTACATATGTATCTCGTACCTGTATGCATATGTGCGTCTCCCTATCAGTATTTATCTTATTGTTGCTTCTTTAGTGGCTAACTGTTGCTAACTTCTTGAAATCGTTTTATTTTACGAACTAGTACTACTACTGGCTCTACGATTAGAATCAGCTGCCAGCCGACAGCAGACAGCAGTTATCTTCAATTTTGTATATCAATGTTGGTTTATGCCTCAGCCTCAGCCTCAGCTTCAGCCGCGGGTGCGTGAGTGTGCGCGTGCTGTGACGGCAGCAGCAGCAGCAGCAGCAGCAGCAGCGGGCACGGCAACCGGCGCATTTCAATTAACAAAATAAGCAAAGCCCGCAAAATCAACATAATAGATACATAATTGGCTAACAAGCCCCAGCCCGATTCCGACCCCAAAGCTACCAAGTGCCGTAGCTGGCCACAAAATTCGGCCACTTTTCGCGCACATTTTTGCACGTGCTCCGTTTGGCGGGTGATTGACAGCACCGCTCCAAAAGCTCCAACAACTCCAAGCCCAGCAACAAGCAGCCATGTCTAATGCGGCGACACGGACGGAGCAGTCAATGGCCGCAGCAGAGGCCCAACAACTGCTACGTGAAATCGACGTGGAGAGCACCTCTATGCCAAAGACGGAAGAGGCTCGCTGGCTATACGATGATCACAGATGGTTTCCAAATCGCGCAAGGGCCGCCTCAAAGGCCTGCGAGTTACCATTCAGGGAGCAGGAGAGCCAGGACCAACTGGAGGGCCTGAATGAATTTTTAAGAGACCCAACCGCCGACCTCGACGACAATGTCCTGCGATACTCCTTCAAAGGCAAGCCGCCGGAGGTCTACTCATCCAAAAAGGAATTCATCTATACGCCCGCGCTGGTCGACAAACAGGTAAATGCTTCAACATAGAGATTGCCATTGGCGTGCCTAGCCCTTCGTTTTTGGATTTTTCGGTCTTTTCTTTTGGGGCTCGCTCATTTTAATTTATTGCTTCGATTTCGCATCGATTTGTCGAGTTCTTTAATTTCTTTTATAAATTCGGTTGATTTGTCGCTATTTTTTGTCTGCTTCGCTCTTTTTGTTCTTTTTTTTTTTTTTGTTTTCTGATTTTTGTACATATACATATATATATATATTCTGTTTGTATGTACTTTTTGTAAATAAAGCTCAAAGAGACACAAAGAAAGCGTCGTCGCTTTGACCATCGCATTTGAATACACACGCTTCGCTGCACAGACAGTAAAAAACAAAAAAAAAAAAAAAAAAAAAAAAAAAAATAGCAACAAATAAAAATAAAATAAAAAATGAAAAGAAAATAAAATAAAATATAATAAAAATTCAATTTCGCGCATTGCATGCCGGCAACTAGCAAATGGACAAATTGTTCAAAATGTATGAGTATTGGATAAAAAGAGAAACAGATTTGTCAGCAGTTCCCTTGGGAACCCACCAAATCACCATAGCTAGCAGGAAAAACCACACTTTTAATCAATGTTATTCAGAAAAGCATTAGAAATAAGCCTTTTTAAGCGTGGGCCCGCCAAAAGGGCAGAGTATACGGAATACTGATATAGATCAAATGTGTTGACTAATCATGTGTAGCAAAATGAGCTTTTTGTTAAGGTAAATCTTTACTTTTTCTCTCGCTCTCTGAATGTCTGTTACGTCAGATGCTAGGCCTATTTATTTTAACACATATACATATATGTATACATTACTTTATACATATACATGAAGATAAATAGTACAGGTACATATCTTGACATCTGACCGATAAGATTTTGCGCTATTGCTTCAGACATGTCCGTTAGCCAACACGTGTTATCTTACTTTATGCAAATTCGCAGAATCAGCAGATGATTAATGTTTTTTTATTTTAATTGTTTGATAACAGACCTAAATATTAGATTTAGCTAACACTTCAATTTAGATATGTTCTTATATTTTCTCCAAACTTTAGACATTTCCAAAAGGTATTTTTAAATTAGTGAAAAAGGTTTTATACAATCGATTTCCGCCAATTTTCCACAGTTACGGGTGGAATTTTCAAAAACCCTGCACTTTGTCAGATGTTTCCGTCACATAGCTCACATAACTATGAAATGTGTTATTTGATTTCAAGGGACTTGGATTCCAACAAATTGACTCTTCGTGAAAATCTTTGAAGCATACGAATATCACGAAAGATCATTTGATATTATGAAATCGACACGGCATGAATGAGTCCTCGTTGTTCAAATCTGCACCAGCTGCATCTAATGGTTCTGTCTGCTGTTCTGCTGGAAGTCTGCAAATGTTTTAATGCAAATGCAGCACATATTTGTATGTCATAGTTACGGGAATTCGCCAAGTTGTCACATGAATGTGCACAACAACACGAGCTGTGTGCTAATTGCGGATAATTAAGTTTTGGGAACAATCAACGAGGTGTGAGAATTAGCTAAATCAATCTGTTCGGGTGACGGAACGTGACACTTTTGCCTGTGTTCACAAAATACATCCGTCGCCTGCCAGGCACTAGCCATTTACTATTCCACACTATCCATTAGCATTTTATCAGCGTTCCAAAGAGCTTAGGCTTTACATGGAGCCGAGGACGACATATGTATGATGTATGTAATGGCGGTATGAGAGGCGGTGCTGCCAATGCAAGCGGCTGTGTAAATTGAAAAACAACACGAACTCATATATGTAAATGTAATTCATAAATAATGTTGGTTGCGTATTAGGAAGTCGTTACGGCTGTCTGATCCGACACATGTTCCATGCTATATATAGACTACTGGCTGGTATTTCCCGGCATTGCCCGGCCCTGGATTGTTGCTTCTAATTTCAGTCAATTTTTTAACCATTTTCCGCCCGTAGAACTCTAATTACAATATAATATTTTACACAGTTATTTGAAATGAATTTAGAAAATCAATTTATAAGAACCAAAAGCTAAAAGCAACATTCTTCCTTGGGCTGAACCTTGAAAACGTTCTGTTCATTAAAGCTTTGAGCCGCATTTTTCACAAAGATGTTCGAAAATGAATTTGAAGCTTTTTGGATGGTAAAAAAGTTATATACAAGCATTTTAAGCGAATTTTCAACAGTTGCGAGTGGAATTTCCCCGCCTTATCATGCACCTTCATCACATAAGTTAACTACTGTAAAACTATCAGCCTACTAGCTCCTACGGCTTGACCTGCGCGTTGATTACCAATCAGTCAGTCAGTCCTTCAATCAGTAATATATATATATACATATATGTATATATATATATAAACTATTTACAGCCACAATACTGATAAGATATATTGAAACTTATTCGAACAGTTTGAATAGAATTGAATGCTCTTATAGTGTTATGCAAAAAATTTGTCTTTGTTTTAATTCTAGTTTTTTGTTTTTTACTATTTTGTTGCATAATTTTTTAAAAATAAATTTCTGTCATTTATTATGTGGCGCCATGAGTTTAAAACAGTTGCTGTAAAGATTCTATATGCCCCGTCTAATTTGTATTTCAATAATGAAATTCGCAAACTGTTTAGAATTTGAATATATACTATATATATATATATCTATACATATGATTTCGGTCGTACGACGCTTTGCGCGTGTTTCTCAGTATTTTGCTTATTTTATGTATTATTTATTTTGTCTACTTTAAATAAATACGAGTATAAAGAAAATTTTCAGCGTTCGTTGACATCAAAAAAATGAGGCGAAAAAAAAATAAAACAAATTGTAGAAATTGAACATTTGTCTGTCAAGCCAAATGCAAAAAAGAAAAACATTTAAAGTCAGCTTAAGTACGAATCGCTGATACCCTATACGAAGTGGTATATATATAGATATATATTAAATCGTGTTTCTCAATACAACTCGCAGTTGATTGCGTTCCAGGAAGCGATCTCTTAAGCATTACGAATTACGAAAACTCTGCTCAGCAATTTTTATTTTTATTAGTTACCAGACCTGTTGTGCTATATTTACCCGATTTATGCAAATTATTTGGTGAGGGTGTGACCAGAGCCCTTTTTAAACAACAAACAATTTGTCAGCATTATAATGCTCCATAAAGAACGGGTAAATGATTTCAACTGAGAAAAAAATGCTTAAAAAATGCTCGTAAATTGAAGTGTTTTGTAGGGGCGTGACTTTGGGGTGTTGTTGGCAGTTTCAGTTGTTGTAGTTGTTGGTTCTGAATTTTGAATTTTGGGTATTATTATTAACAATGTGTTTACGTGCTTTGCATGCAAAACCAAAAAAATTACACCCGATTTGCCCGCTCTGCCCGCCTTTAGCAGCCCACGATTGTGTATAAAAAATTTGTACAAAAAAGACAAAACAAAACAAGTAAGAGGTTCTAGTTGGGAGCTCCCGACTAGGGGATACCCTGAACCCTCATATTCCAACACCAAATGCAGCGCGCGCTTATAGATAGAGAGTAGCGGGGAGGTGGCGATAGGTATAAAATGAAAGATAATCGATATATATGTATATACTTTTCTAGAAGCTACATGTCAAGTTTGGTGACTCTAGCTCTTATTATTTACCAAAATTGCTTAAAAATCGGCATTTCGATATACATTTTTATCGATTACTTGGAAACGGGACAAGTTATCGTTTATCGGAAACAAACTCGATCTGCGCAGGCACTAGGAGCACCTACATCTAAATCAAGCACCTACATTACATTTCAAGTCTCTAGCTCTTATAGGTTCTGAGATCCTTGCGTTCATACATACGGACGGACGGACGGACGGACGGACAGACAGACGGACATGGCTAGATCGACTCGGCTATTAATGCTGATCAAGAATATATATACTTTATGGGGTCGGAGATGCTTCCTTCTGCCTGTTACATACATTTGGATTTTGCACAAAAACATAATACCCCTTTTACCCATTTTTAATGGGTTCAGGGTATAAAAATAAACAACTGAAAAATTCTCAAATAATTTCGTGTTAAAAAAACTGTCAAACTGATTAAAAAATTAAAATAAACCGAATGTCAGCAAGAATAGCAGCGCGGCAGAGATGTGAGACGAAAAGTGTTCAACGTTGATATTAATTAATTCTTTTTTAATTTATCAGTCAAGATTAATGTTAAACATTTTCAACCTAGTGAACAGTTGGTCTTAAAACTGATTTTAGATTTCAGATTTCAGATGTCGGACTTCGAATCTTGTTTCATTTCGCAGCGGTCTTTTCTGTGCTGCTATTCATTATTTTATTATGGATTTTAGTCAGCCATTTTTAGCCAGGCATTAGCATAATTGCTTACCAATGTCCATCCACAGCCGCAGTCACCCATTCAAGGCAAAAAAAAACAAAAACACCTATAATAATTGTGAGTTTAATTTTTGTTTTGTTTCTAATACCCTATGCACATGCAAAGGGGTACAATGATATGTTCCAGACGCATCGAAACTAATAAAGTTTGTATTTGTTAAATGTTTCGAATGAGCTTCAAGACTTAAGACTTTATAATTAACTTTAGGAATACACGTTCCATTTGATATATAATACAATATTTGAGAAAAAAAGCAAACTTCCAGCTGCAGGGTATCCACTAGTTGAGCACTCACTGCTTCAGCATCCTTACCAGCTTTTTATTGTTTTCAATGACCTGTCACAAGTTGTGAATGAATTTTTTCGGCAAATCGATTTTAGTGTTATTAGCTAGATATTTGAATTTTGGTAAATAATAATTTGTTTTACTGATTTGTTGGCTTACATCAAAGCCAGAACCGCCTATAAAGCTGAAAAATTAGCTGTATCTGGTTTGTGGCTTGATGTTCTCTAATGTTGCTCGTTGGCTCGATGCTTTATTTGGTGTTTGGTGTTTGGTGTTTGGTCTTTGTCTGCTCGCGGCCGCCTCAGTCATAATGGTCGATCCGAAAACCAGAAGAAACGCTCCTAATGATTTTTTATTTATTTGGTGTCATTTGTTTTTGTTAAAAGCGGCTTTATCGCATTTTGGCCATTTTCAGCTGGAGCATGTAACATAACTCTACATCTAATTTCATTATATTTTAGTTTTATGACATTCATTTAATTATCTCAAACGAACTGCTGTCATCGCGGCTTGGCGGCTCGGCGGCTCGGTGACTTGGTGGCTTGGTGGCATCATCACAGCTGGATCATCAGCTTCAGCATGGCCGAATATAAGTCTATAGCTATATGGCATTATCAACTGACGCATTTCGCTTTGCATATAAAGTGGGGACGCGCCAGAGGCTCCAAGGCGCACCGCCTTTATTTATATGCTAAACACTACTGCCTGAATTCAGAAGTCAGTCAAAGTGGCTTAGCCTGCCCTCATCTCTTTATCTAGCTAAAAGCAATATTTCGATGCTAGAGGAAACGGCGTTTTATCATTGTATGCGAATGGGTGCAGCGCAGTGCCAAAAGCCGAATTCGAACCGAGCTCAAAATCCATAAAACAAAAATTATAATAAAAAGAAAAAAAAAAGTGGAAGATACTTTAATAGCATGGTTCGCAAAATATTTGATTTTTTTTTTATGAATATTTCAAGGAGTCCGTTGGGCCGCTCGGATCTGTCGGTGTTTGTGGTATGTGAAGCCTTTGTTTCGATTCCAAGGAATTAGACAAGGTATTGCGGTTTAATGTTGCAAACTATGTGCGGTCGCTGGGGCGTTATTTATACATTTGGTAGCCATGATTTATGGATCGAGGTGAAGGGGAATGTCGTTTTGATTGCGCATTTGCCCAATATGCTCCTTATGCCATCATGCAGTTCTTAAATATGATCGGATATTGCCAGAAATGTTATACATTTGCAAACTGAAACTTCTGGGAAGTTCACGTCGCAAGAAATACATACAATATAAATTGATAGTCTTCATCTCGGCCCATAATCGCATTAGAGATCCACACCCTTTGGGCTGAATATCTGTAGAGACATCCATTTGTTGTTGACGCTGAGGGCGATGGGGCCAAGAAAGCGACTATAATTTGCATATAAATTCGATTTATAGTCATAATTAAATCGACCAGTTTTATTTATTATTATTTATTTGCGTTTCTTTGGCTCAACAGCCCAGCTATAGCTTGTGCAAATATTTCCGTGTTTGTTTTCCTTGCCGCTTGTCAAACGCTATTTTGGTCGCTGCCAGCTGCCACTGCCACTTGCTGCTTATACATATAGAAAAGACCTACGACCACACGCAGCCATTCATAGTGAAAGCCTAAATAGTCGTCCCATAGTAATAGTTATCGGCCTCCACACTCTAAGTAGTCGGGCATATATAACTATCGAATGATAGATGTTAATTTTTGTGGCAAATACGATGCACGTCACTTGCTGCCGGCAGCGGTAATATTTACTCAAATGTTTAGCTATAAACGAACATACATTTCACACCAATGCTGGCTACCGAGCCGTATGAGTCTGCGTACGTATAGATTAAGCATACGCCTCGCTGTGCAAAATGCTATCGATTGCCATATGATCGGGATCAGCACCAGGCACAGTTCTGTCAATTGAACATGCGCCGCGATCAACATGTCATACTTGGCACTTGGGACCACAATGGCGATAGCGACTAATCATGTTAGTGGTACCATCCTCGATCGGTGACGATCTGCGCTCTGGCGTCACAGCATCAGAGCTAGCTGGACAGAGATAAGAGTCTATCTAAGCTGCGGCACGTCTGCCATTTGCTCATCTGGCAACTGACACAACTCTCTATTTGCCAGAAAACTAAATGAACTTTATATTTCGGAATCGAGTTTTGATTCTAGTATAGTTTATAGATCCACTCTATGATTAGCTTTAAGTGGTATGCAAAACTTTTTTAATGTCTCTCGTTTTGCGAACAAAAGAGTTTTAAACGATGCAGTGGCACATACATACATACATATGTGTGTGCACATTAACATATGTCTGTATGGATGTGCATACATATGTTTTTAATTCAAGAATTGTGCATATTTGCAGGCGTACTTGTGCTATTTATTATTTGGACAAGTGCATGTGCTATAAAATTGAAGAATCGTATTATATATACACTTAACATACGTACATATATACAGTTTTAAAAATATATTTTCAATATCTAAAGTATATGCATACAATTTTTGAACTTTTAAATTTTATATAAAATGCAATTATTTACTAACGAACATGAAATTCCATTTACGCAAGCAGAAAACACAAATATTTCGATTTGAAGTCCATTTTCAATAAATTGTTTGCAATAAATATTTTTGAATAAAATCATTTATACGATGCCGAATTTGAAATACCCTTGCATTAATGATTTCTATTTGCTAGTTATCTGAAATTTATACACAGCATGGCAGTTAAGCCATAAGTTGCCATCAATTATTGCGAGTCAGCATAAATTAATATGAAAAAAATGTATTACATGCCGCGTGACAAAGTTATGTTTAGCACATTCTGAAAGGGTATACGCATCGAATTCTATGAATTGAATTATAGATTAGAAGGCACCAGACCAACTACCACAAAAATATACATATATAAAATAAAATTTATATGCTAGCTGTGTCCAAGCATTTGTTGCTGATTGTAAAGAGCTTGGGGGCACGGACAGTCGAGAAAAAAAAACACACGCGTATTCACAATCCACATGCTAAACAAAGTCATTGCCTTCAAGTACAGCTAACAGAAACAGCAACAGAAACAACAACAATTGATACTAAAGCGCGTGAAGAGCGCGACGAAATGTGTCAAAAAGCCTTTAGAAAAGACTTTGAAAAACCTAAACACACTTTTTAATTTCAGCACTCCAAACAATTGTGGCAATTTTGCCTAGGTAAAGTAGGCGTGTCAATTGCTCAACAATATAAACAAATTACTTCGCATCGAAACAACAACAACAACAACAACAGCAGCATCGCCAACTGTTGCCCCGTCAGCAACAGCAGCAGCAGCAGCAGCAGCAGCAGTTGCTGTAAAAATGCGTTGAGCTCTATTAATAATAAATTTGTTAACTTCACTTGAGACAGGCGCAAATTTGTCAAATGCTGACGGGTTCAGAGTCAACAAAAATACAAAAAAAAAAAAAAAAAATACACTTCTTATCGATCGGATGTTTGCACACTCTGCCGCATCAAATGATCCAAACTGATAATATATATGCTCTAGAATAGTTATAAAATCATATAGAATAATATAATTTAATATATCACGTACCAACAAGCACTCTAATTAGTATCTTTTTTGTATTATTTTCTTATTACTTAAAGAACTAATGCTTTTACTTTACAGTTACGCAATGTAGGCGTTACAAAACCGACGTTATAGCTAAAATACTCAGTCAAGTGATGCTAGGCCTACGACAGTAGCAGCTGTGAGTGCGCCGCCGCTTGCCGCTAGATGGCGTTTGGTGTTTGCGTGGCAAGCAACAGGCACAGCAGCTCAGAGCAAAATGTTATATCTAAGCTCTGGCACAAACAATTAACACGTAAGCGAATTTGCTAAAAAATTCATTTGTTTAGGCTTTTGTCATAAATTGATCGATATAATGCGTATCTATATATGAGGAGAACGCCTTGTTATTATACAATTAGTTGTATTTATGTTTCGGCTGCTGCTGCTGCTGCTGCTGCCGCTGTCGCTGTCTGTCGTATAATTAAATGACCATTAGGCGTATTTAACGCACAGCTATGAAATTTGGGTCATTACCAACCAAACCATAGCCAACATCGGCCCAAAACTGACACACGTGCTACTTGAGTCTGGGACAGGGGCTGGAGATGGGGCTGACGCTGAGGCAGAGGCTGAGGCTGAGGCTGAGGCTATTGCGTGGACGTGTTTATTATGATTACGATTATGTTTGTGCCATGCCTGTGGGCTGCTCTCTATCTGCTGTGAATAGTCAACGCATCTGTTCTACATAAATATTACGAAATTCAAAAATTAGAGCCGGCTGGCCGCTAATTTGCATTAACAACAACAACGCGTTTAATAGAAGGCGAAAGTCTAAGGTTGCTTCAGGTTGCATGCCTCAATAGGCATGCGTGAAGAATTTCAAGCGTGGGAACTCTGTCGCTCAGGTTCTCAATGAATGCCACGGGCCAAAGATTTTACTTACATATGTATATATTCATACATAAAGTTATATATATGTATGTATGTTTTTTTGCATTTAACGCCTCGACTTTGGCATCGTCGTCGGCTTTGCTTGGCTGGTCGGCTTTGGGTGCCCCCGGGGCGCAGTTCGTGTTTATGGGTTCACTGGCAAACCAGACAGGCAAAGTCAATTATTGACTAATGAAATCTGCAAGATAGAAAAAATAGAAACAGCTAAGTAATGAGTGCTGGCAGCACCCCCACTCCGCATTGGAATTGATTGTTAACCGTAACAGTTTTGGGTTTGTAAACCTGCCAGGCATATGTCAAGGAAATTGGGTCATTACGTTTTGGCCAAAAAGAATCCGACACACACCAAGTACGAAAAATAGTTGCGAAAAACTTGTTTCGACTGGACCGGAGCGACAATACTCATTGATATCCACCCACAGGTGAACTCTCATTGGATTTGTCATGCCACCTGGCCCATAACAATATCGCCAAACTATAAAAGCCCAATCGTGTCGAAGCGGGTAATGCTAAATACGCAGATTGATGGCATGATTGTGCATATATAATAAATTAGAATAAGAACGTGGTAAACACTGTTTTTTTTGGGGGTCATAAATACCAGCGGTTAATGAACGCAGTAAAAACAGCAAACAATGCAAATTAATAAAAAAGAAATCCAACAAAGCGACTGCCAGCGTCTGCAAGATCGGTATAAAAGAAACATTTATGCATATGGGCAGTAGTAAAAGCGATTGATTTCCAACTTGTTTCTACACTTCGCATATCAAGTTCTATAAAATGATCGATTTAATAGCCAGATTTCGATTCAGCAATAAACAACTACATTACACAGCCAAACCTCAAACAGCAAGCCCAAGCTTTCGATCGGTTCTCAAGTGCATAGCAATATTTGATGATAGATTAACCGAAAATACATTTCGAAATCGTTTTAAACCTGCCTATATTTAAAGGTTTCATTCGAATTCATGTGTTTTAATATTTAGTACACAGGGTTTTGATAAACTTGCTTTGTATGCACAGTCAAAAAACAGGTGGATTGTTTACCCTGTAATGTCATCTTGAAGCTTTCATCAAATATATGAACTTGTAAGAAACACAAACACACGATACGATTTGGATACAGATTCTTTACATACCTTAACTGAAAATCCAAATGGCTTGAGTATATAGCACACACGATTTTAAGTTAATAACTACATATGTATTTAAACATTTGCACTACACGGATTGTATAACTGAAAACGGGAGCAGGCGCACGTTGCGTGCCTTTGCCATTGTCTTTGTCGAACTGAAAGGCTTCAAAAGGCGTAGCTGGCGGTGTCTCAGCAAAAAGCGAGAGCTGCCGAATTCGGGAGAGAATTGAGAAATCTATTTTCTCCAAACTCTTTTGCTCAGTCTCAGAGCGCATTTAGAACGCGAGTTTTACTTATATGCTTATTTTCAGAAAGCAATAAAATCGCAGCTGAGCAACTGAGTTGTTTTTGCGAAGAATCTCACGTGTACTCAAGGTGTTTCTTTTTTATAAATGCCCCACCCTAGTGCAATTCGCTTGCACCTTGGCTTGGCTTGGTTGTTGTTTGTTGTAAGTTCAAGCTGCCCACTAAGGAAATTGCGCAATTTGAGCAAAGCATTAGAAAAAAAAAATGAATATAACAACAGGCAGCTGTCAAGTGCCTTTGAGTGTGCATCGAAACTAAAACGGCTTTGAATAATTAAATTTCATAGATATAAATATAAAAATAAATGTTAATATTAATTTTAATGTATGCGTATAAATGCCATATTTGCTGCCTTAATATAATCGAGCGATCGGTTAAGACAATGGCTTGAATGCAGTGGTTATTAACCCACTTGCCAGCTGAGAATCAAGAGACATACATAAATGGCAATGCGGATAGAGACGAATCTGTAGATGAGCTCAAAGTTGGCCAGTCGAGTTGATGCTTCAAGTTCGCTAAATTTGCATGAAGAGCACCGTTCGCTCCTTTTTGGTGCAAAATATATGCGGCAATTAAAATTGATTTGGCCTTAAACGATATTGTCTTGTATTATTTGTGTTTTTCTATTTTTAAACAATAATAAAACACCTCCGTGACCTGGCCCGGAAGCTGTAAGGCACTTTTGGCCATTCTCTTGTATTTACAAACAGAGACTTGCTTCGGTTCGGTTTGGGGTTTGTTTCATTTTTACACAACTCTTGACAGAAAGCAGCTGGACATGTAGCTGAGGGCCTTTATGAATATGTGTTCCCAATATTATTTGGAGCTCTGGGTCTTTTATGTAAACATGTCAAATTAATTGTGTGGCCGCATTTGAGTACATCCGACAGCTGCAGGAATCTGTGTGTTCCGAAACGCAAAAGACAAATAATACCAAAAACTAGAGTAAAAAAACATGTAAATACTTATGTGGTACATACACATAAGTATTATTACAAGGTTGACAGCCATATTATATAGATATTTATTTATATAGATATACGAGTATACTTTACTTAATGTCAAGTGCGTAAAACGTTCACGACTTTGACACATGTTGGAAATTGCCCAAAGAACTGGGGTGAAGACAAATACATTTTGATGGCGTCAAATTGCCAAAGATATAAAACGGTTTTTTAATGGAGTTCACAGATCTTAAACATACGCAATTGTGGTACGTCATGCTGCCACTAGATGCGATCTGCTAGATGATTCTTGTAAATTTGCTCCCAATAACAATAGGAGCAACAACAACAACAGTAGCAACAACAACAACAACCTCATAATAATAGCAATTTCAACACATTTTGATGAGAACTGTCAAAAAAATTAAGAAATTCCAGCAGTACAGTGGCCATCAAAATCAACGCCTGAGCATGCCCGGTCCCAGTCCCAGTCCCAGTCTCAGTTCCAGTTCCAGTTCCAGTCCCAGCTTCAATTCCAAACCGAGTCCGAGTCTTGTTGCTGGCCGCCTGCCTAGTTAATGAATATAATCTCTTTTGATGGATTGAACAGCGCCCAGGCGACCGACCAACCGGCCCAAGACTCGGCTTTATGTGAGCCACTCGCATTGCCATGAACTTTGTTTTTGTTTCGTTTCATTTCATTTAATTTTTATTTTCTGTATTGCCCGGGAGGAACGGAGGGGGGGGGGGGCGGGTGTTGAGGATGAGGGCACGCGTAAGGGGTATTGGCATTGTTTTTGTGTGCCTGCTTTTTGTTTTTGGTACGTAATAAAATAATACGAAAAATGTATTAATTTTGATGGTTTATAATGTTGTTGATTTCTTTTGGGCCTCAATCATGAGAAATATTGTCGAGATATTCATCAGCAACTTTGTTTTTCGTAAGGCTGCTTTAATGCCAGTCTCAAGATACCCTGCACATCAATTTTAATTTAATTCGCTGTGTTTTAATGAGCATTTAAATGATCTCATTATTAGTAAATTATGCTTATCCGATCCTTTCGCTACTTAAATTTAATATACCAATTGTTTAACCAATTATCAATTTCAATTTAATCGCTCGTTCTTTTTGGCATTTCAGCTCGAGCAGTTCCGGCTCATAAATGTCCAAAATATTTTCGTGAAGGGCACACTTGACCGGCTCAATTAACTTAGATCTTATCTGCTGTGATTGCTGGCCAGCATGTGCGCTCCAAGCCCAAGTCTTATCGTAGAGTTCTTCAACAAAATGAGGGGGAACAAAAACCAGTTTTACATACGATACGTTTGCCAGAATGTTTACGTCTCTTTCTTTGTCGTTTTCTGTTTCTGCCAATTCTTGGCCGTCGCCTTAGTTTTGTTGGTGGGCGCAACAAGAACTTAATGAAGCGTTAATAAGTATCCATGTGTGCCCTTTTTATAAGAAGGGATTAATCTGGCACTAAACAGCTCGTTTGCATATCAAAGAAATTCTTGAAATAAGCAAAGATCGAGAATCCCGTTTTGCGGGCCCCGTTCTGCTTGCCCATAAGATCGCCATCTAACCTTCAATTTGATCTAGGGTATACATGATCAGTTTTTCGTCTTCTTCCTATTTTTTAATATTTTCAGTCATATGCGCACAGTTGTTGTAATTAAGAGCATCAAGAGACAAACAACTATCGGCGTTTGTTTACAAGAGTTGCCCAATCCGTTGAAAGATGGACAGCTACAGCTATAGCTACAGTTGCCCAAACTCATTTTTCATTAAATTGTAATAATAATTCATTAGCAAATGTTCGTTTTACATAAAAAAGCAAAAACAAAAATGATTGCTGTTGAGTGCCAAAACAAGCGCGACAGGCGTCAGATGTTCGACTGAGGCAGCATCAGCAGCAGCATCAGCATCAGCAGCAGCACCAACGGCATTGGCTGAGAGACAATTTATCTGCCTTAAGCAGTCAAGATAGCAACGCCAACGCGCAGGCCAACTGATCGAGAGCACAGACTGAGACTGCGCCCTTTCTTTTCTTTAGTGTTGCTGTTGCTGTAGCTTTTAATGTTGCTGTTGCTGTTGTCGTTGTCGTTGCCGTTGCCGTTGCCGTTTGCAGCCCAACATTTGCAACATTTGTGTTCTTGCTGTCGTGTGGCATAAACGTTTTCTTCTTACGCGCAGATGTCGACGCAGCTCCGCTTAGGAAGCGCGATCAAGTGATAATTCAGTTACTCGCGGGATGTAGAGCCTCTTGCTACATGCGGTCGATGCGAGTGCGCGACAATACGCACACACAAGGATACATGAACACACCCACGCGAACAGCCATAAAAAAAAAAGAAAATGAAAAAGAACAGCAGATAAATAAAAGAAGGATTCACCGGCATCGCTCGCAAACCAACTGCGCCAAGGCTTGGCTCGCAAATTGGAAAAGCACAGCTTAAACGTCTTACAAATTGCAAATTGGCAGCGGCGCATGCGCAGGCGTTGTCCCCAGTTGTGCCTGGCCAGCAGTCGGTAACAGTGAGACAGTTTAGTGAACCTGGCGAGGGTTCAAGCAACAGCACAGCAACAGCATCTCGTGTGCCCCTTTCTCTCTGTCCTTACTGGACCGCGATTGCATTGCGTGAGTTGCTGTTGGGCGCGTTGGTTGCTGCCGTGTATATTGCTGGCGTGCAGAGTGCTGCTGCTGTGTTGGCTCCGGGCATTGTTTGCATTGCGGCCAAGCGCGAATTGCATGTTGGCGTTGCGTCTGCGCAGCTATCGAGTGTTTAATCATAATCATTGCCGGAGATTACAGTGAAACATGCAGTGCAAATAGCCCAACAACTAACAGTAAATGAGAAGAAAAACAAAGTGATCAGTGATCAGTGATCAGTAAACCTCAAGATGTCCGCCACTGGGCTAAGGCCTACACAGGCAACGGCTAAAAAGCCAAAGATTAGCAATGCAGTACTTGTTGAGGTAATTAAATGGGAAGTCCACATTGGGTATTTTCTTCGTCTGACTTTGGATGAGAAGCCTCTGGTTATAGTATATGGACATGGACATGGCGTTAATGGAAAATCGCCTTCTCTTGACTGTGTTTGCAAGTCGTATTATTTTTCATTTTCTCATTCGGTGACCTCAATTGGCGTGCAATAAAATTAGCTAGCCGCTAAATTTTAATGTCTTGTAAAATGTGTTATAAAATTTATGCTCCCGAGTGCGCAGCATAGAAATTATTGCCTTGTTTTGAAATTGTGTGCCAGTGGTTTGGCATAAAAGCAACTTGTTTTTATTGTTTAATTATGATTTTATTATGCTCATTATTAGGAAATCATAAAAAAGAGCCTCAACTTTGATGATATTGTTGTTATTGTTGCTCAAATCTTATTTGGAGCGTTCATCAGTTCGCGGGACCGGTTCGAGCGCACAATCGAATACGAAGTACATTTCTAGGGTATTCTTGATCAGTTTTAAAAATCTGAATATCATCAAAAATTTCCGTAAAATGCACAAAACCCGTTCTACTTGTGGAACATCCCATAAATTAAATAGCCATTCGAATGACACACATTCAATGGAAAATGACATAAATTTGAATTAATTAAAGTTGAAATAATAATGGGTGAGAATTATGGGCAGACCGTTTGCATAATAAATTGCATAAAGACTTCCTAGAAGATCTAGATGAACTCACAGACTCTCAAATAAATGCTGAGATCAACGCACCCACATCACATACCACATTCGGACTTCAGCAGTTCGTTCTTGGATATTTGCGGTTGGGGGTGCGGCGACGAGGCCTGGCTGCGGCACGAGACTTGTCACAGCCGTTTGGCAATTAACGCCAAATGACAACAACAACCACAAACGACAAAATTAGATGTCGGCAACTATTCGGGAAATACGCCCAGTCGCCCAGGCGTTCCGTTTTTATGGGAACCCATAAATTCATAGGAAGCATTCGCTGAGGCGCAGCGTCCAATGAGCCAAGACGCCGTCACACCCAGTCGCCCAGTCTCTATGGCCGACAGCTACAGCTACACGCGCCAGTTCCAGGCTCAGGGACAGATACGCATTTGGATTATGTCACGGCACGCGCACTCGTCCGTTGGGACCCACTGGGTCTCAGTGGATGTCCAATGCTGTCCAACGTAAACAAACAAACGCGATTCTGTGATTCGTCTATGGTCAAGATCGTGGCGCCCTTGGCGCCTTATAACGAGCACTTATTTTCAGATTTTTCACATTTTCTCTTTTACAATTCGCAGATGTCTGTAATATATTATAATACGTTTAAATATATATACAACAAATATTCTCATATACATAATATAGGAGAATGCAATTAAAATATGTGCGAATGCTCAAATCAAGAGTCTTGGAATACGGATATATCCTGGTACTGAGTGTTTATCTTTGTTTTTCATCCAATTTGGTTTAACTTCATTCCAATTAATTATTGAATTAGCTTCAAAATTCCGTTAAAAACTATTTATTGTTTTGCTTCGTATGATTTTTTTAAAGAATGAATCTAAAAACTTGAAACCAACTCGATCTGTGTATAAACTTGCCACATTTGGTGTCTAGTCTAGATAAAGAGCACACACAGAAGACTTCTTCGACCTGCAAGATGCATGTGCAATTTCTAAACACCCCATTTTGCAGACTCAAAAATGCAGGGTAAAATTAGCATGCTCACATACATATTTATTTATACATATATATATATATATATATGTATATAAAGATATGCTATATCTATTTTCAGCGCTAGCGATCGAGTAGGAAGAACACGAAAGAAGAGGAAAGTTTATACAGTTCTTAAAAGTTATTCTTCTGGTAAACTGAAAATTCTCAGTTTTTGAATGTTAAGTAATTTTTTGAAAGGATAACAATAATATTGCATGAGTGCAGCCAACGCACTGAACTGAGAGCCAATTAAGGTGAAGCAATGAAACGTGGAAATAATAGGGAGAAATAATTCCATCATTATCATTATCGTTATCATCATATTGAGAGCTAAAGGACAACCATGCCTAAACAAGCTAGGATAAGCGTACAGTTCCCGATTGAATCTATTTTAGAGTACAGTACTATATCCATTAAATATATGATTCTCTTTTGTTTATACGAAACGCTGCGAGAGCATTGCTTATGAAACGTTGTGTTTTCACCAGAGCATGCCTCAGTCTGCTTTCGAATTTCGCACATGCTCAGGCTGCGCGGTAAATGGATCAAAAATTTTGTTTTCAAATTTTATATTTCGAGAGTTTTGCGGAAAAGAAATTAAAAATATCGTGATTTGAAACAAGAATTGCTTCAAACTGGGCAACGAAAATGTGAAATGCATAAAGAATTTTTAATAATTGCATAATTTCGTTTTTGCGTCGAAAATGTTATTTCATATTAAATACCGACAAGCGAAATTTTGAAAGTTTCGCAACTGTCCCAACGAAAAAAAGGGGCCAGAAAAAGTGAAGTTTTATTAAAACGTGAGGGCATTCGCAAGCTAATACGCTAAAGGTGAATATTATAACAAGAGGATACTAGGTTCTTAAATATGAACTTAACTTGTTTGACAGTAAAATTCTCAAATACTGCGACACATGAAAAATTGCACATATATTTTTAATGTCAGACAGACTTATATGCAAAATATATCCATTTGGCGCCATTTGAAATTTAACACATTTATGATGTCGCATTTTAGAGTATTCGTTGTCATCTACTTACACGCAGATTTTTAAAGATATATTCAAAATTTTACATGAATCTTTAGCCAAAAATTAGAAGAATCTATTTTTAATTGAAATGAATCTGAATAATTGTTTATGCACGACTTTCACCCATTTCAAACGGTAGTGTTGAAAAAAAAGAAGGAAAAACTATAAAATCGAAAAATAAACTAAACACGCCCTTTGCTAAAAATAGCATAACCCAACACTGCTTTAACTTTGCGGTGGGTGTGATCGAGCATCGAAAAAAAAAAACTGTATACACAGAGAGAAAAAAATGGCTAGTAACTATATTTACAGGAGCTGCACAAGCGGCTGCAAAACCAAACAATCCACACAGGATAAATGTTAGCAAATAAACAAAGTCAAAAAAAAAAAAGAAATGGAAAAAAATGCTCTAAAAAATCTAGACAAATGATGAGTGAGAAAGCTTTGAGGTTCGATTTATGGCAAAAAAAAAAAAGAAAGAATTTTCCAAAGACATGAACCAAGAAATAAAAAAAAAAAAAACTAAATAAAAACAAAAAGAAAAAGAAAATATTCTGCATGGCATAGAAACGAGAGCAATCGAAGAGGCGGAGGTACCAAAATAGCACATGTCCGTCTTCATTTTTTACGTTTGGCAAAGTTTTATTTACTTTACCTTGCCATTGTTTGTGCTTATGTTTGGGAATAGATAGAAGCGTGTCAGAATTTTGATATATTTGTTTGAAATGAACATGATAAAAATCGTGTGTGCAGAGAGTTGAACGTTTGCCGGTTTCAGCGAGGCCATAAAATGTAGCATTATATAATCTAAAAGCAGCAACGTCGAGGAAACAATAAAAATGCTTTATTAAATCCAGCAAGCTGAGACCGGGCAAAAAAGTCCAAAATAGCTAGACATAAACAAAAAAAAAACAAAAATATATGAATTGGCAATAATTAAAGTAAGACAACAACTACAACACAAGTATTTATGGTACAAGTAAATTTAAATATGCTAAAATATAAGTAAAAATAATATAACGAAAATAATAATATTAAATGCAGACCGCATTATGACAATGAGTGCGGCACATGTGGCCGAGCTATGAGCTGAGTGCCTCAGTCTGCTCGAAATGTGAGTCTGGAAGATTTATTAGCTGTGACTAGACACGCTGAATGCGACATTAGATATGTGGCCTAGTATACACTATGCGAATATCTAGACTCGCTTGGACACTCTTCTTCGAGTGTGACATAATTTTTAGCTTTATGGAATTTGGAGAGCAGCCGGTGACAAATAAATAAACGAGCAGGCAAGAGCCGGCTGTGCCCGACTAGGAGATACCCTGACAACAATTCTTCTGTGCTTCTTTCTTTTGCACCACGCTGTGAGAAATCCGCTCGGAGTTTATTGTCCGATCCTCATAAGATTTTCAGGACATAAATATTATATTACATAAATGTATAAGCACCTAAGCACAAGACATAACTAGATCCAATGCTGAGCAATAATATATATACTTTGTGGCTTTAGAGATGCCTTCTTCGGCGTGTAACATACGATTGCACAAAACCATCATACCCTTCTCTGCCGTTTTTCAATGGGTTCAGAGTATAAAAATAGAATAACTCAAAATTGCGAAGCTTATGCTGACAAATTTTTGAACCATAAATAAATAACAAGCAATGTCTGGTCACAACTAAGTGGGAGGGAATAATAATTTTGAAAATATATGAAAAGCTATATAGCTATTAGAACCTACTTTCGCTCATAATGCTCAGCTTCAGTCCTGGCTAGCTCTTGGACTTAACATAATATTTTACATATAAAATGTTGCTTTGACTGTGAATAATAACAACAAATGAACGGTTAATATACTTGTCATAATAACACGCTCTATGCTTGTTGTTGTTGTTGTCTTTGCTTTTGTTTTCGTATATGCAAAAACGTGCCGGAAATTGCGTGACAGCTAAGCACGCGAAAAATTCTCATAACATTTATATAACATTTGTATTACCCGTTTTAGTTGAACGGCTCATGTTCAGGTCTTATGTTAAAGCATTGAGGAAGTGCATTGTAACTATGACATGCAGTTTGTAACAGGCGGAATGTTTGCTACATCTCAGCCTCGCCTTAGACGGTGCTAGTCGTGAGTCGTGCCTCGTGCTCGTGACAAGACGGACGCCCACCACTAGCTAGAGTTAGATTAATTCCTTGAATTGATTGGGTTGTTATAGGGTATACAATGTGCGGCGTGTTTCATAAATTTCATTTTTGGTTTGTTGTTTTTATTTGGATTGTTTTCCTTTTTTATTCATTGCGCCGCACTCATTTAGATTGAGCTTGAGCTTCCTTCCCTGACCATTTGTTGCTTCCGTTTATTTGTTGTTTCTCATTACATTTTTTGTTTTCACTTGTTTTTTTTTTTTTTTTTGCTTTTTGTGAAGATCATTTATTATGCGTGATACTGTGAATAACGTCGTCCAGTGCGAACTGTTCTCTCTCCGGCCTGCCAGAGGCCAATCAATTTTAATTATCGAACAAATTAATCAGTCGCAACTTTCGTATCATTAAGATTAATGATGCTGACCGATCTGGGTGGCAACGGTACCCACATTAAAACAACAACAATTCAACGCTAGATCTCGCCTATGCAAATAGAAAAAAAAATACAACATATGAGACCCCGAGCATGATCACGAACTCGATCTCGAACCTAAGCGTATCGCATGGCGACCCAAATGAGCCGTGGTTAATGTGATTAGAGCGCGCTTTAATTGCTCGCTTTGTCTAATTATACGCCTGATATTGGGCAACAGTTCGTACATTCCCAATCCCAATTTAAAACAATAAATAATTGTCGCGTTGCGCAAAGTGCACTGACCTGCCAAAATTATTGATATACATATGTATATAGACATCTACAAGTGTGTGTGTGTGTGTGTGTGTGTGTGTGTGGAGAAGTGCTGGTGCACGAGTATTCACAAGTCTGGTCGGTGGTTGGACTCATGTGTCCCGTTTGACGGTTCGTTCGAGTACAATAAGAAGAAACCAGTGAAACGCAAAACGAGACAAAGACAAAAATCAAATTCTCCAAATTTATAACGCCGACTGCAGTTGTCTCGCCGGTCACTGACGTGCATCAGCCGGCAAGCCACAGCCAATTGGGCTTGACGTATCTGACAGATAGACGGACAGACAGACGGCCAGACAGACAGACGGCCAGACAGACAGACAGACTGACAGACAGACAGAAAATTACAAAGCGGACTCGTAGCGCCCTAATGAATTATTTATACGAGTACGCAGCACCCAGAACAAGTCGCAGTTTCTTGCGCCGTTGTTTTCTGAATGAACAAGAAATGGCCGTAGCCTTGGAAGGCCGAATGTTTAATACTCTTGCACATATACTATATCTGATGCAGCCCCACAAACGTGTCTTTGCATAAGAACTTCGTTTGAGACAAATTAGCTCTATATCCTTTTTATTTATGAGTTCAAGTTTTTTTTGGGTTCTTTCGACATTGGGTTCTCATGTTATACAGGGATTCCATCAAATCGATCTTCGACAAATAAACTGAATAGTTTAATCTTGATAGCTTCAAAGCCATGAGATTCTTTTGCACAGAAACTGACTCACAGCGCAGCTTAGTCATCTATCTGAGGAGGCACGTTACACACTTGATAAGAAAGTCGAATTACCCGAGCAAGGGTATAATTAAGGCATCGACTTCCACTTCAATTTAAACTTGCACTTCAAGTCATGGAAAACAACTGCTCCTCGCACCACCCCGCAACTTAAGAGAGGGCTAGCTAATGACGGCGACAGACAGACTGAAATATGAGCACAAGTTCGAGTGCAATACACACACACACTCACACTCACACTCGCACATGCGCGCAGTGAGCATATGGTTCATGCAAATTTTTAGCGATTAAAAAGCCATAACTTATATTATCAACGCAAAGCTTTGAGGTTAATTGACAGACTGCCAGACTCACCCGGGCCAGAGCCAAAGTGTGCTTGAAAATAAATGTTGCACATAAAAAACAAAAGACAATTATTAGAATAAATGAAACCATGTGAAGGTCTCGCGAATGCTTTTCCGCATGCGAATATCAGTCCGCAGCTTGTTAGATTCAATGCACTTTCTGGTCAGACTCGAGATAGATCGAATGGGCGCTTCGGGGTGTGCAGCAAACGGGTTAGTCTTATAACCTCAGTCGAGTTCAAATTTCAAAAAGTATTTTTATTTTTCTTCTTTGGCGTGACAGTTCCAATTGAGGTCCCGCTTCGCCGGAAACGAATTTAATACAACATTTTTACTAAGGAATCAGAATTATATAAATGTATATATGTATTTCTTAGAAAGTGACCGCTGGGAATGATTTTCAACCGATTTATTTAGAGTTCCCACAGTGATGCAAATGGTTTCGGAGTTTGAAATCGATGCTTCATTCCGATAACCAGAAATTGCTTTTAATTCGGAATCTGCCTTTAATGCGATGATTGATGTGGCGCCCCTTAGAGCCGCAACCCGAATGCCTCCGGCGCCAAGATCGACATCCTCAAAGTGCAATGTCAAAGAATCGGGATGGTAATGGGGCATCGCTTAATGTCAAGTGACAGCAACAGCATCTACAATGTTCATAAAGTCGTTTCTTTCCCTGACTCGGGTGTATCTTAAAACTTATGGCACTGACAGCTGCTGCAGCATATCATGAATCTTGCCGATTATCATTGTGATCTTAAATAATCGATGGTGGGCTTGGGCTTGGACTGGGGCATCTGATATCATCGATACTCAATTAATTGGGCAGCTCATGGGGTCATTTGCATAGGAAAATTTTGTACAGCAGACACAAACCATGCGCCCCATCAAATTCAAATAAAATATCTGGCCCAGTCCCAGTACCGGTCCGATTTGTTTATTTTCAAAAATGAAAAGTAGAAACCAAAAAGAAACTGGCGGCAAATGTTTCCAGGCAAAATCTTTTACACTATCGTCATTCCACTTATTCACATTTCACCATTCTATGTTTATTTTGTTCCACTGTACTCGTACTTTGGCCGACTTCCCACATAGTGAGCACATAAAATTAATAATCCTCACCTGAATATGTACTGGGGCACTTTGCTTATACAGCTGAAACTCTTAATTAGCCAAACGAATTTTCATTTTTCAACTTTGAATCTCGTGTGCTACAGTTCGCATATATACATATGTATGTATATGCATACAAAATGGTATATATATATATATATATATAATATAATATAATTACTTTGCGTGAGGTCGAAACTGAAAAAGATGTCGGCCTCTTTTTTATTTAATGGCCACAAAAATATCACTCATCAAAGGTGGGTGTATGAGTATGAATTTATTTATAATTAAAATGCCCCTTAGTAGAATACTATTTTGTGGCCGACTATACAATAAAAAAATAAAAAAAAAAAAGGCAATGAATTTCATCAAGAACACCCACAGGCTTGTAATCAGGCATCAAACATCACGTCGAGCAGGCTTGGGAATGCAATCAATCAAAATGCGAATTCAATTGGATACATTTATTGAGGCGCCTGTCAGCTAGCAATTTGATGGCCTTTGAGGGTTGCCATTCAAAAAGCCAGGCGCATTGTCATCAGAGAACAACAACAGCTGCAACAGCAACAATAAAAAAAAAAGAACAATAACAATAACATATTACAGCGCTTCTGTCGGGTGCAACCAACTGCACAATACTCTCTCAAAGCCCAAACAAATGCGTGAAACAGTTTAGCGCCAAATTGAAGAAGATAGATCGATATTCTGCGAGAACTCAGTAGGAGTCATTCAAAACTTGGGAGCCTTTAAAACTGTAGAGAGTATTGATTTTTCCGATTGCCACAGCCCAATTAAAGGACATATTCCAGGCGTTTGGCTTTAAAAAAAACATTCACACGAACAGCAAAGCCAATATGCTGTTTTCGCTTTCTTGGCCAGAATAATAAACGCAACAGAGTGTTTACATGCCGCTGGGGCTGACGATGACAGGCAATAGCTAAATTAAGATGTCAGAGGCGTTACAGCCATAACTCAGGCGCATTATCAGAAGCAATTAAAAACTTGCACAGACAATGGCACAGCCAAAAGCAATGGGCAGAAGATGCGGCAACAGCCGCAACCCAGACAACAACAATAACAACGGCAATAGAAGAAGAAAAACAAATAAAACGTGTCAATGAATGTTTTTCTTGGCGCTGGCTTTTTCAGCTATTTCGCATTTACACACACTTCCCAACAATGCACAACACTGGCAACAACTACAAGCGTTTAACGGTAAATGGTAAATGGTAAATGATAAATGGTAAATGAAGCGAAATTCATTGTGTTTTGCATATTTACTTATCTGTTCTGCTTTGGACATGCTCGTTCCATCTTTGTGCCATGCCCTTTGCTGTTTATTCGCTCCGGCAACGCGGCAACGCGGCACATGGTTGCCAGATTGCCGGCCGGCACGACTGAGCAGGCACACACACCCATCGATATAATGATCCCGATACAAAATGCCACTTATGAAACACAAAAGCGCAGCATACACAAAGGCGCGGAGGAATTTATGTGTGCGTATTTGCATTTGCATGCATGGATTGCGATTCCACATCCGCTTGAGGCATTTCTTTTGTGGGACATGCTACGTGGGCTTGAAACGTTGACATTTCCTCTTTGTACATATAACATATAATTCAGGTGATTTTATTTATATACGCCGCGGCACGCAGCAGGTGTGTCATTGGCATTGCGACAAGGATTGCGATTTCGACGCGTTTTCTTAGCCGCATTTAGTCGTGTTCCGTCGAAAGACTCAATTGCCAGTTGCTCGAAATTCGATCGGTCGTGTAATAACTAAGTTCTTAAACGGTATAAGTTTGTGCTTTTTGAATATCTTTCATTTTATTTATGGAAATTTTGTTGGCATACCAGAAGCATATTTTTTATTTGTTTACACTTAACACTGTGATTAGTTTAGCTAATGGAGCTGTTATTTTTGTTTTTATGTGCAACCTGACTGAACCACATCAAAAATAAACAATAATCTAAAGGTATTTCGGCTTTGTTTAGTGCATTCCTTTTGGCAACGTGTTGCCGGACCAGCCCCCAGCGCACAAGCCGAAGGGCAATTTAGCTCGACTGCTTATTAACACATTTATGCATTTGAAAAAAAAAAGAAAAAAGTATAAACACGCTTACTCTTAGCCAAATTGTTCAGCCATCAATAATTTGCAGTTTCGTGTGAGCCATCTGTTTAGTTCGCACCACCCTCTGTTTTCCAAGAAGCGGCTTTGAAGTGCCAGCGCACTGTGGACTGTTGCCCGCGCTTTTTTATATTTTAAATTCAGTTTATTTCTTCAATTAACAACGTTTTGGGCACTCTGGCTAATCGAAAATTAAACGACTGCCACGCCCCAGTTTTAGTCGAAAGAATATCTACTCATTTTTGAGCGGCAAGTATCTCAGTTTCTTTGGGATTAACTAAAGTCTAATTTGCATATTTCTTGTTTGATGCCACTCCCAAATATAACTGTTTTTTATTTTTTTTTTTTTGTTGTTGTTAATTAATCAACGATACCCAGTCTCGATTGCAATACCAATTTGAGTTTAATATTCTGTTCAATTGGCCAGGTGGTCGTTGATTCCACTCGGCTTCATAAGGCCAACGCCTTTGGCATCGACTTGCACTGTCCAAATAAACACGCACACTTTGTAAGCGTCCAAAAGCAAATAAATATTTGTAATTTATGTTTTTGCCCGACGTGGGCAATCCAACTGCAGATACACATAAATATGTAAATAAACCGAACGTGAGAATGTGCGGCATTGGGGAATGCTGAATGCACTACCCCATGCTCAAAATGTTGATAAACCAAATATAGATGGTTCAATGTGAATACTGAATAAAATTATTGATTACAAATTGCCATGAAGCGAGTGAGAAACACAGCACATGATTGAAATATATTCGAGAGTAGCTTTCTTTTCAGATTCAGTAAGTTCCCTAATACTGATTAGGCAACTAGTATCCCAAAATAACTAGGCAATTCCTAAACGGTATGTATATAAATAATATAGTGCAGCAATTTAGCAGCCATTAGACCTGAACCCATTCGTAGATAAACACAGGGTATTCGTGGCCACAATTAACTCGATAGTGCGAATAATTACATATAACGCATACGCAGCGTGTGACCATAAATTGAAATTCGCGAGTCTTTGCGTGTGTTATTTCATGCCATTTACGCAAAAGTGTGCCAAATAAATCAAAAAGGCGGCCTATTAAATAAAGCATTAAATAAAACCTGAATAAACACACTACGCTTACAAGCAAAATATTACAAAGCTCTGAGCTGCAGTTTAATGTGTGCATTAAAAAGTTTACGACACTTTGCAGACAAGTGCAAAAGCACTTTCCGTCAAACGGATTCGGGATTGAGAATCCAAAATCTTAAGCATGAATCATGCAGCACACAGCACGCCATCGGTAATAATATTTTGATTTGTATTATTATGCAAATTCAAATATCAAAGCTAAACATTTGACGGGCGCGCTAGTACTATTGCATACCCTGTACCCTATTAGGAATGGGTAAGTGTAAGTAAGACGGCATCTCTGAACCCAAAGTGTACATATATACCTTAGTTAAGAGAGTCCTTCTGTCCGTCTGTGCGGAGACGTTGGGCTCAGAGTCTATAAAAGTTACTTCAAATTTGGAACTTAAGCTTGCCTATTGTACGCCCAGCTCAAGTATATTTTCATTCATCATTAGCTTACTCCGTTTCTCCGATGTTTATAAGTAAAAAATATGCATTTAAAGAAAGGAGAGAGCACTGCATTGGAGAAAATTCGAATAATCGAATGCTTTTAGGTACAGGGTATCTCCCAGTTGTTAGCTATCGACTTGAGTAGATTTGATATTTTTTTTTTTAAGATTTCTATTTAGTTTATTTTGTGCGAATTGTATGAAATGAAAGCTAAACAAAGTTGATTATTTTATAGTTTTAAAACGATCGAAATATACACGTTAATTTCAAGGTTAAATACGCAATAATTAACTCGGCGAAATTACTTTTGGGGGTCTACCTCCGGCTGCGCCATATGCGTGCCATCGACTGAGGCTGATGCTGAGGCAACAAGCATGCTGCTTATGCTGCCCCTGCGGCTGCTCCCTGCCCCAGCCCCTGGGTTAGACACCGACATGTCTATAATGATGACGAGCCTGATGATATGCCAAGCACATGGCAGACGCGGCCGTTATCCAACCCCGGCCAGTTCGCTGAGGCAGCCAGCCAGCCAGTCGACTGCTGCTGGCCAGCTAGTTGAGCCAAATGGCATAAAATTAAATTTTCTAAATGCATTTTGTTGCCTATTTTTTCAATTAAGTTTTTGCCAAACGCATATTTCTCAAGGTTAATTGATTTGTATTTGCGTCTGATGCGTTTCAATTGTGAATTCAAACAGTTTTTGAATTGCGAACTGTGAAGTTATCAATAATGCACTTCAGCTCAATGCTGATTTCAATTTAGATACATAATGCCAAATGCATCTATAGTACTTATATCAGCTACATAAACGGATCAATGCAGTCATTTTTCATTTGGTCTTATTGTTTGTGCGGTAACTCACAGGCAATGATGACAGATTCTCTGCATTTGGCTCGTGGCGCACAGGTTTTCCAGGTAACAGTTTTATGTTCATGTTTTCATTACTTATTCGGGGATGTTTAGCCGCGTTTTTGTTTTCGTTTTGGCTTTCGGCTGTGCTTCCCACGGCCTTCGAGCTGTGCATTTTGTTTGTCTGTTGTTGTAAATTGGCAAAACAATTCTCAGGAAACGCCCAAATGCAAATTGAAAATATTTACACATACTTTTCTAATTAAACGGTGATTTGATATTTGGTTTGGAAATGTTTGTTTGGGCAGCCGTCTGAGCGTTTGTATTTAAGACAATTGCCTTGATTTGGGCGCTTTTAATCGAGTTTTCGAAATGGTTGCCGACGGTCACGCGTCGAGTGCATAAAGGCACCCAAAAAGCGCACGCCCATAAATTCAACAAGTTTATTTATTTATCACTCACATGCGGCCGCTATAAATACAAACGGGCCGGATTTGTAGTGTCTGTATTTGGAAAATTTTTCGAAAAAAAAAAAAAACCCAAAAAAAAATGTTAGAAAACACGGGCCAGCAATTGCATGTTGCATGTAAGGTCTTAGGAAAATGCATGGCTATAATTAAGCGTGAGCTAATGGCCAGCAGAATGCGCTGAAATCTTAAACCGCCGCACCAAAATCGGCCAGACCAACCGAATATGTATGTATGTAAACAGTTTGATTTATCTGGTAATTAATATGTGAATACTCAAATTGTAGCAGCTAATTTGCTAATTTGTTAATTTGTTGCTTGCGGTTGTGTTATTGTGTTGTCTTGCGCATGCGGACCCACATATTATGTGCCATTGTCGCGTTGCGTATACGATGTGTTGTCGTTGCGGATTTGTGGACCTGAAACTAGCCAGCCATAAGTGTTGCAGGGCAGCGTTTGCAATTAAGTCATTAAATACAAATTGAACACAATAATTGCTGCTCCATACGAGCCGTGTAATTAAGCGAATATTGCGCATACGCCGCATTGTTCGAGCGACGCAAACGCAGACGCGTGTTTCAATTGCTTGTCACTGCTACGAACACCTCGACCAATTAGCCAGCGTTAAAATATGTGGCTTAAAAAAATATTGTACATTCCGTGGGACCGCCCGCTCTCGAGTGTTGGCGAGGCTGCGACGGCATCGGTAACGACCTTCGAGCTGCTCGAGGGGACAGACTGAGCGGCGTCGTCGCCTCGATGCTGCGCAGACAGAGTGTCGGCCAAAAAATGTAGCCATTGGCATAAATTATAGCACTCGGCAATATAAAGTAATCGACTGACACACAAATCGCTAGTTTCTTGCCCATTTCCAGCGCTGGCCAAGTGTAAACAGGTTTTCATGTTGCTTCAGATGTTTGTTTAGTGTTCTTTTGGGTTTTATTCGCTTTCTCATTTTTTCTTTTCGTTTTTTTTGTTGTTGCCGCCCCATCGATAGGGTCAATTAGTCAGAGGCCAGGAACCACTTTGACTTAATCATAAATTAAGTGAATTATACACGCATTAAGTGGATATGAAAATGGAACCGGGATATAGCCATGGTTATCAGACGCCGCTGATAAAAGCCGAACGCACGCATTGCATTTACATATTTTTGAGGCCTGTTTTGGAAACAAGTTAATAAGCAGCTTCCCAAACGCATGCATAAACAACAGCACAGAGGTAAACAGAGATCAACCGAATGGCTCTTTAATTAAATACATAAAGAGCCAAAGATTTGCATTGCAAATCGCATGCGGCCATTTAAAGCGTTGGATCAAATTTATGATAAGCTTCACACTAGCAGATATATATACCGAGATACGGAGCAATAGTGTGTGTATCAACCTGGCGGGCTTTCAATAGAAATTCTTTAACGAAAAACAATTCTGAGAAAGCTTGCCTGGCTGGACAAGGCCCAGACATTGACACTGATAACCCTGAATGTTTGTTAACTGTATACAGATAGAGACTTTGATTAATGTGCTGGCATTATAAACATTTGTTCAAGGAATATTGATTTAAGAAATATAAATATATACCATATACACACGTATATATGTATATATATATATATGTATATATGGCAATAAATATTTAATTTTAAACAGCGATGCAAAAATTGCATGCGATGCAGTTGCAGAACGTCCGCAGCTCCCGTGAGTTATTCTGCTTCCAGTCTAATAACAGATCGGAAGAATTAACAGATTAAAAGTGGAAAATATATTTTTAATTGAATAATATAATACAAAATAATACACACCAATTTTCGGCACTTGTAAAATTTTGGAAAATATGTTTGAATTATTCGTTAATATGTAAAGTAAATCGTTTTCAGACATGCAAGTTTAAGTAATTGATTTTAGAATAAAAAGAAAAACGAAAATATGTTAATAATTGTCATAAGCTGCCCCTGAAAAGTAGACTACAGCTCAGTCGCTGTCCCTCAGATAACGGATCGTCGGAAGAAGTGTTAAATGAAATTGTATCTTAAAATGAAAAGACTGTTAGATATATCTGGCGCTCTGCCTTTATGTTCCATTTGGATTTAATAAATGTGCGATCGGTAATCCAAATAATATGCCAATTTAATGGCCCATCATTTTGAGATATTTTCAATAACAACGAACATAAAAGGTCAATAGCAATACGAAAATTGAGTGACAGCAATATGAAGGCTTTCATGTCTATTAAAATCGATGTAAAATCGCGAATTGTGGCGGAACGCAACGGAAATCCGAGGAATTGGCTATGCCTTAGCCATCCAGCTTTGGATGTCGTAGATTCAACAAATAATCAAATGACAAACAACAATTCGTTGACATAACAAATGTCTGGCCGGTCACGAGAGTTCACAGAGCTGCCGTCAAATTATGTAAAATGCGACATTATTTAGTCAAATTCATTTGGCAACTAATTTCGCGAATATATTTGGCTGAATTTCAATTTAGTTTTCGACACGACAATTTAAGAGCCACATTGATCACGATACGCTAGATGCACAAAATTCAAATTTTTGAGCAGCGAGGTGCAAACTAAAGCCTCGCACATAAATTAACAAATTAAAGGCATATAAATTGTTTGCTCGCGGGGGTACTTAACTATTTCATCTTTTTATTTCTGTTTCTGTTTCTCTTTTTTCTTTTTCGTTTGGTAATTTCTTTTCTTTTATTTTGTTGCTGGCAAGCAAACAAAAATTGCCTTTGGCACACTTTACACCTCTGCGCTTAAGCATTTCGGTTTAAACAAAAAATAAAAAAATCCCAAAATGTGCGAAATTGTTGCGGTGTGAGGAAGTGTTTTCAACAGCTCTATAGATCTGCTCTAAAGATCTGCAAATAGCTGCCGGTATGCGCGCCAGCCAAAGGCCAAACACGTCGCTTGGGCCGTTGGCTGCGTGGTCTCTTACAGGTGGCCAAGGTAGCTGCCGCCGTCAGTTGATCGATTCAATAATTCTTTCAAAGAGTTAATCACTCAAATCAGTCTGACCCCCTCTCTCTTTGGTTGACCCGTCTCAATGATAATGTTTACTTATTTGCGGCAGCTGGGTCAGTGGAACGTGCCCAAGACGAAGTGCTAATCTGGCTGGCTTTGCCGGCGGCTATGCCCCAAGCTGTGCAATCGGCATTGAAGGTGTGAGAGAATGCCACAAAGTAATGTGGCGCTTTCTGCTTTCTGACTTTCTGACTTTCTGCCCTATCGTGAACACAGCCCAAAGAATGATACTATAACATCTACTTAGCTCTACCCATAGCTATACCTTGACAATGACTTTCTTTTTAACGTCTGTCTGTGCGGTTCTTGCAGCTCGTGCTGAAGAAGACTTGCGAGTGGTGGTTCTATAAGCATAAATATATCCGCAACATGTCTACACACTGGCGGCAGCACGCCGGCATATGGATCAGCGTGGCGGCGCTGGGCCTGTTCGGAGTGGTTATATTCCTCATTTGCGGTGCGCCCAGCGACAGCAGCACCACCAGATTATATGAGATACAAGAGCCCAAACAGTTTTTCAACGATACGATTACTGTCAACTGGAGCGATGAAAGCGATATTGAAAGCGACAACGAATTTGGCAGCATCCAGGACATTGGCGATGACAATCTTAGTGCCTTTGTTACGCCTACCAAGATACACAACTTTAGTCTCAATGCCGAGGATTTGCTATACGAATCGAAGCGACACAGCGACAGCAACAGCAGTCAAAGGGGTAAGTGGGTAGCCGGCAGGAGAGCTGAACACCCACTAGTAATGTAATGCAATGTGTTCCCGCAGACGCGACCTCCGCCTTCAGCATGACGGGCACATTTCGCACCAAGTCCAGCCAGATTTGGGATCCACATCCGGAGTACGTGCTGCAGATATTTGGCCAAGAGCTGCATCTTGTGCTGCATCAGGATACCTCCTTCATACCATCTAACACGTTTCGGGTCATACGCATACTCAAAAACCGGACCGAGGAGTCGGTTCATGAGAGGGAGGGCCACTTTTTGGGCTGCTACTATAAAGGTTACGTTGAAGGCGACAACCTATCAGCGGTCGCCGTCTCTCTTTGCAGCGGCATGGTAAGTTGAATGACAACAAAAACAACAACAACACAAACATGAACATTAACGTCGACAGGTGGCAGCTTGAGAGCAGCTGAGGCTGAGACCTTCAGAAAGCCATTTGCATTAAATTAACATTTCGCAAATTATGCTTATCAATATATCGCCGAATATGACTACTAATTAACTTGTATCCAACTCCTGCCCTGCCCCTATTCCATAGACTGGTTATATAAAAACCCGTTTCGGTACGATGCTCATTCAGCCGGTCAACCAGACGGACGGCGACCAGATTTTGCATCGTGTCTGGCGGCATTCGCAGCGCAATCCTAGACATGCTGTCTCCGATTTGGATCTGGAGCTTGAGGCGATCGATCTGGCGGAGAGCATGCGACCACGTTTGACGCGACGCAAGCGTCACTTTCTGAATCTGGGCAACCAGGTATACACGCTTGAGGTGCTCATTGCCGTCGATGCCAGCATGGTGGAGTTCCACAAGGACGATCTCACCGCCTACATTCTCACACTGTTGTCGATTGTGTCAAACATCTTTGCGGATGCCAGCATCGGCAACTCCATACGCATTTCATTGCTGAATCTACTGATGCTGCGCGACAGGGTACCCTACGAAAAAAGGGGCTCCAACGAGAAACTCAAGCATTTCTGCTCGTACCTATCCAAAGAGGGCTATCATTATGACACGGCCATGCTAATCACACGGTAGGTGGAGGCTTATAGCGTGGTCTGGGCCTGCTAACTAATCCTTAACTTAATCCCACAGCGATCAGATTTGCAGCAATGAACGCGAGGAACGCTGCAGTACTCTAGGCTTGGCCGAATTGGGTACCGTTTGTAAGGCTCGCTCCTGCTCCATTGTGCAGGACAATGGGCTACCCGCAGCCTTTACAATTGCGCACGAGCTGGGTCACATGTAAGTCATTTAAGTCCCTCGGCACATCCATTGTTCTCATCCACTTCTTTTAGCTTGAACATGCCGCACGATGATGATGATCGTTGCAAGCCACACAATGCCAAATCTGGCAACAATCGAACACTTCACATTATGTCCAGCGTCATGGGCGACCATATGCATCCATGGTCATGGTCCAAATGCTCGCAGCATTATGTCTCCGAGTTCCTTGAGTGAGTCCCTAAGCCACCATTATATCTAAGTCTCTTGCCTCTACTTGGCTACATTTTTAGGAAAACTGACAAATCCTGCCTGGAGAACACGCCATCCTCATACATACCCAACCTGAACACGAAGCTGCCGGGTGAGATTTACTCGCTGGACCACCAATGCCAGCTGATACATGGCAACCAGAGTACCCACTGCTCCTTTGAGACAGATTGCCGTAGGCTTTTCTGTAACGCCAACACGCATCCCAATGACCTCTGCCGTTCCAGCAATTTACCCTGGGCGGATGGCACGCCCTGCAATAACAACAGATTTTGGTGTCAGAAAGGTATTTGCGTGCCACGCCTGGGTAGCTCCCTCCAAATGGTCCACGGCGGCTGGGGTCCCTGGAGCGTATTCACGCTCTGCAGCCTCACATGCGGCGGCGGTGTGCAAGAATCGCGGCGCGAGTGCAACCAACCATTGCCCGAAAACGGTGGCAAGTACTGTTTGGGCAGTCGAAAGAAATATCGGTCCTGCAACACACACCCCTGCCCTCCCGGCACCGTGGATCCACGCGAGCAACAGTGCTACGATATGAACGGCAAGAACTTTAAGATACCGGGCATCAAGCCGGACTCAAAATGGATACCCAAATATGGACGTGAGTATATCTAAATGTTAGTTCAAAATGGTTAAGCTAACCAATCTCAAAATACAAAACACCACAGTGAACACACACGTAACGGACAAGTGCAAGTTGTATTGCCGCTTGGAGGATGATAGCGCCTACTTTCTGCTGCAGGAAATGGTCAAGGATGGCACCACCTGCACCGTGGACAGCTTTGACAAGTGCGTCAATGGCATCTGCCGACCGGCTGGCTGCGACAACGAGCTCAACTCCATTGCCAAGCTCGGTAATTAGTCGTTCAAATACCAACATTTTTAGTCATGACTTTGAAATCAATTGTATTTTTTTTTTTTTTCGATATTTCTTATTTCATTGCAGATAAATGCGGGGTTTGCGAGGGCCGCAACGATACGTGCGAGGAATTCACCGGAAACGTGTATGTCTCCGATTTGCTCAAGCAAAAGAAGCCCCCCCTAAGCCTATATTATGTCACGACAATACCAAAAGGTGAATACAATAATAAAAAGCCGAACTTCCCCTTCCCCTCCCAAGCCAACAGACCCTCACGCAATTTAGCCGGTTGCCAACGAGTCAAAAAAAAAAAAAAAAAAAAAATTAAAAAAAATTCTATAATTAAATTTTGGCTAATGATTTGATGAATGAATGCTAATGGTAAATGTTTATGCATTGCGCGACTTAATGTGCTATTAAACAGTTTTTATGACTTCGGCTTCGATGCCCAATTGAGTCATAATGCCCCACCCTTTACCAAAAGAAAAATACATTAACATATTCGTACATGTGTAGTGGTTGCATGTTTTTTGTGCTCACCTTGTTCTGTGGAACACGTGAATCGCGTGTTGCGGTGCTCGCTGCTCCCAACTGACTTGAGGTGCTCTGCTGATCAGCTGTCGCTCGGCCAAAGGCAAATCTCAATGCACCTAGGCGCCTCACGTACTCACTGATTGCCGGTCGATTAATCAACAGACGGGGCAATGGCGCCGGGTCACACCGGAGGTCGCCAGCAAATCGGCTCGAATTGTGCAACTCTTATCAACGCACATGGCGCATATGGAATATTTTTATATACTCACACACACACACACACACACGCACACATGCACGCACATTGCACTGCACGGCAAAACCAATAATTGTTATTTTTAGCACGTGAAACATTCGTTAAAAATACATTTACTGCACTATGCATGAGTACAATAGCAAACATGAATGAAATAACTCAACCAAATATTAACTTTATATGCGACTTCCGCTTAGAAAGTGTTTCATTCCGAACGGACACATTGCAAGTGCTGCGAACTAAACCATTTTCCATATTGAATAACATAAGTGTTTCTTATGTACACCCTTTTCATCGGGGCGTTAACCGATTAAATTTCATTAGCACTTGTAAATTTCGATATGTTTTATTTCATCACACATCTATTTCCCAATTTCCACTACACTCTTCTATTCTACTGTAAGTCAAATTTGGCAAATGGCCGACAGGGTTGCCAGATCTCATTTCTGCTATTTTTTCTCGAGCTTTCAATTCACGATATCTACGCATTGAATACTTTCCCCTATTGTCGGGCTCAGTTACAGTTTTGCAACATTTTCATTGCATTTTATACCCTTTACTCAAAAGGAAATGTATATTTTTATACTATATAATGGCGTGTTTCAACATTAGCCGATAGCAAACACGCACGAAAATCTTGTTGAGCTTTGACTTAATTGCCAGATCTGTAAATGTCGCTTTTGCCACTAAACATAAAATCAGCCATCCGAACATATCAGCCAAAATAATATAGAATAGATTGATAATCGATAAATTGAATTCAACAAACTGTTTATTATTATTTTACTTATTAACCATTCAGGTGCTTCCAACATCGTTATCACACAGCCTGGCTACCCTGATCAAAACTACATTGTTGTAAGCGATGACAAGCACGTTGCTTTCCTGAATAGGGACAAGGTGGTCACGCCTTATGCCAAAACGTACTCCTATGGGGGCGTAACGCTTGATTACAATGGCTCCAATAGCACCATAGAACGCGTAAACACCACCTACTCATGGAAGCTGACGCGTGATCTAATAGTTGAGGTAGACGCAAACAAAATAGATTTGTAGCCCCTAATCTTCTATCTTCCAATTACATCAACTGACAGATCATCTCGATTGACCTGAGTGCTGCCAAGAATCAGAATACTGTACTGATATCGTATACGTACACCCTGGACAAGCCAATCATTGCGGAAGCGGAGGTGGAGATCTATCGCTGGCAAATGCAAGCTTGGAGCACTTGCGACTCACTCTGTCAAGGCACAATGCATCGGCAGGCGGCCTGCATTAGCACAACGCAGGGCCTCAAGGTGGCGGCCCAGTACTGTGACGAGTCGGCTATGCCAAAAGCAGAGTATCGCAGCTGCAACACGGACTGCATCCTAACGTGGGTTGCAATTTAAAATGGCTTCGACTCTGATGGGTACGCTAATGCTCATTCTGTTTTTCTCGCAGATTGAACACGACGAGCATTTCGGAGTGCTCCGCTGCTTGTGGAGAGCTGGGCACCCGGGAGAAGACCTTCAATTGTATTCAGACATTCCCTGATATTCAGCGTCCGAATATCGTGGACATGTCCTATTGTCAACTGAAGTTTGAGATTGTACGCCACGAGCAATGCCGCGAGGGTTGCTGGAATTACACGGACTGGTCCACGGTTAGTGCGCATGGATCATTCAAACGCCTCAATATATATATATATATATATATATGCTTTTTTTTGTAGTGCACCCAAACCTGTGGCACGGGAACCCAAGTGCGCGAAGTGCGCTGCTATCTGAACCACACGCCCGTCAGCAATGAACTCTGCAATCCACGAACCAAATACGAACTCAACGATCTGCTGCGCACCTGCAACATGGAGCCCTGCCGCTATTATCCTGAAGTGACGGTGAGTTGCGAAGATGCAAGGTCAAAACAAAGTATATATTTAATAAACTTAATTTCGCAGATAAACCAACGCTCTGTGAGCTCCTGGGTGACGGGTGAGTGGGGTCAGTGCAGCGATTGGTGCAAGATGAATCGCACTGTGACCTGTTCACATGCTTACGGCAGCCACTGTCCGGAGGAGAAGATGCCTAAGGCAGTTCGCAATTGCTGTCACATTAAATACACCAGTGAATGGGAACAGGTAAGTGGCAAGAAGTTTCACAGTCACTGAGGCAGTCCTAACATGTTGTCTCCTTCATTTGCAGTGCTCGGTGGAATGTGGCATTGGCACAAAGAACAAAGTACAGCGTTGCGCCCGCGTCTATAAGCCAGAGGTGCGGGGTGCGCCCAAGAAGCGAGTGTACATTGATGACTCCTACTGCAAGAGGTTGAAGGTGCGGAAGCCATTGCTGCGCAAGTCCACCAAGGTGTGCAAGATCAACTGCAAGTGGGTCTTCTCCAAGTGGACGCGCTGCTCAAGCGACTGTACGGAAGAGTATCAGACGCGCTACGTGCGCTGCGAGGCGTGGCAGGGTAACAGCGTAAGCGAACGGTATTGCGATTCCAAGAAGCGGCCGATCCAGCGAAAAATATGTGACAACTGTGTGCAACGGCGGTTTAAGGTGTTGAGTCCCGTAAGTGAGCCCAACTCGAGCGATATTAACGTATTTTTTTATTGCCAAAGTTTTTATCTGATTCTTTCAGTGCGACTGCACGGGCTACGAGCGGCGGCGCATCTACTACTATGACTCACAAGGGCGACAGGTCGCCGGCAGGCCGAAAGTGGAGAAGCACAAGTGCACACCGCCGCCCAGTTGCAGGCGACGGAGTGTCAGCAACAAAGGCATTACGAACAGTGTCCAGGTGTGGGGGCCACAGACCTGTGCCGATCTGCAGCACATGTATCGCGTCTACAAGGATGGCGAGTACACGCTGCAGGTGCACTCGCGGCAGGTGCGCATCTATTGCCACCAAATGAACAGCCGGACGCCGCGAGAGTACATTACTGTGGAGCCGCAGGAGAACTACTCCATCTACTACGAGTACAAGACGCGACTAATCGACAGTTGTCCGCCAACGTCCCGTGACCACGAGTACGCCAACGACCAGAACTCTGGACGCACCCACTTCAGCAAATTGCGGCTTAATATTAGTGACATGCGGATTATCGAGAACGATTTCGAATTTGCTGAGTCACGAGGACAGCGACAGGCGCTTGGATCTGCAGGTGACTGCTACAATCGCAACATGAACTGCCCGCAAGGCGACTTCTCCATCAGTCTGGAGCGCACGGGCTTTGCAATGCGGCCGGGCACCGTTTGGAATACCTACGGCAGTCGATCGATCATGCAGCGTGCTAGCGGGGTATGTTACGATATGTCGATGAAGGTACTGGAGCAGCCTAATCCCTGTATATATTTTTTTTAACTTTTAACTACAGTTTGACACATCGTCGACGTCGCGACGAGCGTTTTGCGGTGGGTTTTGCGGCCGGTGTCACATATCGCCCACGTCCGGACTCTATGTGGAGGTTGTGTGATGATGCAGCCCGCCGACTGCTGCCCATGCCGATTGGGCCTGATAAATCCTTGGTGCTATTTTTTGCGCAGCGATTTCATCGTAGCTCGGCTCCTGTGCATTTAAACAGTTTGTTTCGCAGCCAGCTCCATGAGATCTTCCGATCCGTGCATCTCGTTGTGCACGCGAGTCAACCGCACAAACCATACAAATTGAATAGTATTAAAACGATTTACTCGCACATTTACACAGCCACACCCACATACACACACATTCATACAGGCAATGTATAGTTAGCTAGGTAAATTACTAACGAACTTTAGGGTAAAAACTAGCAAAGTATTTTCGAATCTCAGCCGGGTATTTTTCAATCCTTATTGTGCCAAATGTGCAATGTTCGTTATCGAAATGGTTATTGAAGTGGACCAAATGTGGTCGTCAAATATTTAGTTGTCTAATTGGAGGACCAGAAAACTGCCAACAAAAACAGCACATATGAATTTTTTGTCCAAAAACGAAATTACAAGCATAATTCACCGCCATTTATAGATTAATAGGATCTGTACATACCTAACACTAGGCTACAAAATTGAGCAATTTTGCTAGTCTGGAACAGTTTCGATACATATTCAATATAATTAGTTATCTAATTATATTGGAAAAGTATGGTAACTGTTCTGGAGCGTAGTTTTTAGTTAAGTTAAGTTAAGGAGCTCGTTAATCAAATTAACAGGCTAGCAGCATGATATTTTTATCAAATCTAAGCACATACAATATTAATTAAAACATTTTTTAGGCACTCAAGATTAAACATATAAGATAATATATAATATATAAACGTATATCTTAAAAGTTACAAAATTATAAAACCCAAAAAAATACATATATATATGTAGAAATTTAGGAAATTATTTCGGTATTCAAATATAATTAAAGAAAGTTAACCATTTAAGTTTACTAAACAAAGTGCAATGCCGGCTTATACAATATTTGTATATCTAAAATTAACTGTAATTAAGTAATTAATTTTATATACGGTGTTCTATATATAAATACTACTTACTTGTATATGTACGATAGCTAAAAAAAAAGAATACTCATATTTAAACATATATTGTACGCCCAATCCAAAAAAAAGAAACTCCAACTAATACTGCTGAAACAGAGAATATAAATGATAATTTACATATTTAAAAAAAAAAAAAAGAAGCACTGCCAATCAATTCATTTTGAGTACAATCGAAGGCCTCAAACACGAAAGTTGTGTTCTCAAAATGAGAAGTCTCTAAATATTATACGTACAGCCATTTAATTAATTTTATTGTTCAGTCCTCGCTGCCCTTATTAAATGTTAACATATTTTGGTATTATATATATATATACATATATATTAATTAATTATGTTAAGCATTTCTACAAAATAATTTAACCTTTAAATAAATAAAAACTGATGTAAAACCGAAAATCATATTCATCTTATTGACAGTAAAGCGAATACGTAATAGAAAAAATGTCTTTATTGAAAATGTTTATATTTTTTAATGGAAGATATATATTTGGCTTTAATTTCACTGGCTAAGATTAAAAGCTCTTTCATATACAGTTTAGATAAGTTTATAAAATATTTAAATATTTCACACTACGGCGAGTTTCACGCAGATGTTCGTGACTGTGAAATTCGCCTGTGTCTGGGTTTGGTAACAATTCAAGGGGCGTGGCTTAAATATCGTTTAGCCTCTTATTGATATTGTGGCTTAGATGAAATTTCGTGCAACAGATTGTTGTTGTTATCCTCTTCTTCTTTGCTGGTTTGGCTTAATGTGCAGCGGGCCGGCGTTGGTGAAAAGCTCGCTGATGTTGGTGCTGGTTTGTGACTTCGCTAACGTGGTGTTTGTCTTTGTTGATCTTTCGCAACGCGGGAAAGATTTAAAAGCACTTGCGGTGCACAATGCCGGGACCGGACTCATCGTACTCCTGCTTGGAGATCCACATCTGCTGGAAGGTGGACAGCGATGCCAAGATGGAGCCACCAATCCAGACGGAGTACTTTCTCTCAGGTGGCGCAATGATCTTGATCTTAATGGTCGACGGGGCCAGGGCGGTGATCTCCTTTTGCATACGATCAGCAATACCTAAAATTGAAACGACAAAGACTTGAGAGTGCGATCTAAGTTAAAGGGACTCGTTATTTTACCTGGGTACATGGTGGTACCGCCGGATAGCACAGAGTTGGCATACAGATCCTTACGAATATCCACATCGCACTTCATGATTGAGTTGTAGACAGTCTCGTGAATACCGGACGACTCCATGCCCAAGAACGAAGGCTGGAACAGAGCCTCGGGGCAGCGGAAACGCTCGTTGCCAATGGTAATGACCTGTCCATCAGGCAACTCGTACGACTTCTCCAGGGAAGTGGAGGCGGCAGCGGTGGCCATTTCCTGCTCAAAGTCCAGAGCCACATAGCACAATTTCTCCTTGATGTCACGCACGATCTCACGCTCAGCGGTGGTGGTGAAAGAGTAGCCACGCTCAGTCAGGATCTTCATCAGATAATCGGTCAAGTCGCGACCGGCCAAGTCGAGACGCAGGATGGCATGGGGCAGAGCGAAACCCTCATAGATGGGCACAGTGTGGGAGACACCATCACCGGAGTCCAGCACAATACCAGTGGTACGACCGGAAGCGTACAGGGACAGCACAGCCTGGATGGCAACGTACATGGCTGGCGAGTTGAAGGTCTCGAACATAATCTGAGTCATCTTCTCGCGATTGGCCTTGGGGTTAAGTGGGGCCTCTGTCAATAATACTGGATGCTCCTCGGGGGCCACACGCAACTCATTGTAGAAGGTATGATGCCAGATCTTCTCCATGTCATCCCAGTTGGTGATAATGCCGTGCTCAATGGGATATTTCAACGTCAGGATACCACGTTTGCTCTGAGCCTCATCACCGACGTACGAATCCTTCTGACCCATACCCACCATCACACCCTGGTGGCGTGGACGACCCACAATCGAGGGGAATACAGCACGGGGGGCGTCATCACCAGCGAAGCCGGCTTTGCACATGCCCGAACCGTTGTCAATAACTAATGCACCCGCATCATCGTCACACATTTTGACAGTTGTTTATCTAGAATTATAGATGAGGGCGTTATAGAAAGGACATCGTGTTAAAATATATATAACTAAACTGCAAATTAAGCTAGCACTTTGAGAGATTATTATTTATCTGGAGAGTTTTTTCTATATTTGTTTTCGACCATTTTCTTTAAGTGATAAAATGAATAATATTTAAACTGCTTGGACTGTTAATTCTGATAAAAAAATAAAAAAGATTTTACTTTGAATACCAATTTTGAAAGCTCTAAATTAAAACCAATTATGTATCACGTATTCCATTAAAATAGTTTTGTTGAGCCAGAAATAATCCATGTATAATCCTTTGTAGGTTTGCAAATCGAATACACACACGGGCACACACATACACACACCTTTTAGGCCAACGAAAGGAGTTGATGAAAATAAAATCGCACGTTTGATTCTTGTTGGCTCCTAGACTCAACAACAAATGGCACGCGGATGGCCAAGTGCTGTCTTTATATCGAAGGCTCTCGCATCGGGGAATTTTCAATTGAGTTGAGAACTCAATTAGTTGGCAACCATGCAGAAATGCCGAAATTCGCCGAGAGGCAGAGAAATTGAGTAGAGCGAAAGTAGTGCCACGCATTTAACGCGAATCGATCCATATAAGCCGTTTTCCTAATTGTCGTAAGGAATTTACAAATTGCTAGGGGATATGCGACATTTTTGGCCGCTGCACTTGGCTTGGTGCGGGAAATAAGTTTAAAAAAAGAGTGTAAACATTTACTAGCCATAAATATTGCAGGTGTGTATGCACTTTTACTAACAAACTGCCTGCAAACGAGTAGGTGAGCCGATGATTAGATAAATGAAGGGTATATCCAGAGCGAGTCAGAGAGAGAGAGTGAGAGAGTTGGGACGCACAATGCAGGGTAATTAGCAGGTGAGCTATCTAATTGACTGATAAGCAAATATGCGTGGCCGGGAGAGCGCCACAGTAGATTAGCCGATGGGACGAGCATCCGTTCCCACTCCCGTCGCAGGTGCCGCGCAGCTAGTCCGCATTTGCAGTGCCGAAGATACTTCACTTCGTTGCCAATTCAGAAAATAGAAACGAACCTTAGAAGGACTGACAGATGCTGCAAGACAATTGGCGGGCCGTGGACCCTGAGCAAAGAGAGACAGAGCGACAGAGAGAGCAAGAGAGAGAGAGAGAGAGAGAGAGAGAGGGAGATAGCCAGGGACGCAGGCACGCAGCAGCGCAGACATCGATGCAGCCAGCGGCAGGCGGCAACGCAACGGCAGGCACCAAAATAGACGCCGCCACAGCACAGCGACACCTATAAATCAACATCAAGGTTGATATCCGCGAGCTTCTCGAGGAAGCATCGATGCTGCCCGCACCCGCCGCTGCACTCGTGAAGTTGCGAAATCGCCGTGCCGCGCATTTCGCATGCCAATTAATTGAGATTCACCAAAATCAGGCACAGCGTTGAGAGAGATGCATTTAAGCACATTTTTGTTTTTTGTTGTTATTTTTTTATTTTCTAAGTATTTGGATTTCTAATTGTTTTATGCTTTTTTTAACTTTACTCATGCCATTTGAATTTGTCCTTTTATGTAGATTATCTTGTTTGTTTTCTTTGTTGCGTGGCTAGATATTTATAAATTACACAATATATACGTATATATAGATACAACTTATCTTAAAATAAATGTTAATTGCTCGGAAGTGATTAAATGAAATTCCCTCAATCCATCAGTTAGTTGATTTTACGTGTCCAAGCTAGTTTGATTGGCTCTGATCAGTAAATGCTCTTTCTGCATTGTCTACTACAAAAACTATCTCAAAATATATCAATCAATCAATCAATTCGGAAGAGTTCATTTTCGGGATGATTTATTTCCTTGACTGAATTTGTATAAAGGTCATTCACAATTCCTAGTTTTAGATAACTTTTCTTTATTTATTATAATTAAATTTTTGTTGGTTAAAAGTATTAACATATATCTAAAAAAGAAAAAAGGGTACAAGCCGACAGATTAACATTTTGGGATTGGACCTAATGGAACATGTAACGCAAGCAGGTGTCCATGAATGTTGAGAACTATCTTAAATGTTCTCCTAAGGCGAATAGATTTTGATACTCGAACCCTCATCTTTGATTTAAATCCAAACTCATTTCAATTTTCTGCGTAATCTTGCTCAGCAGCAAGGGTAGAACATTGAAGTTATATTTTGCAATGCGTATCAATTCCTCACCCAAATTGTTCGACATGCCTAAAAGTATGCAGCAGTTTCATATGTTTACTTAAAAGTATGCCCTCTTTTTATGCTATTAGATGAGATATTAGTTGCAGCTGAAATTTTCAGTATCCGCAAGAAGTTTATTGAAAAAACTTTATTTTGGGTTGTTTAGGAATAATATAATAATGTTTAGGAATAATATATACTGGAATACCAACTGGAAAATGCCAAATGTCAAATCCATGCGAATGCGAATTGTGCAGACTTTAAGTATATGAAAAAATTACTAGATTTATTAGTTGATATGCATTTACCTCTAGTTTAATATGTAACTGCCAAATAAATTATAATGATTCCTTACACAATTTGAAATGGTTATACAAGATGGTGAAATTGAGGCCTAAAACAAATTAAGCATAAGAGAATATTTGGACAAAGCAAAACAATGGAGCAGCACAAAGCGAAAGCTAAGCGAGGCGAACGTGCGCCGGACCCAAACGAAAGACTTAAGCCACGAACTTGCGCTGTGGGACTGGAACTGGGAGCCAAGCAGAAGTAGAATGAGCCAAAGCATAAGCCAAATCAAGTTTGTGACAGCAACTGCGACGCCAGCGCCGATGCGGCAGCGCTTGAAAAAGAAAGTGCAAGTGGACGCGGATGCTTAAGTATTCCATCAGCGTGGCACCATGTGTGTGTGTGTGTGTGCGTGTGTGTTTGTATGTGTGTGCGTGCGTATTTTTGATTCTTCTTATTTTTTGCTGCTCGGTTTTGGTGTCTGAGCTGCTCTTGCTCTTGCGGCAGCCGAGACCAGACCAAAGCCAAGTTCGAGAGCGCGCGCGTTGGCGATGACGCTGACGACGAAGGTGAAGGCGACGGCGACGACGGCGGTAGCGACGCTGACCTACTTCCAAGCTCTTACAATCAGAATGTTTTATGTTTCGATTTTATTATTTTATTTTGTGAAGTGTTCGTTTCGTGTATCTTTTCGATTTACTGGCCAGCTCTGCCGCAGACGTTGATCAGGCTGTCCATCTGTGTGTGCGTGTGTGTGTGCGTGTGTGTGTTAGTGTGAAGTTACTTTTTCTTTTCTTGCGTTTTGTCTGCTCTCAATTGTTCATGCTGTTTGGTAGGCCTATGGAAGATACGCGCGTCGCAGCAAGCACATCTACACCAGAATAATTTCATGGCATGACTTTCCAAAAAATTGTGTTTTTATGTATGTGTATCTTGAACACATAAACACACGATATATATACATATATATATATCTGCTACAGAATTTCACTCGCTTGTGTTCTCTGTACTGTTCGCACAACTATATATTTATATTTATACGTACTTTTCTTCTTCAATTACTTTCGAATATATATATACATATATATATTTAGCTACTTAAGTATTGTTAACTTGGCGTGCACAATTGCAAGACTTGACAAGTTTCATTGGGGAATTATAAAATCTGCTCCTCAATGCATATCATCTTATCTCAAAGCTGCTGCACTGTGGTTCGGCATAGGATTCTACTTTCCAACAACAATGAAAGATCTTAGTTCGCTTAGGTAAATAATTATATCAACTAAAAGTACATTTCAGGTCAAATAAATACATATATATCTTCCCAGCACCTTGTCCAGATATTGTTGGCTTTATTTAAAATCCAACAGGTTGCTAACTTTGGCCCACTGTGCGTCGTTTCCAGCTGCTGTTCCTGCTGTTGCATGACATAAACTTTCGATTGTCTGACTCGGTCGGTTCGTCACATAACTGTGACTTCGTCAGCCGACATCTTCTGTTCTTTTCGTTATTTCTTAGCTTCCACATTAATTTGGGTTATGGGCCAAAATGGGTAATTGGGTCAGATCTCGACGGGAAAAGCTTTCAAATTCATTTCACTTAAAATTCTTTGGGCTTAATGTTTTCTTATTTTAAGATTTTTAGTCATTCGCTGCTGCTTACGAGACTTTATGAAATCACAAATCCCATTTCATTGAATTTACAACTTTCATGGCTTATTTCTTACATTTGTCTGGCCCTGCCATTTGGTGCTGGTTTAATGCGCTTGGCATTGTTTTGGTTGTGGCTTTGATTTTGGTGTCTTTCTTGGTTCTTACCCATTTCTCTTTCTTCTTTCTTTGCGTTGCTGGTTAATCATTTTATGTTAATTATTAAAAAGTGAAAATACATTTTATACTTACGATTGTGGGTCTCGCGTTTCAAAGTCTTGTGATTTTCCATCGTTCTGCCTCTGGTTTATATAATGCATGGATCTGCTGCTAATTTAATACATTTGTCAATTGAGACCAGGGGAGTAATAATTACTTTTTTCAATTTATCACAAATATGGGGTACCTTATGCTATTAAGTTAAGCATGAATCGATTGATAACATGGGACCACAGCTCTTGATATAAATTGCTTGGATTGTGCACACATTAAGACAGAGACTTGCACTGAATGATATGTGAGTGTATTTAACATATAACTTTCACCCAAATAGCAGTGAGCGCGGTATAACGGCTTCATTATTACCATCAATCGGTCCAACGGATGCCACTGACCACCATCATAATGTGTTGATGCATCGCCGCCATTACCGAGAGCAGATTATCAAGTACTTATGTGAACTCACCTGCACGTGAATAGATTACATATATAACAGCACATACATACATCCATATATCTGCACACGCTTATGCCATGTGCATAGAATTGAAAATGTGTAAAGTTTTTAACAAAAGTTTTACTCGATTCAAATTCTACGGCGATTTCACATGCTTGGGAAAATCTCAAAAGAAAGAAAAAGCAGTCAAAACCCCACAAAAATAATTAAGAGTGTCTAAATCGGGAGAACCTGACTAGGTAATACCCTAAATTCCAGCTGCAAAGAGCCGTAACACACATATCCATGATGGCTTCTTCTTCTTGTCAGGATTTTATAAAAAGTATCTCTCAGATACAAAAGAAACAGCATAAACGTATCTCTTAGATACGAAAGCAACTGTAAGAGAATTAAAAGTGGTAAACTATTACTTTCAAGATGAGTACAGGGTATAACTAGAGGCCTATCAACTACTCTGCGAGCAGTGGGAAATTCAATTGAAGCGAGAGAGCATTAGAGAGATGCAAGGCGAGAGAGTGAGAAAGAAAAGTGAGCAATGAAACAGCAGACGGCTTCTGCATTAGAAAGTTTTCTACAACAACAACCAAAAGATAGTAACACCAGCCGCGCAAACGACAAAAGAAGCAACTGTAAGTGCAGAGCCAACAAAAAAAAAGGCCTAAACATCGAGATACTTTTAACTGACTCGAAGTCGGAGACTGCGACTGCGACTGCAAATGGTCGAGCCCCGATCTTGAAACGCTCGCTGAGCAGACCAGACCAGCAAACTGCAACTAAAGAGATTTTACCAACTGCAGTACAAAAGTACACACACTCAAACACACCCGTAGATACATTTAAGCACATAGATACATTTGGTGCGCTTTCTGTGCTGCTTGGGTGTTTTTGGGCTCTGGCTAGCTGCTGTTTGGCTAGCGAGCAGGCAATTAAATTATAATTAAGAACCCATTGGAAATTTTACTCTTCTTGTGCGTAATTAGCCGTGAGCTTGGCTTTATGCAAATAAAAGTAAAACTGAAGCAACAATGGCAAGCAAATTGCTTGAGCAGAAGTTACAGCAAAAACAAAGCCCATAGAAAACGAGCAAGAAAATAAATGCACAAACGAAAAAAGTTTGAATTATATAATTAAAAAAAAATCTTGACGAAAATAGACGAAAGTTGTAATTTGCAGCTAAGCAACGGCAAATACGCAAAAGCGTATAAAAGATAAAACGAAAAGAAAGAGAAAAAGAAAAAAAAAAAGAAAATTAAAGAAAAAAGCCGAAGCACGCTTAGAAGGCAGTTGCCAGCAAACGGCATTCGCTGCGATAGCGAAGAAAGTTAAAGTTATAAAAGTCCATTTGAAGCAAACGCAAACGGAACGAAATGGAAACGGAACGGCCATAAACTGTAAATAATTAAGCACTGCCGGATGGTATCTCTGTGTATGTGTGTGTGTGTGCGCGCTCCCAAGGCGAAACTCTTACTGAAAGCCAAAAGCTCGCGCACATGGCAAAGCCAAACTGCAGACCAAAACAAAAGACTTCAACGAAGAACCAAACTTGAACTGAGCGTGCTCAGCAGCAAGTGTACGTGTGTGTGTGTGTGAGTGAGTGTGCAGAGAAAGAAATGGAAATGCCAACAGCACACAGAACTAAAGCCAAGCTTCAGCTTGAACGTGTGTGCGTGCGTGTGCCAGTGTGTGAGTGTGTATGTGTGTGAGTTGGTTAAGCGAAAGCGTCAAAGCAGCGAAACAAAATGGAATGGCATGAAATTTCTTAGCGATCTTTGAGGATAAGCGCTGGTTTCACTGCGCGCTGCCGCACAGACGTCTACAGTGGTTCGAGGCAGACGTTACGTTCAGACGGTCGGCGCGCAAGAATCGCCACCAATAGCTAAAAACTAAAACTAAATCTAAGACAACAACAGGCGTCTGCGTGCAGAACTCAACAACTCTTTCAGTTGGAAAACTCAACGCACACAACAAGAAAAACTCCTGCTTCAGTTCCAGCTACAATTGCGGCTTTACATAAAGTGTTAATGTGAATAAATTGAAACTTTACGAAATTCTTTATGTTAAGCAGACAGCGAAACATATGCTATACAAAATGTTGACTACTTTTGACTTTAGTGCACTTGGAATTTAATTTTCACTTGGCCCAGCCAAAATCATTAAATCTACAAGAAATAATTACAACAACAACAACAACAACACCAGCAACAGCTACAGCAACAACAACAACAACAACAAAAGGCAAAAAAAAAGTCTCATAAAACTGTTTTGTGTTCTCTGCATATCAAGCGAAAAGTGAAAGTGTTTTTTATCGGTGTGTTTGTGTGCTTGCGGCTTGGGCTTTGGTTTAAGTTTTTAATTTTTGGGCGCTCAGTGTGCGTGAGTGCCTCTTGAATTCCAAATATCTTACAATGGAAACCAGGCAAACTACCAAATAAGCAGCAGTAATCAAAGAGAAACTATCAAACCAAAAGCATTTCACGCCATTCGGTGTGTGTGTGTGTATCTCTAACTTAAACCCCATTGGATTACAATAACCAACAACAACAACAACAACAACAATAACAGGAGCATCAAACACGTCCAAAATAGTAAAGGATATACCATCCAGGACATTAGCAACAACACATCACATTTGGATATGGCTGCCAACGAGATTATGGCACCGACAGTCAATGCTAACTGTCAATATTCGACCAGATATTGCTGTAAGTTAACATATTTTTATATAGACCAAAGGATTCTCAATCTCAAATTAACCCAAGAGAGTAGGCACGCCTACTTGGCAGCTTTAAAGTAACTAACATTAAAAACCAAGCCAGAAAATGTTTGAAAAAATAGTAAAAATGAAAAGAAAAAGAAAGAAAAATAAACAAACGTCTTTATAGAAAGTTTCAGAAGAGATTGCGCTCTTTGTCTGACTCTGGGTGTGCGTGTGTGTGTGTGTGTGTGTGTGTCTGTGTGTATCTTTAGCATCGTCTCAGCTGCAATCACCCAAGAGCCGTCGACGTTGTTGCCCCTGTTGAGCATCGGCCACAACTGCGCCAAGCGGCGATGGTTTCTTCTGCTTCTACTTGGTTGCGCAGTGCACGGGTCTCTGCAAGCTTTGGCAGCTCGCTCGCTTCTGCCTCGACTCGAATATTAATAGGTGAAAGTTGTTGCTTGCATCTTTTTTCTCTCTCTGTTTTCTTTCCTTTTCTTTCTGCCGCTGCTGCTGGTGCTGCTGTTGCCGTCTCAGCCAGCCAAGACCCTTACTGGCTGTAAAATTTATGTTTCCTTCTTGTTTTTTTTTTTTAGTTTTCTTCTTGGTTTCCTTTTGTTTTCAATCAATTTCTCGTATCGCCTGCATTTTGTTTGTTTTTATTGGTCAGGTGATTGGCTGATTTGTGTGTGTATTTTAATCCTGACCCATTTTCACCAGCCCGAAAATAAGCATTGTGGAAAATGGCATTTCCAAGGCGAAATTTCCTGTTGTTCGATATCAATTCTTGTAATGCGTAGCCTTCAAAAATTGTTGTTGTTGTCGTTTGTTGTTTTACAAAAACAAACCAATTTGGAGCTCTAGAGACTCGGTCTCTTGAATGTGGCCTGGCTTTGTCGCTTTGGCATTTCCATTTCCATTATAATTAAGCGCTTACATAACCGAGTTTTGTTTACAAATTTTTGCTGCTGCGGCTGCTGCTGCTGCTGCTGCGACTGCTGCTGGCGTCGTGTGTGCAGGTTCGGTTTTCGAGTTCAATGTCCCAACTTGTTGCTGTTTGGGTCTACAGACGTCGATTGCAACAGCTCCTGGGCGACACGTATGGATCTCTCTGGAATACGCGGCGTATGCGCAATAATTTCGTTTTGATTTCTGGTTTCGGCTCGCGACTTCGATTTCGATTTCGATTTCGACTTGGACTTCGATTTTGATTATGATTTTGAGTTTGTTTTCGATGTTGTTATTCGTTTTGATTTCTATGCATTGATATTTAGTTTTATAAATATTATTATTGCTGGCACTTTTGCACGCGCAATTATTTAGAATGACTCATCGGGTTTTCTGTTGGCCAACTCAAAATTGTGTTGCCAAAATTATGTGCGAGTGTGTATGGCTGTGAGTGTGTTTTGTATCACGCGTTTTGCTTTTGAAGTGCATAACAAGAAAATAGTTTAAATGTTGGCGCTGCTGGCGAGTGTTGGAGTCGATTCGAGTGGACGTTGCTCAATAATACCGTTGCTTGATAAACCGCTACAAATTATCTATCTATATACATCAATATATGTTTTGTGTTGTCTCTGTTTTGTATCTGTATCTGTATCTGTTTCTTTATCTGTTTCTGTTTCTGTCCGTTTGTCGCTTGTCGTTTTTACTGTTTTCTATTTTCGTTTTGAATGCGATTATGCAACCTGCGCTTGAGCTTCGCTCGTTTCTTGTCGTTTGCCTCCAAGTGTTGGCCAGGTAACGCGCATTTACCGCTTCGCTGTGGCATCTAATGAAAGTCATGTCATTAGGCAACCCCCACCTCTCACGCAACCTGCCCGAGCATTTGCTAAAAGAGAAATTTGACAGAAATGTAGTCCGAACATACATCAATAGAATTGCATACTTTGGTGCAATTGCTTAAGCCTCAGAGAGTGGCCAAAATACAGAAAAGAGGTTAACATCTTGTGCAGTTTTTGGTCTTGCTTTCTAACTTCACTAATCCGCTGGCCACAAGACTTGCGTGAGTTTTACACATTTTCAATTGGAACTCTTTCGCTTCCTCGTTAATAAGATTTATATAAAACTGGCTAATTGCCACACGTAGCATACATTATGCAATGCTGGTTAATTCTACAATAGCTTTATTTGCTGCTTTCTTAACAACATTTAATTGGCCATCAAACGTGATTAAGACGCGCTAAGTGAAGAGCTGAAGACGCGACAATGATGCAAAACGCTTTTATATAATCCCCGAAAGGGCTTGTTAGAGAAAAGCGGCCAGTCACCAAATTGAAACAAAAGAAAGATATATCAAATAGCCAAAAATTCGATACGTAGTATCTTTCTTGTCGGATTGTAATTACTTTAATCAAAAAGTAATATGTTTCGCGTAAATTATTTTGTGGGACTTACAGCTAATGCGTTCATTAGTATGCCCAACTGCACAGTAAAAAGTACAAATGAGCCCTTTGTGCCTCGCAAATACAATTGACGGCGCACACAAGATATATATTTAATTCCATTCATCGAAACATCTACCCAGCCATATATCATTTTTGCTATACACATTTCGCCTGCCTTTCTTTCCCATACATTTGGCCTGAGATGGCTGGCGGACTACCACAACTGTGGCGCGCTCCGACCGCTTGCTGTGCCACCATTTGAGCCACAATTTGGCGGCTGCCCGCATGGTTGGCTGCGAGTACTCTGGCTTTGTCGTGGCTCCAGCCGTTGCTTGCTACTCGCTTACTTATTAGAACTTTCACTTTAGGTTCGCCTCAATTGGGACCTCGAGTGCGGCTCTTCACACGCTTCTCGCTTTACCACCTCACAAAATTGGCTTTTATCTCCATTTTCGTTTGCTTTTTACACCCTTTCATTGTTAGAATGTCAATTGTATAATAGCTCAAACGGAGCAGAATTCACCTCAATTGATAGAAAATAGGAAAAATATGTCAAGTAAACTACAATATTTCTGGTCAAGTTTTATTACGAATATTTTGACAGGCAAGTGGGTAAATGCTTATGCAGAAAAGGAAAAAAAAAAAAAACTGTTTAATTATTTAAGAAAAAAAAAATAATATATAAAAATGTTGGCTTTCATGCGGCGAAGGTTAAGTTTTTTTATGTAAGATGCCACAGTTTGATTTGATTTTGTTTTATTGTTTTCAATTGCTTTTATTTTTTTTCTTTCTCAACATAACAGCCGCAATATATCTACAATATTTTTTTAATGAATGATTTGGTTTTTAATTTTATTTTGTTTGTATGTTTCTATTTTGCAATTTCGCGAGACGCGCCAAAGTCATTTGAACCTTTGTCTATTTGTATCTGCACAATCGCATCTACGGCACGTAACTCAGTGCGTGTGTGTGTGTGTGTGTACCCTGACTCTTACCGCTATTTACATTAACATTAGAGCTTTACTTTTGCTCCGTTGTTGTTGTTGTTGCTGTTGTTGCTGTTGTTGTTGCTGTTTCTGCTGCTGCTTCTGACGGCGCAAAGTGAAAGTTGTACTCTGTATGTGTGTGTGTGTGTGTGTGTGTGAGTACTGAGCCGAGCCAAGCTCAACTGAACTGAGCTGACGCATCGTGGAAGCTCATCAAAACTGTTAAGATACATTTATCGGCTTATGCATATATATGTTCGTCGCAAGCAATTGATAAGAATATTAATTGAGTAGAAATGAAAAGTGTTTTTCATTTGCGTTTTGTACGCTTTCAAATAAACATTATAAGACAATCATGACAACAATTAGAAAATGCAAACATTAAATGACAAACACACACAACACACTCACACACACACACACACACAACACTCACACACATGCTTGGGTAAATTTATCTGTTGCAGAAGTTGCTTATACGCCGCGTTGCACTTTCGAAAAAGCTCTGCAGCGACTCAAGTGCATGTTAAACAGCGGACAGAAAGAAAGAAAATCTTTGTTAAAGTTCATAAACCTTCTTGCAACAAAGCGCCTAACGAGATGGCGGCAATAACAAATGCAACAGGCGATTTTCAGCAGCAACAACAACAACAACGACAACGGGTTTCGACTTCTACTCACAGAAACATGAAAAGCAATAGGTTTTCCAAAGCAACAGAGAAATTCACCAAAGCGAGCGAATAATATATATATATACATATATATATGTATATATATTATATTTTCCTTCCTAAATTACTTCTGACAACGTCAATGATTACAATAATATATAATCATGATGGATGGATGATGATAATGATGCTGCTGTTGTGGCTGATGATGATGATGATGTTGCACGTTGCAAGTTGCAAGTTGCCTGTTGTCTGGTCATGTTTATAAGTAGTGCGGAATTTCCACAGACGGTTAGCGTACGTTCAACTTCAAAATGAAAATTGCAAAGAGAAAAGTCGACAGTCGACACAGCCAGTTGCTCGCTTTTGGTCTGAAATGTCAGTTAATTAGCAACTTTTGACTTTTATCTATGTTGGCATTACCTTTCTTCTAAATTTTCGTCGGAAAATGTATAACAAATAAATTAGTTGCCCCGATGCGAATTACATTCGCTGACGCTTTAGATTATGGAAAAAATGCATTTCTTCGTCATTTGGGAGAAAGTAAAAGCCGAGAATTAAATACCAGCCTGGCGGCAGTGGCAGTGGGGGATTGCTGGCTGCCTGGTTGGCTGGTCGATGACTTACACGGAAAGCGCTGGCAATGCCGGCACACGGGGCGTATGCGCATTGTCTAAGTTTTGTGGCCGTGGCGTGCGGAGAAAACTCTCAAGAAATGCAGCACAAGTAGAAAACTGACTGCAACTGAGATAGCTGTAAGCCGTTGTCGTTGGAAAGCCGCATCGTCTCGTATTCCATTGGAGTCTGGTTGTTGTTGATGTTGTTGTTGTTGTTGTTGCTGTTGTTGTTGTAGCGACTGCACAAAACGCAGCACCAACGCAGTCGAATTCTTGCATTCGCCTTGGCATTGCATTGCAATCGAGCAAAAGTTTCACATTGTATTCACGGACAGCTTAACTTAAGAGGAGATTGTTCAACTTTATGGCCTGCTATGGGGCATACCTTCCAGCTGTTTGTGAAACATTTAGAAAGGGGCGCCCGTCTTTTAAAAAAGTAACAAAAAATTGATTGCACATTTAATAAACTTTTGAGAAATTCAAGTTGCATCTTCTTTTCATATAGAAAAACAGAGAATCTAATTTTTATAGCTTTTATTATTTTTATTAACAATAATCTTCACGTTCTTTGGCTAAAGAAATCATGAACTTTGCTTCTTATTTTGTGCACTGATTTATCATATCGTAAATCTATCTATCTCTCTCTCTCCCCTCTCGCTCTATCTCGTTATGTACCTCGCCCTAGCCACGCCCCCATCACTTTCGCATACGATTATCGAGAGTAGGGCATGTTGAATGCTTCATTTGGTTCAACTGACTTTATATGCAAAGCCAAAACACACCGAAATCCCAATGACCTCATTAGAAGTTCTCACGCAAAGAACAGATTGTAAAAAAGAAAGAGAGAGGAGAAAAACTGTGAAAAAGCGAAACGTCACGGTTAACAATTTCGCATTTCATCAAATAAACAAACAATCAAAGAAGCAGCCAAAGCAAAGCAGGCAGAAAGAACGGCGCAAGAGGGGGGTGGGGGGCGCAATCAGCGTGGCAGCATGAAAGAAAGGGGCCGTAACGAAAGGAAGCACAACAAATCGTTAGTCAGGTTTTCAATTCTGAAACCAATTATGCGTAAAAAGCAAACGAAATGGCAGATGACAAGAAAAACGAAGAACAGAACAAACAAAAAAGAAAGAAAACGAAGAGAATCTCCAAAAGAAATGCAAATGTTGATTCATGGGTGATAAGTGTGCAGCTCCAAAGGCCTAGAACCGGTTCTGCGGCTACGAAAGTGCTTTAAACGGAAGTGAACATTGAGCACAAAGAAGAGTAGAGCAGAGCAGAGCAAACATAGAGAAGTGAAGATGAAGGAGAGTAACAGATAAAGAACCAATGGCGTGCACTGAGAAAACAACACAAACAACAACAACAACAACAGCGTTGGTCAAATATAGGTCAAAAGAGAAACTAACGGTAAATGTTGCTGCTGCTATTGTTGTTGCTGTTGTTGTTGTGGAACAGACATTTCGGTCTGCCTGCAGAGCAGCTTCAGCATCTCTCAAGCTACAGATGATTTGGGTTACATAAAAGGGCGCGAACGGAAAGTAGAAACCAGAAGACGTCTCTTCCTCGTGTTTGTGCGTGTGTGTGTGTGAGAGAGAGAGAGAGAGAGAAGTTGTGTGACGCGTTATACATACAAGCACACACACACACACACACACACAGACACACACGCACACGCAACGCTGAACGGGCGCGCAGACGCACGAAAACTTGTTGCAAAGAAAGTGAAACTTTTGTGAGCCGCTCCCCCGGGCAACAATTTGCGCCACTTCTGCTCAAGCGCCCCACACATCGCCCAGCGGCCACCCCCCGCCCCACAAGACCCATCCGCGCACACACACTCATTTATGCTGCTCTCTTGTCTGTGGGTCTTCGCTGCCATCACGGCGAATGGGGAACGTGAAACCTCAACATGTCACGAACAGAAGGTTGAGGTTGTTTTACACAAGGCTTGCCCGCTCGTTGTCTTTCTTACTATGGTTCGCAAATCTGATATAAACGTATATTACATACATATGTATATATGTGTATATATTTATATTTTTGCAAATTTGTTGCGCATAGTTTTTGTTTATCGAGCAGGGTTGGGCTAGGTTATAGCTTTTGCAGGTAGACAATTAAATGAATCAAGCAGAGGCTGGCGAAGTATCCGCAGATCGATATCGCGCAAATGCCCTTGCCCTGGCCAGATGCATCATGAACACCTAATGCGTACTTAGTTCATGGTATAAGAGCTTTATGATTGGGATGCAGCTGGAATTTGATTGCTGTAAAGTTTGGTGGTCATTTTTGTATGTGAATCCATTTCCCATTTGTCGAGTATATAAGTATAACCCAAATCAGGTTTAGAAAGTAAACGGGCTGTGGGCCCAGCTAGAATGCAGGCGGCCCAGTCCGCAAAGCCTTCGCCATCTCCTGTCATGCATTTTGGTCGGTGCTCACGGTAGACGCGACTTTAGATCCGGCTTCGTCTGAGTAGCCAAGCCATTTTCTCTTGGGTAAAAAAATAAATAAATAATCGACCAAAAACTGAGCGAGCTAGCAGGCGCGCAGCTTGTGGCTGGCTTCTTGCGTTGGCTAAAAGAAAGAGAAGAAATCATCAGAAGGAAAAAAAACGACGCCATCAAACATTCACACACACGACGTGGCGAACAAAGAGCTGCAAAGAAATAGAGAAAGAAAAAAGTGAACGAGTAGAAATTACGGTAAATAAATAAAGAAAGACTGCAAAAGAAATAACCGAACGCCGTCATAAGCGAAAGTGAAATCTGCTAATGAATTCTTCAACGTTGAATAGTTTTCAGTCATTATGGTCGCCAGTCGAGTGTTGCTGTTGCTGTTGCTGTTGCTCATGGCGTATACTTGATGGGAATACACACATGCCATAAATACAAGCGAATGCATGTGTGTGTGTGTGTGTGTGTGTGTGTTAAGATGCGACTCTTTGCGCCAGGCTGGCTTTGAGCTCGACTTGGCCCGGGGTCTGATCTTGCATTTGGCTTTGGTTTCGTTTTCGATTTTTTTTTTTTTTGGTCTCGCTTATGGACTTAACTGGTAAAAGTTGCTAGATTCGTTATAGCAATTAACCAGCAGTCGATGCGAATGCGAATTTAGCTGGCCGCGCAGGCATCGATTGTGGCCCAATCTTGAGATTGCAATGCGATTTAGCCGATGCGATGCGAATCGTGGCGCAGTGTGACGGGTTCATTGAAACCTTGCTGGCCACTGCTAGAGGTCTTTATCGGCAATGCGGCATAAACTTGAATTGCAGCGGCAAGTTGCAGTGGAAAGTTGCAGCCAGCCTGAGTCAGATCAATGCCCCGTGTAGATCACTTAAATCAAACGGTTAACTACTACTCTTTTTAGGAATTTGTATTTGCCAAGGAAGCGAAACTTGCAAAAATACTTTTAATAGTTTTTGGAAGCTATTTCTTTGGCTCCCACTTTTGTATTTCCTCCATTTCTCATATCTGGGTTAACGCACATAACATTTTGCAATAATATTATTTAGATCCATTTGGAACCTACGCTCACAAGTTATATTTTTTTTCAATTTATTTTGTATCTACACATAACAATGCCGCGTCTGGGGTTACCCAACTGATTGCATAATGTACGCAATTGTTTAATTTGAAACTCATTTATTATGGTTTATTTCGTTTGCAGGGGAAGCTGAAAAAGTCAAATCATTGATCAGATTACGCGCTGAACTCTCACCACTCTTCACGGGCAAAAGAAACGCCTCGAAATATGCCTGGGCGTAAGTAGCGAATACTCCATTCGAAACACCAACGCCTAATCTGCGATTATGTCGCTTCCATGTCATTTACCGATTTCCGAAATTCCCTTTACTTTCATTCGCAGCGTCGTCGAACGTGAGCTTAATGTGCCGCTGCCGCTGTCGAAGATCATCAAGAAATGGAACAATCTGCTGCAGGAGTACAAGGCCATCAAAATGTCCGAGGAGCCGAAGCGACGGGAATGGCCGTTCTTCACACTGATGGACGTGTATTTCAGCGACCAGGTGAACGATCCCTCGTTGCGCCTGTTCTCGTCCACCAAGACACTGAAGGAGACACTGGACGACAGCGTCTTCGAGGATGATCCGATCATTGCGTCGGCCATTGCGGCAGCCACCAGCGGCGCCTACATGGAAATCGATGAGCTGATCAGGCGGCAGAAGGAGCGCGCCGCCCTCGCTGCTGAGCGCAAATTGGCAGCAGCGACCAGCGGCGCTAGCGGCGACTACAAATACGATCTGAAGCCAATGCTGGCCAACAACAACAGCGGCAACAAGTTCAACAGCAACAGCGAGATGGTAAAGCTCTCCAAGAGCGTTGACGATTTATCCATGCAGCAGTACAAGATTAAGCAGGAGCTGATGCGGCAGCGGGAGCAGGAGCAGCAGGAGAACATGGTCAAGATAAAGCAGCATGCGCGCCAGCAACAGCAGCAGCAACAGCAGCAACAACAGCAACAACAACAGCAGCAGCAACAACATCACCAGGCCCAACAGCAGCAGCAGCAGCGTTTCATGAGCCACCAGCCGTCACTTTCGCCGCATCCGCATCGCCTGTCCTCGTCCTCGACACCGCCAGGCCTGCAGCATGCGCTGCAGCAGCAGCAGCATCTGTTGCAGCAGCAACAGCAGCATTTACAGCAGCATCTGCAACAGCAGCAGCAACAGGCTCAGCAGCAGCTACAGCAGCAGCAACAACAGCATCATCATCAGATCGCACACCCACATCAGCCACCCACGCCGCGCCCCTGTTCGCCGCCAACCACCGCTCAGCAGATCCACATCACGGCCACACAGCACCAGGCAGCCCAACAGCAGCTGCAGCAGCAGCAGCAACAGCAACAACAACAGCAGCAGCAACACAAGCAACAGCAGCAGCAGCAACAGCCCTACACCGATCCCAATACCATAGATCAGTACCTGCTGTCGTGGAACAATTTCCATGGCAACATGTGCCGCGGTTTTCACTCTCTGCAGAAGGACGAGAAGATGGTGGATGTGACCATCGCAGCAGGCGGAAAAATATTTAAGGCCCACAAACTGGTAAACAGGCGGCTTACTTGACGGAACCGTTCCTCTAACAGTTGTCTCCTTTTGTTTCTGCTTCGCTCTTTCCAGGTGCTCTCCGTTTGCAGTCCATATTTCCAGCAGATCTTCCTAGAGAATCCATCCAGTCATCCCATACTGCTGATGGCCGACGTTGAGGCCAGCCACATGGCCGGCTTGCTCGACTTTATGTACAGCGGCCAGGTGAACGTCAAGTATGAGGATCTGCCCGTGTTTCTCAAGGTCGCCGAGGCCATGAAAATCAAGGGGCTGCACACAGAGGTATACAAAGACAGGAGCACCGCCAATTAGGATTCCCTTAAGCACCTAATTTCTTTGCTTCCAGAAAAACTTGGACAGCGATGCCAGCGACATCAGCTCGCCGCTGGAGAGTGATGGCACCGAGTGCCGCTACGAACGTGGAACGCACAGCGTCAATATAACTAGTGGGCATGCCGCTGGCTATGGACCAACAGCCCTGGAGCAGTCATCTCTGAATGGACCCAACCGATGCGCCACGCCTTTATCATTGGCCAGTCCGGGCGGCGGTCAAGCACAGGCGCAAGCGCAGGCACAGGCGCAGGCGCAGGCACAGGCACAGGGCTATACTGGCTTCCGTGAACACATCAAGTCGAAGGCCACGCTGGCCGAGAGCTTTATAAAGAATCTCAATCGCAACAATAACAACAACAGCAACAGCACCAACAACAACAACTACAACACTCTTGGCAGCAGCAACAACAACAACAACAACAACAATAATAACAACAACAATGCCAGCAACTCGAATCTGGCAGAGGCGGAGAGCAACTCCTATGCGATTCTGCAAGCCAACAGCAAAAAGATGCTCGACTCGGCACGTAAACAGCACAAGTACCTGGCCAAGCGCAAGATCCTGATGCACTATAACACAGAGCTGGGCGGCGAGAAGCGCTTGAAGGAGATGGATCGGGAGCGATATCCAAGTGCTGAGCGAAATGACGACGCCCTGAACAACAATCACGCATATGCCCACAGCCAGGATATCATGGAGCCCATCACAACGATTGTGCCACGAACGCCGGAACCGCAGCCACCGCCAGCTACGCACAACAATAACTTCAAGATACGGCTTGTGGAGAATCATCATCTGACCAATAGCAACAACAGCGGCAGCAAGAGTTCCGGAAACAATAACAACAACAACAGCAGCAACAATGGAGGGCCTGATGATGAGGAAGCCTTGAATCTGGTACAAACGCCCAATGTCAATGGCAATCGGGCACGCCCACAAACCCCAACACCTCCGCCTGATATTCAGCTGGTGAAGCGTGAAGTGGAGCTTGAGGCGTCGCCAGGTGAAGCCACACACAGCAACAACAGCAACAACAACAACAACAATGGACACGATGAAGATCTCTCCGCCTACGAGCGTAAATACGATGACAACAACAACAATCGCGGCCTGGACATGGAAACCGATTCGAACAACAACAGCAACAAGGGCAACACCGAGACGAGCAACAACAATAAAGCCGGAGCCGGAGCCGGATTGGCACTGGCGCTGGGCAAGCACAAACTGTTAAATGCGATCAATCGAAACCTGGAACTGGAGCAGCAGCAACATGTTACCGAGCGTGAACGGGCAGATGCAACTGAACATGGCGGCAGCGGCAACAACAACAACAACAACAACAGCAATGGCGAGCATGACAACGATGACAACAACAACAACAACAATCACAGCCAGCACCTGGATTTGAGTACCATCAAGAACATAGCCACAGCGGAGATATTGTGTGGCCTCAAGAGCAAGGTGCTCAAGCTGGAGGAGGAGCAGCGCGAGCGGGAGCGCGAACGGGAGCGAGAGAGGGAAGCCTTGCGCAGCCTGAGCGAGATTAAAAATGCCGATTGATGCGACGGGGATCTGGGCGGGGCTTAAATATATGAAAATATGCATTTGATTAAATTAGAGAGGATTTATAGTACATATAGCGAATCATCTATGTACGCTACATATAGTTATTTATTATACCTTTTAATATCGTTAATGTAATTTTAATGAACGGACTCACACACACACATACACACACACACACGCACACATACACACACAAGACAGACAGAGACACGCATACAGAAACAGGAGCTAAGGCTCTCCCTTTCATTTGGTTAGTAGGTAGGCCTAGCATCTCTCCAGAACTCAAGATCAAAATCCCCTAGTTCTTAAGATACTCATAACATTGTCGTACGATTTTCGTACATACTTATTATATATACATACATATACTAACAAGAATTCACGAAATGAATCAAAAGGAAAAACATATTTAATATTAGCATTTGGAAATTGGCCCTGTTGCAATAAATTTTAAGTTCTTTGTAAACAATAACATATGATATAAAATAACATACAAAAAATGTCCTGATTACAGGTTTATTTAGAACAACACCTGATTTGACTAATTGCCAACAACTTTTGCAATATGTATTTTTATGATTATTAATTGTATCTCAACACCAATCATGCATACATACATACATATACACACATACACACGCATACATTCGCATTCACATACTATGAAATTACATACATTCATACACACCTACATATAATAATGACACTCGGCACTGTTCAATCATGCCATGAGCAAAAACAAAAAAAAAAAAAAAAGACAAAAGTAGATATATATATGCATCTCGTTTTTAGTTTTAACTTGCCAGTCCTTTCGATTGATGCGCGCTGGTTCAATGTTCAGCTGCTTCGATGCGTAACGTAACCCTGGAATGGTTCCGGAACTTGTTAATTGTTTTACATACTGATGCGGCTGGAACCTAACCTCATATATGCAAGACAAACCACCCTAATATACACACTCTCAACAACAACCCGCACATTTGTTATTTTACATCAACATCATGCACAGTGTAATTCGTACAATATTTATTAACATTGTTTACATTTACAACATTTGTGTAAAATTTCATGCTGTTGAACATTTTTTTTTGTGTAAACGGATAAATGAAATAAAGAAACTGACACATTCAAATTCTAAGTCGTTTTGCATTTGACCGTTACCTCAGGCTGTTATAGCGCACAGGGTGTTCCAAATGCAAACATGTTCGTTTAACAGTGACAACAACAGCAGCGGCAACTTACAGTAGCAGGATATGTTCGACGGCCGCTCACTTTCTATCGCGCTGTCTCGCTCGAACGCTCTCTTGCTTTGAATGTGTAACCATATAGTTGGGTGTGCGTGTATGTGTGTGAGTATTGGAAGAAACAAACACGGAATACATTTTGTGTATTTTCGGTGGTTGACGGATGGGGGCGCGCCTTTTTTGCCCTTTTTTCGCGCGCGCATCCACCGCATGTAACCGAAAACTATACTGAAACACGAAGTAACTGTAAGCCGAACCGGCCGAAGCCGGCACGAAGTCCTGCCCAAACGGCAAACGGCACACACACACGCACACACTCGCAAACATGTACAGCGAAGAAAACGAACGAAATGGAAGGCAGCTAGCGACTAACAGAGCCAGCTAACAGACAGCAGTTGGTCGTCCGTTCTGTTCTCTGTGTGAGGTTGTAAAAAGGCGAAAACGTCACGAGAAAAACCGGTTAATAAATTATTTGCCAATTTAATGGTAAATTCACAATAAATAAATGTGAATTAATATCCTAAAAATCGTACACAAGCCATGGACCAAATAATTGTGCATAAAAAATACATTTGATATAGTTTAACAAGTGAAAAACTAAAGTGAAAGCGACGATGAAAATTTTGCAGAATATAGCGTTTGTTGCGTTTTTTCTTACACCTCTCCCCCCCACTCCCCTCTTCATCGTTTCATTCTTCAGAGCTTGCGGCCATTTCGAAACTGCGCAAAAAAAAACATTTAATTGTATCTAGATGTGTACCACACTTCGATATACACATTTGGACACACATTTGGCCAGTTCTGGATCCGGAAAATTGAAGTGCATGAAAGCCCCATTGAGTGGGAATACGTAAAATATGCGTTGTCCTCTGGATAGAGAAAATGCAATTAGCCAGGGCAGCACACCCGGTATGGATATGCACATCGGTAATCGGCTTAATAGAGAAAATAGTATTTTGGATTTTCAAGGATTCCCACAATTAAAGGCAGATAAGTTCGCGTACGACATGAAATGCGTAGCGGCGTTGGGCGGAACACGGAAAGTGGGCGCAAAGCAGAAGCTGAAGCAAAGACAACGACCAGGGCGAATACGTCGCGGCCGTCGCCCCGAAACAGGAACAAAGCAGCAGCAGCAGCAGCAGCAGCAGCGGCAGCGGTAACAGCAACGGCAACGGCAGTAACAACAAAAAGGATACGAGCCATAAATGAATTTCACGTATTTCGGTATACACACGACAAATGCCGACCAGGACAACGACGACGACGACGACGACGACGATGATGATGATGATGATGATGTTGTTGTTCCTGCCGCTGGAAATAGGGTGGGTGGCAAGCCCGACGTCTGCGACGGTAGTAATACACACACACGCACACGCACACAAACCAACAAGCATACACACCCATACATGGCAGCTGGTGGGTAGAGAAAGAGTACAAACACAGGACAGAGAGAGAGAGAGAGAGAGAGAGAGAGAGACAGAGAGAGACAGCTAGAGAGAGCAAGTCGCCGGGTACGTGGCAAATAAGGGATGGTCCGTCATTTCGTCGGTTTTTCACAACTTATGTGTACATATGTGTCTATATACATACATACATACATGCATACAAACACACATATGTACATGTTAATGCTCAATTCAGTTGCATGGGACTGCAGCAGCGGCGGCAGCAGCGACAGCGGCAGCAGCGGAGCCAGCAACAACAGTTAGCACACAAATCAATACGCCGACTGGGCAACACCCTATAAACACATACACACATCAGCATATACATACATTATAATACATATCGTAAATGCTTGAAATGATTAATGCTGCAAATGATGAAAATTGTCAAAAGATAAGTTACTGGCTCGATTAATATATACATATGTATGTGCATATTGAATACAAGCCCATATTGAAAAACTGAACAAAATTTTGCAGGAAATTGCAATGCCTCAATTAGTGGCTAATAATTCGAAATTCGTATATCTTTCGTAACGCTCCCTAAACATGAACAAAATGCGAATGGTGGTTGTTGTTGTTGCTGCTGCTAAATACTAGGCAAAGGGCGCGCGCTAGGGGTGTATGAACACGCTCGCACACACACACACACGCACACACATGCGCCCGCTCGCAACTCACACATGCGTACACAAACTCGTACGTAAATGGTGCAGACAACAGTTCACAGTTAGACTGACTGGCAGACATTTAAGCTGCGGCTGAGGGCGGTGGTCACCGTCGCAGTCGCAGTCGCAGCCGCAGTCGTTGACAGCGTTGCCATTTTGCTGCTTAGCTATGCACACATACGCACATACAAAGTGTGTACGGCATGCAACATGCAGCAGATTTTTGGCTACTTAACCTACAAAGCATAAAAGTAATGCGTAAGCAAGTGCCGGGCCATGCTTAAATTAGTAAAATTAGCGACTTATAGCAGATGCCAAACATGCATACACACATGCACACGTACACATGCACACACATACATACACGTACAAATTGAACGCCATTTAGGTCTATGTACTTAAACGTTACGCCCAAAAGCGTTACGTCGTCCCGATTGCCGGTTAACGTCTTGGTTACGTGAATTTATAAGAGTTCGCGTGTGTGTGTGTGTGTGTGTGTACATGTCTTACTTTCAATGTCATCAAAAAGGGCTGAGAATGATATATCTGCAATTGAATCGTATCACAGCCAGCTTTGATGGGCATTGCAAAGGGCAAGTTAGCAGAAAAGTACCAAATCACGCCATAAACAGGACTACAACAAACCCAACAAGTGTTTGCATCTCATTATGGCGACACCTAACGGTTTGGATACGTAAAGACCAACCCACTCAATTCTTGCGTAACTCTTCAAGGGGTTGTGAAATGTTGCCGTTATCAAGTCATATCACAGCCATTTTGATGAGTTTCGTGCGAATTGCTCAAAATCATTGCCCTCGACGGCACGATGGGCTGGCAAGGAGGATTATCGTTGTTGCATTGCAATTTTCTTATACCATGTCGTTAAAATGCCTGTGACCTTATGTATTTTATATCATATCACAGCCATTTTGACGAGTTTGGGTAAAGAAATCTCAACAGAACACACATAACGTGTGCGACGCATACATATCTCTCTTCTTATCTCTTGTAGATCCTGCGGTGGGATGTCATGCCTTTGCGTTGAACGGTAATAAATACACAAGATATTTAGATGTTTTGTTTTTGTGTTTTTTTTTTGTGGTTTTTTGTTTTTTTTTTTTTTTTTTTTTTTTTATTTTAATTAATAATTATTATTTTCTCTTTCTTTTCATTTTCATTTAAGGAAACTTTACAAAACAAAAAAGGACCACAACAGATGCAAATATTGATCATACTGAACAGAATCGAACTGATTGATGACCGGCAAAGGATTAAGACGTTTTCTTTGAAGGACAACGGAGGCACTAAAACCCAAAAATCTGATTCAGACTTGCGCGCGCTTGCAAATGTTGTTCAAACAATGCAAAAAACCAATCAGAAAATAAACAATAAAAATACATTTCAGTTTAAATCGCGTGTTCTTACGAATTTCGTAGAATTTTTGTTTAGTTTTGTTTTTTTTTTTGTTTTTTTTTTTTTTAGAATTTTGATTGAGAATGTAGAAGTCCAAACAAAATTAAATTTCAACAAAATTAATCAGTTTCTACAACAAAGTTCAAAATAAAATATCGACTCTTCAATTCACATTCGTCGCTCTACTTTTTCTTCTTTTTTTTTCAGCGAACCAAGCAGAACTTGTGTAGGGTTTTCAAAGTGGAATTTGTTCTTAAGCATATCCAATTGAAAAAAAACCAATCCCACGATGAAAATATAAATAGATGTAAGATATTATTAGAGTGTTTTAAACATATTGCTTGGATTGATGGAAAATATTCGTTGGAAATTTGGAATGATGACTTTGGATATTAATTTGTCCGCGGTTCATCCATTGCTTTTGTTTGTCTATGTGAGCTGCTGCTCTACTGCTTTAGGTTTGCGTGTGTAGGTGTATCTGTGTGTGTGTGTGTGTGTGTTGATCTGAAGCACGTCAAAGCTCATCAAATTATATATATTTATCTCTCTCTCTCTCTCTCTCTCTCTCTCTATATATATATATATATGTATAGCAATAGTACCGAAGTGAATTCAAGAGTTACGCTTTAAGCAATTTTACAAAAATGCATATTAATTGGTTTTTTTCTTTTTTAATTGGGCTTCACGTGCTTTCCTTCAGTTCCATTTTTTGATTTGATTTTTTCATTTTGTTTTACAGCACAATTTCAATCAATTGGGATTTGTTTGATTTTCGGGACACGGTACAGGCAACTCGATACACAAAACAAGTCATTAGAGATTGGATATACAGAAATCAGTAATGCCATCGGATAACAACTTTTGAGATGTTCTGAAATCAACGTTCTTGTTGCTGATTCAATGATATATATATATATATATATTCACTTTTTTTTTTTTGGCTTTCGAGCGCTTTAGATAAATTCACTAGTTTCCCTTCCTTTTTTTGTTTTTGTTAATTATATTTTATAATTTCCTAGTTGTTGTTTGTGTTGGTGTTTCTCTTGCGATGTGCATAAGTATGATGGATGCTGTAGGATGAAGCGCATTATCGCACCTGATAACAGACATTAAGAATGGCTTGGCGAGGTGACTACAGCTGATCGGAGCTCAATCTGTCCAGGCAATGCCCAAGAATCATCAGTGTGGTTTTCAATGGCGATGCAGAGATGTTTCTATGCGCATATGTGTGTGTGTGTCTCTGTGTATGTTTGTGTGTGTGTGTGTGTGTGTGTGTGTGTAGATATCTGAGTGTGGTGTGTTGCTGTGCATGTTGGGAGTGAGGCGGAAAGGGGCTATGAGATTTTGACGCTGTTGATGTGGGTTCCACTGTGACGTCAGCCGCAAATGTTTCCATCGAGAACGTGCAGCTTACTGCGTGGTAGGCTGCTGCATTACAATCTGAAACTGTTGATTTTGCGGCGGATGCTGCGGCGTTGACGTCTGGAAGTAGGGACTGGGCATGATCTGCGGGGGATGTACGCACATCAGGTGGTATGCCGCCTGTGGTTGTCCTTGGGTTGTGAATGTGGGCTGAGGTCCCCCGCCGGCAGGGGAGGGCTGTGGTGGCGGATGGAAAGCCTGATGCGGCTGACCCGGTGATGGCGTCGTCGATGGCGTCGTCTGTGCCAAAAACTGTAACTGTTGCGGCTGCTCCGGGTACACGCGCATTGGCATCGGGCCATATTGCGGTTGGAAATGTGGTGGATGCGGTGTATGCTGGTATTGAATGAATTGTGGTAACGGTGCCGTGGCCATTAACGGCTGTCCTGTTGCCGCTGTGGCTGACACATGCATTTGTGATCCACCCATTTGACCTAGAAGATAACAACAACAATTGATTCCTCACATCTATCTATACCTTTGCCTCCTACTCCACTTACCATAGTTATTGCGACGCATGCGCGGCGCCTGCCCGCCTGGATGTGTCGGTGCCTGGAATGCATGCGGCTGCTGCACCATGTAGATCGGTTGGTTGGCCGCCGCCATATGGGCGCCCGTGGTCGTGAAAATTGTCTGCATGGGCACCGGAGTTTGTGGCGTATGTGGCCGCGATGGATTGGGTGTACTGGGACCGCGCGGCGTAAATGGCTTTGCTGATGGATTCAGCACATGGGGTTTCTTAACCACAGGCGTGGCGCCGCTGGGAGTGGTGCTGCTGCCTGTGCCGCCAGCGGCTGTGGCCGCGGTGCTGCTTGTAGCACTGGCCACTGGTGTGGACTTATCTGACCCAGTGGCGGTACCACCTGTGGTCGCCGTTGTGGGCGTGTTGGCAATACCAGTGGGCGTGGTGCTGCTACTGCTGCTACTGGCCCCCACACCAATATTGGGTGCTGGCGATGCGTCCGGCTTTGGAGTGGCCTGCAAGGGCGGAGGCGCTTGCTGTTCCATTATAGCTGGCGAGGTTATCACCACGGGCGAAGTTTGCGGCTGTTGTATGCTAGAAGGCGGCACCACCGTCATAACTTGATATATGGGCTGTGGTGGCTGGCTTGGCTCCTGGACCAGCTGCACCGGCTGTTGTTGTTGTTGCTGCTGCTGCTGTTGTTGCTGTTGCTGCTGCTGTTGCTGCTGCTGTTGTTGTTGCTGCTGTTGTTGTTGTTGCTGTGTGGGTTGGGTCTGAGGCTGCCCCTGATGCTGTTGCTGCTTGGACACATGCTGGTGCTGACTGTCCGCAACCAGCTGCTGCTGCTGTTGCGACGGTGGCGCCTTTTGTTGCATGTGTTGAGCATGTTGCTGTTGTGGTGGCGGCTGCTGCTGCTGCTGAGAAACATAGTGTTGTTGTGGTGGCAGCTGCTGGTGATGAAGCGGCGGCGGAACATGCACATGTTGCATGACCATTTGCGACTGTTGTTGTTGTTGTTGTTGTTGTTGTTGTTGTTGCTGCTGCGGCGGTGATACCGATTGTTGCAAGCCACCACGTTGGAGTGTATGTTGCTGTTGTTGTTGCTGCGGCGGCGAATTGTTGCTAACCAGATGAAAGTTCTGACCAAACTGACGCAGATCCTGCGTTTGATTATCGCGCGAGCGCACTTGACGTTGCTGTTGCGGCTGGCTCTGGTGCTGTTGCTGTGCCTGCTGCTGTTGTGGTTGTTGCTGTTGTTGCGGCTGCTGCTGCTGCTGCTGGCCACCAGTCTGAAGTGGCGGCGAGTTACTGTTGTGGCCACCATGTACATGGCCTCCGTGCATGGGCTTACCCAGCGGTTGCGTATCACCGCCATAATTGAGCGAGGAGCTGCTCTGAGAGCCCTGGTACTGGCGCATCTGGCGCTGAGGCAACGGCTTGCCCGTATTGGAGCCAGATTCGCCGCCGTTCAATTTGGACGCACCGCTTATATGCCCTTGGTTGCGGTATTGATTGGAGCTGTTGTGGTGATAGCAGTTAAAATTATTTGAATCTTGAGAAGTCCCTTGTCAAGAGATTACTTACCCGTGTATGACCTGTGAGCTGCTCTGGTAGGAGTACTGATTCTGTATGCCCATTGATGAGCCACCGCTCTTGTTGCCCACATTGTTGGTGTTATTGCCTTGTGGCACATTTGATGTGTTGCCGGCGCCGACGTTGTTGGGCGGATTGCCGCGCAATATTTTGCCGCCTTGCGTTACAGGTTTATTGCGTTTTATCATCGAACCCCCACCGCCATATTTGCTGCCGGCTGCCGCATCTGATGCATTACCAGACGCCGAGGATGGGCCCGGATTTTTCAAACTGCCAGCCAGTATTAGCACTGCTTGCGATTGTGTTGCTCCGCCCTGGCCCATGCCCTGCTGACCCATCATAACCGAATCGCGATTCTCACGATCGCGTGATCCTGTTACCGTTGAAGACTGCGAGGACATGACAGCATGCGATCCAGGCGGCCCATTGTTGCTGCGCGTCTGTTTGGTGATGTAACGATCGCTGCTCATTGTCTCACGCAGCTGGTAGTCACCTGGGCCGCCACCGCGTGGCTTATTGCCGCGATCTCGTTCACGTTCCCGCTCACGATCGCGTTCTTCACGCTCCCGTTCGCGCTCCCGCTCCCGTTCGATGCGCTCACGCTCGCGCTCTTGTTCATGATCTGGCGCTGGTCTCTCGACGGCAGCGAAAAGAGTTTCTTCGTCACCATTTTCTAAATCCAAACGCTCCCGGCATGTGGGATTGTTCTCGATCTCTGCCGCCAATTTCTCAGCCTTGGCCTCGGCCTCCTTGAACTCTAACGAATCGCCCTTATCCAGGGGAACCGTGTACGATGACAGCGAATCATCGAACGTTGACGTGACACCAAACTGATTCTCATTCTTGCGGAACATCTCATTGGCATCCCAGCCATTGGCGGCGCCATCCAATTCAATTTCAATGTCGCCATTGGCACCCGAGTCCCATGGCTCAAGTTCCTTTTCGTCGAAGCGTGTGCCTGTCAAGAGAACAACAACAAAAAACGATTAGTCAATCGATAATGCTGCGCATAGATGGTCATGATTCAAATTACCGTTGCACTTGTCGGATATGGCGCCGTCGGTCTTAAATGCGCCCGTAGTCGCGTATTGCGAATCAAAATCCTTAGCTATTACGGTTACCACGGTGTCCGCCGGGAATATGATGTGTTTGGGAACTGTTTTGCCCTCATCGGGCTGATTTTTTGCTTTGATGCACGCCGGCAGCTCCAGTGCGATGTCAAAATTGCCCGAAAATGTACGGAATACGCCCTCATAAATATTACCCGAACGCAGGCGAACCTCCACAACGCTGCCGACCAGCGCCGTTGCCGAGTGCATGAAAAAGGTGTTGTTATAGACGCCCTGCGCCAGCGAACGTCCAACTCCGCCGCCGCCACTGCCGCTACCGACGCCGCCTGCCTTGTTGTTCGCTTGCCGTAGACTGTTGTCGTTGGCGTTGTATCTGCAAGGGAAACAGCAAACGGACCAATTAGTACGGCTAACCATTTAAACAGGCACCCTCTCCCTCATCCTCCCACCCACCCAGCTCGGGTCTCTCTTTAGAGTTAGCCCAGCAAAAACAAAGCAACCGAACCGAGCAAAAGCAATCGAGCCCGAACGTTGCTCAGGGTCGACATCGACGCTTGCACTGCGCTGCGCTGCGATGCGATGCGCTGGGCTACGATATCGATTCGTCGTCGTCGTCGACGTCGCTGTTGTTGTTAGTGGGTCCGTAGTCCCCTACCCCAAACCACGCCCTGCCCAGCCCACGAAAGTAAATAAGAGCTGGTCATATCATATATATATATGTGTGTCTTTGTGTGTGTGTGGCAATGTGTATATGTTTGCGCTTTGGTTCAGTCCAGTGAACTCGATTTTAAAAATGCTTCCCTGTTCATGAACTAAATCAAATATGCACACACCTGCTCTTTGTTCATACCCTGTGCACCCATTAAAAATGTTATCAAAAAGGGGGTAAATACATACATATATAAAAGACAGAAGACTTCGCTGACCCCATAAATTCAAAATAAAATTTTGATTTGCATCTATTCTCTCATCTGTGTATATGAAATTAAATTATATAATTTATTTCTTTATTTATGTTCCCTTCCTCAAAATGTGTAGAAAGTGTTGGATCGGTCAATATTGAATTGCCCATACCATGGAGCAGGACTATTCTTAGCAAAGGTGCAGGGTATCCCTTAGTCTGGCATTCTCGACTTGAACGTTTTCATTTCTGTTATCTATGTTATCTATCTTTTTGAGTGTGTGTTGTGTGTTCTATTCTAGTTATATATGTTGCTTAGAGCTTTTGGAAAACTGTTTTTGACCGTAGATTTTAGTTTTAGTTTAGTTGTAAATAAAGAGTTTCAAGAGTTTTTAAGTGAATAGAATTAGTTGAATCTATTTACAGCAATTTATTTGTGGAGGACCAGAACTAGTTCATTTGTTTCTGGATGAACGCGCTTTGGGGTTGTTTTGATTGCGTGCAGGATCGACGACCGTGAAATGCCCAGCTCGCAACGCACAATGAACTGAGACACGCACATAACCACGAAAGCACCAGCAACAATAATAATTACATATACATATGTAGCTACACTAACGCTGGCTGGAGCTGGACATGAGCCGGGCCTGGGTGCAAGTATGGCAAGCTTTGGTGCACTGCGCACATATTCGTCAATGAAGGCAAATAATTGATTTGCGTTTTAAAAGTGAATCATGCGTGCAGCGAGAGGGGCTGCTCATTGATAAGGTGGCCCGAGAATCAGCAAAACGCATGATAGCGCATCTGCGCATTTACCTACACAGAAGGCAGGCCAAAATACGAACTAAATAGGCCGAGGCGTGCATGTGTGCACGCACACATGAAACATGTATGTATGCACATGCATACATAGCTGAGACGACCGGGGCTTAAATGCAAGTGTGCATAGGCGGAATGCCGAATAAACAGAGAAGTGGCAGGGAGCACAAGAACGATGCGATACCAAATGTTCGGTCAGCAAATTGTAGTGACCCAAATTTAGTGTGCCCGGCGGGAGGCGAAGTGTGCCAAGGCAGCAGCAGCGGCAGCGGCAGCCGCCGTCGTGTCGCACGTCACACAGCAGCAGCAGCAGCAGCAAACAGCAAAATGCTGACAATGCAAGAAAAATGCATACGAAAAAGAGCCAAGCAAAGCAGAAAAAGAAAATACGATATGTGCACGTCGTGAGCGTGCACTGCAGTGGGTCAAAAACAGCTGAAAAATAGTGAACTGCATTGAAATGGCATGGTAACACTGTGCGCACTTGTACATTTATACATACATATGCACATATGTAAATACATATACAACATTTTTTTCACTAATGTTTACGATAATGTATCCAACGTGGGGTACACTTACATGAACATCAGCATGTACGCAAATGTCGATGTAAGAATGTAAGTATTTATGTATGGCAGTCGTATTTCAATTGAAAATTTAAAGGCTTTGACGAAGGGATGGTGGGGAGCTCTCACATATCTCACATACAGTGTTTGTGTGCGTGTGTGTGTATGCGTTTGTGTGAGGGGGTGCTTCGCTGGACAATTGGATGCCTTTAAACAAATTATTCATTGTGCTTTTTATACATATTTTATGTCGTCTTTTTTCTCCTCTTTTTGCATTTGGGGAGGGTTTGTGCAAAAGAAATGTAAACAAAGCTCAAAATATGACACCACACACACACACATATATATATAAAACAATATGTGTACATGGCCAGCGCCATCAGCAGATCCAACACACACACACACACACACACACCGATACCGACACGCACACGACGCACAAACACATGCATGTGCGACGTATTATATAAGTAATTGCAATTTGCACTGATTGCTTGTACCTCTTCTTCTTATATAGTTGCCATTAAATTTAACAAATTCCATGCGATACGCAATTGACAAAAACAGAAAAGAATATTTTAGAAAAAAATAATAAAGAAACACAATGAAAAAAATAAACCAATCGCGCGCTTTCACCTTTCGCGGCAGCAGAACCTGGAGCTGATTTTTTTTTTTTTTTTTTTTTTTAACTAGCCCCAACAATAACAACGGGCACACACCACAACAACACTTGGCCCGTGTTTTTCATCGTGCGTTTGCCTTTGCATTCGCTTCGTGCTTTTTCAACTGCAGCAGCAGCGCTTCTTCTTACCTTGAGATGCCGCCGCTGGCACCGCCACCGCCTCCGCCGCTAGGTCGACTTTTCCGCTTGCTATTGTTGTTCATAATAGAAGATGGGCAAGCCAATTGCCAATTGCCAGCACCGAAAGTCGACGAACGCACGGGGAACTCTGCTTTCAGTTGAACTTATTTCTGATTTCAATTTTATTTTTATGCGTTTCTTCGGTTGCGTCTACTTTTTCTGTTGTTTTTTTTTCGTTCTTCTTCTTCGCGTTCTTCTTTTTTTTTGTTTAAATACTTCTGATTTCTGTTGCTGCTTGTGTCTATTGGCTCTTTGCTTTGTATCTCTTCTCGCTGGCTTTGGCTGGGTGGCTGAATCTGAATTTCGCTTGGCGACGTCACGATGCACAACAGATACAAGGAAGAAATGGAGACGGGGAACGACGGGTACGATGTCGACAATATGCTCGCTTTAATGAAGGAGTTGTCGCCCGATCTACTTCGCCTTTCCCGTAGCCAGCATTCAACACCTTTTCCAAGTAACAACAAATAAAACGTTGACAACGACGACGATAACAAAAACACTAATGGCGGTCGGGCGTTAATTTTTCTAAATATTCACGCACTTCTTTTTGTTTGGGGGTTAGCCTTTCGTGCTTTGTGGCTGGTCGTTTTCTGCTTTGCCTCTGTTTTACCTCCTCCTTCTTCTTCTGCCTTTGCACTTTTTCACTCGCACTCGTTGCTTGAATTTTGCGAATTTTTGCTTTCATTCAATGGTCGCCTCGCCTCCTATTTCTGCGCTTCTCACTGGCTAGTTTTTTTTTTTGGCAAAAAACGAGCAATAGCGACGGCGCTTATGTTGTTTAACGTCAGATAAATATATTTTTGTTCCTAATTATATTTTTATTCGCTGCGATAAACGAACAAGGTTGCACAAAAGTTAGCTGAACTGCATATTTTATTCAACTATGACCAGATATCGATATGTGTTTTACAACCCTAAAATGGTTGTAAATTAACGTAAAGTATCGATGTTTATAAATGTGCACAGTGCACAGGAAAGAAATAATTTTTATAAAAATACGTGTCAAAAGATATACATCTAATTATTCAAAAATGTTTGCAATGAATAGAATTAATAGCTCGATACATCTGGCTGCTTACGATATATTAGATATCGATACTACTGTACCTATCGAATAGAACACGAACTTTTACAACACGGCGCGATTTTTAAATTTGACATAACCCATTGATCCCACAATTCAGCAACTATATTGCTATATTGCTTTTAAAAAATCAAACTATTAACTATATATTTACAATTTAAGCCATAATTCTTCTATCTATTTATATATTTGTAGTTTTATATTATAAATACTGAAGATGGAGAAACTTATTTATAAACCAAACCATTTCTTATCTTGACTTTTGAGATAAAAATAGCATTGTTTTTTTCTTGCGATATGAATGCGGTGTTAGATATTTGTTTGCAGATAGCGGCAAGAAAATGAGACCAATTGTCCATCACATAAACAGCCCAGACGCCCACTGACCTTCAGATGTTAACTTTTTGCACATTTATGGAGAAATAAATTCATTGAAGGTATTCAGAGTCGAGGATAGAAATGAAAGCTTATCTTATCCGAAGATAAATGATTACAACAGATTAAAAGATTAGCACATTACAGCTGATAGCCGTGATAGCCGTGATAGCCTCTAGCTGTAATGACTTTTATTAAGACTTGTAATTGTTGCATAGTTGAATTAACACGTGTGCAGCATCAGACCATCTATTATTGTCAGAGAAGGAGACTTATGCTGTCACAAGATGTTAGCAACTGATTATCACATCACATTGTCCAAATTAATAAATATAGCTATGTGCTGCAGATGTATTGTACATGCCTTTTTGCTCTAATTTCAAGTTTAAATATTGACCTGGTTATTTTTTGACTTATCATTCTTGAACTTCTGATTGATCGTTCGATTGCCACAAACGGAAAAATACTTAACATCCACAGAATGGCTCGCCTTGCAGTACGCTTTGCCTTATCAACCGCAGATCGCCGGATATATTATCGCACCCGAGGGGCTTGTTAAAATAGTTTGTCTCCAGATATATGTACAGATGTGTATCTTGTACTCTAAGCTCTAGTAGGGCAACTGTGGATTGCCCGCCACCGCCTCCTCCACCTCCACACCTAACGTAATGTTTGTTTATCCATCTGCCTACCGTATGGGCGTTAAGTGTCTCATTGTTGTTGGCATTGGGCGTAAGATGACAAAATGTCGCCGTTTTCTTGACTCTTTTCATTTTTCATGTTTATCAGACAGATCTGCCCGTTCTCGCATATTTATCGTTCCAAAATTGCCGCATTCGGCAGTTTTCTTTAGATTGCGAAGCGCCGCACTTGGCCTCACGCGTAGCAGCAATAAACACTTCGCTTAATCCTTAAACTTAAAACATTAGTTGTGGCTAACATAAACGGATAAAATGTCATTGCCCAAAAAATTATCCTTTGATGGTACGTTGAAAAGTTATTCTAAAGAGAGTGGTTCGTCTTAAAAAAAAGTTCTCAAATTGACAAGACCTAAAAATTTAAAAAAAAAAGTGCTGCAGACAGATTTTCTTGGAAATATTCTGGGTTATCTCTCGGGTTAGCTTGTGGCAAAGGCAAACATTCCCAATTCTACAACATTTTACTATACACTTTATTAAATTGATTTCAATTAAATGAACTAAATAAAGCTTTTGAGCTCAGCATAACATACCAGGCCTTACGATTTTTTTTTTTATATAAAGTTTGCCTTTGTGTGGGCTGTGCTTGATCAAATTGTGACATTTTGAACAATAATCAGCGATTCGCTCTGTTGAACTTTTCTTTTATTCAAATTTTATTTATATTCCCTGAAAATGCTCAATTAATAATATGTTATCTACGGTCAGTGCCTAGCTGTGTGTTATATATATATTATTATATAGATTAACGCATGTATATACCTATCTGAAATTTTGCACTCAATTTGATTTATTGCTCAAGATCGTGTCTGGTACGCAGATTGTGGAGCAATTTAACAAATTATGGCTTAAAAAGATTTATAAAAACTGGTTCGAGAAAAAGCTGCACACGTTTGGGAGATATATATTGAATATATTTAAGATCTATAAGTTTTTATTAAAGTTTCAAGATAAGAATTTAATCAATCTTGACACATCCAATTGAATTTCTCGTAGGATGTGTAAAAAGATTTTTATAAAGACGTTCTCTGGGAAGAAGAATTTGTGTGTTTGCCAAGAATTTGTATTTTTAAGTTGAAAGGAAAGTTTAAAAATTACAATTTATTTAATGTAATTTAATGATAAATTACTCAAATAAAATGCTGGGACAAGTGAAAAAACAATAAAAGAGTTTTTCTTCACCCAGTCTAATCAAAATTAAAAAATAATAACGGAAATAATAAAATCATATTATAATTGGCATAATTAGAGGCCGGCAGTTATATAAAATTATATGGACAATACATGCGCCGTGGACATGTCCGAACTTTCAATTAAATTAGCGACACGATAAAATGAATATGCTAAAGTACGTATGTATCTATAATTATATATAGGTAACACACAAATCAGATTATTAGTAAATTAAACACAAAGTGGAATTTTTTTCGCCACACAATTATTAGCGCCAAATTTGATGAGTCAGTCGAATATTTGGATTAGCAACCTATTAATAGGACCCATTCAGCAGGGAGCAGCACTTGGGGTTAACAAAAAAAAAAAAGAAACCTGTTAATCTATAAATTAAATATAGCGCAGAGCTCAAAGCCTAGGCGTTGACTTTGGGCATGAGACATTGTTCAAAGAATATGAAAAACGAATGTACTAGTTAAATAAATGAGTAACTAGGATAGTTGCACTTAGAAGAAAGGCCTAGTTGAAAGTTCAAATACGAAAACACTTTCAAAGTGCAAAGTTGAAATTTGCATATAATGAATTGAGGGCAAACAGGTTCTCAATTGGCGCACAGATCTGTTCCGTTGCGAATAAAGAGCCTCAGCTGTTTTTTCTCTCTAATAACAATATCTATCTACCAGTCGTGCCGGACGGCAGAAATTTAATTACGATTTCACACAGTTGGGGGAAAAAATACGTCAACTCCGGCTCGACTGCGGACTGCCAGGTGCTACATATCGCGGTTGCGAGCAGGTCGCATACTGGCTTAACGCTAAAAATATCCCCTGACCAGAAAAGCAAACAAACCGAATTCAGTTAAAGTTTGCCCATTGGCAAAATCGAAAATCAGTACGAAATGCGTTGGCCCTGGAAGCGCACGCTTGGCATAGCCACGGGTCGAATCGGGGTATCTGGCACACGGCCGAAAGCCACGGTGTCCAGCATATACGATCGTAGGATGAGACGAGGAGAGTGCAAGAATATTGAGAATACATTTTCCGATTTTCGTTTGCAGCCAACTGCGACGGAGATGGGGTAAAGTACACGGCGAAAAATGGCGACGACAGCTACGAACTGGCACACACCCTCGAGATGGACATGCAAGGCAGATACAGTGCACCCAAGGAGGCGCATTGGCTGCTGCGTCGCATTTACATACTCACATGGATACGCAGCTACGATCGGCCGCAGGCCTTTGCCGATCTCATTGCGGGCATCACACTGGGCCTGACCATCATACCACAGAGCATTGCGTATGCGGCGCTGGCGGGTCTCTCCTCGGAGTACGGCCTGTACTCGGCATTTATTGGCTCCATCATATATGTGTTCTTTGGCACAATTCCACAGGTCTCGATCGGACCCACCAGCCTGATGGCCATAATGACGCTGCAGTTTTGTGCGGACAAGCCGGTCCAGATGGTCATCGTGCTGGCCTTTCTCGCCGGCTTTGTGGAGCTGCTCATGGGCATCTTTCAGTTGGGCTTCATAGTCAGCTTTATACCAGCGCCCGTGACGAAAGCCTTTACGACTGGCACAGCTGTTATTGTGGTGATGGCACAGCTGAAGAGTCTGCTGGGCATTCGTCTGAAGAAGGTGACCACAATTGGTGACTACTTTAGCAATATTCGTGGCACGGATGCCAGCCTGGGCATTGCTTGCCTTTGCCTGCTGCTCTCACTGCGGGTGAGTCTGCATAAACATTAACTCAAGATCATGCAATTACTTTGCTGCCAACCACCTTAGCTGCTCTCCCAGGTCAAGTTTAAGCAGGAGACGCCGCTTAACCAACGCCTGAAAAAGGTGCTCTGGTACATCAGCATATCGCGCAATGCCTTGGTGGTCTTCTTCAGCGGCCTGATGGTGTACCTCTGGGTGCACCGGAGCTCGCTGGAAGCGGTGCCGTTTGCGCTCTCCTCGAAGGTATCCTCGGCCATGCCCAGCTTCAAGTTGCCGCCCTTCGCTTTTGAGTACCAGAATCGCACCTATGTTTTCACCGATATCCTGCACGAGCTGGGCAGCGGAGTCATACTGGTGCCCATTGTGGCCGTGTTGGCCAATGTGGCCATTGCCAAGGCCTTCGGTGCGTATGCGCAACTTCTGTGCACTTCAACTCTTCATCAACTCATCATCATCTTGTTAATTCTCGCCTGCAGTCAAGGATGGCAAGCTGGATGCCTCGCAGGAGATGCTGACGCTGGGCCTGTGCAATTTGGCCGGCTCCTTCTTCAGTGCCATGCCCACTTGTGGCGCCTTCACGCGTTCCGCGGTCAGCCAGGCATCTGGCGTGCGCACGCCCATGGCTGGCATTTATACGGGACTAATTGTGCTCTCCGCGCTGTCGATATTAACGCCCTACTTTCAGTACATACCCAGGGCGTCCTTGGCAGCTGTGCTCATTGCGGCAGTTGTGTTTATGGTAAGGCTTGTTTTGTATATTATGAGGATGTGGTTCTAGATTTTGTCTACAGATCGACCTGACACCCATCAAGGAGCTGTGGCCGACCAACAAGAAGGACTTTTTCAGCTGGACGGGCAGTCTGATTATGTGCCTGATCGCCGGCGTCGAGATGGGCCTGCTCTTTGGCATTGTGGTCAGCATGATTTGCATACTGCTGCGTCTGGGCAATCCCAAAATCGAGGTCTACCTCAAGCAGGTGCGTCCTACATGCAAAGGAAATAGTTTTCCCCAATTATATGTTCTATATGTCTCGCCCCGCAGCACGAGTCCAACTACTATGTGCATGTGGTGCCCCAGTCGGACATCTTCTACACGGGCGTGGACACGCTGCGCTCGGAGATGCGTTCCGCTTGCCTGCTTTACCGCAATGATTTCCCAATTGTCCTACACTGCGGTCGCTTCATGCAGTTCGATGCCACCTTTGTAGAAATGCTAATGGCCGTGGCCAAGGAGCTGGCCAGGGACAATGTGCTGCTAGTGCTGCAGCACATGAGCCTCAAGCAGCAACAGATGCTGCCCGTCGCCGGCAACATACGCTTTTCCGACGACGATCAGCAGCTATTCCCACTGGAGGCCAAACTGTAGTCCACGCCACCTCCCACCGCCCTCCCCCCTATCCCATTCCCATACAGTATATTAGAACGCAATATTATCCATTTCCGCTTGGCGGGAATAGGCCGCGCCTGGTGGCTGGCGGCAGGCGGCTGTGCCATGTTGAATCACGTCACAACGTGCTGTGGCACTTAATTGCTGTGCCGTCAGCGGCGTCTGTCCAGCTGTCTGTCGCCAGTTGTGGGCTCGCGTGCGCTCGTAGATCACAACTTTGCGCTTATATGACGGCCATATAGCAGCTTAGATATGCATAGTATATTAAGTCAACCTCTGGTGTTTATCACAGCAGCCACTCTGTAAATATCCACCGCTTAATTGTACTTTATTACTTGATTGTATTCTCTTTAAATACGCTATATGCTCAAGTGGACGTACAAACAGTCGTAGTTCCTTTGTGTACGGTAAACAATAAAGATAGTCACATAACTTATAGAGTTTAACCATGCGAATTTTCCATATTAATTGCTGGATTAATCAGCTCTAAGCAAATCTGTGCATATAAAGAGCTGATCTCTGCACTAAACGTCAGACACAGGAGCGGTTCAAGCAACGCGGCGCCCAAATCAATTTATTAAAGACAATCAGATTAAGAATGCTGAATTTGTTATTTTATAAATTATATTAATGACAGGAATAATCAAGGCAAGAGGCTCTGTGTATATCTCTTCACGCACAGGAGCGGTTCAAGCAACGCGGCGCCCAAATCAAATTGTTAAACACAAGCAGAGCAAAAAAAGGCTAAATTTGTTCTTTTTTAAATTGTTGTTTAATTATTCTTTTTTCACTTTGTTTTTTTTTTGGTTTTTTGTTTTGTTATTCAATAAGGAAATTATAAGTTATAGAAAAAGTATAATAATACCGTATAACAATTTAGTTTGTTTGTGTTTATCTTTCCGTAATGCGTAGTTCTCTTTGTTTTTTTCTTTTTGCTATTATCTTCTTTGTTTTTAACAGGTTTTATTTCTTTTGCTTTGTGTGTTTTGTTTTCAAATAAATTGTGTACTTTCTGTAAATCTTTCTAAGTAGTGTGTTCGTGTGTGTGTGTGTGTGTGTGTGTGTGTGTGTGTGTGTGTGCTTATTGAGGCAGACATTAATATACCCTGACTGCAAAATTCCCCTCATTTAGCTGAATCGTACTATACTATATGTACATATGCATTCTAGCCAAGATTACATAAACAACGGATTTTCATTTTGGAGCGCGGCACATGTGATCTTTCTTCTTCCGCTTTTGGCAAGGGTATATTAGCTTCGGATGTCCGAAGTTGCTTGTCGATTCCTGTTCTGTGTATAATGTGAGTTTATAGTTAAATTAACTTTGGTTTTTGTTACTTGTTGCTTCTCAGCTGTGTGGCTAAATAATACAATGATTTGATTGTAAGGTAAAAATTATTTACGTGGGAGAAGTTAACGCTTGTTTCATTAATTATATATATAGATATATAATATGCTGGTTTGAGTATGTATTTAACACACTTTGTCGTCGTCAATCGACTGGAATCATATTTAACTATTTCTGCCGATGTACATGCATACATGAGTATCTAAGATGTATGTATCTGCAGCTATTTGCCAGTTTACAGTTTACAGTTTACAATTTACAGTTGAGTTCTGAATCTACATTAATTTCAGTGTTGCGCAACATTCATATTAGTAGTTTCTATGGTCGTTTTGCTTGTGAAGGATTCCAGTGCTGGAAAATGGCATTTGATTAAAGTAATAATTCGCTCACAATTCATTTTCCCTCATAGCCAATTTACAAATATTTCATGCTTTCATAGTTGTTGTATATGTTTAATTTTTATATATTTTTATTTTCATTTGTGTTTTTTCTTTTTTGTTTTTGTTTTTGTTTTTTTTTTTTTTTTTGTATTAGGTTTTATACTTTCTGTTTTCATAAAGCAAGAGGTACGCATTGTATTTTGTTTGTATGCACGCAATTAATTTGTATGGTTTTTTTTTTTTTTTTTGTTTTGTTTTTTTTTTTTGTTTCTTTTAGGTTTTTGTGTATGTTGCTAAAGCAATTATTAAACATTGGGAAACATCTTTGAATCGTGTATACAGAAAAAATCAATTATGAAAAGGAAAGTTGTACGCATACAGTCATAACAGACTGTAGCCAGTTAAATATTTAAGCAAAGCAACCTTTAAATTTGGTTTGTTTTTTATTTTTTAAGGTAAATATGTGTGTTTCTCTTTATGGATAGTCAATAGTAAGTAGCTGGAAGGTTCGATTTGTAGACTTGAGAATAAAACAGTTAAACTTTTCATATAGAATTTGCCAAACATATTTCATGTCCTGCTTAAAATGGTATGCACACATAAGTATATATGTAGGTATGTTAGATTCTTGTGTTTGTGAAAATGTTTTATATTATTATATTTTCGTATAACATTATTATATTTCGTACGACGTTGAGTGTTATTTGTTGTTGTTAAGCATTTGTTTTCTATCTTCATTCATTTTTAATTTTATTTATTTGGTTAATCTCTTGTTTGTCTTTCCAAACGTAACAACAAGCATTAAAGCTGCAGGATTTGGGCCCAATTAGCTCATCAGAATTGCATCGGATAGACGGTTTCTGAGTCTCTCGGAGGCTTGCGATCGTAGTTTTATGCTCCAGTAAAAGACGGCTGAGTAATTTAACCCTTGGCCAAATAGATGTTTGCTTAACAGGCATATGAGTTTGTTTAAATGTATACATACATATATGCTTGTATGTGTGTTTGCATGTGTGTGTATATAGTATATGTATAGGTTCGTATCATATCGTCAACTCCTCTATATGTATAGGGACTTCTGCATAGTTTTGGGAGTTTGTCCAGCGCCATCTTTATTGCTCAACTTTCCTTTAGTTTACTTAGGTTTTGATTTATAGACTTAATTTAAATGTGTAATTTTTTTTGGTTTTTATTTTCTTTATGTTTTGGTTTTAATATATTTGAAATATATATAATATATGTATGTTTTGGATTTCACTTTTAGTTTTTGGGTTTTGTTTTTGTTTTTTTACTCGTATTTTATTTATAAACTGGTCAGCAACAGTAGCAAATTTAACAATGTGCGTTAACAAATAATTGTAAATATAATGTATGTATATGTATATAATATATGTATTTTTACTTCCACCCTTTTAGACGTATGTATGTATCATATATGTTATATGTGTATATATATATATGTGTGTTAGTATGTGTGTCGTATGTGTGTGTCTGTGAAGTTGCAATAAAGCACGCTTCGCTTGTCTATTTCTTTATCATTTAGTTAGTTGGATTTATCTTCAATTTATATATATATATATATAATTTTTTTTTATTTATTTCTTTGCTATCAAGTTACTTAAACTGCAAATTTAATATATATATATTAAATCAATTTTACAACAATTTATGTGTGTGTGTTTTTTTTTATGTATTTTAGTTGTTTGTGATGTTAATGTTGCTTGTTTTTCTTTTGTGTCTGTTTAGCATTTAGTATTATTAATATTTCTATCAATTGTATTAATAAAAAATATTATCATTAGTTCTATTTATCATATCAACATTACAACATCATTCACATAGGCCCACAGTTAACTGGGAATTCTTGGATTTTTCATAGGTTTTGCTTTTGGTTTTTTTACTTCTTTGTTTGTTTGTTTTGTTTTGTTTTGTTTTGTTTTTTTTTTTTGTTTTTTAACTTTATCTTTGTATAATTGTGTATACGTATATGTATATATTAGCTTAGTAATCGTAATTAATAGCAATAATCATAATCATAATAATAGGTCTAATCTACGAATAATATAACAGGACCCTATGGAATGACCAGGGTTATTTGCCAAAGCCGAACCCAAATTTGCCAAATAGATCTTTGCCTTTCGAGAGTACATCGCCGCCGGGCGCCGCTGCTGCAATGCCCTTGAGGCCGCCGAGCAGGCCGGCGCCCGGCCCCTGTGGCGGTGGCTGAGCTTGCGGTGGCACTTGTTGTTGCATGCCCTGCTGTTGCATGCCCGGCTGCTGCATGCCCGGCTGTTGCATGCCAGGCTGCTGCATGCCAGGCTGCTGCATGCCCGGTTGCATTTGTTGGGCACCGAAGGCGTTTGCTTGTTGCTGCGTTGGCTGCACACCGCCAGGTGGTTGCATTGGATCCGTTTTGGGTGGTTGCTTCGAACCAAATAGACCACCGGTGGCAGCCGAAGTAGCACCAGAGAGCAGGCTAGTTGCGCCGGAGAAGAGTCCGCCCGTTGGCGCCTGCGTCGTCACAGGCACCTGCTGCTGCTGACCCATTTGACCCATGCCCATTTGGCCCATGCCGCCCATTTGCTGACCCATTTGCTGACCCATCTGCTGACCCATCTGCTGCTGCTGCTGCTGCTGCTGCGTTTGCTGCTGTGTCTGGCCCATCATGCCCATCGGCTGTTGGCCCATGCCCATCATTCCACTTTGTCCCATGCCCATTTGTTGTTGATGTTGCTGTTGTTGCGTCTGTTGCTGACCATACGGTTGTTGTTGTTGCTGCTGCTGGAGTTGCTGCTGCTGTTGCTGCTGCTGCTGCTGCTGCTGCATGCCAACATTACCAACGCGGCCGATCATCTGCAAGTTGGCCATATTCGAATATATACCAAAATATAGCAAATTAGTCGAGTGGTTCCAATCGATTGAAGGCTCTTTTAAAAATTGGCAACTAATCATTTAAATAATTGTAGTTTATGGCATTATATACGTAATCGTTTGCACGATGTTACGAATGCATTCGCAAAATTGTCATGAATTTAGCGTATTTGTTATATTTCAATTAAACTAAATTGTTGCTGCTGAGGTTCATCAAGCGCGCCTACAAGTTAGTTAGTTAGTCAAATAACGGGATCGGATTGGTTAGCTAGTAATTGCAACTACGTTCAACTACTACGCAACGTATCGTATTTGCTAAGTATACATATATAGATATATGTCAATATATATTAGGCTAAGGCAAAACCTCGATAAAAACTGTGAAAAGGAAGTTGACAATCTCGATAACCGGAAATATCTTCAAGTCTCTAGAGTGCATTCAAAATAAGCTTTGCCCAGAGCTCTGCCGCAAAGCAAATTTGACATCTATAGATCAAAGGGTATTCCTTTTGAGAGATTCTTGGGATTTCCTCTATGAAAGCAAAACGAATGACAGTACAAGTTTGCCAACATTTGTGATAAATCATTTGATTGAAAAGTGAAAATTATGTAGAACTAGCAACGTTTCTCAATTGAAAAAGAATATACAAATATGCCTTAAAGTACGCTCAAAAAACTGGCAAACACTTGCAGTAAACAAAAATCAAAGTTCAAATTAGGTATGTACCAAGAAATCAATGGTTGGAGAAGGGGGAAAAGGGGAATAACATAAGAAGTCTATTCAAAAATGTTGACATTGGCGAATTCTAGGTATGTACACTACCTAAAATAATAAGATTTAACCATTCTCTATGTTTATATGTATATGTATATGTGTGTATGTGTATAAAATGCTTTGAAAACCCTTTCGAAAGTTTCGCCTGAAGTTATTCGTGTTCAATCTTCCACAAAATTGATGTGCAATCAGCGTCCAGTAGTTAGAAAATGTTGTTTTTATCTTTTTGTTTCGTACCTTACGTGTTTTCTTTGGTAATATAAACAAAACAAAAAGTAGCCTAACGCAAATACAAAAAATATTAAATAACAAAAAATAAAACAAAATAAGACTGTGGTGATATTTCGTGAATCATATAAATCATACATGGCTATGGAGGTTAAAGAAGGGCATACTCGAGAACGAACCGAAGTGAAAGCATAAAATGAATAGGCAAAACCGAACGACATAAATGATTCGAAATGAAAATCGAATAGTTTACACATACAGTGAATCACATAGAAATTTGTACACATTACATCCAATATTCCATATAGTAATAGTAGCAATTAATAGATATGTAATTAGTAGCGTATACGCAATAAGGAAATCAAAAAGTATTTAAATATATTTTAGTTATGGTTATGTACGAGTACGAGTATGTATACGGGTTAGCACATCTTATCAGCGTTAGCCACATTTGGCCAAGTGTATTTCGTATCTGGTATTTAATATTTGTTTGCGTTTGGGTGTATGTACTTATGTATTTACACACTCTCTAGTTGCTGGCCCAAGAAAGATATTAAATAAAAAAACAGCCTTAGAGCTAGAACTGATATTTGTTTATGCTCCTATAAAATGTACAATTCAGCGCCAGTTTTGAAAGTTCTGTGAAAACTGTATTCATATCAGAAAGCTTTAGCAACTAAATGTATAAAAGTATGTATTTATCAAAATAAAATGTTATAAGTAAACCAAGTGAATCATTTACCAAAAACAATATGCAAAACAATGTATTGTAACAACAAAATAATATGCCATAAATGTTGCGATTACGGAATAAATTGAAGAACATCAAGTAAGTAAATCAGATAAGTAAATGTGAATGATTGGGTGCTATAGGTACTGTCTATGATGCCTCTTTCAAGACTAGCTGAAGCTAAGTATTTGCCGTTGCCGCAATGCAAATGCAATTTACAGACTATACACACATATATATTTGTATGTATGTATATATACATTTATACTTGGTTACATATCACACTAATAATATGTGCGGTATATGCAGGTAAACGATATATGCTAAGTTTAAGTATTTTCTGAACAATCATACGTATGTATGTAGGTAAATGTACACGGACGAGTTGATTGATTAATTGATTGATTGCTTGCTTGATTGATGCTGATTAGTTTACAAAAATTTACATTTATTTATATATTTAAATTGTTGTTGGTTCTGTTGGTTCTGTTTGTCTGTTGGTCTGTTGGGCCGTTGGCTTATTCATTGTACTAGGCGAGGTTCTATAAAACATGTTGCTAGCTATACATACATAGTTGAAAACATGTATATCGCTTCTATATATGATGAGCATAATTTTGTTCATGTACTGTACTGTAAGCGTTTTGGATGGATTACGCACAAACATAGATCAGTATTTAGAGAGAGTGAATGAGGATTTATATATATGTATATATATATTATTAGATATATAGAAAGAGTAATTGAGTATGAAAGGTATGCGTTAGCAATAAGAAAGAGCAATGGACGATCAATGGATGATAACATAATATACAAATACATTTATGAACCGTGTAGGCATTGGATTGTATTAGGTATCAGATGTTAGTGTGAGAACCTTGCACGATACGATTATTGATGTTGTTATAGAATGAGTCTCCAGATCGTATGTATGAGTGAGGGACAATGCCAGTGTGAACATAATGCATCTGTTATTGGATGATTGAGTGTGTATAGTATAACACTTGATTGTTTTCGGGAGGAGAACCAAAACCAAATGAGCGACAGAGATAGCAAGTTAGTTTTAGCTGTAGTAGTTGTAGTTGTAGTAGTAGTAGTAGTAGTAGTAGTAGTATTAGTATTAATAATAATAGTATCTGTAGCTTTTGTAGAGCGTATGACGTGTGGTTATATATATTTTGCGCTTTCTGAACTTTTTCTTTTGAGTATTGGTTTTTTTTTTTTAGCATTTATTTTCAAAACAAAGGAGAATTTGTTTCATTTTTTTTTTTTTTAATTTTTTCTTCAAGTATTTATTTCAAACAAAAGAAAACAAAAGAGAAAGAGTATTTACCTGCGTTTGGTGATCGGGGGCAGGGTGGCCCGTGTTGTCTAACAGTGTAGGGGAAGCAGGGCGAGCATCTATAGCAACGAATATAACATAAAGACTTCACATTTACCACAGCAGACCATTACAAAAAATTATTTGAAAGAAGTTGTAGTAGTAAAAAACAATTCAAAAATAAATATAAAAAAAAAACAAAAACATAAGTCAAATAAATGAATTCAACACAAGAGAAGTTAACTAGATCTAGTCTCAAAGATTTGAAAGAAAGTTTGAGTTACAGCTGCTGCCTGGTAAGGGTATGTCTTACGTCGTATTGAATACTGAACCGGAAACATATTCGCGTGGGTCCGAGAACGAGTTTCGTGGTGTTTGTTTTACATAATTCACCGCAGTTGAAAGTAAAATTCAAAAAATTCCAAATCAAACATAAACCAAATGCAATTCAAATAATATTACGACAAAAATTATTTATGGGACATTGAAATTTGATATTTTGGGCTGCTTGCAAAACGATTTCTCGAAAACACAATACAAAACGGAGAAAAAGGCGCCAAAAGTAATGGATCGCTAGGAACATTGGCAAGAGACAAAATTGTTTTCATTTTGATTAAAAGTATTGTACATATTATTATGTTGTTAATTATATTTGTTAAAAAAAATTGAAATTGATGAATATCATGTATGTATGTAAGTAGCATAAATATTACCTTTTGCGCATGGCGTCTGGTCTTACAAAACATAAATCCCTATAGAAATCTGCACAGAGCAGCATCTCAGATATGTTGAACAAAACAATTGTACATAGGATAGACAATATACATGTCTTGGCTGGCCACATCTATGGCGCTTATGATATTGTAAAAAACATATGTATACTATATGGTAATGATTAAGTTAGGACTTTAAACGTTAATATTTTACATTAGAAATGTACATAGATTACAAAGAGATTCATTTGAAAATCATTTTCATATGTGCTTTAAGCCCCTGCCGTGTTGTTGTTTTTGTTGTTATATCTCTAGGTAACTAAAAATCTCAATCAAAAATGTCCAAATGGGCTAAATAGCAAACAAACAGGGGTAACATTCAAAACCCAACAGGAAAATAGAACAAATGTAATTTATTATGAAAGAAAAAAGAAATTACAAACGTATTTATTGACAAAAAGCAACGCAAAAATAGGTCGTACACATGGGAAACAGATACAGAAACAGAAACCGAAACCAGGAATAGGGTAGAGATATATATATACTCGATTTCAAGAGTTTTATCTGCCAGATACACACGCTTGACTGCGCATAAAAAAACACACACACGACAGCATGGTTTATACGAACAGCTGGCAACATACATACTCATATGTAATGTGCTGGGGTTAATAAGAATTAAGTCCTAGGAACTAGATCGGTGAATCCCGTTCAATATTTACAGGCTCTCGGAGATATATATTTATATATATTATATATACATATATTTGAACAGTCGTTGTCTCATATAACTAGATGGGCTTTACAGACTCTATAATCGATCGGTGAGCAACTAAGGAATTACATTTCATTCGACAATCAGGTGCAAGAAACTAGTCTCTGTTTTATGCAAATCAAATTGTTAGGGTAACCAAAAACAAAACGACAAACCGATTAAAAGTCAAATGGAAATGATAAACACACTTAAGTTTAGTTGGTTTAAATTATGTACATGCAAGAGACCATCTAGAAATTTTGCAAGGCTATAGAGAAAGTCACGCAAGACAAGAGACAAAAGTAGAAACAATTTTGTAATTTTCAAAAAGTGTATAGACAGTAAAGAAAGAAGTTGGAAAAATATCAACAAAAGTGTTATGTTCTTAAATGATTTGGAAGGATTCGTAAAGACTTAAAGCTGCTTCGCAATAATCATTCGATTGTATATAAATATATAATTTGTATATATAATTGTATATGACGAATGGATCGATTTGAAAAAAATAGAATAAACAAAGAGAAAGCGAGAGATAATTTAAAGACTGTGTATACAACAACAAGAACAACAACTATGTATCTATATATTGTATTTGATAAGGTTTATATAAATCGATTCGAACCAAAAAAAAAAAACAAGAACATGTATAAAAGGATTCTTGAAATATTGAACTGACAGGTGCTGAAATTATGAATTATTTCACAAAGTAAAAAATTTAAATATATTTATATATATATATATATAAAGAAGTAGTATAACATTATAAACAAGTTCTGCGGAATCATAACGGAAATTAAATAAATATATATATTCAAAATTAGCGGCGTTCAAAACTGAAATTGTATTTATTCATCTGTAACTGTTTGGTATATATATTTTTTTATTTTTTTTTTGAAATTTTGCGAAAGAGTTGGAGAGATAGAAAGAAGAGTGAAAGATTTTTTGTGTCGTCGCGAAATTTGTTTGTTTCTTTTTGGAGCATGATCGTATTGTTCATAAGTGTTTAATTTTTCGCTGATTTCATATTGATACACACATATGTGTGTGTATATATATATGTGTAGATATATATGCTATTGGTGTTACGAACAAAATAAAACCAACGGAATCTTGTTGTTGAGTACATATAGTTCATAAGATTAATATCATCCTGCTTGTTTGTGTAGTTAGTCTGAAAAACCTGCATATTTAATTATCTTATAAAGTGTATGTGTTTGATTTTAAGAGATTTGCTTTGAGATTTTCCTTCTGATTTTGTAAAAAAAAAAAAAAAAAAAAAAACTCATATCAGAAGTGAAAATTAAAAATAGTAAGCCTGTAATTGCTTTTCGAATAAGTTTTAGTTTCATATTTAGTAAAAATTGTATTAAATCAAAGGAAAATAATTAAGAAATCAAAATAAAAAGAAATGCAAAAATCCGTTGACCAAATTAATCTGCACAAAGCCTACTTACTTTTGCCTTGTGGACCACGCTGCCCAGCAACGCCGGGCATCATGTTATCTCGTGGCGGCGGCGGTGGTCCCCTAGCGCCGGGTCCCTGGCCCCGACCCCGCTGACTGAGGCTGCCACGCCCAGCGGCGCCGCCCGGTCCCATTTGATTGTTGTACTGGTCGGGCGCATCGGCCAGGAAATTGGAGGGCACCAAGCCCCGTACCCCATCCAGTTCACCCATGAAGAAGCCATCTTCATCCATATCACCATAAACGAGGATAATCTCACCCGTCTTAAAACACAATTCCACTTGCTAGAGAGCAGAAATCAGGGTATATAAGAGTCAGGTGAATGTTGTTGTTGTGAAATGTTTTTGCTATTTGCTACTCACCTCGGCATCCACATTCGGACTTAGCTCCTGGGGATCATAGTCATAGAGGGCGATCATCCGTTTCACTGGCATATTCGCATAGATGTCACCCCAGCGATCGCGGCTCACATTCCGCATGCTCTGCTGTGGAGCGCTCTGGCCGGGCATAACTTGTGCGGTGCCGGCGCCAGTTGTTGTCGACTGCATTTGCATCTGCCCGCCGGTTATTTGGGTGGTGGTGTCCTCCACCTCGCTAACCATGTTGTGCGGCACATAGCCTCGACGACCCCGCAGCTCGCCCCAATAGAAGCCATCCGCATCCTTATCACCAAAGACCTGTGCCACAGAGCGTGAAAGAGAGGAGTGTTAACAAGGCCGACAGTCAAGGTGCAGGGCATATACTCATAATGGCTAGTTGGTAGTGTATATGTAGAGTGCATATTGCTAACTTAACGGTTATTTATGGAACTATTAGAGAGAAGAGAACAACGTCTACTTAGAGTGTGTGGTTGGGGTGTTGGGTATATAGTACTGTATGGTGTATTGGTAGTTACAGTTAGTTAAGTAAGTAGTTGTATTTGTAATTATTGATATGGTTATTAAAACGTATTTATAACAATCTCAACTGTATGGTGGGGCAGACTTAGGATTGGCGAAGGAAAAACATGCACAAGATTGATTCATTCAATTAGCGGCAAGCGCAGCCAATTCTCGGCATCGTTCCAATTCGGCATCCAATTCAGAGCAAGCGCTGATTAGCTGATTCTATTTGCTGATTAGCTGATATCCGGATTATCTGATGCTGATTGCTGATTACTGATTTACCGTTATTACCGTGGACGGTTACTGCAAGCTCCGGTGCCTAAGTGGGTAGCATTTGCTCTGCGGCTGCAAAGTGTTTTGGTGGTTCTGTGTATCAGCAAAATTGCAAAGAGCTTACCTTGATAGTATCTCCCTCTTGGAAGGGCAGCTCTTCGTCGCAACCATCTGGATTGGGACTCATTGTGGATGGATCGTAGTCAAACATTGCCACAAAATAGCGCGGCTTCTTCTGTGCGCCGGGCATTTGCTGTTGCTGCTGTTGGCCCGGTTGCTGGCCAGGCATCATTTGACCTTGTTGCTGCTGCTGTTGCTGTTGCTGCTGTTGTTGCTGTTGTTGTTGCTGCTGCTGTTGCTGTTGTTGCTGCTGTTGGTTGAGTTGGCCGCGTGGACCCGGCCCCTGCTGACCCATCATTTGACCTTGCATTTGACCAGGCATTTGTCCTGGCATCTGGCCCTGCATTTGTCCTGACATTTGTCCCGGCATCTGGCCTTGCATCTGACCCTGAATTTGTCCCGGCACGGGTCCACGGAAACGGGGCCCTCCCATGGGCCCCTGCGACCCGTACGGCTGTTGTTGCTGCTGTTGCTGTGGTCCCTGCGGTCGTCCTGGCACCATGCCGCGTTGCGGTGCGCCCGGCTGATAGCCCTGATAATCGATAAATAATCGACCGACGATAGCACGCGCATGAATTTGAATTAATTTAAATGAATTTGAAATTTTGTTAGCGTTTCTTCTTTTTAGATTTTCGCAAAAATTGTTCTTAATTTGTACTCTGTTTTTCATTCACATTGTCTATAGAGAGGTAATTTCTTTAGCAATGTGCGGGCGTCTGCGTATGGCTTTAAGGCTCGACACAACTAAAGAGGTTATATGAATATATATGGTATATACTAGGTAAACAGTACTCGTATATGTGTATGTGTGTATGTGTGTGGGTGTGTGTGTGTGTAGAGAAAGGCGTGTATTAAGAAAGGCGCATTAAGCAGGAGCTAAATACAAACAGCTGGAAAATCAAAAGTCTATGGCTGATAGGTCAAAGGCAAATACGAAGCTAGTTGTTAAATGTTTTCAGAAAAAAAGAAAGCACGATTTAGATGTTTGGTTGGATCCTGTAACTGTTGTATAAGTATGTTTGATTGTATACACATGTCTCTAATATGAACTGCGATTATGAAAGCCTACTGAATACTAGTCTATCACAATACTTACATACATGTACTTAAATTGTATATTACAAATTTATTATTGCTATTGCATTTAGTAGGCGCTGAGACTAACACAGTCAGAACAGGCAGTCGATTATTTACTATACGGAAGCAAGTTTCATTTAAATAATATACATAATAATTGTACTTCGCTTGAGGTCATTTTCAGAGTATTAATTATACCATTCAGATACTTTTGTTAAGCTTTTTAAATAGTTTTTAAATTCCCTGGCTAACCATGCAGTATCTTAACAATTTGATTCGCGACTTTTCGTAATTTCCCAGAGGCGAAAGTTTGCCTTAGACAAAGGCAATTATTCATAAAATTGAAAAAAATAAAAACCAAACTTGTAAACACCATAATTGCTAATAGAAAACAACTTATGAATTAAAAATTGTTAAAAAATATGTAACTCAGTAATTGCACTTAGCATGATTCCTTGTTTTTTTAAGCTTAAGGAAAAGCATATTCTATTTCGTACATACTATATAAGTAATTAGTTTGTAAAGCTATAGAAATCGGCATAAGTATGACTAAAAATGCAGCGAACTCTTCCGAAAAGAGTATTACTCTAGGCAAAGGTATTACAGTTGAACTTATGTCTATGTGTGTGAGTGTGTGTGTGTGAGGGTGTGTGTTGGTGTGTGATTAATACAAATGGGGGTAGGTGAGAGATGTTGTCAGTATAACTTACATTCTGGTTCACTTGACTCTGTGTGGGTTTCGAGAAGAGGCCACCGAGCAGGCCACCTAACAAGCCGGAGCTTCCGTCGGGCTGTTTTCGATTCGATTCGATTCGGTATGGTAACGGGTTAACGGTATCGTTTCAGTTTCAGTATTGGTTTCATATAATGAAAATGAATATGTATAACTTGTTTTGTTTAAAATTGTTCGTTGCATTGCGTTCTCCTTAATCAATCCGCTCAAATACTTATATAAGTATGCAAAATTCTATTGTTTAAACTGAGTAACTCAATTAACTTGATAAATTATTATTATTGCATTTGGCAGCAATTTTGGAACATGCTATTGTGAACTGTACTCAAAAAGATCATGAACCCAAATCAAAATTCGAACAAACACTAGCAAAATAAAACTGCATACGCTGTCCACATCACCTAAATATCAACTAAATAAATAATAACTTTACATACATACAAATTCTTTTCGTATTTGTTTTTTTTTTTTCGGGTGGGGGGGATTTAGTTGTAGGTCTCAAATTGCTTTGGTTCTTATAGATATAATCGTTGGCATTACTTTCTCACAGTTCTCTGCAACAGTTCATTTCATATACTATATATATATATATGTATATATATAATTTTTACAAAATTTTGTGTGTGAATTTTGTGCGATTGTCTAATATATCATATAGTGTATGTATATAATGTGGTTATATTGCAAAACAATTCATAGAAAATAGGATTTTAGTTCAGTCTTTTGAGGAGAGGTAGAAAAGTAGCAAGTAGAAAAAGGCAATTCATAATAGATCTCGAATAGAGTACCAAAGATATAGAAAGTATGTAGCTGATAGATAAATTGAATACTTTTCCTTTTTAAAATATCCATTATGAACTCGAAAGTTTATGTACGTTTCAACCAAAAACAAAAAACGAACATAAGAAGGTTAAGTATATAATGTATATGTCTGTATTTTGGCATTTTCCATACCATCATTTGCTGCTTCGATTGAGCAGAGGTATATATACAAATCAAAAGGATTTTCTTTTTATGGTATTGGGATAAGCATTCAGAATCTGATAGTTGATGGTTAGAGTACGATTTGTATCTACACTTGTAGAACATTATGTACAATCTTGTGGAGAATGGGTGTTTGTTGAAATAGAAATTTGGAAAACTTGTAACCAATTGCATTTCGAAATAATAAAGAAAACGAGTTCACAGAACATTATTTTATATATATTTATGTACAGTGAATGCCAGTGCCAACTGATCCGCATATATATATATAGATCTGGAGCGGCAGCTGACATTTGGGTATGGGGCGCACTCACTAACCTGATGACTCGGCTGGGTCTGGCCCGGCTGCTGGCCTGGCTGCATTCCCTGCTGCTGCATTTGGTTGGGATCGTATTGCGTGTGATCCTGCTGGCCACCCATCATATGCGACTGCATTTGCCCCTGCTGCCCAGGCATGCCCATTTGCTGTTGCTGCCCGGGCATGCCATGGACTCCCTGCTGCGGCAACTGCGGACCCATGCCCATGTGATTTGGTCCCCGGCGAGCGACAGCATTGCGCACGTTGTCTGCAAAAGCGTTTGGGTGAAAGGGATTTAATGGATTCACGGTTCGATTGCATCAATTTAGCTGCACCCACTTGGTATCAGTATGGGCGCACTGTCCGCCGACTGTGAATCGCGTGATTTGGTGCGTATGGTGACGGCCCGGGGATTGAAGACGCCCAGCTTGCCGATGTCGATGAGTGCATGATCGCCCGTCGGGGAATTAATGTCCGTCACCTTTTTACCATCGGCGTACACAGCATAGCCGGTTACAGGCCCCGTGGACGTAGGTCTGTTAACCGGCTGCCATGTCACCAGAATGGTGCCATCCTGAGGACCAGCCTCCAGTTGGATGTCTTGCGGCGGATCGGGCAGACCTTTGGTCAGTGTGCGAAAATCGGCATAGGCGCCAGGTGCCTCCTCCTGCCCGGGTCTGCCCGGTGCTTGTTGCGTGTGCTGGCCAACGGCACGCAAATGTTTGGCACGCACAGTCACCCGATATTGGGTGCTCGGCGCTAACCCAGTTATTGTGTGCCTATACATGCCCGGCTTGACGGTGCGCACCTCCACATTGTTCACACACACCACGTGCTGGTGGTTGGAGTTGGCCGGCAGCCACGAGATAACCGCCGAGGAACACGTTATGTGCGAGGCGCGCACCGCCGAGGGGCCCAAGTGCGAAGTATCTCGCCCAATAATCATTGTGCAGGCGGCGTCCCTGGACGTCTGACGGTTTTGTGTAACGCTCCGCACGCTAATGCGATGCGGCTGAAAAAGTAGAATGAGTCCATAAATATTTGAGGTCCCTGCAATATACCTATACTTGACTGTGGCCTTACCCGCGTGGAGTCGACGCCCTCGATTAGAGCGCGTGTGCGTTCGTTGGCCTTCACCGTGACCTTGAGCACACCATCTACATAGACGTGGTAGCTATCGATCAGATTGTAGCCCACCGGCTCAGGTGGTGACCAGCCAATGAGCACGCTCTTGTTCAGCTGCCGTTCCAGAGTCAAGTGTTTCGGAGCTGGAACTGATGTGAGCAAAGCAAAAGAAGAAGAGGAATGTTTATATTCGTTTTCAAGTATTTTCATTCAAGTATATTAGTTGTTTCTAGCCTAATCCAGTGCGTCTCTACATATAGGGTATTCAAAAATTTGTATGCTCACATGTGCCATGGCAGGCGACGCATTCGAAAGGCCACAAAAACCAAATCAAAAGATTACAAATTATAGTGTCTAGTATATAGCCAATGCTTAGTTACCATTATCGCTAATGTCATCCTGGTCGTGCTCCAGATCGGTGTGCGTCTCACTCAAACGTGCCAGATCCTCGTGCGTGTGTGTGAGCAATGGGTTGTGCGGCGGCAAGGAAGGCAGCGACGTTGTGTCGCACTGCATGGAGCCATCCTCGGCGTCGCGCAGTGTCGACAACACCGCCTGATGGAACTCCAGCAAATCATCGCCTGTTCAAAGGGAATGAGGCATTAAATTGCAGCCATTGGAGCGGACTTTCGAGCTGCAACTCACCCACAAGTCGCTGCACAAACGAGGCGGGCACTAGACCGCGTCTTCCGTCCAATAGTTCCGCATCTAGATAGCCACCCTGCGGCTCGCCGCTAGTCCAAACCAGCAAATAGTCGCCGGCGCAGAGTGAAAGCTCGCCCTCAGCCTCCCTGGAAGAGGTATTTAATAGTTCTGTTATGAATATGTGCTAAATCTTTAGGTTACTTACTCTGGCGGATCGTAGGGGAAGCGGGCTATAAAGACGCAACAGCGCCCTTTGCCCGGTATGTCCAACATATCTACCTGGGGCTCACTGGCGCCGTTCAGTGCGTGGTTGCGAGCTGAGAGGAGATGCCGTTTACGATTCACTTCTGGCCAATTACCGCAGCTATACTCACTGTCCAGATCGAGGGCGCCCAGCGCCAGCCCGCCGCGATTGTGCATTATGGAGGCGCCCAGGCCATCGGTGAACTCGTCCAGGCCCCAGCTGCTGTGCCCCACGGGAATGGGTGAGCATGGTGAGCTGCGATTGCCATATCGCCCCAGCGGTATATCAATCTCGTCCAGCATTTTCATCTTGGTGGCCTGGCGCAGTGCAGCCGATGTGAATGGATACGAGGCGCTCGAGGCAGCATCCATAAATGGTGGACCATACGAGCTGCCCAGGGCCCCGGCAGCACCAGCGCTCAGGCCATAGAGCGAGGTGGCACCCGTTATGCCACCTCCAACTGGTCCCAGGCCCAGTAGGGCGCTCGTGTCGAGCATGTTGATGTTGCTCATGGTGGGATGGGTCAGCGAGCTGCCGACCATGCCGCTGCCGCCGCTCAGGCCCAGGGCCGAGTAGCTGGTCGAACCGCCAGGCGGCAGATTATGCGAGTTGAGTGACAGGAGGGGCATGGTTGTGCTCTGTAAATTGTACAGTTGTATTGTTCCGCGCTTCTCGTTTCAATTTCAATTTCAAATTCAATTTCAATTCAATTTCAAGTTCGTTTTTCATGTGCGTTTTGACAAGATTTTTTTTTTTGGTTTTGGTTTTGGATTGTCAATTAACATTGTGTTTGGTTGTTGTTGTTGTTGGGGTTGTGGTTGTTGTCGGTTAGTGTATAAGTATAGGTGGGCGTTTTAAGGGTTAAGATAGTTATTGCATAGACACACACACACACACAGAGATATTGAAACACATGGATTGCAGAGGATTCGTATAGTTTGCACGGTAAACCGCAAGTTTCAGCAGAGAGGGAAGAGAACGAATCGAAATACGATTTATTGTACAAAAAGACAAAAAGAGAATACAGAGAGAAAGAGAGAGAGAGAGAGAGAGAGAAGGAGAGAGAGACAAGAGCACATAAAATGGGAAAAGAGATCACAAAGTACACGTTTATTGGTCAATATATGTGAAGAAGCCAACTAGAAACAGCATTATATTAGCTATGAGAACGTATTTGAAAACTTTATTGAACATGTTGTGAATAACGACGCAGACGAAGTTTTTATATAGGATATGAGTATATTAATTGATATATGAACTGAAGCCGTTTCCAAGCAATTGACATGAACAATATTTGATTTACAATGTATTTGCAGTTAAACATCGAAGCGAAAATTAGATATTTGTACTTTCACTTGGTTAAATATGTAAATATATAGTGTGCAGTGCATGGAAGAGAATGGGCTATGAGGAATGTTCGGGATTTCAGTGAAATGTTTAAATAGGTGAAATCAGTAAAAAGTCATGCAAAGATTCGTCTATACAAGTTAATACAATTTGGATACTCTTGTATATTGTTGTTTTATGTCTAAAGATGTTATGCATTGAGGAAGACATTTGCAAACCCATAACGTATGTGTTCCAGATCTGTACGACAAGCTGGTTAGTTTCTAAATCTGTTTCTATGCAAGCTAGTCCCTGTCTTAAACTAGCTTAATTGTTAAGTCTTATTCTAAAAGGTGAACCCCCGGGTCGAACGCAGAGTATTTGTTTTATACTCTTTTGGTTTTGATTTCTAAAGAAATTAAACAAACAAGAACTTGGAAATCCATTTCTTACTGCTAAATAGCATCCATAGCAACAATTAATCAAAAATAAAGTTCTTATAAACAACATTCTCTCAGTTTTCTTCAGATGTCCTTGACTAACCCAGCTAGGAAGACCTCAATAATATGGGGCTAACATCTGACTTCCCATTGGAAGGATGAAATGAAATTTTTCGAAAGATGCTTTTCTATTTTGTTTTGTATGATAAGTAAAAGTTATAGTACGTTCAATATTTTTACGAATATTTTCAGATTTCAAATCATTTAAACACAAGAAATATAGATAGACTAAAGGCTTAACATTGATAAACAATTTATTGTGGATAAAACCTTTATGCATGCATTTCAAATATATTTAACAACATAAAAAAGAAACAATTCAATTCAAATGTGAATAGACAAATATCAAACTACATTGCTAAACACACTCCATAAATATTTGTTTAAAAGTAATTATATGAGTAATGGAAATACATGGAAATACCCAGATTTTCTTTTTTTTTTTTGGCACAGAGTTAATGTTTTAGTAGGTATGTCAAACGCTATGTAATGTGTGTTGGTCTGTGTGTATGTATGTGTATGTGATATGTGACTATGTAATTATTTTCAATAATGAAACTACAACAAAGCACAAAATGTGATTTAGTTACACGGCGAGCGGCAGTCGCAATGCCACCGGGCTTAGCACTGATGATCAACAAATAAACAAACACGAAGGCTACTTGAAGCAGATGATCACCAAGGAGAGCCAAAGCCATGTCGTATGCCAGGCTTAAAAGCGATATTGCTTGGTTTAAAATAGCTAATTTGATTGCATTTAATAATTGTTTGTTGGGTTTCGTTTTTGTTGCTTGTAGTTCATTGCAATTGAAAATAGTTGGTTTACCTGACTTAATGCCGTTGGCATAGCCTTCATCGTGTGAATATTTACCGGCAATGGTGGAATGCCAGTTATTCCACTAGTTCCACTCAGCAGCTTCTCAACGGAGCTCTGGCCACCCCCGTAGGCAGCCGCATTCAGTGATTGTATGGCCTGACTGCTCAGACTCGAGGATATGCCGCTGATTGAGTTGGGCACCAGGGCCGATATGGATGAAAGACCGCCGACGCCGATGCCGGCGGCGGCAGCAACGCTCTGCGAGCCCACGCTGGTGCCGCTCAGGCTGGTGCTGGCCCCATTGCCCAGCGTGGAGGCCAGCGATTGCGGCAGGCTCGAGTATCCGGACGAGAGGGCTGACATACCGCCGCCGGATGCGCTGCCCAATACTGCTCTTTTATATCGATTCAGTTCTTCTTCGAGTTCTACGAACACCAGCACGAATTACATACACACTTCCCAGAGTATTTACGTTAGCCGACTTACCACTCTTTGATATGGTTCTAAATTCGCTATTTCCCATGCCCATCATGGAACTGTGCGGCAACGCTGACATGCTAGCGCTCGCTGAAGTTCGCGGTTGTTCCAGCTCGGCCAAAACGCGATTATCCTGAAATCAAAAATGTTCGAAAGTTTTATATCTAGATTTTGGCAAAATAAAGTTTCAGGGTCAGAGTAAAAATTGTCCTTTCACTACCAATTCCCTTAACTTGATTCGAATGGAACCGTTTTGAAACCTAAAGACATCAAAGATTAACTGATTAATACAAAAATTTGTTTCTATTATAACTGACAGACATCACAATATGTTTGGCTTAAATTTTAAATAAATCAAAGCAATATATTAAAAATAAAATAAAATAATAGTTGAAAGTATTGGTAAAATAATAATACCATTTTAACAATTTTCATTGATTTTCAAGAAAAGTATTATAATCTGTATATATATTTTGTTAATATACCCTAACAGATACGATCATTTTGTTAAGAAGAACCCAAGGCATCGCAGGAGACATCTCCGAACCAAAAAGTTAGAAATGTTCTTAATCCGTATCGATAGCCGAGTCATCGAGTATATATGTCCGCTTTGTTTGCATTGGAATACTATATATTATATGGCTAACAACGGCAAGATAGATCGATATTAATTTCGTATATGAACAAATCTTTTTCCCGGATATCTTAACCGTTGTTAATTTCACTATTCTACTTACACATGAGCAAAATGGAACTAACATCGGACTACTATATCATTTGTTGAAATAATATCGAAACCTTACTAACATCGGACTACTATAACATATAGCTGCCATAGGAACGGCTGGTTAAGAATTGAATTTCTTGTGTAGAAAAGATGTTTGTTTTTCAAAATATCTTAACAAAACATTGCATTAATAAGTTCATTCGTGCTGCGATAATTCAATTTGTTCTTATTTGTTTTTCAATTATTCTGTTTTTTAAATTATTATCAGCTCAAGTCTTCTATATGTCTGCAAGAGTATTACAACTTTGGCAAGCTGAATAAAAACAGCTATATCTACTATACTATTTTACTGAGTTATTTCGGACACGATCCAGGTAGGCTAAGGGAGAGTTGATTTAGTCGATGTGACATTAGATTCCAATCACTTTAGTACAGGGCTGGCAGCAATTGTTCGTGTCTGTTCATTGTCAGTGCTTTCGGCAGTTGGAAGAGAGCTAAAGTTGGCCTAAGAAAATATTAAAATTCAACGTGTACAACATGAGCCAGGTCCAGGATGCAGTAACTGGATTGATAATCAAGGCACAGAGGCTTTCTGGTGACTTCAACGATTTGCTACAGAAGACAACTTGTCTGTTGGCTGACAGTCAAAGTGCGGAACAGAAATTCATTGACTGTTGCGGAGTACATGATGATCAATTACTAAAAAATCTGGTCAAATATTGCAATGACAATGAACGTATCCAGCAGCTGCTTGAGAATGCCGAGCTGAAGCAAGCCGTGTTCGAGTATCGGGAAGGCGTTCAGCAAATTATGCAAAAGTACAAAGAGCACTGCAAGGGAAATATGCTTTACGAGAGATTCAATATGCGCGAAAGATACATTGGCAAACTGCAGAACGTTGTTAACAATCTGGACGCGCGCCTGGAGGAGATGACTGCAATCATGATACACAGCGTTGGCCTGGAGGAGGACAACAGCAAAGAGAACCAGCGCATTATTCAGAAGCTCACCAAAGACAACGAAGAGTTGCGCCGCAAGCTACAGATTTTCACGAGTTCCACTGACAAGGACTACTTCAAACAGGGCCTGCCGCCAAAAACTGAGACCAGCACACAGATTGAGTCTGGCGATGTTTCGGACTCGGACACGAGCAGCTCGGATAGCGTTGGAAGTTTCCTGACTTGTTTCTCGTCCGCCTATGAATGTCAGTCGACAGACAACTCGACTATAAGTGAAATGGAGGGAGAGCAGCTTCAATGAGCAGAAGCGCAGCAGCAAGGGGCAGTTAAAGTTACTTTGTTCTTAACTTATTTATGTTCGACAATATAAACAAAAACCGAGATTACCTGTTCGATCTTGGCCATTATTATATCGATCTCGGAGCCTTGGTCCTGGTGGCTGATTGTCGGTGCCCATGTGACGGTGGAACTGCTGGCCGATGTTGGTATATTTGCGCCTTGGTATGGCCCGTGTTGGGATGTTGCGGCCGATGACGAAGGACAACTGCCCATATGGGAAGCAGTTGCACGTGATGCCTTGGCCTTAAGTGCGGCCGTCAGCTCAATTTGCAGCTCCTCACAGTGCACATTTTCCAGCGCCACCTAATAGCATAGACAATAGAATTTTAGTTGTGTGCAACATTTGTCACATTTGCCACAGGTTACGCACCTTCTTCTCTAGCTCCCGAGCTCGTGACTGCAGATTCTCCACCGCCTCGGTGTCGGGACGTGCGTTGCCGCTAAGGTTGCGTATTTGGGCCAGAGTTTCCTGCAACAAGAGGCACACAAAGCTTTAGCTTTATTGTTGTAATTCATTGGAGCTGGTGACTCACCTGATGCGCCCGTTCGATCTCGGTGCGTCGCATTTCCGCATCGCGCAGCTGCAAACTGAGCGAGTCCAGCACGCTATTTGGCGCTACGCCGGCGGCCACTGCAGCGGCCGCCGACTGATGATGGTGCATCGACTCGTACGGCATGCTGTGGCTGCCCTTGCGACGACTGCGAATAAATAAAGCAAACGTCTCTCAAACTGGGCTATCTATTCCGATCTGAACTATAAATCTCCCCGTGGGTGGCAGCAAACAAAGGGTTGTTGCTCGTTTTTGGCTTTATTTATTTATGTTCAAAATCTATAGAAATGGGTCAACTGCTTTGCTTGGGTGTAATTGGAACGTGGTCACACACAGAACTTGGCAAACGTGTGCGCTTTGAACTTTGAACTTTAGGTTAATTACCGTTGTGACCGCATTTCGACGCCGACCTACAATAAACGTCGCGTTCATTCAAAAATACTTTCCAAATGGTCGTGTGTTTGATTTAAAATTGCATTTAAAGAGCATTCCCTTGTTATTTCCCATATTACGTATACGCCACGTAACCGTGAGAAATGCTAAACGTTCTCTCTTCATGCTTTAATTTGACTGTCTGCCATTGCAAGCACACACATTCGCACAGGAACACACGCACACACATACACACATAAATATGTATCATACAGTCAATCGTATTACTCATACGCCATGTTAGGCGCGTGGCGGCATAAAAATAACTGTGGTATGAGAAACAAGTAAGAAAATGGAAAGTTGACAAAAACTGAAATACCCTTTTGTCAACCCCTCGACATTCGTCAAGGCTCTCAGTAATTTCATAGATTATTAAAATATCTTAAGATAAGACAAACAGGAAATAATGTTGCAGTTTCACAGCCCAACAAGAGCCAAAAGCAAGCCCAATTTATTAAGAGTATATATATCTTATGGCTTTGCAGATATGTGAGGAGAGAAGTAAAGCGTAAAACTGCTAAGATTGTTAGAGATATTTTGAAAACTTGTACATACAAAAACCAATTTTTCCCATAAAGCTTAATGGGACCCCATAAAGTGTATATATACATAAATAATCAGTATAATCAGCCGAGTCAATATAGTATATCGAAAAGAAATCTCTCTTTCAAAACGTACAAACCTTATTTGAGTTTATATAGTTCGTCTTAGTTAAAACTATGCTGATACCCACATATACAGGGTATAAGACACGCGCCAGTTTGTCTAGACAACAGTAAAACGATGCAACGGGCAAAGAGCAGAAGATACAAGTCACAAATGAATATGAAACTGCAAATCGTAGGAATATGTTGGTTGGAAGTGCTCGGCTCTAACAGGCTGTATTTTCTTTAGTGGCTCTCAGAGTTATATTGGATTTTAAATTCAATAATAAATCGCTGAGGCAATTCAATTTGCATCACTTTGCGGTCTATGCTGTGCACGGGAAATTTAGTAAAATGGATACGAAACGCAGCGATGATTTTTTTAATACACCCTTTTCCACAAGCACACGCGCCACCCACATAGAGCTGCATCCATCTGTCGATTGCGATGTTGTACGAAACCACTTTTGCCGTTTTATCTACCCCGCCCGTGTTTCCCCTTGACATTTAAAAGCAATGACAAGGTTTATCCTGATGCTGCTGTCGATAGATGCCCCGCCCATCTGTGGGCGTTCATGACAGCATCCAGCAGGTGGGCTGTGACATTTACTTGCCGCCCTTCCGGTGATGCCAGCAACAGCTCTCAGGTTCATTTATTGCATGTTCTCCGTCAAATATCAAGGATAAAGCTTACCTCGAATTGCACTTTCTGTCCATTGTGTGAACCACTAGACACTAGATATTAACAACATTTTGCTTATCAAATAAAATCAAATCATTGTCTGAAGAACTTAATGCAGCACAATTAGTTGAGCAGACAGCTGCAGTTATTTATAGTAACTGTGGTAGTTTTTTTCACTACAGTGTGTGTGTGTGTGTGTGTGTATACTTTGCTGATAGCGTTATAATGAGACGTGTGTGCAGCACAGCGGAGCGCAGTCAAATGCGAAGCGCAACAGCAGCAAAGTCTCATTACGGCCACTAGTTGCTGTTATGCACAGTGCTCCGACTGCTCTGCTACTGCTCCCATGTAACAGTGTGTGTGTGTGTGTGTATGACTGCAAAAGCAGCAGCAACAACAGCAACAATGTCGTTTATTGCTTTGGCTTAACTGCAAAAGTATGCACAGCAATTTGAGTGTGCGAACAAGATGGCAGCATTGTCTGTGTGTTGTGTGAGTGGGCGCGAGTTTCGGTGATTGAGTTATGTGGTCCCCAGCTTTGGTTAGAGCGTATGATGCGTGAGTAAAAGTCCCAGCAAGAGATTGCAATTTACCAACACTGGCGCATGCGCAAGGCATCATGTTAACAGACGGTCGAACTGTAAATGGGTTAACAGCGCTGTTTGTCCTCATGTCCTCAGGTCTGGGCACCGCAAAAATTTTTAATTATGATTATGAAGTGTGCGTTAAATAGCTCTTGTGTGAGTATGTGCATGTGGGAGGGTTTTCTTTACTTTTCACTTGTATTTTTCATAATTTTCCTGATGGTCAACGGTGGGAGCACGAGGATCTGTATCTTGGTCATGTCTGTATGTGACATATCCCCAGCCATAAGTACTATTCATTTCATTCATTCTATACATTAACGGTCAAATAGGTCTACACACTTAAGAATTCAGTTAAACAATTAAATATTTAGTTGGCACAAGTAGATGAGCAACAGACAAAATAAAGACGCAACAGCAACATCAGCTGCTAGCAACTGCTTTAAATTTTAATGAGTTCTCCGAGTACGGATTAGCTGCACGAGCCGCCCGCACTTTCTCTTCTTTGCTGTCTTATTGCTTCTGCCTGGCCCACATCCCAAACCCAATCCGAATTGAATGTAGGTTGCAGCCTGACGCTGCTTTACAGTCTATTAACCCAATTTTCGGCAATTGCCATTCGAGTAAATTAAATGGAAAATTCACATGGGTTTCATTCCATTTGATGTGTGTCTTATGTGTTGTATGCGAAAATTTGATGGATGACTGCGGCAAGCACCGAAAATAGTCCTAAAAGTTGAAGTGTCTTTAAAATTTAAACTGCTGCCAACTTGAATAAAAAAGAAAAATATCAAGCGAACGTTGAGGTTAGAAACTTGCAAGTTGCATTGAAATTCGTGTCACAGAAGTTATCCGAGAAGCCCAATAAATTTGCATATGGTTTAAGTTTCTCGCTTTAACTCAAAAAAATTGACTAGCAAAGAGCAGTTTCTTCTGCATGTTAAATGAGTGCAGAGGGCACTCGCCTTATATGTATTTCATTGCGTACTTTGCAGGGCACATGAATACAGGTGTAGCGCTGTACCATGCACATACATATATATGTCTTGTCTTTGGACCAAGTTTATTCTTTAAGTTTTAGATATTATTTTTTTGTTTAGTTTTGAAAATAATGTTGAAGTCAGTTGAACGAAAAATAACTACTAATACTCCCGTGGGTTGAATTTCAAAAATCATTAAGACAAATGTTTTATTTTTTGTTTAATGTAGAGCTTTGGAAATAAGTATAAGGAAATATAAAAGTTTCTAAATTTTAGCTCGTACGGCTTGGGCTATGCGTCAATTACTAAATGAACAGATCAATCGGTCAGTCAGTCAGTAGGGACGTCATTAATATAGAAATATTGGAATGATAAACAAGAACATTCTTTAAAATAAACCCATGAAACTATGTACTAGAAGCAGAAGTGAGACGAGCACTGTGGTCCACAATACAACACATTTAATCAACTTTAAGCACCCGCCCCCTTTATAAGAGCTACCCGGGTGTACATAAAAACCTCTTTAAAGTTAACCAATTTAGCTTTTGAAATTTTATAAAGTTCACTATCCTTCTGACAGTTTGACCTCAATAGCACAAAAAAAAAATAATAAAATCTAAAGAGACGTAGAGGAGCCAAACAGCACAAAAACTATCTTGCCTATTTATAACAAGAGACAGACACTCACACACACTCTCTCACACTCACATGGCACATGGTGCTGGGAGCAGAACTCATGCGGGTCACAAAAGCACACACACTCACAAAATGTAGCATAGTTTTTTGGGCAAAGCGGGAGAAATGTGTAAAATTGAGCCCCGATTGTGCCACCATCTCTTACTTTTTTTTTCATTTTTTTTTTTGTAGAAAATATGCCATTGAATGATAGCCACATGTCAAATCGGAACATGCTGCACGATTAATTCTGTCACACACACCCACACACGGATATTGACTTTTTGTTTTTGGGCAAAGCGTGACATTAGATCGTTGCATTTGCCAATAATGAAAACGTTTCATAAATCTACATACTTAAGCCGAATACAATAAGAACAGCAAAATACAACAATGCTAATAAATGAACGGAAATACAAATTGCGAATAAATCCAAAAATAGTTGTTACAGCGTTTAGGCGCAGTCGACATGCCTGTTATTTTTGTTGCTGTTACTGTTTACACACACACACGCACACAAACACATGAACATACGTGCGCGCACACACACACACACACACACATGCACACGCACAACGAGTGACAGAAGAGAACCGCATGGCAAACACCTGCCCCCACCCCAGCCGCCGCTGCTCTTGGTCCCTCACTCTTTCACGGCTTCTATGTACATATGTATGCGTATATATTTGTACATAACTGATTGTGCTTTCTGTTACGCACGCAGAGCAGCAAACAACTTTTACGCCACCCACGCGGCCGAACTGTTGTTGCTGCTGCTGCTGCGCGCCAAGTGTCAAAACCGCCCCCAAAAGCAAAATGTGGCACTTTTCATTTATCTTGTGCCGCTGCTGCTGCTGCTGCTGCTGCTGCCGCTGCTGCTGCTATCGTGGCTACTGCGACTGCGGCTGTTACTGCGACTATGAATATGAAACTCACACACAATCACACACATACGCCCAGACCCATGAACCGCAAACTGCTGCCGTGCTCCACTTCCACTTTGCACATATGCAGTTTGACAATTTGAGCTACTTTTTATGCATTTTAGCATATGCAGCGGCACAACATTAACACACATACATGTCCACAAGTTTTTGTACGTGTTTATTTAGTTTTCATTCAATATTCCGCCTGCATTGGCACAAGTATTCGCAATTGTATTGGGATTCGTGTTGCCTTTGCGTGCGCGCGTTTTGCATGTGTATGTGCGTGTGTGTGTGGGTGTGTGTGTAATTTTTACGTTAGCTTGCTGTCATTTTTTTTTTATCGTTTCATCGATATGCCACTGCCGAAGTCTCAGTAGCAAACGCTAACACTTTTACTTTTCAATTCACCCTTTTTGTCTTTTACCATTTTGTAGAATGCAATTTTTAACACTGGAGTTTAAATGTTAGAAAACTTTCAAATTGCAATTGTTTGTTTCACACACGCGTTATATTTAGTTGCTTTTTTTTTACAAAATCCTCTTCTTTTTGTTAGAACAATGCGAACATTTCACGTTACACATGCCCCAAGCAGCAGTGGGGCGAGTTCATCGGCTGCTGAGAAAACATTTTCCCCATTTGGTGTACAGCGAAATTTTTCGTATGCCCGTTCGCTCGCCAGGCCAATGCCACTGGCAGCCATCGTTTTTCAGTGCTCGTCCTGAATTTCGGGACTGGATTGACCAACTTTTTGTTTTCAATTATCAAAATGCACAAGATTGGGACACCCGTTGAAGCTTTACTAAATAGTTCAATAACGAAAACTCGAACATTTAGCGAACCTTTTTGCTGCTGCTTTTTGATTGCTGTGGGAACTGCTGATTTTTCAGGTCGCCTATTTCCACATCCACATTAGCCGTCGAGAATTTACATAAATGCATAGAGTTTACACTAGTTAACGGATTTAAGTTTTACATGATATACAACGCGTTTTAACTAAATGCTAGTTTAGAAAAAAATTGCAACTTTATTTGGTATAGCAGTTAGTTTTGAATGCGAAAACCGAAAAGTGGGTCATCTCGGTCGCGCTGCTCGGCTGGTTTGTACTCTGATTTCTATCCAACTGCCTGCCCAGAATGGCCCAGTGTGAAAACGAATCGATTTTTCTGTCAAATGACACTGAAAAATGGGAAATTTTCTCTAAGGTTTTGCATTGGCGCGTCTGTGCCTCTCTTTCGGGGTTGCAAATGTTAATACGCTGTTACTGTTAGCTTTACAGTCTTAGCTTTAGTCTGAAGCAAATGTTAGGTGTAAGGAAATGCAATTTTTGAATATAAATACATTTATTTGTCGTTTGTTTTCCTATTTCTACAATATGAGTTTTACGTCTCTTGTTTTTTTTTTTTTTTAATTTTTTCATATCAACATTTATTAAAAATAAAATAATTTTTCTTCTTGTTTGCTAGCGATCTCAGCTAATGTCTTTAGCGTATTTCAAATTGAACATATCATTAAATAAGTTTATTGTTTATATGTAAAGTTTTGAATTTCAAATCTAACAATTAAAAACAGTTAAAAATTCATTTGTTTATTTTTTAGTGTTTATATCTTCTTTTTCATAGAACATTCCTGTGTCTCGTATTTGCTTTCTTTTTGCTAACATTAAATTTATGTTTATTTTTATTTATGTTCGCGTTTCCTTAATACAAGCAAATATATCTGATCATATTAACAGAAAGCGAATGAATTATTTACAATAAATTGTAAGCCAAACAGAAAAGACACGCGCGCACAATTGACTAAATACAAAGAAAAAAAATTAAGTTCAAATTCGAATTGCGAACATTTTAGATTTTCATTTTGTTTTTGCTTTTGCTTTTGTATTGGAATTTAGTTGTGATTACAATTATTTAAATACATTAGGCCTATTTATCATTTTGTTTTTAATTAATTACAACAAGCTCTCGCTGCTATCGGCTCTCTAGTATGCGACTATGGATTCCTATTGCAAATTGTGTTCCTTGCTTATTTGTTGTGTTTTGTTATTGTTTTTTATTAGTTTGTTGTGTTGTTTAATAGTTAGTTAAACATTAAATTAAAATGCCACTAAGTTTTGCATTAATTAAAACATTTAATTTTCTACTCGCATTTACTCTTAACTGTCAGCATAATTTGATTCGTTTGCCTTATTAAAAAAAGTGCACTTATGAATACTGCATTCGGTCTGAAAATAGAAATGAAAACATAAGTTAAAAATGCAATTGGCGAAAACACAATCTCAAATTGACTTAATTATCAAACTACATATAATTCAATCGGATTTCCATAACAAATATATATGTATCTCGGCAACGCCTTGAAGACCTTTAGAGTGATTAACGCAATTTGTGTACGACTGTCAATGCAATGCGCGCACATAGACGAAGAACTTCTACTATTAAACTGATAGATAAACAAGTTTGGAACGCGAGTGGGATGACATCATGTGCACGGAGTACGGTCAGCACAAGGCAAGGCAAGATAAGAAACCAGATATCAGACGATTAAAGAAACCAACTGATAGCGAGTCGAATTCCGTTATGCCGTTTACACACGGCGCCAACATAATTAGCGAAAACAATGAGCCAACTTACTGTCCTTCTTTGAAGTATTCCTTCAGCGTTGTGCTGAACTTCTTTGAATATTTGACGAACTCCTTCTTACGCTGCTCGACAGCTTGCTTGCCAGTGACGCCCGGTATAAACGAACCAATTTCGTTGACCACATCGAGCAGTTTCTTTATGGCGCTGGCGATTTCCCTGCAACAAAAAAAAATATTGGTTAACATACGCATCGAATCACAACGTGGAATCTAAACTTACTTGATGGTCTCAAGGAAGGTCTTGCGATCGTTGATCTCGTCTGGTATGCGACTGAGTATCACTTTTAGTGCAACTGATTTGCGATTCAGCTCCTGGAACGGCTCCTCTGTGCGTGTCAAACGATATTCATTAACTGCGCCACATATTGGGACAAAGAAAAAACAACAAAATGCATGAACACAAATGGAAACAATCGCATTTGCCCACACACACAGACACACACATACCTTCGCAGTCTTGTGTGCAGGTGTGTGTACTTACGATCTGCCTCCGTGATGTTGCCCTGCAAACGCAAGACGGCCTCATTCAAGTTGACATTTAGATCGGCGCGTCGCACGATCGACGCAACGAGGTCATAACAGAAGCCCGGATTGTTCTGCTCCGATTTTAGTATGGCCGAGCGCAGTGACTGCGCCGCGCCAACGTCGCGTCGCTCGAGCTGTAAACAATTAATGTTTACGCAACATTACATTTAAACTGGGACAGGCAACGCCAACGCCCCCCACGTCGCTCTTATGGAGACGCGGGCTATGTGAACCAACTTACCTGTGTGAAAATGGGCCTCAATATAACGGGCAGAACGAGAGACGAAGTTGGCTCACGCTCGCCCATGGTCATTTTTTAACACGTTTCGATTGGGCGCGCTCGTTTTTTCTATTCGTGGTTTTAGCCGTTTATAGAAACTGGCACATTCTGGACTCAAGTCCCAAGTGTTTCGCTGACTTTGCACGCGTACGCACAATTTGTACAAATTAAATTAAAAAATTAACAATAATTCACAACAAAATGGGCACAGTGTTGCCAACACTGCAAGGCATGTAGTGTTGTTGATCCAGTATCGATTGACTAATGTATCGATATCAAACCGTAAACTGCCCGAAACAGCTGAGACCGCAGCCAACATAACGCAACTCTAATGTGCGTTTGGAACAGAGCTACCTTAACAGATGCTGTCAGCTGTTGACTAGTGTTGACTAACGTAGAACTCAAAGTGAAAAGTCACACAGTTTAGTGAAATAATTATTAAACATAATTATTAAAGTTCATGCAGCTATGTCCTTTAGATAACTCATCAAATAAGAGTGCTCCTACACAGGAGATTTGTGTGTGTGTGTGTGTATTGTGGCCCGCATTGTCGTAATTTTTATACAACTCAGTTGAAAAGTTGAAGTGTGAGGCTGCCTGCGTGCCATTTTTACAGTCCAAGCCCCGAATACTTACAACCAAGCGAGATTAGTGCATTTTCCCAACGTGATGACGTCCACTAGCAATCTGGCAGATGTTGTTCGCCACTATCAACGCAGCATTGAACGCCATGGCGAAGATGAGACACGAGTAAGTTTTCCCCATCTTATCCTATCAGCATTAGGGCAGTTTTTTCATGGGGGCCCCCTCTGATACCAATATTTCAACAATTTGTGAAAAACCTTCACTTCCAGTTGCAAACTACTTGTTATTCGCATACTTTGGGAAAAAAACAAAGCAATTGGTAAATGCCAGATCACAATTATGCATGTATATGTATGCACAAATTTATATGCACATGTTTGAACTATTTGTATATATTATAAATATATAGACATGCTTGCTAATCTCGTCCCCTACTCTATGTATTTATACGATTGAATGGATAAAGAAGTATTTCTCGCTTAGATCTTAATTATCTAATCATCATCATTTTCTATATAGGCGATCTGTGCAACTTGCATGGCATCATGCAAGGCAAACATCTTTTTATTTATACGAGTTGTGTATATATCTAATTTTATTATAAGCTGCCCTTTTGTAGGTTAATAAACTGATGCTCTCTATCTCTTAGTTTGATCAATGCTTCTCTCTATCATTTCCTCTCTTACTCCCTTTCCCTCATTTTTTTATTATTTTCACTCCATTTGTTTCTCTCCCTCCCTTACTTTTACTCTCTACCCCTCTTTCTATTTCTTTTTGACAACATCTCTTACATATCGCCGTTCTATGCGATTTTCATAAAGTTAATAAGGGCCTTTCCATTTAAAAAGCATACTTTTTTTATTTAATAATCAAATTCTATGGAACGTTTTTCGTTCTGTGTGTGTTGGTTCGGGCGCGTGTGGGTTTTTTCTCGTATGTGTATAGTCACTAACAATAGAACATATGTTCTAAGTGTTTTAGGTAAAAACGATTGTTTGTGAGGAGGTCTGGGTATAGGGTATGTTGAGTAAAATGCAACGAAACGAAGCATTTGTATGTAAATATTCAGATGTATACACACGTATATAGATATATGCAATATATATCTTTATTTCATATACGTTATCCTTGCTCCTAAGATTTACAATATATGTATGGTTGTTAATCACCCTTTAAAATAAGCCCCTATCTAATCCATACGTGTTGCTTTTTCGGCTACTACCTGTCCACGCAGCTGTTGCACTGCATCACAAAGCTGTTTAACCTGCCCATCACATTCGAGCACCTTCAGGAAACAGGCATTGGTAAGACGGTCAATGCACTGCGCAAGATAAACGGAGAGGTCGGCGTTGCAGCCAAGACACTAGTCACAAAATGGAAGGCTATGGTCGCTGCGGAGGAGGAACCCGCTCCACAGACCAGCAAAAGTGAAGAGGACTCAAACAGATCAAATGGTCGGCGATCCAGTGAAGAGGATCAGGATCAAGAGAACAAGGGCAGCAATTCCTCCGGCGGTGAAGACACCCGACACAGGCACAGGTCAAAGCATGAAGAACGTGCCAAAAACAGCGATCATAAGAGCAAATCGAGCAGCGGCAGCAGTAAGAGTCACTCAAAAAGTCGATCGGAGAGCGACAAGAAACACAAAAGCAGTAGCCACGACAAGTCAAAGCCGAAGGACAGCGACAGCGATAGGCACCGCAAAGACCAAAAAACCAGCAGCAACAGTGAGCACCGCAAATCGAAGGAGTCCGTAACAAAGCCCAGCAGCAACCACCATAAAAGCAACAGCGAGGGTAACCATCACAGCGGCAGCAACAGCAGCAGCAAGCAAAGGCATCACAGCAGCCACAAAAGCGAGCACAGCAAATCCAGACATGAAAAGAGCAAAGAAGTGAGCGTAATAAATAATTATTTCAAACATTTCAAATATATACTCATCTATATTAAGCAGGACAAAACGCAGCACAGCGAACAAAAGGTGGCCAAAGAAAAATCGGACAAACACAAATCTTCCTCAACGTCAACCAAGTCATCCAAGCGATCACGAAGTCCGCAGCGTACACAAGATGATGAATCGCCAAAGGCCAAAATAGCAAAAACAAAACCCAAAGCGGAGCCAGTCGAGCACAAGGAGACCGCTGATGAGTTTGACTCCAGCATGGGCGCTAATTTTGACGATGTGCTTGGTATGCTCAACATGCCAATGAGTGGCAAAAAGATTACTAACAAGCTCAAGTCACCCCACAAGCCAACAACATTAACTACAGCAACAATTGGATCTTCCGCTAGTTCTACCAAACGAACAACATCAACAACAGCTTCCAGTAGCAGCAAACTCTCAAGCACAAAGGTAAAGCAACTCGGTTAGAAAAGGCTCTGTTTAGTCTGGAAGAAATATGTTTGCTTGATTTATTTCAGAAACCTGAGCTGCTGGCACCCACTGCTAAGCTGGAGCCCCTCGATCCCAGCATAGCATTAGAACTGCCTACTATATCAAACAATTATAAGCCCATGCCGCTGAATCAAACAGTCATGGATGTTGTCTTCAATCATGGACTCGGCAACAATGCGCCCAAGGCGCCTCGCAATTTTAATGAGTCTGAAGCGCTGGCAGCTGGCATATCATCCAAGACAATGCGGTTAGTTGTTTGCCCAGCATCACCTTATCCACAACTTCACTCATTGCTCTCTCATCTTTTGCAGCACCAAAATCTACTCAGGTGTCAGAACTGGACAAATACTGCAGGTGCCGTCGCTCTTTGATCTTTGCATTCGTGTGCTGCAAAAGAATATTGATGGTAGTGAAAAATTATTAAAATTTAGCTGCTCTGGCCGTGTTATTTATTTACTTTGTATTTGCAACACACAGCCCTGGAATATACGGGTGGTGTGCCCTTCGATGTGTTGCGTCCAGTGCTGGAGCGCGCTACACCACATCAGCTATTGAACTTCGAAGAGTATAATCCTTATCTAATGGAGGACAGCGATGTGCTGTGGCAGCAACATGTTTCGCGGCATTGTCGTAGTCAACGCAGGGAAGAAATGGAAACGTGGCGTGAAATGTTTTTGGTAACATATAACTTAGCAGTAAATTATAATTAATATTGAAATGATTGTTGCACGTTTGTAGCGATGCGAGGAAGAAAAGGAACGCAAGCTTAGCACAATTGCCGAGAGTATAAAAGCATCACAGAAAATAAGCGAAGCGCCCGTTCGCAAAACCCAATTGGCATTTGTTGATTCAATGGTGAAGCCACCGCGCAATGTACAGCGCAAGCAGGAGCAATATGGCACCAAGGGCAAGCTAATTGCCACGCCCGCGGCACGTGTGGCCGCCTTATCTAGTGTTACGCCCAATGCGGCCAAGGTAGGCGACGCAAGACTTCGTGTGCTCAGCACGGCGCGCGACTCGGCACAAGTTGGTGAGTTAAATGTCACTGATCTGTCCAAAATCGATATATTAATATTATAATGTTGTTCGATCCGCAGCTGCGGCTCCAATGCGTAACAAGAAGGCACCGTTAATGGCAAAGGCATTGCAACTGATACGTGGACGTCACAAGCGTTAGAGCAAGTCGATTACCAACTGATGCAAACTATACTCATTTGTTATGAATTACATCCAACATTTATTGAAACACAGTCAGGACTATTAAACACATTATGTTCCACAATTTACATACAACAATGGTAAGGTATTAGTGTGTCAATAGATTCGACTATGACAAAAACTATGTGTACCACATACAAATTTATTTATTCATGCTCTGCGCCCATATTTATATAAATAGAGCTTAAGTTTTTAAAGTCGAATAGTTTATTATTTGGTTAAAGCATATTTCATCCCTACTACTGCTCATTGAAATATATTTCTGCTATCATAAAGTCAGCGCAGATTGTGCATACAAATTGTAAAATAATTGATTGTATAACCACAAAACGATATCATTTAAGTTAGCTATGTTTTGTTCCAATATGGGCTGTGCGAGTGTCCAAAATCATTGTGAGTACGTAATTGTACATATGCTTATATATATATACATACACGCATATTATATATTTTAGCATGTGCAGCTGTAATAACAGCTTATAATTATTAAAATGTTTCAAACACACAATTTTGTTAGATTTATTAAATGAAATTCATTAGTCAGCTCCAAATATTGTTGCTCTGTACAATAAATACATAATGCCCAGCAGCTGGCAGATCCATATAAAATGAACTAAATTATGATTATGTATGTATACTTTGTAATATACACGAGTATATACAGTGTTCTGGCATTCAGAAACATCACGAATTATTTAAAAAGGCAAGAAAAAAAAACACATTGTTCCATTTGATAGCAACAGTAATACTTATTATACAGACTTATTACAAATAAATTATTTTAAAACAAAAACTATCCTCAATTACGGTGACAATTTTTAAGTGCCTATGCAATAGAGCGTTTTACTGCGTCCATAAAATACATCGACCAGACGCTGGCAGGAACTATTTAGAGTCAAGAGACGATTCGTTGTAGCTGATGATGACGACGATGATGATGATGATGATGTGTAGGTGCTGCTCCCACCGCTGCTGCCCTCGCTGTGGAATCATAATGGTTGATTAAAAGCCTTTAAATTCCAAGTTTTTTTCAACTCACCTCGTAGGCGTTAGCTTTTTAATGTCCCACAATCTTAGGCTACCATCGATGCAGGCAGTGACCAGTTGCTGATTGTGTGGACCCCAGGCCAAAGAGCTAACACTGGTCGGATGATCCTTAAGCTCGCTCAGCTGCGCGCCTGCAGCCAAGTCAAATATGCGCACCTTAGACTCATCCCCGGCAACGGCCAGCATTTTACCATCAGAACTAAACGCTAGACTAGTGACTGCCTGTCGGCAATCGGCAAAGACGCGCATTAGTTTACCACTGGTGGCGCACCACAAACGCACCGAATGATCCGCCGAGCCGGTGGCTAGGTAATTGCCATTCGGATGAAAGGCAATGCACTGTGAAAATGTGAAAAGAAATATTAGTTTATCACTGTATATATATACATATATCAATTGTATCTCGTTAACCTCAACGTCTTGTGTATGGCCAGCATATATAATTAGCGCATGCTCCCGCTCCAGGGACCACAAACGTGCGCTCAAATCCTTGGAGCCGGTGCATACATACTGTCCCACGGGACTTTCATCCACGCACCAAATGGGATAGTTGTGACTGCGATAAATGGCTGCACATTGCAAATTATGCGCCCGCCAGCAACGCAATGTGCAGTCCTTGGAAACACTATAGAAGAGCGGATAATGAGCCGAGAAACGCACATTGGTAACACCTTTGGTGTGGCCACGCATCTGCAAGCCGCCGTACTCGTTGCTGCAGTAAAGAAATCATTTCATTAACAACTGGATAAGGGGCTAGCTGTTGAGTACCTACAAGGAGTTATCCGGATATTTGTTGCGTAATGCTTTGAGACGCTCGCGTCGCTCGTCAGCGCTGCATTTGAATGCTTCCTCGTCACTATCCAGTTCCTCTTGCTCGTCGTCCGCACAATTGTTTAGCTCCCAGGCGCATTGTGAGTATGGAGCACGTCTATAAAAACTCTTACCCTTATAGCTATGCTGGTTCAGCTGCCACAGCTGAACGGCAGAGTTATCAAAGCCCGCAAGCATGTGGCATTCGTTGTTGTCCAAATGGGCAGAGGTGAGACCACGCGTCCGTTCGCAGACCCTATAGAAACATGGCAAATCCGCTTGAGCTTTTAGTATTTGATCTGTGGAGGATTTGAGTGTATCAAGGCAGGCGTCAATATTGAATTTGTTCTTATCAGCCACTGGCACATCCGCTTCCATAAAGAGCCTTTCTGCTTTAATTTCAGACTCCAATTTGATCGTTGTCTCCTCAGCAGGACGTTTCTTGGTGCTCTTCTCGCCAAACTTGCTGGGCTTGTAATCGCTGCGAATGTTGCATGTTGTACTATATGTGGTTGCCTCATCAGCCTCAAAACCGTCTATCACATCCAGCTCTTCGGTAATTCCCAGCAGATGATCCTCTGTAAAAAGACGTTGATCATTGTCCACAGTGTGGATATGCAGCCAGGTGTAGATCAGATTCATAATCAGCACATGGCCGCGTTGCTGCAAATAGGCGCCAATTTTATCCACCACCTGGGCCGTTGTATGTATCTCGTATTTGGATCCGCGAAAATGCGCTACTGTTGGATCTGACTCAGCGGTTTCCAGCTTTGTGCAGCCCGATAGAATTTGTACTAATTTCATAAAGTAATCCAGTTCCGTATCGCCAGTATTCTGCGCCTCACTAGCAAAACGTATGTGACAGTCGGAGGCTCCCGATAACTGAGCCTCATTCGTCACCGAGCAGCCATTGATTTTCGTGGGCAGTGGTGCATCGTACAGGTCGACCGGTGCCACCAGATGCGCATACTTCTTGAGAAACTCGACGGCGCCCTTTGACTCACGCGCCTTCAACAGCTCCAGGTACAAATGGCACAGCATCGGCGCATAGAAGCGTTTCATTTCGATTCGCAGTGGCTCCGGTTGCAATTCCACAAACTGCGAAAAGCGCCCAAACTGCTGGTCAACCATATGTTGATTGTTTGTTATAACTTGGACGTTTGAATACGTGAAGCTATTGCCTCCATGGAGATCAGTGTCCAGCATTTTGTTGACCGCAAATTGACTTTTGTTTTGCATTAAAAGGAAATCAGATCTGCGAAACTTCTCGTTACCCTATAATGTGTTTGAAATATATAGAGTTAATATTGAATTAACATTGAGTTTTTTGCGCGTTTACTTACAACATAATTCTTTTGCTTCAGCAACAAACCGACTGCGGCCCGCATTAAATCGCTTTTTGAACTTTTCTTTATGATTGACTTATTGCTGTATATGGGTGATGATGCATGATTATTGGTAGCACTCGGCAAACTCATATTTCCGCTCGTGGTCCTTACACGAATCCTAATCCCGTCCTGCAACTCGCTGAAGCATCCGTGCTGTGTATATTCGCAGTGCTGTACAGCGCCAAATTATTCGCTAGTGCTGCAAACGATAGCCGCTAAAATAATCGATACCAGTGCATGGCATCGAAACCAATATAACAGCTGTTCGAAAAGTGATAGTAATTTACTTTTTTTTTTTGTATTGTCGTTCAGTTGTTTGCGCGGTAGGGTTCTACTGTGTTTTATTTATATTTTTTTTGTGCATTCAACAAGGCCACAAACCTTTACAAACATCAAAATATGAGCAGTACAACAAAGTTTATAAACGAATTCTGTGATATTATAGATTCCTATGGCGGCCGGGATAAGGTAAGTATTTTTTGGCCAATGTGATTAAGGTTTATAAACACCTTTTGAACATTTCATTTTTGTTGTTATTCAAAAAAATGCAGCGTGGCAGCCTAGGTGTGAGGCTTACTAATGGGCCCGATCTACCGCACTAACAGGTTTTTCCTTTTTGTTGTTGCTTGTCACCTTGAGCATAGTCGGAAGCGGCATTATTGAACCTTGCCTTACTTCTTGTTGCGCTTTTCATATGTATTCTGCAAAAGCTTCGGTTTTATCAGTTTGATAGACTTCAGTCTACGCTAAAGTCAAGATAATGCTGCAGATTACGGCGTATAGAACGTTAACCCGGCAAGAAATTAAAAAGATTATAAGCTATGAGCGAAAGGTTAGTAAGTCTTTAAATATTGGATTAATCGGAAATATTGCATGTCGAATTGGATATACCCTACATAATATTGATTGGTATTTGTTTTAATTGCCACATTTTTTTGTTGTTTATCCAAGTCTTATTGACTGCTGTTCAACGCGTCGCAAAACAAGCAAAGGCAAATACCACTTAATATATAAATAAACCATAAAACAAACATAAAGCGTAACCCATTTAAGCGCCCACATAAACGTATTCCCCACGCGACACCAATCCACTTTTGTGGAGCACGGCTGTTAAGATGTTTGTAGCATTCGTTGTATTCTTTTTATCGCTGCTATTTTTTTATCTTTTCATTACGGCAAAGCAATTTAACAAATTGCAGTAAAGGGCACAGCAAAAGAGGAAATAATAAATAAATAGTAAGGCTAAGTAAATAGGCACAAATGCATCTTTACACAAGATATACCCATTACACATCAGTGCATAAGATATATACGTATATAACTATATATTTATCGTTTCAGGTAATGAAAGCGCTTTGCTATAGCGCCAAGCTTGTGGCTGGCTACCAGCTCAAGCGAAATCCGGACTTGGCCAAACGTTATGCGATTGCCAGCTCAAAGATATCCGGAGCTAGGGCCACGCTACGTCTTATCGATGATATACCCATGATACAGTATGCACTGGAGTACGGGCTAGGGGAAAATGAACCGGATCGCGTTATGGCCATGCTGGGAGTGACTGCCAATATTGTGGATTTGCTGTATTATCCAATTGAGAAGATATGTTGGCTGTCCGAGCACAAAATTGTGAACATAAAACATGCAGACAATTGGGATAATGCAAATTCAATATTCTGGGTGCTTTCGGTATATTTGAATTTAATGCGGTTAGTGAGCTTTATGCTACAGATCATCTGAGTAAAAGTTAAACTATGTTTAATTCTATTGCAGCACACTTCGCAACTTCTGGCTGAACCAGGAAAAACTTAATCGCAATCATCAGCTTTGCAAGTAAGTTCAAATAGCTCTTTAATGCTTACAGAGTCACGTCTAACCCCACTCTTTTATAGTCCTACCAATATTGATACAAATTCGCTGGCCAAACATCGATTGGAATTGTTGTCTATAATCCGCATATCTATGGATTTTGTGCATGCCGTTAGTACTTTGCCTAAGGGATATCTCTGGGGTGGCAAGCTGTCCACTTTTCAGGTGGGCACCATTGGCACACTGTCCGCCTGCTTGGGAATTTATCAAATCTTTGCCAAGAGAAGACTGAACAAATAGAACTTGGCGTCGCGGATTTAATTGATGGTCAGCATTTTTAGCTAAAGCCGAAAGTGTGTGGTTTTATGTAGGAGAACAGGAAACTTGTGTATAATTTTTGCTATGCTGATGTATAGTTATTAAATATTTAAGCACAAAAAAATATAAATTATAAACCTAACAATTGTGTTGTTGTTCAACAGGGTGTGTGTGTGTGTGTGTGAATGCTGAAATGCTGAACTGTTTGTTTATTCCAATAAATAGGCAGCTGTGTTTTGGTCTGTGTGTCCTTTATTATCTATTCCTTCGTTTTATCCATGTTCATGATATAAACAATACATGTTTAGTTTGCATACTCAGCATTATGTTTACCGTCTTTACAGGCTTATATATTGTCGACTCTGAGGGTATATAATGTTATATCATGCTTTTGCGTTATGCACTATTTTTGTCAGTTTAGTTAGCAGTCATGATGATTATTGTTTTACATTAAGTATACTTTTGATTTGCAATTTGTGAGCTTCTCACACTTGTATATAGTTGTATATGGCATTCCCATTGTACAGTATTTGTTCAGTAGTAAATAATAATATGGAATGAAGGATTTGAGTAAATACTGACACTTCTATGAGTTAAATAGTTGTAGAGATATTTTCACAGCTGATTGTGTGCTTATATCCCATTATTGGGGGCTTTTTCAATGTCATATAATACATTATATATTATTATACACAAGTAAATTGGTTGCTATTTAAGCATGTTAATATATATTAACAATTATTTAAATAATTGGGTTTTTTGTTTTACTTTGCTGCCTCCTTTAAGCTCTTTAATAAGTATTTATGAATTTGCATATATATTCATGTAGTTAAAATTAATTTCATTTTTTTTTTTTTCTGTGTGTAGTTTAGCATAAATATATATTAATTTAATTTTACTTAATTAAGCGCATATATGTGGTTTATCGTGTAGGTTTATTTATTAAAAATCTTGTTAGTTGATATTTATAGATATTGGGTTCGTTAATTAGTTAATATACCTAACTATTCTTGATTTAATTCATTTATTTAGCGCTCTTGATTACAGGATCTACACACATACATACATACATATGTATGTACGCATATGACATAATAATGGGGTACATACATACATATATACATATATATATTAATGTTCCGTAGTCGATTTTTATGCATTTTGAAAATGCCATACAAAAAAAGCATCAAAAAGTTCAAAAATGTCTGCACTCAAAATATGTTCAACTTTGTTCCATTTGCTTTATTTGTTTACTTTGTTTAATAACGGTAATGCAATTTGAACTTTAGCTCATAACAATATATTAAATATATAATTAGGTATGTATGTATGCATATACTAGGTATGTACGTATTTTATGTATTGGTTGCATGTATATATATCTATATTTTTTTTTTTTTTCAAATATGTATATATATATATATATATATATAGATTTAATATATAATATGTATGTATATTAATATTTTACTTATCGGAAGCTATTTAAAATGGCACTGCAGTAATTTTGTTTATATTCCTATATAAGGTGGGAAAATCAATTAGAATTAGGGTGAGAAGGCTTCCCTTGACATAGATCTGTGAAGCCAATGCCAGCCGAAGCTAAAATACCCCAAGTATAATTCTTCATATACCTCGCTATACTTTAACAATACGAATTTGCAATAACGCATACAAGTTGGGTATACGCCTAAGTACTTGTCCTCCTTCAGTTATCCTTTAAGTTTTCCAATATTAAAATATATATGGTACTTGATTATTGCATTTAAAAGCTTAGTAATATTCATCAATATTATTATTCTTTTCTGTGTATATCTGTGTGTATAATAGTCTTTTTAAAAACCTTTCATATTGCGTGTTTTTCTTATCTTTTTTTCTTTTTCTTTGTCTCTTTCTTTTTTCTTTGCTTAAACTTTTAACATGTTGCCGTGCAAGTATTGTTAGTTTAAAATTCAATTTGCAAATGTTTTTTGCTAATGTTCCCCCAAAATGTGTCTCACATGTCGCTTTTTTTGCTCAATGTTGTATTATAATATTATGCTTATTAAAAATATTCTTCATAAATGTAGCTAGAAATATATAGTTAGCATAGTTAAGTTAATGAATGCATGGTAAAGATATTGGCGCATGTATAGATATTGTTTATAAGAGAGTAGGTAATCTGTAGTGTATAACTGCCGTTCACCTTGGCTATGTTTTTAAAAATATGCACTTTAAAGTTATAGTGTGAAATTGCTTAAAAATAACTGTAGGTTAACATATGTTTTAATTAGTTTGGTAAAATACAAATATATTTTGCTTAACTGTTTATAAGTATTTAGTGCACTGTTTGTAGAACTTTGCATTTTATTTTTATTTCATTTTTTTTTTGTTTTTGTTTTACTTTGCTAAAATTTAATATTATCGGTTTTGCGTGGGAAGCGTTCGATTTTGGTTCCATTACATTTCGTTTTATTCAATTCATTGATACATTACATTTCTTAAATTTGTATTCAACATTTATCAACATTATTCTGAGCTTGTACTGTTAAAAAAAAAAAAAAAAAAAAAACACTATAATAATAAGAATGAAAAGATAATTGAAATAATTTGAAAAAGCTTTGTGAAAATTGTTTAAAATTTCTGTAGCTGTTTTTTGTTTTTTTTTATTAAAAACGCCATTTAGCTTGCTCGTAAAAGCGTTAAAAACATTAAAGTAAAAATATATGTATGATTTTTTGGATGTTAAGTACCAATTTTGGGTCTGGGTTTGATTCCCTCAAATAGCCTTAAAATTTGTCATTTAAAAAGTACTATTAGATTCTCCTTGTAATGTAGTTAGTAAAAAGTATATAAATTTTAGTTATTTAAAAGTTAAACATGTCTGTATGTCCTAGTGTAAGTGTACATATTTCTATGACTGTGTTTTACATAATCGAAAAATGTTGATTTGCATTGCGTATTTTTGTTATTTAGCGGTTAAAAACACTTCTTGAAATATTTGATAAATTGATGTATTTATTCGTTATAGTAAAAAGATGCTGCCAGCCACATCACTCGTTTTCCAGTTTTGGTTAGAAATCAATCAAGAGAAACAAGTTGTCTTCTTTATATTTTTTTTTTTTTTTTTTTTTGGGTATATAAGTCTTAGAATTACATATAATTTTATTATAATTCAGCTAAAGCACCATTTTATGTATAAATATCTTTCAATATATACAATTTATTATCTAGTTAAAGGTATATGTTCCTTATATGTATACGTGTGTATATATGTATATGTTCATTCGCATTCAATTTGGTTGATTATTTTGTTTGTTTGTTTTTAGTTTTATTTTTATTTTTATTATGAAATATGGGATTGGTAAATATATGCATTTCGAACATGGTTGTGTATATGTTCATCATCCATTCCACTAATATACTGTCTGATGACACCTGAATTCTTGTCTCATTATAGATACATTTGGATTTACAGATATTTATTGGTATGCACGCATGTATATGGTTTAATAAATATGTATGTATCTGTGTATAAGCATTTTGATTTCTGGTTTTCGTTAAAGCGATTTTTTTTTTTTTCATTTGAGTGGGTGTGATTAGTGATTTTACTGAAGGCATTAACTATGCATAGGCGCGTATAGGCTATAATAAGTACATATCGTATGTATATAACTATGCGTGATAATTGTCTAGCATTTTAATGATTTAATAACTACTTATTGACCTGCATCAATTAAATGTAAGTATTGCCGCCCAAATTAGATTTTACAAGTCTTCCTAGGCAAAAGAAATTAAGCTAGGCGATACAACAGAAACCGTTATACTAAGAGGCATCCAAGTTTACCCTAAAACCCGCGTTTCTTTCAGATTTGTATCAATCAAAAATTGCTTATTGTTGTGTAGGTTCATTAAAAAACTAAACAAATTCAACTAGTTGCATGGCAGCTATATTAACATTTGGTTATTTTGCGCTATTCAAAGACTACCATAAAATCCCTGTAGGTTCTTAACGTGTGAGCATGTATTTTCTTACATTCTTACATCCATTAAACATAATATTTGGCAAAATAATCTAGTGGTAAAAAATTAATGCCCTAATAGCGTTCATTTAACAATTGTCAAATCGATTTAACCAGTTAATATACAATTAAATAGTTGCTTAGTTTCTCGATTTGAACGCTTTGCACGCAATTAGCGCATTCATCATTTGTATTTCGAGTATTTTAGTTGCACGTTTAAGTAATTTGTTAATTTTTGATTGTATTTATGCTTAAATTCGTTTGAATTTAATATTTGATATTTGACTAACTGGCAATTATCAGCATGGGAAGCGCTGTGTTACGTGTTGCTTAAGCATTGGTTAGATAGTTAAAAATAGAGAAAGAAAAAAGAGAAAGAACAGTTCGAATTTTGAAAACAATTTGTTTTGTTCTATGTATATATTTGTTTGAAATAGTATGTGCATTAAGCGGGTGTACAAAATATAATGTTGATATTAAATTAAAGCGTTGTTTAAGTACAATATGTAATGGTTTGTTATTACATACAAAGCATCGAGATTCGTTCTCAAAATACATGAAAAATAATGTAAGACATAAATAATAGAAACAAAGTTCTTAGCTTTAAAACTAGTTCAGCCAAAAGAGGGCCAAGAAAGAAAAACAAAGTTCAACAATCAATGTAAATGTTCAACAAAAAAAAAATCTTTAAATCTATGAAAAACATAAACTAAACATTAACTATATAACAAATTCAGTGTGACAAAACTTAAGACCAATTTATAAATTCTCAACTTTTAAATCGTACTTAAAAATTGGAATTTGTGATAAACGCTTTACGGACAAATCCAAAAGATATTTCTGCGCTTGGCTAATAAAAACAGAAGCTATAAAATTTCTGATTAATAGCACAATAACAAAATATATATAAACTTAATAACGGTGAGGAAAAACTAAACAAAAAAAAAAACTTGTGCAGTATCCAGTTTCCAAAATGGCAGAGTCTTAAATTAGATAAATACTGCAATGCAAAATAGGAACAGCTTTCTTAGCCAAAAATTGAGAAACGTAATTGAAATGGCCCATTTTCAAGTAGCTGGCGGTTTCGATTGGCATTCGAATGCCCGCTTCAAATGCTGATATGTAAGCATGATTATCAAAAAATATTATTTATACGAGTTGATTATGTGAGAAATGCTCGTGTGTATAGCCTAAAAGAAAAAAAGTGTACATGTACATATACGAAATATCGTACCGTTTAAGTAAATACATCAAATAAATGAATAACTTTACAAGGTTCATTGTGATTGGGTGTGCAACACAAATAATTTTCGTCCAAATCTGTCCATTCGGAAAGGTTAAGCTTCCTGTTTGCCTAAATGTGCAAAAATTTTGGTATCACTTAAAATTCAAAATTACATCCCATGATGAACATAAATATGGAACTATGTTAAAACGGCACGCTAAAAGTGCGCACAAAGTTTGGAGTAGATACACGCTTATATCGTCGGCTGATGTTGCTGATATTTGTACAATGAGTTGGCTGCTGCGTTGTTGGCGGCTGCATTTGACAAAAGGTTCAAGTTGTTTGCCTGCTGATTGGCATGTTGCTGAAGCTGAATACGTTGTTTTTGTTGCTGCTGCTGCTGTTGCAGCTGCTGTTGTTGCTGCGGTTGCTGCTGCTGTTGGTTATTGTGATGACCATGTTGCTGCAGTTTCTGATCCACATTCATTCGGTTACCCGAGGACGCCAACGAAATCGTGGAGGAAGACGTTGAAGGCCCAATGCCCACCAGAGTTTGTGACTTTGAGTTACGCGTCAAGGGCTTGTGATTCTTAATAATTTCACAGCTGTGTTGCCATTGCCAACAGCTGCGGCAAAAGTAACTGCAACAAATACATGTACTTTAGTTAAGAAACGAGGGGATTAATATTTTGTTGGCTCAAACATACCGAAAACAAGACAATTCACGACAATAGTAAGGGCCGTGCTGGACGCCACAAATTGAACATAAAGCATCTTCCAGATATGGATCCACCTGAACTTTCTTTGTAAATTTAGTGGTGCGTATTTCAATGAAGGCAGCCGATACAGCCTTCATATACGAGCGAAAGTTGCTAAATGTAACTCGCCCGGAGCCGATTGGGTATTTGTATTTGTCCGTGTCAATGCCAGCATAAAGAACACCATCAAATAAATCCTCCATTATTGTTGCCAAGCCCTCGGCAGTTAGTTTGCCATGCAAGGCACCCACGAAAACCGTTTTAGTGGGATCCAGTTTTTGGGAACTGGAGCGTACATAGTTGGAATCGGCTATAATCCAGGGTATTACTTCCACCTGAATGGAACAGGAATATTAGCAAACTATAATGTGCGCTTCCTTATATCCGACTTACATCTTTAGATTTGATGCGCCGAGAGGAAATCTTAAAGAAATAATTGCTGCCACTATGCGAATCATCGACTTGCAATACGCAAGCTGAGAGCAAGGCTTTCACCTGTTTATCAGATTCGAAAATAATGTACACATAGCCTTTGGGTTGTGCAGCCTGCTGCTCCTTGCCGGGCCATTCCACTCTGCAAAGATGAATGCTTTAATGATGCACTTACATAAATTAAATAGGACTTACTTAATAGAACCAAAGGGTTTAAAGATCTGTATTAATGATTGCTCACTGATATCCCACGGTATACCACCTAAAAATACTTTAGGCGAATAGTTCAACATGCGATGCGAACGCGGCGGCAGTTGGCCACTCCAAGTACATGTTGCTTCACATATTGCAGCCGAGTTCTTATAAAACTTGGCGACACGATCCAGATGCCAATCACTATTACTGCCAATAGAACTCGGTGCTACACCCACTGTGCTGGCAGTACCGCCAACTAGATTGCCCAAACTAGCACTTGAAGTGTTATTAAGACTGTTTGAGCTGCCTGCAGTAGGCAAATTGCTTGCATAGCTTTGTAGCAGTTGATTAAGCAACGGCATTTGCTGCGTTTGTGCTTGCAGCAATTTGAGCGTATTGATGCGCTGCAGATTCTGCAGCTTGGCCAGCTCCATGTCCACAATGGAAAAGTTTTCTAGACTACATTGATTCAGGCAATCGTTGTTGCTCAAATCAAAATTTTGTTGCGATCCACTTAACAGCTGCGACTCATAGTTTCGATTAATGTTGGCAAATTGCTGCTGCTGTTGCTGCTGCTGCTGCTGTTGTTGCTGTTGTTGTTGCTGCTGCTGATGATGATGTTGAGCCTGTTGTTGTTGTTGTATCTGCTGCTGCTGCTGCTGCTGTTGTTGTTGTTGTATCTGCTGCTGCTGCTGCTGCTGCTGCTGTTGTTGTTGTTGTTGTTGCTGTTGCTGCTGCTGCTGTTGTTGAAGCTGTTGCTGTTGTAACTGCTTTTGCTGTTGCTGCAAATGTTGCTGCTGCTGCTGAAAATGTTGATGCTGCTGCTGTTGCTGCAAAGAAGCCAGCTTGTTGCTGTTCACCGAGAGCAGATTCTGCAAAGGAATTAGATCAGACCCAAACTCAGACTCGAGGGGACAATATTTACAATCATGTCCAAGAGATTTGGCTCGTTGAAGGATTGATTGCTGTTCTGACTCTCCGGTGAATTTGAGCGCGTGGATGCATTTTGTAAATTGAGTCCGAGATTACCGCTGTTAGTGCCGCTCAAGTTGCTGTAGCTCTGCTGCTGATAAAGCATATTAATCGAATCTAACGATAAACCATTGGCGCTGGAGGAATTGCTGCTGTCGCTGCAAATAGTGTGGGAAACTGTGTGAGTATATCGATGGCTGACCAAAATAAAATAGGTGCCGCATCGTTACCTGACTAAAGGTGAACTGTGAAAGGAGCGATTGTAAATAGATGAAGGCGTACTTGGCGATAAGGGTGCAGAGCAATCGAAGCTGATGTTTGATCTTTGGAAAGCCTTAAGTGGGTTACTTTGTGCAACATTTTCAAACTAAGTTCGCCAATTCACCCAAAAAGAAAGAAAAGAAATCAAATAAATTGAAAAAAATTACACACACACACAGAATGAGAGATATAAAGGGAAAAGAGAAAGAGAAAGAGAGAGAGAGAGAGAGAGAGACACACAAGATAGAAATCAATCAAAAATCATAAGACGTTTAGTATATAGAGTCCACGAGCGTTGGTTTAGTAGTACGAGCGAGACGCAAAGACACAGGCAAAAAAGTTAGAGAATAGTTTGGTGCAAATTCGGTGCAATTACAAGATACAAGATACATGTCCATACACATACATTCATATAAACACAAGCAGAGCACATGTGCGTCCGACCTGTGCGCTTGAAACTTACCTGAAAGTAATCAAAACTTGACTTGGTGCCTGGCGAGGCCGAAGACTGAGTTGAGCTCGGTGTCAGTGGTGCATAGGACACTGCAGTCGCCGACAATTGACCGCAATCGCCAGTGGCAGCGACAGCGGCAGCTGCAGCAGTCGCCGAATTGCCAAGTAGCAAGTTATTAACGCCGCTGCTGCTGCTGCCGTTACCTCCGGCGCCGCTTGCAATGCCTGCTGCCGTTGTTGCTACTTTAGTTGGGGCTGGTGCTGTTGTTGCCTGGGCTGCGATTGCAGAACCGCTGCCGCCACACAAACCAAGCAGATCGTTCAGTGTGATTGGATCTGCAATATAGTGGCAAGTCAAAACTATATAAATCTGTATATAAATATGAATACTAGTGTGTGTGCGTGTGTGTGTGTGTGTGTGTGTGTGTATATATGATGAATGTCAACAGTTATCGCTGACTTGGCGCAGACATCAATAAATCAAACAAACCAAAAACTAACTCTACAGCCAAACTACAAACTGAAGTGCAACATTGACCATTGCCATAATTTTGTGTTCTGTTGGCCTGGCCGAAGAGCTTTCAAGCGTTTTGCAAATATTCAAAATGCTGCTAATAAATTAGGCGTAAATATGCTATGTTCGATCCAATCGCAACCCAGCCCAGCGCCGAAACGATACGACGATACGAACTCTTTTTGGCACTGGCAGCCCAAAAGGGCCCACAGAGCAACTTACTGCAATTGCATTGGCTTGTGTTATTGTTGTTGCTCGAGTTATTGTCGTATGCCAAGTTCTGTCTGCCATCGCCATCACCAGCTGCCATCATGCCAAGGTTCTCGTCAATGGTGATGCTGGAAGATTTGCTGGTGCTGCTGGTTTTGTTGCTGGTGGTATTATTGCCGATGGCTTTGCCGTCATAGTTGATGCCAAATTCAAATGTCTCCTGCGTGGGCGACCCACTTGGCAGAGCACTTGGCGTCTTTCTCATATAAAGTTCCTCAATTCCCAACATGGTCTCAAGTTTCTTGATATTCTGATGGTCTGGAATGCTGAAATGCTCAAATGCTTTGTTGCTCGGGTTGCGTGCTCTCCACACACGAAATTTGGTATTTAGGTGTTTAAAATTTGACTATTACTTGAAAATTTACTTCGCTTCCTTTGCAAATGGCAATTGGGCGTGTACACTTATAATGCAATTTATACAAGGAACTTCGATCCTAGTTTAAACTACGTGAAACAAAATAAAGAATAATAACAATTTAACTATCGAAGGATATTTGTGTGCCGACTTCAAAAGGTAAAAAATGATTGAAATTTATACGTCCGTTTGCAAGACTCCAAATAATATTGACAAGAAAATGCCAGCAGTGCCACGTTAAAATGAATTTATAGCCAAAATAGAAACCCTACACCATGACAATAATTCCCAGGGCAACCCAAACTATACCAAATCGGAGATTGAAAACCTAAACAACAATTAAACAAATGACAGTTTTGTTCATGCCTTTGACTCAAAAAGAAAATATTCAAAATAATTGATGCAATCCAACAAATTTCCAACGAACCATTTATGAATGATATAAGTCCATCGCTGGCATCGGCACGTCTGCTCAGCAGATCCTGCTGCTGCTGCTGCTGCTGCTGTTGATGTTGATGTTGATGCTGATGTTGATGCTGATGTTGATGCTGTTCCAGTATTGAGCTAATCGAATGCTTCTGCAGTAAATCACTGGCACTGGCGCCGCTCAAGGCACGCATATTGCCGCCGGCAGCGGTGCAATCGGGCGTCTCGTACTGCAAGTATAGAATTTGAATAGTAATAAAAGCGGGCACCAATCAAATTTGAAAATGGCAACATGTTGGCGGCTGGCAACATTGATTGTGCAGCAGACACATATTTATATACGCATACGTACATAGAAGCATCTACGCCGAGCACTGCCATTAAAGTCAGCCAAATATTGTGGCAACTAATGAATCGTTTATCTTTTGCATTCCTTGCCACATGACGGCAGGCGACGTCCCAACAACGTAGCCAAGTTGGCAAGCCAACCGCACGAGGACACCCACAAGTCAGCCAGCAGGCAGAGGAAGAAGTGGGATCCCCGCCAACCACATAGTCACAGTCACAGTCACAGTCACAATTACAGGCATGGCTATAGCCAAGACACCCAAACACCACCCGCACCGAGCAGACATGCTCTCCGGCTCGAGGAAAGTACACTCGAGCATTCGGCGCAATTAAAAGCGCATCAAGTGTCAGTGGAGCACACTTAAAAATGCCAAATTAGTGCAAATATTGTTATCAGGCACTCACCAAACAATTTAGCGCAAAATGGCGTACAACTCATTATGTGGGGATTAATGCAGGACAGACGACCACTGATAGATGCTCCATTCAGGTAAAAGCAAAGGTTTAGATGGTAGATGCTGCAAGTGCTACTTGTATGCTTAACCATATGGGGATTACGTTTGCATTCCAATTGAAATGGTTTTTCAATTAACAGGAATTGAGAGAAGCACTGAGGGACTTGTGTGCATTAATTGCCCTAGTTGATTATATAAAATGATTTTTACTACAACAGATTAAACATTTATCAAAATAATAGAAGGTCTCTCGATATTCCACAATTTTAAAATATGAGGCACATGTTTTGGTTCCTTTTTGGCAACTGGTTCGATCAGATTTAGTTACCAGCAAAAAAGTTACGTTTCGGGATCGATGCAAAAAACTGATTCATAAGAAAAGATCTTGATATGCCGGGTTTGAGCTGGTTAGGTTTAAAGTAGTCAGCTGCACGGAAAGATTCAGAGATTCACTTGCGCTCCAAACGTCACTTATTAAATGTCTTTTTCAAGGCAGTTGAACCTATGTGGCAAGTTTTAAATGGAAGTCAGCCAAGGCATACTTACTTTTTGTCAACTTGTCACAACTATGTTAAGTACAAAACTTGCTATGGATTTAAAAATTGAATGACAACTTGATGAAGGTACGTGAAAAGTCGGAAATATCAAGAGCATACACACACACACACACTCCCAGGAAGCCCACATACACATGCACACATGCACACAATCACACATTCACACATTCAGTGAGAATGTAAGTCGATGTGTGGATGGTTAGTGGACAACCAGCTGAAAGGCGGCATTGTGGTTGCCTGTTGACACATTTACCGTGGCGTACGAATGGAGATTTCACAGCTTGTTTCCAGCCTGCGATAAAAACGGCGTCAATGAATGCAAATTACAAATAGTCTTCAAGCTATGTATTTTGTAATGTCGAGGCCATGTTTGCGTCCACATCCGCTACGCGAAAGGCCAAAGGCTGAGGAGCTTTCGCTGGCGAAAAAAGGAAAGTCTAAAGAATCTAGTTAGGGTTACTTATGTCTTTCACTTTGGCTTCGAACGAATAATGAATGCTCTTTAATCGATAAACAAAGCTTTGATAAACAGCAAAAGAATGAGGGAAACGTTGCAAAGCAAAGACGCCTGGGCAGGAACCACAACTGGTCCTTGCAACCTTCTGGAGGCTATAGAGAATGGAAATTGAGTTATTAAAGTAACTTCCTGCTGCATGGCAAACAGTATGGCCTAGTTAACGTACCCTGACATTGGAGAATAAAACCCATAAACTAGGAAATTGAATACGACAAAAAATCTTAACCACTTGCCACATTTACGAGTCCAAACACCCCATGCCCGGACATTTACTTCAACCCATAGACATCCTGTCCGACCGCATTGCTATTGCCCTTTGTTTGTCTTTGACGTCAAGGATTTTCCAAATTTGATTCAATGGTGCTGCTGTTGCTGTGTTGTTGGCTGTGTTATGCTTGTGGCGAGTGCTTGACTCCACGCTGATGCCTGCCTGCTGATTCTGATTGCTCCATGAAGATATTCGAAATCTCTCCGCGTTCGAGAGTATGTATAGACGCCAAGTAGCAGCCATCGAGTCAGCACTATAACTCAGTAGTTATTTATCCAGTGTCCATTCGACTTGGCTGCTGTACATTTGCTTGCCGGTTTCATCTTCATCGCTCTTCAGTTTCTGTGGGTTTTCTTTTTTCTTTCTTTCTTTTTGGCAATCGCTTGACTGGAATTGGAATGTTCTGGGCTGCATTTTAGTGCATATGTGCAGCATACAGAGAGAGAGGACCCCAGACAGGGATTTGGGCCTGGGATGGGAGTCTCTGTTGGCTGTTTGAGAAAATTACAAGTTTCCGCTTTCAGAAGTCTTACAAATTATTATGTTTGCATCGTTTACAACACTTATTAGATGTTGCTGCTGCTGTTGCCCGCTGCAGCTGACCCAAGGCGCTGCCCAAGCCACTGAAGGTCCTGGCCAAAAAGGGGTTTGACATTAAAATTTGATGGCATGTAGTGATAAGCGCCCGATGACGCTGGCATCCTTGTTGTCCTCGCTGTTCAATGCGATTCCATTCGATTCGATTCGATTCGATTCGATGCGATACGTTGCGATGCGATGCGATTCGGGCCACTCCATTCTACCCCTAGTGACCAGCAAAGCGCAAAAGGTTAATGCACAGCTGTAATTTTTTATGGCCGATTACATGTTGCAAACTTGTGCACAGTGGCAGTCCATAAAGGATAAAAGTTATTGGCAAATACATTTGAATTTACTTTGCTTATACGATGCCGCTATACAACCTCTTACATGCAGTGCTCAAGTTTAAGTTCTGAAGTGTGTGATAATGGTTACATAACAAGCGTTTTGCATAACGAGATACTTTTTTATATCCTGTATAATAACGTTTTTTTTTACGTGTGCTAATAAGATAGCATACAAAATTGCGTGGGATGTATTTGCAACCAAACGAATAATTGATAAGCTCAGAAGTTAATTTCAATTTTTATATTTATTTATTTGTACAAAGAGCACTTTTATGCCACGAGCTTAAGTACAAAACCGAAGAGGAAATGTCATTAATATATTGGCTCTGACTTTCCGATTAATATACTGCCAGCAATACGAAAAGGATCAATGCGAAGTTGCTTCGAGTTAAAGCTGACTTATTGCAAGAATATATAAATTCGAAAACGCATTTTTATCGATGCGTTAAACACTTGATGATTAAAGTATTGTAGCCTCTAGAAGAGGGAATTCTCTCTGTGTTGGTGGCTCGAATCTGATTGTAATATTATGTTTCACTTTTAGGATTTATATTACTTTGTTTAAGTTGTTTTACGCAATCAACTCTGTTTCTATACGAACATTTTCTCCCGCCTTTCATTAACGTAAGTGGCGAGCGCAACACAATTGTGTAGGAGCTCACCTTTTGCGAATATTTGATGACTTCCAAGTTGTCTTGTTATTACAAGCAGCTGACAAAACCGATCTGTCGCTTATCTCTGTTTTCAGTTTTGGGGCAACAATTGAGCGTTTAATATTGCAAATTAAAAAGCACTGCACTTCACACACACACACACACACACACACGCACTTGAAGGGAGCACAAGGGCATAATTGTGCTCCATGCTGAGCAGCCAAGCTACAGGGCAACTGTTGTGTTGGTGGAGGACGTGGGTCTGGGTGTGGGTGTAGGCGTCGTCACCATCGATTGGATGGGATTCAAATGTCTGCAGGTCATACGAACACAATGCCAGGCCTAACGCAGTGGCAGTGGCACGTAATTGCAGTGCGCCTACAAGTATGCAACACGCGCCCACAGCAGACAGTTGCCACGAGCGGCAGCAGGTTCTGTTGTAACTGCTATTGCTGTGTGTGCCTCGGTGTGTGTGTGTGTGTGTGTGTGCGTGTGTACGTGAGTGTCACGTGTTGTGCTTTTCATGGAGATGCCATTGCCGGGGCAAATTAAATTGAGCTGCATGTTAAATGTCATTTCGTCAGCAGCACTTGATTTGTGCCTTGACACGATGTCGCTTAATATATATATATATTTATATATATACATACGGCAAGCGTGTGGCGCACCCCACACACACGCGCGCACACACATGCAGTATGAGTATGAGTGCGAAGCATTAAATGATGCTTTGAATGAAGTATCAAACAGATGCAGCAAACTCTGCCGCTGCTCCTGCGTCATGCATCCATTTAATAATAACAACAATATCGTAATTCAAACAACTCTCTGCTCGGGCAGAGCAGCGAACCGTTTACATGGGCGTAGTATAGCAGCAACCACGACCACGAGGACGCCCACGTGGACGACAGACCAGCGAGAAGCAAGCGTAGCGACATTTCAGTTTCAACGGCAACATTTCCGATGCCTATGCGCTTTTGTTGCCGCTGTCGTTGTTATTGTTTCAGTGTGTGCGTGGAACGAGTGAGTGAGACAGCCAGAGAAAAGAAGACAATTTTTTTAAAACAGGCGTCAACATGCATTCAATATGAGTGTGCTTCGTTTGTGTGTGTCTCTCTGCGTGTGTGTGCGTTCTTGTGTGCCTGTGTTTGTGTGTGTGTGCGTTCTTGTGTGCCTGTGTGTGTGTGTGTGCTAAGTGGAAATAAAACACGCGCTTTTTGCGCACTGTATTATCTCTGCAAGTTGAGCTGCATTGGATTGCGCACAACAGGGCGTATGATGCATATTTGCATACCCAATAAAATTATGTTAATGCGGTATATTAGTTGTCAGGACCATGGCCCGTCAGACAGGATACACAGCCTGGAAACTCAACTTGTTAAAATACCTTCCAATATTCACAACTTGTAAATATGTATTAAGTTCGATATTCTTTCTTTCAGTCTTTCTTTTTACGTAGAAATTGCCTCACTTCGACAACACGATCAGCCTTTGGCGAAAGTTCTTTTAACCAGACAAGAACATTATTTGTAGTACACAAAATCTGTTTCTTGTTGTACAAAAACTATCCTTACTGCGAATAAAGTTTGACATAGGAACCAAAATAGAAATATTTTTGAACATCCATTTCTGTCATTTGTTGTCACTCTCAATATGGAAAGTATTGATGAATGTTAGCTTTCATACATATATTATTATTTTTGTTCAACATATCTTTTGATCAGACATTTTCGTTAGCAGCATTCAAATGAAGGGAGCATTCACTTTATTTGACAATTTTCAATATAATTTACTTTACATTTTGATTACAGCACAGGATAACTACCCGTTGAGCTGTCTTTGTCCTAAGCCGAATGAATACTTTGCTTTATTTTCGAGCAACAAAACTTTTTCATGCCTATTTAAAAAGCAACAAACTCTGCTTTTGCATGGTGGCCTTTTGTGGTTGCGTTTATTGTTTTCTTTTTAAAACATTGCCATTTTGCCTCTTGTTTTCTTTGGCTGCACCTTTGTGTGCGCTTTTAATAATAACACACAGCAGCATTGTTACTGCCACGCCCACGCATGCTAGTTGGCAGTGTGTGTGTGCGACGATGTCTGTGCTAAAGTAAATTCAATTGAATTTTTGCAATTTTTAATGCCAGCTCCTCTCATATTGCACCGGCTACGCCCAGCAGAGCCGGCTACACCACCAAACCGCCAAGCCGCCAAGCCGGCAATCCAGCCATACAGCCATGCAGCAATCCTGGCAACCTCAGGCATCCCACCACAAAACGCGTCGCATTTTTTTATATCCCTCTGGCTGGCGGCGGGCGTGTGATTTGCTTGGTATCGACATTTTAATGATGTGCCTCGGGGCGCTTTTGCCGCCATTGTGAGAAGTCTACGAGGCCGCCGTCTTGTACCATTCGCCACTGGCACAACGACAAGGATGAGGGCGACTGGTGCAAGGCATTCCAAGACATTCCGCTGGCCATCGCCATAGACGCTAAGCTGTCAGGCTGGCTGCCTTTTGTTGAAAAAAAAATAAAAAACTCGAATATATACAAACGTATATATCGCACTGCACTGTAGTACGTAAATTTGCAATTGCAAATGCTTAGCAGCTTGCAGCATTTTGAAATGATTCTTTATTCATTTGATTTCGGTTTGTACAATGCGAATGATTTGCCCATCGACTTTCGACAAGAAGGCTAATAAGTTGCAACAAATTAAAGGGAATAGCATTTTCGAGCGCAACGAACCAAAGGGCTTTTTGATATAGCTGGTTTTCTGCGTAGCTCTTAGGTGTAAACATCCAACAAATTAGAAAAAGCTTTTCAGCTTACAGGCCAAATAAAAAAAAAGGAACTATTGGTCGCATTGCTGCTGCGAATATAAAGTGTGTCAGTCACAGCGGGCTATGATGATCACAGGGCAAAAAGAACTTTGCAAATAAAATGTTGTACAAACGACAAATGTACTTTATTTATAGGCGTTTTTAACAGCAGGCCAGCGGCACATAAATAAAATATATTACATAATACATATAAATAAAACGACGGGCAAAGGAAATGAAATAATATAAAGTATTCGCCACACTGGCACAGGAAGCATTACTGCATGAAGGAGTCGCCTTTTTCTTTTTTTTTTTTTGTAGGCATTACCAGCAAATAAATATGAATAAATGTATGTGTGTATGTGCCTACTACATACGTATAAATATGCATTTTTTTATTGGGGCAACAACAATGGCTTGTTGTACCCCCCACCCCAGCTTGAGGCCCCTGCACCATCAATGGGAGGGAATGCCGCTTACACGACAAAATTGACATTTTGCATTTACTTATTTTTACTATCCACTTTTTTTCTTTCTATCCTCTTCGTTTTTTTTTTTTGCAGCCACAATAAAATGAGAAGAAAAATTGCATAATAACCCCTTTGAAATCGTCGGATTATCCTTAAATATTTGTGTAAACATTGTAACAAATGCACAGCCTCCATTGTCAGATTGTCAGGCCGTGCCAAAGCCGCCCCACCAAATCCCGCCCGCCCCATCAAATAGCTGAATGATGAGCAATAGACGAGGCCCGCCGTTACAGTCGACAATGAGCAACTTTGTAGCTTGGCTTGCGACTGAATGACAGACGAGGATGCAGAGCAGCAGGGCTGACAAAGAGCGAGAGAGACGCTTACGCATGCAACAATGGCAGTGCAAATCGAGGCGGACGGAGGCGTCTCACGGTGCAATCACGCACACGCACACGGACACGCCCACACACACACACACATTGACAGGACTATGGGATCGTTTAAGCATGACAGCAACAGGGAACATGTGCGTAAGCCGTGTAGCCCCAGCTACTAGTATATTATAATGATTACATATGTGTCACTTGGGTAAGCAGCGACAAGGGACGAGCACCACTTCCACCGGGCGGAAGCCGCCGAGACAAGTGACAATTTTGGCAGGAGCTCAGTGGAAATTGACTGAACTGACATAACATTTACCAGTATGTCATATAGGAGTTTTATCCTCAAAGCCCCCTCCCCCACCCCAGCATCTGAATTGGGAATTGTTATTGCTTAGGGAAGGGGCAATAGCTTATTTATCAACATAAGAAAATGAAATATCATATTATATTCATATTAAAAGGTAAAATATGGATAAGCAAAAGAACGCATTCCGTCGGCTACTTAAAGCCATTTCAGAAAAAGCGCAACTTTGCCAATAAAATATCTTTTCGACATTTTGGCATAGTTTTTGAAATGACTGACATCCTATAAAATTGTTCAATATATCTTCCGCGTCTAAGTCAATATATCTTCCAGTCAAATGTGGCAGGTCTTTGTTTGGTTTTGTTTGTTGTTCATACAGTTTAAGACAATTTGAGATCATGTTAACTAGAAAATTACAAAAATGTCCAAAGTTATCGTATAAAAACTAGTTTTTTGACTGATTCCGATGCTCCCAAAATATGTCCGATATTGATAAGATATGGCTTCTATATAATTAGCAGAGTTCAATAAATGCCGGGATTGGTCAACTTATCTTCAAAAACAAAAAAGATAAGGACCTAATGGACCGATCATAGCTACATCATATCATCATAGGCCGACGTTAATAATATGTGGCTTATAAATACTGAGTTATGTTGGCAACCAAAAAAGTAGTTCATACAAGCTGCTTTTCGGTCTGTTTCGACACATGTACAGCCTGCAACAGAAAGACGGACCTATGCCAAGTTTGATGACGATATCTTCATATTTGAGACATATTCCGTTGACCCTATGGGCTCGGAGATGTCTCTTTCTATGCGTTACACATTTAATGACAAAAGTTATCTCCTCTAAAAAGTAACAAAGGTAGAAAGGCCAGCAAACAGTAGTAGAAGGAGAACTATCTTCGGCATGCCGAAGATTTAATACCCTTGCAGACCGAACCCTTTCATAATGCTCATAATGCTTTGCTCGTATCTAAGAAGCGCAGGGAAAATAGTTAATGCCGAGGAAGATTTCTTAAAAAACAAAAAATTGTTGTTAGAAGAAGCTCATTTTCGCCCGATCGTTCCTATGAAAGCTATATGATATAGTGGTCCAATGTAAACAAGATTTTGCATAAATTTAGGGAGCATAGTAAAACTTATAAATGCCGTGTTTTGCCGAAATATCTTTAAAAATAAAAAATTTGTCCATAGAACTACTTAATTTTCCGCCGATCGTTCCTATAGCAGCTAAATGATATAGCTGTCCGATGTTGATAGGATTTTGCATATACATATATAGGAGTAGTGAAAAACTAATAAATGCCGAGTTTGGTTAAGCTATCTTGAAGAACTTCTTAATTATATAATACAGTCGTCCGATCCAACCTTTTCCGACTTATGTACTGATTGCAACAGAAAGAGGGACAAGTGCAAAGTTTCATGACGATAGCCTTGAAACGGAGAGACAGACGGAGAGACGGACATGGTTATATCGACTCGATTGATCAAGAATATATACACTTTATGGGGTCGGAGTTGCCTGCTTCTGTGCGCTACACATTTCGAGACAAAATTAATAATAACCTCTGCAAGGGTATAAGAAGATTAGCTTTAATTCTGTAATCAAAGGAAAAAAGAAAATATTTTCGTTAAATATCAATACACATTTAAGAATCAACGTGTCTAGACTTGGCATATGCCAAGGAATTACGTCGATGTCAATTGGATGTGCACGAAAGCGTAATCTTCGCCGACATATTTACTGAGACTGAGAAAATGTAATAAACCGAAGTGAGGTTTTTCATAAAATATGTACGCTAGATTCATAACGCAGTTTTGTAATAAAATTACAACTTGCAATTCAATTTGTTATTTAATAGTTTGGTTTTTCTTTTTCTTTTGCTTTTGCTTTTTTGTGGACACCTATATAGCAGTATTGTCAAAGCTATCATCTGTGCCTTGCTGCCTAATCAAATCATGTTATTTAAATGAATTAAAAATAAATAAAAGCTCGGAAAATTTAATCACGCAACTATTTTGCGCAACAAAGAGTACAATTAAACGCCTTCCACGCACGGACACTCATCCTCAGACACAGCCACATTAAGACAGACAGACAGACAGACAGAGGGACACAGGGACAAACAGACAGCTCGGATGGAGGCGTTGCACTGTCTAGGAGCTGGCTGACGCTATGAACAAACGCCGCAAGTTTAATCGAATTTAACAACTCATAATGTGCAACAGACAACAAGAGTCGCGCAGTCGGGCCACAGCCAGTTGAGCCAAGTAAAGTACTAAGTGTGCAGCAAGGAGCAGGAGGAGCCTTTAGCTGGCGCACCGCATAGCCGAGAGGCGTATAAAGTTAAGCAATAATCTGATTAGGATCATCCCAGGCACTGCTGCCACAGACAGACACAATCAGTCAGTGGCGAAAGTTGAGCCGATACGGCACACAATCAAATATCAAGGTGCAAAATGTGTTTGTGGAGCGGCAACAGCGAAGGGGCGTGTGCTAGGGGTGTTAGCGGTAGCAGGGCGTGGAACTGCGAACTGCGTTAAACCAGCTGATGCGCTCTGGTTCTCTTGCTCATCTGGGAGTCGTACGTGAGCGGCTCAATTACGGCTAACGCCAACCCCTTTCGAGCTGGGCGTGCGAATGGGTTTTATTATTATTTACATACCTGTTGCAGCAGGGGCATTGTTTTGAATAAAAATTCCAATTTCCACACTTGTATTTCACGTTGCCGTTAGTCCTGTCGTGTGCTCCTTCGCTCCTTCTCGTCGTCCTTGTGCTCGCCTGTCGTCGGCTACAGCATCGGCTGCCGGATAAGCTGACAAAGCGGCAAAACAGATGTCGCCACTTCCGTATGCTCCCGCCTCTCGTCCTCCTGTTATGCTGACCAACGCAACAACACAGTAAACCGCTTCAAGCCACAAGACTCAGTTCCTCTCAGCCAGGTCGTGCTCGCTTGCTCTCTCTCTCTCTCTCGCTCTCTTTCTCTCTCTCACGGTGGATGCTCTCTGGGCATACGCTCAATGGTTTGTGCTGCGCAGCGAGTCCTTTATTTGAGCTGGGTTCGATCTGATGATGCGGCTGCCCAAAAATGTTGTCTGGTCTGCCTCAGGCTAACATGTTTGCTGGTAAAAATGGTTTGCTTAGCTTTCCTAGTTGTTGCTGCTGCTGCTGCTGCTCCTGCTGCGGTTGTTGTTGTTGTAGTTGTTGGTAATCAGGATTTGGCACCAGTCGGCACTTCACTACGCAGACAGCAGGCAGATGCGGCGGCCGTATCAGCTGACGCAAATATTCATCGATTCATTATTCTCCGTCAATAATGAAACTCGTGTGATGTACCCTGTTGAAGTAGACGACAGCAATTAACTAATTTATATCACGTTTATAGAATACGTAATCGTAAACCAAATAACTAATACTAAAAAAAGTAATTTAATTAAGTTAGCTTAGACATAACAATAATAAGTCTAGTAGAAATTCAACATTTAATCCTTATGCCTATGGTCTCAGCAAAAGGATTAAGCCGATTATTTCGAAGGTACATTTTCTTCGTATGGCAGTTGAAATTTGCATATAGTTTTAGCTTTTCAAAAAAGTTAAAGTTTAAATCTGGCCATCTGCATTAAGTTAAAAGAAAATGAGCAGTACATTTTTAATTAGGTAACCAATCAGTTTAAACTGAATTCAATTGGAAAACCCTTTCAACCTATATTTGTAATACGACTCAATGGTTTAGTTAATGCATGTAAGGCCCCAAGTCGAAAATCCTAAGGCACACAAGCAGGCACGCACACCCTAACACTCACACGCACACGCACACGGACACGCACAGGCACACGCACACTATCCCAGCAGTCTAAATGAGCTCACTTAAGCGTTAAACGCTGTAAATCGATCAAGGCGTATCCCCGCAAACATAACTGTAATTAACCAATTTCCGTCATGCCCCCCGTTTCGCAGCCAACGACAAGTTGTTTCCAAGTGCTTTCGTGCGAGCGACTGCTTTATAATTTTGTCGTTCTCGGTAATTATGTTAATTTTTTTTTGTTTTTTTTTTTTTAAGCTAAAAGTGGTGATGGGCTTAAATGGACACGGGCCACAAAAGAGGAAAGTCCCGTGCTGTGCGTTCCTGAGTACGTGTTGATGTCTATGTGTGTATATGTATGCGTCTCGGCCGTGTGCATGTGCCAGCGGCTGTAATCCTTTTGAGAAACAGGAAGCGAAGCTATTATTAGAACCATAAATCAGCATGAAATGAGCAGAACGCCGCAGAGCCAGCAAAGCAGCAACTACAATGAGTGGAGCGCTAACGGAGCTTGGGTAGTTTTTGTTATTGTTCTTGCTGCTGCTGCCGCTGCCGCTGCTACTGTTGCTGTTGTTGCTGTTGTTGCTTTTGCCCGTGGTCCTCTCTGTGCGTATTCGTAGTTGTAAAAAGTGGTCGACTAGTAGGAGAGTCGTATTTGTTGTTGGTGCTGTTGGAGCTGCTGGGAAATGACGTGAGTATGGCAAGGCGTGCGCGACGTAAAATACTCATGAACAACGGAAAGTTGTAAAAAGACAGTGACGAGGCCCGACGATACCGACGCCACAACAACAACAACAACAGCAACAACAACACCAAATAAACACGCACTATATAAAGTATATTGAAGTTGCACTCGTTGAGAGTATAACTGCATCCGAGATACTGGAAAATCCTGTGACTTCAATTCATACTCATAGCACTCCTCCCCGTGTACACTTTTAGCACGAAACATGCATTCAAATTTGCCAAAGATTTGCTATGCCGGTCCCGTTTACCTATTAAACTCTACGTAAGTATGTACAACACACACACACACACATACACACACAAACACGTAGAACGTTACAATTTCACAAGTATGCATATGTATGTGAATGAATGTACATACATATGTATTTATTTACATACCCGAAATTATAGTAGTTGCAGCCTATATAAGTTTAGTTTGTTGCACGCGTCACTCACATAAATTTGTTGAATTTCATTTTAATTTTGCACTTGCATTCAGTTTTTGTCGTCCTACTGCATGCATGCAAAGCACATTTTTTTCTCACACTCTGTTATCCGGCTTGGAACCGTTACTTCGAGTTGTGTAGTGTGCTTTGCACGCGTTTCGTTAATTTTACTATGCACTGTTGTTGCTCTGGTGTAGTTTGCAGTCTTTTGCTTTACACTTGTAAAAATATGCTACAAGATAAAGGCGTTGTATATAATTTGTATTTTATTGGAAATATCAACAAAAATGAAGTGTTTTCATTTGCACTGCCGATGGATCCAACTTTATCTTGTTGCCGTTCAAGGCAGAAATGCAATAACCTCACCTAACGAGCAATTGAAATACACTGATGTCGCCTGGCGACGACTGATGCTGAGAGAGCGCAAATAAAATCTCTATGGATGTTGGCAGCTTCCCCAATCCCCAACCCCAACACCCAAATCAGGCGCAGGACAACATACAAGTTGCAAGGAAGTTGGCTAGAAGCAGGAAATACACATATAAAGGAATACAAGTTATGCTATTATACTGCTAAATAAAAAAGGGAACATTTATATCAGTATATTAAAATAATTTTAAATATATAATCAAAAAGTTACTTTGCAATGCTCTAAAAAAATATTTCATATTCGTTTCATATTTTCAAAAGCCGAGCCAATAATTTCTTACAGTGCCTCTGCAGTTTTTGTGTGAACGGCAAAAACAGCTGTTCGCAATAGCGTTGCCAGACTACTCGTTTCATACTTGCCGGCAGAGCTAAACTAACAAATTGTCTTAACATTTAGTTATTAATTTTTAAAAAATGGCAGGGAATAACGAAAGCAGCAATGCCGAGGCCACAAATGATCACATTGATCTCGCGCTATACCGCAAACTGGTTAAGCAGTTTATAGACATGGTAAGTAGTTGCAGCATGTAAATTATCTATGTAACTACGTATGAATGTGATTGCATGATGTATGATTGTATGTATTTTGCAGCGCCGCTATTCAACCGCTTTGTTTTGGGCCGAAAAGGTAGCCGTTCTAAGCGGCCAGGAGCCGCGCGATATCTACTACCAGGCACAGTGTATGTTTCTATTGGGCGAGTACCATCGCGCGGCTCATACAATTCAGCACTATAAGCTGGAGAAGAGCTCCCTCCCTTGCTTTAATCTGTTGCTGGAGAGTCTCTATGCGGCCAAAGAGTACAACGAAGCGGCAAACATAATACAAATCGTGGAGGTTGAGACAATGACCACGTCCTTGATTAATCAGCCGGTAGATCCGGGCAGCGGCTTCTGTTTGGAGAGCAACAGCGTCTTTGGTGGCGAAGAGAATAATCGGAATGAGCTGCTGGCTTCTATTTTCTTGATGAAGGGCAAGGTATATGAAGCATTGGATAATCGTGGCATGGCCATGGATTTCTTTGTGCAGGCTCTACACAAATCTATATATTGCTTTGAGGCACTGGAAGCGTTGGTGCAGCATGAAATGCTCATGGCTTGGGAGGGTAAATGCTCAAGACAACAACAGTTTTCCTTTCTAACTATTATTTTACTTTACCGCAGAGTTTGAGCTGATGCACCATTTGCCGCTGGCCCAACAATCAAGCGAGGCTGACGCCAAGCTCATTCTAAAGCTATACGAGTCTAGATTGAAAAAGTACTATGAGCTCATTTCAGCGCGGAACGCTGAGGAAATTTCACCGATTGTCAATCCGGATGTGCTCAAGTATATTAAAGAGTTCACCGTACGCGTGCAGCAAACTTGTACAGCGGATACTCAATTGCCCAAGCCATCTGTGCCGAAAACAACAGTGACTCCAAGTCAGTTTATGTCGCCCGCACAAAAGTGAGTATTAGATGAGTATTGTTGTTGGCGTGTTTGTGTTAATTTTATCAATATTTGTAGAGTGCTGGAGGATCTGAAGGCGCCGACATTTTCCTTACAAACGAGCCTGTCACGCGCTTCATCCATGATTGACGCTACGCAGCGTTCGCTTTTTGATGCGTCCAATCGTCGTTGTTCGCGCGAGCATGATATAGACACTTTAATATCGCTTAACGACTGCCTATCCCGAGTGCAGCGCAGCACAGATCTCCTAGCCTCAGAGGCTGAGAAATGTTTTTATGACTGCGATTACAAGCAGAGCCTTAAAATCCTAAATAAGTAAATATGCCTTGCATTAAAACCATATTATTTAGAATTGTTGCTAATGTGATTTGCTTTCAGCTTGCTAAAGGTAGATCCTTTCCACAATAGCGCCCTAACCATACAAATTGCCTGCCTTGTGGAGAATGGTGATTTCAATAGGCTGTTCTATGTGGCGCACAAATTGGTCGATCGGTATCCGGACAAGGCCATTTCTTGGTATGCCGTTGGCTGCTACTATGACATGATAGGCAAAAGTGATCCAGCTCGTCGTTACTTGTCTAAAGCCACATCGCTGGATCGCTTCTATGGTCCCGCCTGGCTGGCCTATGGACATTCCTTTGCCAATGAGAACGAGCACGAGCAGGCTATGGCTGCCTACTTTAAGGCCACCCAGCTTATGCGTGGCTGCCATTTGCCATTACTCTATATTGGTGTGGAGTGTGGACTCACCAAAAATCTCGAATTGGCGGAGAAATTCTTTCTGCAAGCCATGACCATAGCTCCAATGGATGTTTATGTACTGCATGAGCTGGGCGTCATTAAATACGAATATGAGTATTTCGATGGGGCTGCCACAATCTTTCAATCTACCGTTAACATTGTTAAGCAGCGCGCCAAGACCAATAATGAAGAGGTTTCGGCACGGTGGGAGCCGCTTTTTGTAAATCTAGGTCACGCCTGTCGCAAAATACAAAAATTCGAGGAGGCGCTATACAATTTTCAATTTGTAAGAGCAGTGCGCTTTGCGTTTTTTCATGTTCCTAATGAGTTGTTTATTTTTGTAGGCGCTTTTGCTGAAACCCCAAAGCGGCACTACATACACATCCATTGGCTTTATACATGCCCTACTTGGCAACTTGGACGAGGCAATTGAGTATTTCCACAAGAGCTTAGCACTAAATCGTGACTGCATTGTCACCTCCACAATATTAAAGGAGTGTATTGAGGATTTAATGGATGATACCGCCACCATTGATGAGATTTGCAGCAAGGCACTGAGAGATGTGACTGAATCCATAACGGCCAGCAGTCGGCGCGTGCTCAACGCAGATAAGTTAAGTGGCATCAAAATGAACTTGAAATTCGATGAGGAGGAAGAGCTCTCAAATTCAGACTCAAATATGGTTGTAGAAATGAGCTTCGATACCTAGAGGATCAACGAACAAATTAAATTCCACGAACATGTTTTTTGTTAATGACTCATTGAATAGTCCCAATTACAATAATTTGATAGGTGCTGCAAACAGCGGCTGCCACCTGCACTTGAACCCAATTCATGCACACGGCTTACACAGCTGTTTTGGCTAATGATCCAAAAAGAGCATGGGAATTTTTAAAATGTTTTTCCCATATCTATTTGAAGCTGCCGCCGTGCTGTGTTTTATTTACATTGTACTAAGTATTTAAGTATGCGAATTGCTCTTCTCAAAATCATTGTATTCTCGGCTATCCGCTAGAAAATCGTTTTTGTGTTTCTCAATTACAAGAGTTATTATGTTTTAGATTCCGTGAATTTTAAACACATATTTTTCAGTTTTGCTTAGTTTTTTGAGTTCGCTTAGTTTCAAACTGTTCCTCAGTTCAGAGTCGCCTCATTAAATGTAGAATATGTTAAGAATTACATTTACTTATGCTTAAGAAATTAAATGGTTTTTATAGCTGCCTGCTGATATTTCCACTCTAAATCACAGCGGCATTATAAACGAATTGTGGCATATAAATATAACTTGCGAAAAAGGTCAGCCCGATAATGCTTATCGGTTATTGTTATGTGCGAAAAACTAAAAACTACATTAAGATAATGTCATTAAACTTTGCGTATGCAAACAAACTACTGATACTGTTTATGAAAGCAATTTCACCGTAAAAAACAAAAACAATGATATAGCACTTGTACTGTGAGCATTACCCAAATATTTATCCACCAATAAACGCGTGTGACGAGTCAAGACGATGACGACAACAACAATGTCGACCGCCCGTCTGAAGGTCTGTTGGTAGAAAAAAAGCCCGTTGCCGTCTGATAAAAGCGGGCACGTCTGATTATACTCTGCAGAGCTGAGTATATATATCCAGTCGATTCCACAACGAAGCACAGTCAAGCTACAGCCAGCAACCAAACAATTATCCAATCAATCTATCCAATATGTGCAGACTTCCTTTGCTATTCATTTTGGGTCTGGCATGCGCACAGGCAGTGCCGCTGGTATCCTACGACGACATTGACGACACGGAGGCCATTGAATTGCCAGGCATTGAAGAGCCATCGGCGGCTAGTAAGGACATCATTGACTTGAGCTCCTATGGCAGTGCCATGTATGGCACTCCCGATCAAGAGCTGACAGCTGCCCTAGTGGGCAATTTCAGCGCCGACACTGACACAGTTAATCCCGAGGAGTTGGGCAGCTATCTTGAGGGAGACATACTCGTGCCACAGTCACCGATTACCATGAAAAATGGCCTGACAACACAAAGTTCGCGCTGGCCCAACGGTGTGGTGCCATACGAAATCCGCGGCAGCTTCAATGCCCGCGACATGGCTACCATACAGGGCGCCATAGAGCAGTATCACAAGCGCACTTGCATCAGATTTGTGCCGCGCGGCAGTGAACGGGATTACATTTCAATTGTGAGCGGCAACTCGGGCTGTTGGTCATCAGTGGGTCGTGTGGGTGGCAAGCAGGAGGTGAATCTGCAGTCGCCTGGCTGCTTAAGTCGACCCGGCACAGCCATACACGAGCTGATGCACGCCCTTGGCTTTTTACACGAACAGAATCGCATGGAGCGTGATGGCTTTGTAGCTATCCAATACAGGAATATTCAATCCGCCGCCGTGAGCAATTTCGAGAAGGCCGCCAAAACGGAAGCATTTGGAATCCCCTACGATTACGGAAGCGTTATGCACTATTCAGCGAATGCCTTCTCCACCAACGGGCAGCCGACTATTGTGGCAATGGTGAGTTGAATGAGCACCACGATATTCAGCATATTGTAAGCAATTCTTTTTTATAACACACAGCAATCGAACGGTGCTTCTAAAATGGGTCAGCGCAACGGATTCTCCGAATTCGATGTGGATAAGCTAAATCGCATGTACGACTGCGGCTATGTGGGTGGATCTGCGCCAGAGATTGGAGCTGGCGTACCAGCGCCTGCCCCTGCACCAGGAGTTCCAGCGCCAGCTCCTGCTGTTCCCGGTGGAAATCCCATCGTTGATAGTTTTCTCAGCGGCCTCATCAGTGGACTGGGTCTTGGAGACGGCGAGGACCAAAAGGCCACTGAAGCTAGCAACTAGACCAAAGAATCTGTCACATTCATACGTTCACAAACGCGACCAACTATTTAATGCATAATCCATACAAACTTAGTCTAGTATTAATTATCATGAATCTCTACCTGATCAAAGTATATAAGAATAAAAACTAGCCCCAATTGCATAAACAATAAGTTTAAAGTTTCTTCTCTATTATTTTATTGGCTGGCTCGACGTCCGGGCCTATTAAAATAAAAAGTTAAAAAAATGTTTAATTTTCTACATTATATTTCGGCTGCACATCGGCAAACTGTCTTCAGGGCAATTACACGTGCGCGCTTTTCGACGTGGAGATGGCTTCTACAAAAATATGAAGTGTTGTAAAACTATTAAAAAACTCTCAGTATTTTCAGATATCTCTAAGATGTAGGAAATTTTTAAAGGGTTTTTTGTCTAAAAATGAGGTTCCTTTTAAGTGAAATATCAGGAGTTGATTTGATAATATATTTAATTTAAACATAATTCCGTTAACACATTTAAAAATTTTAAGTATTCCCAAATTGATCACATGTACTATCTATTTATTTTGTAAATACATTCTTTCTGGGTAATATACCAATATTATTAATTAAAATACTTAAAAGAATCTAATCTTTTCTAAATAATCCTTGTTATGCTTTTAAATAAAACTCTGAAAACTTTCTGATTTGCCATATATCTCTAAATTCAAAGTAATTGTTAGGCAAACGCAACTTTTATCCTTTTAAAAATATTATAATGCCTAAAATTCGGATTCTTTCAAGTATTGTTTCAGGATTAGATACATAACAAATATACATACATAATTTAAATGTGATTTCTTTAAGACATTAAACACTTTTAAGTATTCCCAAATTTATCAAATGTACTTCTTGTTTTTTCTTAGTAGGTCATTTGCATATATTACACATTCAAAAAACTTACGGACTTAAAAACTCAATAAAACAGTTTAAAAATGAATTGCATATGGCTCGACTGATATCAGCAATGGGTCCTACTGTGAAGGCTGTATGAATATTAGGTGTGTTGACCCTCTTTAAAGCATCCATTGTTATAAGAATAGCTTTTTATGTCTAATATTAACTAGCATTATATGATTATAAATCAGAGGCAAAAGAGCTCTCGTCTAGTTCCATATGCCTATAAACGCATAAAGCAGAAAGGTCAGAATGATAAGGCTTATCGGTTAAAGAACCCCTCAGCTACGCAAAACTTAAATCTTGACGATAAAATGCGGAAATAATTTCTAAGAGAGCGAGACAGCTATGAATAGAGAGTGGAGCGTCCACAGTCTCTATTCTTAAGGGTTTAGTATTTGCATATGAGTACCTAAAAATATATACATTTATTTAAAAAAAAAAGTATGTTTATTGAGACGAAGTGAAGACAATTCGACGTGCAGAATCACTTGACAGTTGAATGTCAACCGGTAAAATATGTTCGTGCAATAAAAGCTGATAACATCTGCCGCGTCAAAGAACGTAACATGAATTTAGATATAAAAGCCCGCTCTCCGCTAGAGCTAGAACATAGTTTGGCTAAAGTTGGCAATCAAGTAGATAAAACATGCACAGATTTATTTTGTTCTCAGTCCTGGTTCAAGCAGTTGTCCAGGCAGTGCCGTTGATATACCACGAGGAAACGACCAAATACGTCAACGACGACCCAGCTCCGCGGAGCAAGGACATCATAGACTTGAGCTTCTATGGCAGCAGCTTGCTTGGCAAGCCGGATCAGGAGCTAACAGGCGCTCTGGTCGGCAATTTCAGTGCCGACACGGAGGATGTGAATCCTGAGGAACTGGGTAGCTATCTTGAGGGAGATATGCTCGTGCCAGAGACGGCGATTACTATGAAAAATGGCCTTATCACACAGACTTCACGCTGGCCCGGCGGTGTGGTGCCGTACAAGATACGAGGCAACTTTAACGCATTGGAATTGGCTGTCATTCAAGGGGCCATCGAGGAGTACCACAGGCGCACCTGCATCAGATTTGTGCCGCACAGCGGAGAGAGGGACTACATTTCTATTATCAACGATTGGTCGGGCTGTTGGTCAGCAGTGGGACGCGTAGGTGGGGAGCAGAAAGTTAATTTGCAAACACCTGGATGTCTGAGACGGAACGGCACAGCGCTCCACGAGCTGATGCATGCATTGGGCTTCCTGCACGAGCAGAGCCGCAAGGAGCGTGACGACTATGTGGCTATCCAGTACACGAACATACGCTGGAGAGCTCTGAGAAACTTCAGGAAGGTGGGCAATACTGAAGGATTCGGAGTGCCCTACGATTATGGCAGCGTAATGCACTATTCAGGCAGAGCCTTCTCCTTCAATGGCCAACCGACTATTGTGGCCAAGGTCAGTTGGGCGTAAATATATATATGTATGTAGACGCTAACTAATATACTAATTTACAGCAAGCGGTTGGCACTTCCCTAATGGGTCAGCGTTTTGGATTTTCTGATTTGGATATAGAAAAACTGCATCGGATGTACGATTGCGGTGCTCAGGAAACAACAGTGCCTGCAACAGAAGCTACGACCTTCACCACAGTCTCTGAGAATTCAACAACAACTACGACAGCTGCTAGTCCCAATCCTGGAGTTGAGGGTTCCCACAGCACTCTGTCGGGACTTGTAGATGGCCAAAAGGAGTTGGGTAGAGCACCGGATCAGAGATTATAAGCTGTGTGCACATAATTATTTGTAAGCTATAACCAAATAAGAGAGAGCCTCCATAGATCTATGGGATAATTCGAACAGTAGAAGTCTAAGCTAGGTAATTTTGTAAACTAGAAAATAAAGTGTGGTTAACTTAATTTAATTGAATTTAATTGGCCATGACATATTATTATTATTTAACGTAGGCAACCCCTACCACTGAGTGGTTCTTCAACTTAGATATTTCGCTTGGCGGCGAGCATCCTGGAGCGGGGCAAGCGGCACTGGCTAATGCTATGGAGGCGATATTGCATTTCCGGTTGCGTGATCTTCTCGTAGAGCTTCTGTTTGGCCTCCTTGATAGTGTGAATGGCAACACCATCACCGCCATCGTCCATATTGAAGGCTTCGCCCTCGGCGCACTCGGGACATTGTTGGGTGAGCACAATGTCATTGAGATCGGTGGGCAGTTCACAGATCTTCTCGATCTGCTTGACCACATAGTCGATGTTGCCCTCGTCTTGGCGCTCAAACACATATACACTGGCCACAATGTCCTGGACGCGTGTCTCCAGCAGCCTGAGAAAGCGTTCCACGTTCACCAGATTGACGTGCGTGTGATCGCCCAGGAGATCATTCAAAGGCGAAGTATCCACCGAGCACATATCGCAGAGCATTTCAACGCCCTGCAAAAGATTCTCGAGACGCGTGTCATTGCTTTCGCGCGTCTTGTGGAGCTCCAAGTTCGATGCCTGCTTCTTGCGCACCTGCTGCTCGAGGGAGTTGATCAAATCGATCTGATCTTGCAGCGTGTTGGTGTTTTCGCGTTTCAGATCGATAATATCCTCGAACAGGCGATTCACCGAGTTGTTAAGCAGCGTAATATGATAGCTCATCTCGTTGGCATAGTTGAAGAACGAGTAATAGAGACTCTCCTGCTGCTGGAACTTCTCGATTACCTCCTCCACATTGCTGGAGTTGGTGTAATCGAGTATCTTCTTGAGCACCGAGTTGTATAGATTGATCTTCTTGTTATGTTTACGACGGAATTCATCGCGACGTCTATACTCCTTGTCTGGTAGATCGGCCAGCACCCTCTCCCTGCCCTTGCACTCCACGAAGGCCGTGTTGTCCGCATCGGCAGCCACTTTGCGCATAATGCTTTGCAGCTCAATGCGACGCAGCTCACGCTCCTTGGACTCGCGCTTGGTTATCTTATCGATTTTCTCGTATACATCAATGCACCCATCAAAAGTGTTCAGTGCATACTCGATGAGATCTATCAGATACTTCTTGTCGCTGTTAAGTTTCTGAACCATCTTCGTGTACGAATCGTTGAAGAACGTGCGATGATTGAGTATGCGTATGAGTTGCTCACGCAGCTCGGCATTGGCTGCCGTAAAGCCGCACTCCTGGCGAACGCCCACCTCTAGCGAGTTCTCCAAAATGACCATCTTCTTGCGCACTTTGGCCACATGTGCCTGGTGCTGTTGTTCCGGGACCGTCAATCGATTGAGATTGTAGATCTGTTTGCTCACACGACTGATTTCGCGCTCCATATTGCATATGGATGTCTTTAGCTTGGTTATATCCTCCGCCAGGTTCTCCTGGCATTCCACATGGCAACGTATCTGCCCCAAATAGCTTTTGTCCTTTTTGATGTGCGTTGTGCCGCCGGCCACCCAAATTTGAGCGCGCAGATCATTCTTCTCCTCCTCGAGACGATCGATGGTATTTTCATAGCTGGCATCGATGATCGTTTCATTGCGCGATTTCAGCTTGCTGGACAGCAGCTTCTTGTACTCCCGCTGTCGTTTGCCAAGCTCACGGTGCTTCAGCAGATAACCCTCAAGGAATGCAGTTTTATTGAAGGGCTCGGTATCCATTTTGTGTTCAAATAGCGTAACTTTTCTGAATTTGCAAAATAACCAAAATCGTGAATATGCTACTCCAGTGTGTTGTAAAAATAAATTAATTTAAATGTACATATATCAATGCTCTAGTAGCTCCGACGCTGTTGAGTTAATTCGCACGACTAACTTCAAAATTCTACAAGCTCTGTCTTCCAAAACAAAACCTACTTGCTACAAACAAAAATTGACATTGCCAGCAGTCAACACAAGGTAATCAAGGGATTTCAAGAAGGTATGCAGATGTTTATACAGGTGAAATGTTTGATAATAACATTATTGGACCTATACACAATTGTAAATTATTAATTCATATTTACTTGAAATACAAAATAACAACTATTTACTTGTGCTTACGGACTCACCTGTTGTAGACGAACTCTTTTATGAGCCCATCAATGAAAAAAAGGATGAGCAGATATCTTTTTTATTAGGTTAAATACGCAGCTTGCTGAACCTTACTTGAAATAGTGAGAATCGCGTAGTAGAGCAATATTTATTTGCATTTTCAGCTCATAAATGCATACACACATGCATGTGCATGTACTCAAAAACACACAAACAAACATGCATGTATACGATTGCAAAATGTTTAGCATATAATAAGACCTAGTTATGTTAATAATACGTACAAGTTTTTTCAATAGCAGCGTTTAAATTTATGCCGCCTTCTCCGCCAAAGCCACCATCTTCTCCCATACTTAACTGCCGCCTCCTCCATATGAATCCGCCTCTTCCAATATGAAAGCCGCCGTCTTCTCCACAGTTGAAGCCGCAGTCTCCTCGATTATTAAAGTCACCATCTCCTTCATAGTTGGAGCCGTCTCTTTCCACTTGAAGTGAAGCCTAAGGACTTACTTGAATTTATGAGCATTGGCTAGTCGGGTTTTAGTTAAGAATACATTTTCTTTTAAATATTGCTATACATACACATGCATACATATAGCCGTATGTAAATAAAAACCAAACATAGATGCATAAAGCGGCTATTCCTCAGCCTTGCCGGTGGCAAGTTTACTGTCCACCATTTCAAATATACATCCAGTTGCTGCCTATGGAAAGCTTAAGTCTACACTAAGGCTATGCCAGGATTACTGACCAAGCATAGCATGACCAAAATAGTAACGGTCAGATTATTTTTCAAAAGCACAGGCTGCTATGAGCCTTGATAAGACAAACCCATATCCCATATCATTTTTTTTCTGTGCCTAAAAAAAAAAAATAAACTTTTCAAAAATGTATTAATTGGTTATAGCTGCACAGTGAAAGAGGTATACATCCTTAAAAATATAAATTTCTTATTTGATGAATTTGGAAGATTTTCCAATTATTGCTGCGATATACCAGAGCTCTCCAAAGCCCGAAATATTTTAAATATAGACCAGATATAGGCGGCAGTTCGCAAATCATTGCACAGCTCAAACTTATTTGCTGTGGCCTTAATTCCAGCGCCTGACGATTCCATAACCGTTTGTAGAGCCGCATCCACAATGTCAGCCTCCTTGGTGCAGTCACGTATCTCCTGAAGGCGTTTGTTTGGCACGATTTCCGGCTGTGGTTGGGATGGGTAAAAATATGAGTTAACAATCAAAATCGATAGATGGTGGATGGACTTACGAATTCGCCCTCGTTACAGCGATTAAACGATTCGTTGATCGAATTGACGACTCCGTGAATTAACTGCGAGGTTATTTTTGAGTTCATTTTGCCATACGACACATGATTGATATTCTTCAGATATTCAAAATAGGATACAGTGACACCGCCAGCATTACAATAAAAATCTGGTACTATTAAAACCCCTTTGTCCAGCAGAATCTTTTCGGCTGCTGGCGTGGTAGGGCCATTAGCACCTTCCAGTATTAATTTGGCTTTGATATCCTTTGCATTCTCACTGGTAATGACCTTTTGCGTGGCACACGGCATCAATATATCACAATCCGCCGTTAAAAGACTCTCCTTAGATTCCTTGGCTTTCGAATAGCCCTTGATGCTTTTCTTTTCCGCCTTATATTTCATCAGATCCTAAGAGTGTGCTTATTAGCTAAACAACTAGCCAAACGATCGCCTATTGATACTCACATTGACATCAATCCCATCTGTGTTGGTCAGTGCAAAATCAACCTCTTGAACGCCAACCACTTTAGCGCCTGCATCATGGACGAACTGAGCGGCAAAAGATCCAACATTGCCGAAACCCTGGACAATGACCTTCTTGTCTTTCCAGCCAGTCTCAAATCCAATTAAATCCATCCACTCCTTATCTTGCAGGAACAAATCGCCTGCCTTCCACACTCCTCGGCCAGTTGCAGCGAATCGTCCATTGATGCCGCCAATGTGCACAGGTTTTCCAGTCACAATTGCTGCTGCATTTATGTCTTTATGACCAAATGTCTTCATATACTGATCTACTAGCCAGGCCATCTCTCGCGGACTGGTATTGACATCTGGGGCGGGTACATCAATACCGGGCCCAATCATGTTGCGCTTCAAGAGCTCCATGGTATACCGACGTGTAATCGTCTGCAATTCCTTTACTGTGTACTTCTTGGGATCGATGCGAATACCACCCTTGGATCCACCAAAGGGTAGATTAACACAGGCGCACTTAAAAGTCATAATAGACGCTAAGGCCTTCACCTCATGCTCGTCCACATCCATGGCAAATCGAATTCCTGAGGGATACAAGTAGATGTAGATATATCAATAAATTGATCAAACGTTCCGGGCAGTTCTTCCATGATACTTACCACCCTTGAGAGGCAGACGATTTCGCACATGATGTGCTCTGTAGCCTGTTATAATCTCATAGGAACCGTTGCTTCTTATAATAGGAAAGCTTACCTCCAGCGAGGTATTCACATTTCCAATTAGATTTAAAATGGCAGACACACGTGCCTGCTTCTCTTCAGGCTTGAAATATGGATACTGGTCCATCTCTTTTACCAATTCTTTTTCCATGATCTGGGCAGCCTTGTGATAATAGTATAGTACCATTGCCGAAAACTCGGGATCCTTGGCATCCGCGACCTCCTTCAGATTGTCTGGTATCTTGTGCTCATAACGCTTTTGGACTTGTGGCAGTGCGTGGCAGCGTCCACTTAAGAGAACATTGGTTATACCCCGGAGCATTTTTTTAAAAAATAAATATAAATATCGAATCAAAAATTTTGTGTTGACTGTTCTGGTAAAATATTAGTTGTAAATAGAATCATTTCAATTACGATTACATTAAATATTCCTATGTTTACTAGATCAATAATATTAACAACCGATTCGTTGCGTTGTGCGTTGTGTTACGTGCGACACGAGTCGCAGAGTTGAAAAGCGAACGCTAACGACGACTATATGCTAAGACTATCTATTTGCTAAATGGGCCTAGTTAGTTGAGCGAAATCGAATCGATTAAGGTGTATAAGCACATGTTAGTCTAGCAGGGATAGAGAAGTTTAATTGGTTAGTCAACCCGGAAGAGTCGATATTAGCTGCAATAAACTTAGGAATAAATATTACACCAAGCATGGCTCTTCGATTGTTTAAAGAAGTCAGATTATTCATCAGAAATCTGCTGGAGTATGACGGTAACCGCACACGAGGATACCAATTTAAACGAAGAAGGGATTTAGTTCTGTCTTGATGAATAGAATATTCTGGCGACCAGATACATCCAGGTATACTCTAGAATAGGTCGTACCAAAGATGCATAGAGGATCTCTGTCGAGTACGATGAAACTCAAAACAAACCAAGGTCGTAACATGAGAGTCGAATTTAAGTTTATGATCAAGAATGACCAAGAATTATCCCTCCGTCTTTAAGCCGCCTCTCTGTCTGTATGATCGCCTGTCTACAAAGTGATCGAAGCTTAAACTTTTATCGAGTATCTTGAGCAGAGTGGAGAATAATAAGATGGGTGATTAGCCCGTTAAAATGCTTTTTGCAACTTTACAAATGAGTTTTTAAAGTCATGGAGCGTGTGGAAGCACATCTTGATAAATAAATACATTGTGTGACATCACCTTTCACTTTTCTAAAACCTCCACCATCTACTGATTTAATGATCATTCCCTTCTTAAATATAAAACTCAAGCTTTTAATGGTTAATTATTAAAATACAATTTTCACTGCTGCGATATGCCGGAGCTCTCCAAAGCTCGGAAAATTTTAAATATCGACCAGATATATGCAGCAGTTCTTAAATCGTTGCACAGCTCGTATTTGTGGGCTGCAACCTTGATACCAATGACCGAAGATTCCATAATTGTTTGTAGAGCCGCGTCTACAATGTCGGCCTCATGAGTGCAGTCCCGAATCCTCTTCAGCGGTTCATTTGGCTTGACCTCGGGCTGTCAGAGAATTTGATAGAGAACTTCTTTAATTACAATTCAGTGCTTAAACTACTTACGAATTTACTATCGCATTTACTAAATGATTCATTGACAGAGTTTACGATCTCATAAATTAGATGTGATGATCTCTTCGAAGACATTTTACCGTATGTAACATGGTTAATGTTTTTTAGATATTCAAAATAGGATACAGTGACGCCGCCGGCATTACAATACAGATCTGGAACGATCAAGACCCCTTTGTCCAACAGGATTTGTTCGCCAGCTGGCGTAGTAGGCCCATTAGCACCTTCCAATATCAATTTGGCCTTGATATCGGCAGCGTTCTCACTGGTAATGACTTTTTGTGTAGCACATGGCATTAATATATCGCACTCTGCAGTGAGGAGATTATCCTTTGTTTCCTGGGCGTTTGGGTAGCCCTTGATGGTTTTCTTTTCTGCCCTATATTTCATCAAGTCCTACAGGAACGCGCTCTTGATCTTATTACCACTAACAAACTCATTATACTCACATTAATATCGATACCATCCTTGTTAATTAAAGAGATATCAACCTCCTGAACGCCAATTACTTTAGCGCCTGCTTCATGGACGAACTGAGCGGCAAAAGAACCAACATTGCCGAAACCCTGGACAATGACCTTCTTGTCTTTCCAGCCAGTCTTAAATCCAATTAAATCCATCCACTCTTTATCTTTCACAAACAGCTCGCCCGACTTCCACACTCCTCGGCCAGTTGCCGCGAATCTTCCATTGATGCCGCCAATGTGCACAGGTTTTCCAGTCACAATTGCTGCCGCATTTATATCTTTATGACCAAATGTCTTCACATACTGATCTACTATCCAGGCCATCTCTCGCGGACTGGTATTGACATCTGGGGCGGGTACATCAATACCGGGCCCAATCATGTTGCGCTTCAAGAGCTCCATGGTATACCGACGTGTAATCGTCTGCAATTCCTTTACTGTGTACTTCTTGGGATCGATGCGAATACCACCCTTGGATCCACCAAAGGGTAGATTAACACAGGCGCACTTGAAAGTCATAATTGCTGCTAAGGCCTTCACCTCATGCTCGTCCACATCCATGGCGAAGCGAATTCCTGAGGGAAGTGAATCAAACAGCTCTGCATTCTAGATTTCGGTACTTACCACCCTTGAGAGGCAGACGATTTCGCACGTGATGCGCTCGATAGCCACTGATTATTTCATAGGTACCATCCTTTCTTACAATGGGAAAGTTCACCTCCAGCGAGGTACATACGCTTCCTATCATGTTCAAAATGGCATTTACTCGTGCCTGTTTCTCCTCGGGCTTGAAATAAGGATACTGGTCCATCTCTTTGACCAAATCCTTTTCCATGATCTGGGCGGCCTTGTGATAGTAGTACGATATCATGTCTGAAAACCCGGGATCCTTGTCTGTTATAACCGATTTCAGCTTCTCAGGCATTTTGTGCTCGTACCGCTTCAGTATAGGAATAAACCCACTGCAAAGTCTATTTCGACTAAATACTAGGCGCCGATACATTTTCGTTTGATATTTTATATATTGAATTTTGCGTTTTCTAGAACAAACCAGACATTTTTAAAACTGACGTGATTGTAAATATTGTATTGTGTTGCTCCTACTAAGTTGCTACAATATTTCGAAGTTAATTTTATAATATTTTTGGATTTTGTTTTATTGTATAAATTGCTCTACATAATACGTGGCTACAGGCTACGAGCTAGGCTTAAATATTTTATAGCTATACACAAATGTAAACATATGTTGAATGGTCAATTCTTAACGCATGGAAAACTCTAAGCAGCCGGTAATTAAAAAAAAGTAACTAAGAGTATGCTATGTAGAGTTGCATTATACCTATACAGAGTTTATTGGTCATACTAACATATCTACATATGTACATACATACATACAAACATATATGTACATATGTCCCGTATGCGTACTTAACTGTGGTGCCGTTTGACGTTTGTAAAGTTTGTGGGTTCGCCCGGAAGCGCAGTAAAGTGAATATATATAGGATAGAGGATCCTTTTAATATATGTATTTATATATATGTATATATATGTATTTATATAACTTAGTTGTACCAGAAGCACAGATTACACATAAATATGATAGACTTATATATAAGCCTTAGTATTATTGGTTTTAAAATTATAATTTGTAATTATTATTTATGTACACGCACACACAACTTTAGAACTAGAAAAAAGCGACCCCGTTTGCAAAATGAAAAGTAAAAATTTAACAAAAATGTAGCTTTTAATATCACTTTGGGGACATGCACTCGTTCTCTTATGGCCTCTTTTACGATGGTTACAATTGGTAGCATATAGAACTTTAATTCGACAACAATCGCATTGCACACAAAAATGTTCGATAATTTAATTCGCTTCATTCAATCCGGACGAGAGCTTCATTCAAATCGCGCTGTATTAATGCATATTGAAACTGGTTTGCTTGATTCATTGATATTTCAATGCTATAGATTAAAGCCTTAGTCAGCTACTTAGTGAATAAACTAAAGGCTAGCGTATTTTCAATTAATTTCAAATTAATTCAAAAGTCTAATATTTTTACATAATAATTACAAAGTGATTACGACGGCCTAATACACACACATTAATCTCGTAGCAAGATCGCAGGTATTGCTGCTGCTTAAAATTTAACATCACGCTTGGAAACAATAATTCTCAAAAGTATCTTTTCCCATTGAGTACTATAATTTGTGGGCTTTCGATCGCACTGCAGATCAAATCTTATCGGCTGTCGCATTTCAAGCAGCTTCCGTGCTGCTTGACTGCTAGTCGACGTCCTTCTTCTCGATCTTCAGGTCGAATTTGGCAACCAGCTCCTCGGGCGTGTGTCTGTAAAGGGCATTTTTGGTTAGTCTCATTTTGTCCACAGTTTTATTGTTGCGATTGATAACTCACCCCACCAGATTCTGCAGATCGCATACGAAGCGATAGACATAGCGCTTGCCCGCCGTCTTGTGTATGATGTTCTTATCATAGTAATAGCGCAGACCTCGGCTCAATTTTTCGTAGTTCATCTTGGGCTTGTTTTTGCGTATGCCCCAGCGACGCGCCACCTATCGGACAATAGATGTAATAAAGATAATATTGAGTAAAGATTTAAATTAGCAACCATTCGACGTGCATTTACCTCATCGGGATCGGTTAGCTTGAACTCCCAGCCATCGCCCGTCCAGGAGATGAAACTTTGACAGGTCTTGTCCAGCAGCAATTCCAGCAGAAATTGCCACAGCTGTATTGGCCCGGAGCCTGTAAAACAGGGCACGCCACCCTGCGTTGTGTAGCCGCCCAGCAGCGTTTTGTCCAGACCCAATGTGGTCATATATGCCGCCGGATGCTGATGAGCATGCGCGCCCCATTGATCCATGTTCGGTTGGGCGCCCATCGTTGGGAACTGCGCATCGTACGGCGTAAACTCTGGCGGAAATGAGTCATGGAAACGTCTATTATACGAACTGTAAAAGTCCGGACTCGAATCCATGTAGCCATTGCTGTTGGTGCTGCCGCTGCCATTGCCCCCACTGGAAGCCTGGCTCTGATGCTCCTGCGCCGAAAGCGTGCTGTGATAGTCGCTATCATCGCCGCCACCAGCAGAAGCGCCCCCACCGCCGCCCGGATTGCCCCCTCCACCACCACTATAGTGTCCGGCGGCCGCTGCTGCTGCCAAATGTGCGGGCAGTCCATAGCTGCTGAGATCTGTTGGATCGTTTTGAGCATTCGACGCGTAGGCGGCGTTGCCGCCGTTGGCGGACTGTGTGCCCGGCTCCTCTTTTAGCTGATGTTGGTAGATAGCCGCCATGGCTGTCATGTAGTTAACATTGTTGTTGTTGTTGTTGTTGTTATTATTATTATTATTATTATTGTTGTTGTTGTTGTTGTTATTACTGCCCGCATTAGCATTGTTGTTGCTGTTATTGTTGCTGCCGCTGCTGCTGTTGTTATCGGGAGCATTTTGCTGCTGCACGCCAGGCGGCAGCATGTTGTTGTTGTTGTTGTTGCTGTTGTTGCTGCCAGTGTTGTTGCTGTTGCCATTGACATGCTGTTGCGATTGCTGCGGTGGCGGGCTGCTGTTGGTGCGATCGTGTGCGTTGCTGTTGTTGTTGTTGTAGCCTGCAAGATAACAAATAAAATATGTAGAAATTTTATTGATTAGCCAACGGAATTTTATTTTAAGTTGTATAACGAGCGAATCATAACGAAAATCTCGTGATGACCCACAAAAATAAATACACTCCAACTTGTAGAAGGGCTCATTATTTTTTACATTTTTTTAAAGCGCAAGGTTCCAAGCTTACAAAGTTGTTGAACAATAAAATAATTTATCTTCTTTAAGTTGTAAATATTTTATGTTTATTAAAAAGAACGATAAATAAAGATATATTTAATCAACTCAAGCAACAATCTACAGATATATAAATGAATGTAAAGCTTTCAACTCCAGACTATTAATATATATCCTTTGAATTACATACGTTCCGAATCCTTAAAGATCTATTTGTTTTATTTGTATTTGCTCTGAAGACATTTTAGCATCAAATGGGGCGTCTCTGACACGAACACAATTCGAGGGCAGCCGCTTCGGAAGCCAATCAAAATTCGAAGCGCACACCAATACGAATGCCTGTAGCCGCAATAGATACAAAACACAGATACACACGCATACCGACGCATACCGCCGCATACACACACATACAGGCGAGCGAGTTGAGCTACCCTCTCTCAATCTAATGTGGCCTGCGAGCGCACGCTACATTAATTGTAAATACGTCGAAATTTAACACGTTTCAACGAGTGTGTACGTACGAATGCGTATGTGTGCATTGGTATCTGTGGGATACGAAAACCTGTTGCACACATACACACATATAAGCATTCGCGCTGCTTCTCTCGCTCGCTCCAACCCGACGAGCAACTAGCTCAATCTCGCTTACTCGCTCGCAGCGGGCGAAAGCTCTGCGCGTTCTCCCATTCGCTCGGCGACGGTATTGCGCAGATACAAAGATACAAAACGCTGCCCGTTGGCTGAGGCAACGGGCGGCACTACAACAAAGAGTTGGGTGCCTCCCACGGTTATCCACACAGTGGCACAGCATCTCAGCCAGGCTAACATGTATCTGCGAGTAGTGCATCTGTGTGTCTAAACATCTATCTATCCATGTATCTAACTTTTAGTTAAGTCAACCTACGCGCAAGTAAAGCAGAACATTTTGTTGCTGGTCGCATTGGGGCATTTATTGGCCGCTCCATCTCCTCCCCCTACATTCAACTTGTTGCGTGTTTGTTGTTGTTGTTGTCGTTGTTTTGGCTTGTTGTTGTTGTTGTTGTTGCGGTTGCTTGCGGGCGTCACACAAACAAACACTTGCAAGCAAATTACAATTTAATTATGCGTTGAGGGTTGTGCGCACATCTTTGAGCTACTTTTCACACTCCAACACCTCGATTGTAATTAAAATTGTGCGCCATTTGATGTCCGCAAATATTTGACTAGCTTTGTGCCCTACCTGAGCTAAAGAAGTTGACATCCGAGTCCGTGTAGTAGGCATTGCCCGTTGCGTGATGCGACGGCGGCGAATAATCGCCCACAAAGGGCGTTATATCATTGAAGTAGCCCAGGCCCAATGAAGCCGCTGTCGAGCTGCTTAAGGCGCCCGCCAGGCTGCCAATGCCGACACCGGCGCCGACGCTGCCAGCGCTGGCAAAGCTATGCGACGAGGCGTTCGAGGAAGCGCTGGAGCTGGAGCCGGAGGATGAGGAGGCCGTGTTGCTGCCTGTGCTGCCGCCGGACAAGCGATGTTGCTGCTGCTGCTGCTGCTGTGGCGTAGGTGAGACATAATGCGTATGTTGCTGATGTTGCTGGTGTTGCTGTTGCTGCTGCTGCTGCTGCTGAGGGTGTTGCTGATGTTGCTGCTGTGGCTGATGATGATGCTGCTGCGGCTGCGGCGGCTGCTGCTGCGGCTGCTGCGCTGGCAAGACATGCTGCTGATGTTGCTGCAGATGCACCGTTTGCTGTGGCAAATGATAGTTCGAATAGTTCTCATAACTTTGTAGCACCATATTTTTCGTTGTTGTATAGTTGTAGTTTGGCGCCGACTGGCAATTGTTGTTGCTAATGTTGCCGCTCCTGCTGGCTGTGTAATGCTGCAAGTTCCTAAATTGTTGCTGCTCGGCTAATGCTAATGCTGCTGCTGATGCTGTTGCCTTGTCGTTGTCCGACGCGTTTGCTGCACTGATTATGGTGGCATTTACTAGGAACGCAGAGGGCGGCATTTCTTCGCGTTTTCCAATTGATCAATTGTCAAAAACTGAATGTTAAAAATGCACGTCATTGACTTTTTGAATGGTCCACACAATAATGTTTCTTGGCTATATATACTAAATGCTCTTCTATACAAATCAAAACTGCGGGATCCGCACAACTGTCAACCCAATTGACAACTTTTGGAATAGCCACACACACACACACACACACAAGCACACACATGAATTGTAAGTGGATTGGACTGTGGTACAGCTGTCTTATGCTGGTGGTTCTTGCAGTTGTATTAAAATTGATTTCACTTTTGGGTAATATATGAGTATTTTAATTTTTGCACTGCCACTGCTCCACGCTGCTGCTGCTGCTGTTGCTGCTGCTGCTGGATGCGGGTTCTAATCAATTGAGTGGCTTCTGGAATTGGTTCTCATAAAGTACACATATCATGCGCTTAAGTATGCAGATAGATTCTACAGCATGTGGGCGTTAGCATTTAAGGTTTGAGTTTTGGTTTGGTTTTAAGTAGCGCCGTTTTATTGCCTGTGATTTGAGTTTGAGTTTGGTTTCGTTTCGTTTTCAGATTGCGATTTTAGTATCAAACTTTTTTTTATAATTCGCACTATTTAAATTCCTTTGTATTTCATGTAGCTTTTTCATTTGCACTCTTGTTGAGATTTTTAAAATATCTTTTGTTAATTGTTGTTATTTTGTGGTGCTTTTTGTTTTTTCGTTATGTCGACTTTACGAGTTCCGTCGCATTTTTAGTATAGATTAAAATTTAACACTTGCTGGCAGTTCTCGTATTTAATGGCAAATAATTGAAGGCAATTCATGAAATCAGTCGCGTTGCTGCTCAGATGCCTTACACTGTGTACACAAATACTAGCACACAAACACACATGCACACACACATGAAAAATAACTTGATAAATTAATGCGCATATCGTACATATTTTATATCGCATTTAGTTATATATATTTCTCGTTTTCTGTTTTAATATATATTAGCAAAATGTTGCAACACTTTCAATTTATTTATTATTCGCTTTTATTCTTGAGATACTAGCTCGTTGTTTTTCTCTTAAGTCCCGTCTCAAATCTCGTACAACGGCGCGTATACACGATTTCTGTGCTGATCACTGATCAAAAATACGAGCGTATGTTCAGTCGAGCGACGGCAGCTCTTCTACCTTCGACATCCGTTTAAGAACTGAAGTTGCGTTGAAGTTGTACGTCGTGTTGTTGCCTGTGTCGGCACCATTGTATCTAAGAGTGTGCGTGTGTGTATCTGTGGTGCGCTCGCGTGTATCTGTGAGTGCGCACTCGTGTATGTCTGTGTGGGAGCGCCTCGTGTGCTGGCCAGCGCGTTCGTGCGCTCGGCTTCAGCCACACGAGCCACATGCATTCGCACACTCGGACACTCGCACACTCGCACACTCGCACTAGTGTGCCATTGGCAATAATAATAATCAAGAGGAAGGCATACTTGCACAGCGCTTACTCACAGATACTCTTCGGCTCTGGGCTAAGTAAGAGCATGTAAAAGCTTATGGATATGCACGTAAGTGTATCGACATTTTATTTATATCAATTCCTATGCGAGATTCGACTCCACTTGTTGCCGCTAATTGCAGCTACATGGTATTTCGACAGTCGCTAATTAGTTTTCCACAGTACAGTTGCCATCAAATTAGCCAGCAAAGATCATTAACAACGCGACGCCAACACACAAGAGCAGCAAACCAACCATTTTGGACCACCAAAATGGCTATCAACAGCGGCCCACAGTCGACGGCCCACTGGCCGATGGTCAGAGGCATTCGTATTGGAAATGTGAGTGTTAATGCGAGAGTGTGTGCGTGTGTGTGCGTATGTGTGCGTGTGTGGGCAGCAGCTCATCAGCGAACAGACGCCAACATTTTGCGCTGATGGACCACAAAAAAAGCATCTCATAGATACGCGCGCACACACACACACACACACACGCACACGCACATAATTAAACAAAGTTGGGATTGGCCACTGCTGCCAGCTGTATGAGATCATAACCAACGGAACGGCCAACAACCCAGTTGCGTTGAAAGCTGCTGTCGAGTCTTCAACAATACCAAATTAGTTGCCGTCTTTATGATTATTATTATAATTTTTTTTTTTTCACGTACGTGTTTTTGTTGCTGCCATAATTTGTGGGGCGAAAAAAAGGGAAGGGGCACAAAACCATCTCTTAGATTTTTTGTGTTGTATAATTGTGGCAAAAATAAAAAATGGTGGCTTATGGAACGTGTTGTAGCCCAACTTGTGGCAACAGCCAATGACAAAATGAAGCGTAAATTACGTGTAATATGAAAAGACACGTTCAAATGAGCAAAAACTTCAAAATTCCTAATGATAAACCGCTTTGGAATATGCACTTAGATTAAAGAACAAAAAAATGCATAACCTTAATTTAATGAAGTACATATTTTGTCAGCCATTAAAAAAGTGTGTTGAAAGACACATCTTATCGCGTATATGTTATCAGTTATAATTTGTATTGATTTTGCTCGACTGATAAATATGGCATGACATGGCATAAAAATAAAAATAAAAATAAAAAGAACTGCAATGGCCTCAAAGTTGTAAAGCTCAAGTATTTCCAGGAAAAGTTGTTGCAAGTACATTCAATTTTTACCTTGTGCGTTAAAATACAAAAAAATTGCTGATAAAGCATTAAAGTTCGTCGACAAACTCTTGGAGTTGAAAGAAAAACTTATAAATATATGTTGCTTATAACGCTGAGCGCTGGAAAGCATTAACAGCTGTTGTCCATTTGCGGTGGCTTTAATGAACTTGACCACAAAAAGATCGCCAATTGGATGTGTCTACAGCTCATATTTATTATTTCGGCCACTTACATATTCTGGCAGCACACGCACACCCACCTAACAGAACTTGACAATAACTAATAACAACAGCAGAGTTTTGTAATGTAAAAAAAAAAATATATATATATATATATATATATTTGTATTTAATATTTTGATTTGCTGCGTAAAGTGGCAAGAACAATGGAAGCATCAGCGGAAATACACAGAAAAAACAAAATGAAATGTTAAACAAAAAAATAGGAATACAAAAACTGAGCGAGGCAATGACAGCTGTGGCTGCAAGAGCGAAAAGGAGAGATGTTGTTGCTGTTGTTGTTGCTGTTGTTGATGATGTTGATGCGCCTCGCTTACGGCCATTTCCGGTTGAAGCACGTGCGCACTAAAGAGGAGACACGGAGCCACCGTAAAGCAACCACCGCAACCTAACGCACCAATCACAAGCGGAATCACTGGCGACAACAACAACAACAACAACAGCAACAACAAGAACAACGAACAGCACTCGAATCCTATCCCAACTACTTGCCCAAAACGCACACGTTCGAAAAATTTGAATCGAAAATTTGACAAAAAACGCGCCGAGCCGAACATAATAATTATGTGCGTACCGTGCGTTTCTCGAGAGGCAGAATACCAAATGAATGCCAAGTGAATATTGAGTGTAGAAATGATGGTTGGTGTGTGCCAAAAGGATTGAGGCGTTGCCCAGGAGCAGGCGGCGGCAAATGTTGTTGAATTTCAATTAAGAACAAAAAAAAAAAAAAAAGAAGAAAACTTGTTTCCTTGAACAATAGAGCAGTATCCTGGTGCCAAAAGGGATTACAATTTAATGCAATAACGCGCTGTGAAGAAAAGATGAACAACTGCTGCCTGACACTGGCTAAGGGGAGTTGCAGGAAGCGCCTACCATACGGTAGGGGGGATAGAACAAGGATTCGCTTCAGCAGCTGCTGAGGGCGGAGACAGCAGCCAGCTCAGATACTCAAAGGAGCTGGAGCTGGAGCAGGGGCAGGGCCAGTAGCAGGCACAGGAACGGGCCATTCGCTGACACTTGAGCCGGCTGAAGAAGGCCTGAATTGATATCAAATTAAAGCTGGATCTGTACCTGGCACACGTGTGCAAACTGCTGCAATTGCAGAGGAGCACAATCAAGGCCTGGCCCTGGATCTTTTGCTTTTGTATTCGAGTAAGCACTTCCGTTGTTGCCTGCCACACGTGTCTCCTACTCTTTCTCGCTCGCCAGCACGCGCTCTCTTTCACTCGCACTCGCACTCACACTCTTTTCTGTTGCTGCGGCTTGTGGCACTAATGTAAATCGGATGTCAATGCATCGTGATGTGTATATAAATTATCAGCAACAGAGCAAGAGAATAATATGCGTGCAGTGTGCGAAAGAGTGACAGAGAGAGAGAGAGAGAGAGAGAACGAGAGATTGCTAGTATGTGTGGAGAATCCACTTCAACACAGAACCTGTTAGAAGCAAAGCTAAATAAATAAATAAATAAACTGTTAGTCTGCAAAACGGAAGGAAATCATAAACACAGCAGTAGTTGTTAGTTGTTGTTGATGTTTTGACACGCATACTATCATAATTACAGCTGCACTTGGGCCACCAGGCAGCCAACAACCAACAAGCAACAAGCAACCAGCAAAGACCAACCCAACGCCCCACACACACACACACTCACACACCTGTTGCTGCTTCCGTGCAGCGGTGGCAAAAGAAAATATCAATTTTCTACGTAAACTGAAGCTGGCCAAGATGCGTCCGCAATTTAACTATATAGAGCATCATCACATACGATACGAGTACGTATTGCATTCGAGATTGTGTACCTGCATTTTGACAACAAAATAAACAGATGCAGCTCTAAAGATATGCTTTGATTGTTAGACTTGTAAACAACACATACACACACACAAACACACACACATAAATACAAACAACAGCACTGAATGGAGCAGCAGCAACACCAGCAGGAGCATGAGAATGAGGATGATCATAGGAATGGGACTGGGAGTGGAAATGGGAATGGGAATGCGAATGGAAATGGGTATCGGTATGGGTATGAGAGGTTGCCTTGTGAGTTGCATTATCTTTGCAGCTCCTTGGCGCGCATGTAGAGCGGAAATGAAACCAGATACTTTGATAGAGCGCTGGCAAGGAGTCGCTCTCCAGCGACAGCAGCAGCATCACCATCATTGATCTTCAGCTCTGATGAGGCTAAATGTAATGATCTGGCCATAAATGAGGCTTGGTTATAAATATTATTGATCTTGGTACTTGCGAGTACTTGAGCTTCTTGATTAAAAACTCTGCTGCAAATTGTTGATCTTGCCTCAAATGCCAACTACTAAAGGAAGCATTGATCTTGACCAGAACGCTACCGTAGGCCATAAAGTTTACATATGGCGCATTCCTATTGAAACTGCGTTAGTATGGGTGTATAATTCCACAGATCTATAGGTAAGATCAAAAGATTAAGGATTATACGTTTTCTAACCTTCAATTGGCGTCATTTCATGTATCCTTTCTTCATATAGTTAAGTGAAAATTGCGTGATTCTCTTCTGGCATCAGTCTCATCTCATTTGCTTTGGGCGATGCCAAAACTTGATTTTATTTTGAAACTAGTTGTTCTCAAAATGACGCTAATAATATATTTAAGAGCAACAGGAAGTAACCATCAATCAATCAATCGATCTTCAATCAGAGCTAGTTGGAATTTATTGATCTGGTTTGGTGTACTCTGCTGTTGCTGCCGTCGGGCCTTCAACTGTGCGGACAGTTGGTAAGTCCTAAAATTTGACTGACTCGCTAAATGGCTCATTTAATACCGTTCCCCACTGAGCACAGAAGGTGGCATGCGGTCAGCAGCAACAGCACCAACAACAAAAACAACAACAGCAACAACAACAGCAACAACAGCAACAGCAGCAGCAGCAACAACGACAACGCAAAGCATAAACGAATGAACCTGAACCCTGCGAGAACGCAACTCGAACGGCTGGCTGAACGTCAAATTGTGCACCTGTCCAACTATCACCATGACTACGCCGACAACAACAATAACAACAGCAGCAGCAGCAGCAGCCGCAGCAACAACAAAATTCGGACAACATGTGTGCCCTGTGGAGTGTACGAGAGTGCGAGAAAGACGCCGACCCCAGGCCGAGGTCCGGACAACTGTTGTGTGTGCCTGAGTTTGCGCTTTTTTCCAATGTAATTCGTAGCCAGATTGTGTGCCACACACACACACACACACACACAGGCACACACACGCACGCAATCGCCCACACATTTCCGAGTTTTGGTTCCGAGTTGTGAACGCTGTGAGAAAACTGTTGGTTGCCTGGACGAAACGCTGCACACACACGCAAGATGCAGCCAGGCGATATGGGAATAGGATATTAGAATGTCAGGCGAAGGCTCGCATTGCCTCGGTCGGTCGCCCGGTCGCCCGAGCCCCTGTTGCTGCTACCTGCCAGGCCACTTTGGCGCTGCTGCCTTTGGCTTGCCTAATTTACTTGCGCCGACGCATTGTCCTTTTGCTGCAGCCAAGTCTTGGGCTCGTCCTTTCTCTTTCTGGCTCGCCTGCACTTGTGGCTCATTCATGAGACTGAAATCTCTACCACTTGCGCGCGGCAACAAAAGGCACTGAACTGAATGTTCTTTAGGGCCCCTCTGGGCTTCAAGGTATCGATACGGAACTAAAGGAAGTAAATTACCGGATGTTGTATTCTCATTTGCTTGTTGTTCTTTGTGATTCACCGAGATATCCTACGGCTTTTATGCACTCCCGGCCCACAACAACCTTGCTCATTTGTCATGCTGTTCTCTGGATCTTGTTCTTCACGCTTTTCGCATGAAATGACCAATAACAAACCTTCCTTTTCAGCCTTTTCCCTTATCCACTTTGTTTTTTCTTTTCATTTTTGGCAAGCCATCGGGCAATCGAGACACACACATGCACTGTCTAGAGTTATATATTCGGCGGCTCATTAATTGCACATGTGCAATTGCTTTTTAATAGCCCACCTCAGACATGGTAAGCGCAATGTTTTCCCACGGCTGCTGGGGGTAGTATTCATTCCCTTTCTTTCCAGGCTTATTTATAAAAAATGCTATGTTTGAATTTTGATAAATTACACGACAAATGTCCAACCCACGACACAGGCGAGTCTAACGTTCCAGCTCATTGCGTCTAAATGCTTCGTCCTGCTAAAGGATACAATTTTAGCGTGGGAGACACAAGTCGGGCGTGGCTAGGGTGCAGATACTGCGAAATATTTACTATAGCTTGGGTAACTAAAAGTAAATGCTGCTAATTGGAAAAACTTCTTTATCAAAATGTAGTTAGAGTTTAAGCCCAAGAAGAATTCAAACTGAGCCTTGTGTTTGTAATATACATTTTTGCTGAATCAGTATTAAATATGATGTTAAATTTTGTATACATATATTTTGTAAATCAGTCTTTGAATTCAGGATCTAGTCGCTTCCTTTGAAACGCAACTGCAGGCCAACTGTTCATTCTTTGAGGCCTTATCTATGCAAATGAGGTGAAGAACTTGGGCAACATGCATGAGTACTAGAGTCTGGGCAAACAGGAGAAACATGGCAGGTAAACAACAACAAGAGCTGCAAATGAAACAATATGAAAACAACATCAACAACATTAACGGCAAAGGCAACAACAAATCAGCTGCGCAAGCGCACAGATCAAACGACAAAATGCCGACAGAAAAAAAAAACACAATCCGGGACGGGACGGGACGGGATGGGGCTTGGGGACGGTACCGAGTGCGGTCTCTGGGCTGAAAAATTGCAAAGGCCCAGCAGACGAGCGAAAAACAAAAAAATTAAAAGCTAAAACAAGCTAAAAATTCAAATTTATTTACACTTTGACGCATTTAAAACAAAGCAAGCGAGAAAAAATAAAACCGCCCAAATAAAAAAAAAACAACAACAATAACAAAAAACAAATAAATGAGACGAAGGCAGGCCAGCAGCAGCAACAACAACAACAACAACAGAAACAACGCATAACGATGTGAAAATTAAATGTAAAAGCCAGCGACACGAAGAGAATAAAATAAAAATAGGCAACTAGCCGGGCAGGGCGGCAAACTGATAAAAATCAAGAGACCAACTTTTGCACTGAATTTACGAGCCCGCAGCCCAAATTGCATTAGCTTTCGGAATGAGAATTTTCCCACGTTGTCCGGAGAACTCGAGCCTGAACTTCAACTGGCTCAGGTGCTGGCTACAAATTATAACATTTGCCGAATGCCAACTCTACAAATTGTGCGCTGTGGCAGTAGCAGTAGCAGAAGCAGGAGCAGGACATGCCGCTGCAGGTCCTGCTGCTGGTGGTGGTTTCTTCTATCTGATAACCATCATCAAGCGCAGAACCCACCCCAAAAGAATGCTGCACTTGCTGCAGCCAGTGCTGGAATTCAGCTGGGGGCGCACTCTCACCCTCATCCTCACATTGCCAGAGGGCCCTCCAGCCATGGTGACCCTCACAGAAGTTCGTTTTCCCTAGTTTATTTGTTGCATTTCCATATCATTTTGTTATTTGCCTGTCGAGTGACAAGTGTTGGCATTGAATGTTGTTGCTTTTGCTTGGTTCGGGTTTGGGCTCTGTTCCCAAGGGTGTTGGATCACCCGAGATCTGTGCACAATTAGCCAGGGCCAGGGGATAGTTTCCTGTGCCAAGGTCACATCTGATAACTGTTTGTGTTGTTTTGAAATTTGATAATTCAATTGTTTCGATTTTCGTGCAATTTTAGCCTTAGCTAGACTTTAATAATTGGCAAGATACAAATGTATCTTAAAGATATTCCGCATTCTACAGTTATTGCACAAATAAATTATGAAATCAAAGCATTTTCTATGCAAGTCTCTAGCGCCTAATTCGATTGGCGGGCAATGAAAAATGGAAAATTCACACAATTCAATTAGCTGGCGGCCACAAAATTGCGTTCATGAAAATTACAAATGCCGCGTGGGCAAATAAACAAAAAAGAAAATGTGTGCATTTAAAATGGGGAAAAGCCAAAAAGGCTGATGAAAACTGTAACGGCGGAAATATGCAAGGAAATTGCAAAGACGCTGACTGAATGATGGGCGCCAGTTTTTAGCTGGGCGTGGCACCAATCTGGCGAATATTTTGCTACATTGTCCGGAAATTGTGGCTGGTAAAGGGACGTTAACCAAAGACATTCATGAATTGCCAAAAACTGTTTTAAATTTTAAGAATTCGCTTAAGCTAGAAAATATAAACCAATTCGAAACACTTATCATAGATAATTTAAAGGAACTAAGGCCAAGAACACTCGACAAATAATTTGTATCTTAGAACATGTGTGCTGTAGTCAGGCGTGTCCGTCTAGGGGACACCCTCAATCTTCTGCTACCAACACCAAATGCAACATTAAAAAAAAGTATTATAAAGTTTGTTACCTCTATTTGAACTCGCAACTCCATTCAATTATATCTTACAGCCATAGCCCTAACATGAAAGATACTTAATCAGTTTTTACGATTCAACAAGCTACATGTAACATTTGGTAACTCTAGCTCTTAAGACCTAAGAGGTTTGCTTTAATCGATTGCTTCGAAACAGGGCATGTTATCGATTATCGGAAATCAACTCGTACTGCGCGAGCACTAGAAGTATTTACAATCTAGTCAAGCCCCCGGCTCTCATAGGTTATGGGTTCGACGCGTTCACACTTACGGACGGATAGATAGGCAGACGGACCTGGCTAGATATACTCGACTATTGATGCTGATCAAGAATGTATATACTTTAAAAGCTTTATACTTTTTATCCATTTTCGATGGGTACCCTGAATAATAATAATAATGTCTATCTGAAAATAATTTCTACCCAAAAAAGGTTTTTCCTCCCAGCATTTAATTCGTTATAATTGAAGCATGTTTTCAACATATTTATTAATTTGTGTGCTTCAGACTTGAAATTCGCATTAATAATATAATTATCGAAGCACACACACACGCACACACACTCATACACTTGCACACATACAGGAGCAATGGCAGAAAAAAGCGCAGCCTCACATCCGGTCAACATTTTGTCGCCATTGCCGTCTCTTTCATGTGAACTCTTTTGAGGCAACAGCTGAAGTAAAAAAAAAAAATAAATAAAAAAAGAGGTAAACCAAATTACACAAAGCTCTTGCACAAAGACACACACACACACACACACACACACAGTTGAACTAAAAGAGAGAGATATACATATGTAGAGTTGGGAGTTGGATTTGGATTCGGAATCGGAGTCTAGGCAGATTGTCCGCAAATCTAAAACAAGTTACAGTTCATTCATTTCCATTCATTCATTCAATCGAGCAACGAACCGGCTTTCGGTGCCCCATTCATCGAAGCGGCCAGCAGCGGATGTTGGCGTAGTTCTTTAGGGGGCTTCAGTCTCAGTAGTCTCCGTCTCCGTCTCAGTCTCAGCCCCAGTTTCAGGTCCAGTCGCAGTCTTCATCCAAGTCTCAATCTCAATCTAAGCTCCAAAGACGATTTCCCTCACTAAACACACACTCACGAAACGAACATAATTTGATTTTATTTATATTTGTTCGTTTGCCGGAGTTAATAATTATAAATTGGCGTATGTTGTTGGCCAACTCGGGCCACATCTGGGCAGCAAAAAGTTACAGATACATTTAGATATCTTAAGTTGTGTGTCTCTGTGTGTGTGTGTGTGTGTGTGTGCGCGTTCGTCAGTATTTCTCCATTTTGTCGTTTGTTTTTTGTTTGCCTAATTCTTAATGATGCATAAAGTGCTTGGCTTGTCGCTCTTTGGTTGCCTAACAAATAAAATTTTGAAAGTTGATTGCAAATTAATTGCCAGCCAGCCTCCATGCATGATTTCAATACGTTTTTCAAAACGTTTTTTTGCAATGCCAAATGTGTATAGAAAAATTAGCTAGGCATCAACTAAATGGGTTAATTATTGACATGGGGCAAGTTTTTAGTGTACCAGACAGTCTGAAGAATAAACAAAACAAGATTTTAGTTCTAGTATTTAGCTTTAATTCAATAGCAGCAAAAAGCAGTTCAGTCATTTAAAAAAGGCTAGAAATTAACTTTGTAATAATAGACTATTAATTATATGATTAAAGTTAGTTTGCATGATTTAAAGATTGATCGATTTTATTGAATTAAACCCTTGAATAATACTGGGATACGATTCAATGATTCGCAGTGCAACTAAAAGTTAAGCTTCGTTTTGCTTCAGTTGTTGTCAAAGTTGTGATTACGCGTATTTAGTTATCTGGCTCGGATAGTAATTGACTAGTTTCTTAGCATGATTGTAACTGTTATTTAACTTGGCAGTTATGTTACGTTATGCTAAAAGAAACGAATATTTGTTTACTTCTTCAAAGGAGAGATGCTGCGTTTTGAATATAAGTATTTGGTATCAATAGTCCCCAGTTAAGGCTCAGGTCAGCCAGCTCACAGCAAATGTTCATATTTATTAGATACAAATTATTTGCAGCTAGTGTTACACATGAATCCAAGTATGAATCTATTCGCATTCACTATGCAAGCCCGTTTGTATCTTTCGTCGCTGCGTTTCGTTCATTGCCTTTTGCTCTTGTGTTGTTGTTGTTGTTGTTGCCGTTGCTGTTGTTGCTATTAGCGGCTTTCGCATTATACAATTTAATGTTTAATTTTTTTTCTCCCCCCGAGTCGAAAACAAAACAACAACAACAACAAAAACAAAAAGTCCAACTCACAGTTGCCGTTGATGTTGTTCTTTTGAATGTTCTTTGTTTTAAATTAACTCGACCGTAACGCTTTTCTATGGCGTAAATTTACATCTACGTACGTAACGAAATAAAACGAGCACAAAAAACGAAAAACTGAAAAAAACGAAAAAAAAAAAAAGGCAGCTCGAGTCCCAACATCGAGGAGACGCCGTCATCGTCACCGGCGTCGACAGCAACAATGGGTATGAAAAAAAAAAACCAAGTATAAGTATATAGAAATATACTGCGAGTAAACGGGCAGACGAATATTGCCACCATATACAAGCAGAGAGCAGAGAGCAAAACCCATTTGAATTTTTACCTTGCCGCCCAGGCTGGCAAGGGGTGCAGCAACATATTAGATCCAATGCCATTGCTGGTGTTGCCGTTGGCGCGCGTCAGATTCAGCTGAATATGGTAATAAATTAAACGAAATCCAACGAGAACACTGCAATGTGGCAGCAGCAGTAGCTAACTAACTGGCGATCGCAGCAACCACAAGAAGAATGGAAGAAAAAAAGGGAAACCACAGAGTGCAACCTCCCCCGATATGAGCAGGGCTAAATTCTAGGTTGTGCGGCTTTTGAACCATGCTAAAAAAAAACATACACAGAAAATACCATTAAGCTGAACCGTTCACTTGACTTTTCACAGCTTGGCGCGCTCTGCCACCACCACCACCACCAGCAGCAGCAGCAGCACCACCACCAGCAGCAGCAGCAGCAGCACCACCAGCACCACCAATAGTTGACCAACGAAGCGCGCAGGCGCGTAGTACAAATCTTTGGCTCAACAATCAACTGCGCTGCGACTATGTTAATTAGCAGCAATGTGATTTCTGGCTTGAAGGCCCCCGAGTTGGGTCTAACCATTGTTGCTCCGAGTATGATTAATATGCTATTCTAAGTGTAGCCTCTGCCACGGAGTGAAGTGGGCGCATTAAATTCCGCTAAATGCTATAATAATATGCCTGATGCCCGTTGCTAACTTCTAGATGGCCCAGTAGTTAATTTTCTTTCTTTTTTTTGCCTCGCTGCTGCAACAATGGCGTTAAAATTAAAAACGAAATTTAATTTTATGACCTTAACAAATTTGCAATCAACATAATTTCAAGTCGTAGATGTTATGACTAAAGGGTTTTATGTGCTCTATTTTGGCCATGGTGCGTGGTTCGTATATTAGCTGCTTGTCTCCCTATCTCTCTCGCTCACACTCTCACTCTCTCTCTCTCTCTCTCTCTCTCTCTCTGTCTTTCAGCTCCCCATCGCGCTGAATGTGAATGTCTTTTGACCGGCCCCATGTTCTGCTTGGTTGCCACATAATTTGTGGGAGGCGCAAATTGTCTTGCGTTAATGGTTGAATTTAGTGTAATTAATAATAGGCGGAAGGCACTAAAAGTTATTCATTTTATCAGACTTACATTGTATGCTAATCAAGAGCTAGATCATATATATATACATATATATATATAACTGGAATGCGTATCAATAATCTCTTTGTCAAGAGCATTTTAATGTTTTTCATAAACACAACTGCAGAAAACAAATCTTAATATTTTATAAATTTAAATTAATACTCTCGAAATGTCTCATTACAAAATGTTTGGGACTTTGTCATTTCAAGTTTCGTATTACTTTTATCAAAACATTTAGTGCCTAAGCTAGGGTACTTTTGGTTATTATATTTCTCGATTAGTTTATCGATTGATATAACGAGCACCTCTAGACTTTAATTCCATATTTAAGCCCAACTTTCACACGTCGTCTCTTGCGTGCAAATTAAAAGTATATAAATCTTAGCTTTTTATAAGCCTACACACACTAACACACACTCGCCCAGCTGTGTGTAAATAAGTGTGATCTGTCACATGCAAGGAATTCCATTGTCGCTTTCAAAATCAACAAACTGTAACTAAACTAAAACGCTTGGCACACACTCAAGAGTCCACAAATGTCACAAATACACTCATGAGTACTTGTACTTATATTCGCGATCGTCGCCAGAGTTCACTACAAGATATGTAGATGTGTGTGCGTGTGTGTGTGTGTGTGTGTGTGTGTGTGAGAAATTGCCGTTGAGTGTGTGACACGCAATATGGCGATCAGAGGCGTTAGTTCTGACTCTGACCCCGTGGCGTTGCTGTGGAGTAGTTGAAGGTGGAAGCGGGGCGTCTGCATGCGCACTCAAATGTATCTACAAGTCAAATATGCATTAAATGTGTCATTTTGTGAGGCAACAACCTACGCGCGGCACGAGCAAAGACGCAACTCGCATGGCCAAGCGATTTGAAAAGCGAGTGGAGCACTCACCAGGCCAACTGACGGACTGGCTCTCAGGTCTGTCTGATCGGTTGGCTGGCTGGGCTGAGGTTATATGCCGACATCAGCTTGATGTTGATGTTGCTGTTGTTGTTGTTGTTGTTGTTGCTGCTGTTGCTGATGATGATGAACATGAATCAACAGCCACACAACGGCAACAATGGCAACTCTTCAAGCTTGGACAAACATTTCACGCATCAGGCATTTTATTGTGTAGAAATATATATATATATGTATATATATATATGCTAGGCGAATAAAAACTAAAAACAATATAAAACGAAAAAAAAAAAAAAAAAACAAGCACTGAAAATAGAACAAATTTTTCGCAAATATACGTTTAACAATAGCCCGATCCGTCCGTTGGGCTGGTGTTGAAAGGTAGATGGCCTTTCTTATATCTAGTTGGGTCCAAGGGCTTCTAATTAAGCCAGCAAGCATATGGGCTTGACCACATATTTCAAGTCGCATCGCATTGTATCGGGGAGAACAATACGACGGCAGCGCTAATAAAAACAATTTTGCGTGCAAATATCTAAGATACACTAGCCCAGATGCGCTCTCAACCAAAACATTCAAAGACCCTGGCTGTCCATACAGACACAAACACAAACACAAACACACACACACACATACACATACCTAACTGGTAATCATATGTGAGCTATCTGTGAGTTATTGTATCTGGTCGTTTTGCACAAAGTGATGAGTAAGCGTTAGCTGCGAAAATTGATTCAAGAAAAGCAAATAGATAGAAAAATACCATATCTATCTATATATGAGAGTAGGCACATTGAAAGTGAAGAGCTCAAGCAAAACTATGCCGTATGCCACATAACACCTAAATGTAATGCGTTCCAGAATGCAACAAAGTTGTAAATCACTCGACGTGCTCGCCGGGTGGGATTTGGAGGGGGATGCCTAACTATGGATTATATATATGCATATGTATATGTATATGTATATCATGGTATATGTGCTCAGAAATCGCTGCCCGATGACGAAACTCGAAGCATTTTCAACTTTTTTGCGCTTGGCTGACTTTGGTTGTAGGTGTTGTATTTGTTGGATGCCTGTTTAGAGCTCTAGGTGCGGGCAGCGGCAGCTCAAATTAAAACAAACTTTACAAAAGAATACACACAAAAAACACAACAACAACAACAACAACAACAACAACAGCAGCAGCAGAAAAAGAAACAGCCATAAAAATAAATTCAAGTTAGTAGCTGGGCGTTCATGACACTGTTTCTTGGTTCTTCGACTGTTAAATTTGGAAAACCTTTGCAAGGCATAAACTCAATTTTAATGGGCACAATTAATCATAATTTGTTTTACTTTCAATGGTTGTATGATTTTTCAAGACATGTTCAAGTGTCGCTTTTAATTGTAAATGTCGAGTAGCGAACTAGTTAAAATCCGCCAGACGAACACCTGGATGAAATAAATATCAAGACTTCATTTGCATAATTGCCTGTGCACTTAAGGACATGGCCCTGAGAGCCAACTCTTGCAGCTAGAGTCAAAGTGTCAACAAGTCATGGGCTGGAGTGCCAGCCAGAGAAATATATATATATAGATATATCCAGATATATCCAGCAAGTCCAACAGTTTTCACACAATCTGAAAGCTTCACGGATCCATGTACATAAATTCATGTATGCAAATGCTCAAAGTGGACCTGAGCGAGGGGCTGCTCAGGGGGCAGCTTAAAACATCAATAATATGTAAATGCAGCAAATTAATGACTGACAAAAAGACAATCGAAACGAATTAAGCAAACAACCTACAAAACCAGCAGGAGGTTTACCATACCAGACTTGAACGCCGCACGTTGACAAGCCGAGTCACATCATTTGTATGCGGGCAACGGGCATCGGGCATCGGGCAACGGGCAACGCAACGATCTGCCAGATGAACAGAAATAAAAGAGGGTCTCTGCGACCATATAGAAATTATTGAATCAAATTGAAGACGTTGAGTCGCAGAGACTAAAATAAGCATTTAAGAACGCGCACTCTACACGATTTACGATTGAGTATTAATGTAGATTTTAGCTTGAAGAAACTAACTAACAGCAGAGTTGCGCGAGTGCATGAGAACGTTAGATACAGATACAAACAGATTCCCATTTAGTACATCAAAACTTAGCTTAAACCTAAATATATTTGTCATATTCGTAGTATATATGTATCTTTCTGTGTTTCTTCACTTGTTTAAAGATCTGCAATTGGTTTTGTTGCTGCTTGAGTTTCATTTGCCAGCGGCTCAGCTTAAGGAAGCGTATGCAGTAGTCGTATAGTCCTTTAAATTTATATTAAACATTATTATTTTTTTTTGTCAAATTGCTTGATTATTTCATTAGCTGTGCACACTTATGGCTCTGTATATGGAAATATAACATTTATGGTCATAATGTGTCAAAGCCATAAATTCAATTAATTTTTTATAATGTCAACAGCAGCGGCAGCGACTGAGCCCTATTAGTTTGTGAGAGTAGACTAACTGTAACTCGTTGTGGGCAGCGTTTTGAATATTAATAAGTTTATGTGGCGCACGCTCAATCATGTTAACACAGGCTCAGCAGATGCAGATGAAGCGCAAGATGCTGCTGCAGATGCAGCTACAGCTACAGCTACAGATACAGCTACAGCTACAGCTACAGATACAGATACAATGCATTAATGATGCGCCGCTGTCGCTACAATTTGTACGGCGACGCATTTAATAAATGTATCTCAAGCTGTGCTGAGGGGTTTCGCCGTTTCGATTCGAATGTTGCCTTATATGTAAACAATTTAAATAGATATTTAGATATGCTGTCGACGTGGACTCCGGCTGCCTACGCTGGCGCCAGTCGCAGCGCCGACAACATTTAGCTATTTGTTTTAAAATTTAATTTCCGTTTCAATTTCAATTTCGCATAAATAAATTAAAAGCCAGTCCAAAAATACAAATAAAACGGCTCGCACTCCACACTCAACGGATTGCATACCGCATTGGCGATTAATAAAGATCTGGATCTGCCCATTGCTGGCCAGACAGATATCGCTGCCATATATAATCGTAATCGTTGTTCGTAATCGTAATCGTGGTCGTAGGTGCCTCGATTGGCTGCTTAGGCAAATTATTGCTAAATTAACATTCCGCCGGATGCACTAAACTTACTCCAAACTATCTGGCAAATACATAGATACTTGTATCGCCCAAAATTTGATGGGAGGATGTGCCATAAACAACATTGATGCCTTAATGGCCCGCGATTTATGAGCAATAGCAAACATCACTTGTCATTGATTTAACACTAATTATACGATTAATCTGAAGTCCATTTATGGATATATCTAATTTTTGTATATGAATATGCATAACATTCGCTTACCGCTGTGTGGCATGGCAGGCGTTGGGTGGAAGCTCTTATCACTGCTCGCTGTTGCTGTGGCATAATCCATGGACAGGCGACTCGCAATGCTGTTGTTTGAGACCGGCGTCGTGGCCGGTGTTGTCGGTGGGTAATTGGCTACCTGATGGTCTGATCCACAGACCGAGGCGGTGGTAGCCGATTCAAAGGAATTCCCATGCACAATATCCTCATTTGGTTTTTCACAATCTGCGTAAAGGAAATTCAATTAGTTAAACAATATTTTCGTTACATTACTTGGATAGACCCTAACTAAAAGCTTTTAAGGTTTTTAAACTCAATAAATTATTAAAAAAAAATAAAAAAATAATAATAAAGAAAATTGTTACACTAGCCGCTGATTTAACGGGGCGTCTGTTGTTGCACGAGGCGAAGGCCTCAGCCAAATCTAATTTCAAACCGGGCCCGGACCGGACAGGAAGCAACAGGCAATGGTATAAAGAACCCGTTCGCTACCAACCAAACAATCAACCCCCCGCTACCCCAAAAGCAAATTTTGTCCTTGATTTCGTTAGCCCATTTCGCCCGACTGGCCCGAAGACTTCCGTCAACTCAACTCGCCAATTTGGCGTTCTACTTGATGGCCAGGTAAACTTAGTTTGGCGCCTAAGGGCTTTTATTAGGTTAAAAAGCACGTTGAAAATCCACGCTTTAACAAAAAAAAAAGGCAACACTTGCAATTCAAGTGATTTAATGGAATGTTGGCGAATAAAAAACATAATAAACCATGCTCTTAGTTACAAAAAGCAAATATGTTTGTGGAATTATTGGAATTATTTGCTCAAGTGTTGAATTCTTATCCTCAGTCAGAAGGGATTACATATTAATTCCTATCAATCAATAAAATGCTGGAAATTCTCTGGAATCATTTTATCCAACTAGTCTATTGATAGTTCAATTTTCGATAGTCTTATATAAGTTACATCTCTTGCTTTCATATTTTATAATTCTGTATAAAAATTCATAAAAATTTGACAGACTATGAGGGCAGTATTTAGTTTTGTAGTTTACTGCTGGCTGATTGACAGACTGACTGATTGACTTAATAGTTGACTGGCGCCAGCTGCTGCTGTTTGATGCTAGTCACGTGCTCACCTTTTTGTAGTATATCCAAATGCTCCCACAGAATGTCGCCCGTAAATGCCGGGGTTATGGCCAGAAATTTCTCCTTGCCCAGCTCGACCATTTCACGGCCGGTCATTTTACAGAATGGCCCCAGGTCCATGGAGAGCAAGGAGAACTCATTTTTGGCCCAGTTCAGCCAGTAGATGACATGCTCCTCCGTCCATTCGCGGGGATCTGCAAGGAATAAATAGTTTTCAAATGGCATACGTAATTGAATTAATTACTTTTTCAAATGCCGCATTCATTGGCTGCCTAATTAATTATTATTATTCGTATTCTTATTGTTGTTATTTGTTGTTGTGCGTGGGAGCGCTGTAAACCAAATTTCATTTCTAAGTCTATTGCTGTGGGAAACGATTAATATTCATTTATGATCACGTCTTTGTATGGGACTGTTTGTAAATTATTATTTTATTGGCGTTGCCAATGCAAGCAATTGAAATTTAGACAAGTGCATGGGAATTGAATTGTGTTTTCAATTCGGGAAAGTTTGTTTGCCTTTTTTTTTTTAGAGCTGGATTTACCCTTACCTTTGGTTATATTACAGTTTTGCACCTCCTTTTCCCAGGAGGCAAATGAGGCTTTCAGAACCTCATTCACCTTCCGGTTTGTGCCGGGCGTGAGGGGCGGCAATGTTGTGGGCACATCTGCAATAGATTTAAAACGAAAATAAATAAATTACGCAATGATCTTGTATATTTAAAGGTACTTAAAGCTATTTTAAAGCTAATGCTCTTGCTCTACATAATTATCTGCTTAATTACCTCGTAGTCTGCCATTGCTCGTGTGCAATTGCTGCAACTTGTGGGCTTTTAAATGAAATTTACTGGTTAAGCATTGATAATTATTGCTCAGAAATGTTTGGTGATTGTTGTTATAGTTGCTTTGATTGCTGTTGATGTTGCTGTTGCTGTTGTTGTTGTTGTTGTTGTTGTAGTTCGCTGAGCGCAGTGGCGGCAACATGCGACAATCATTCCAATCGATCCATTCATTTGTCATAATTTTGCAGTTACAACTCTATGTGTATCTAAGCCGGCCAATGAATATGTTGTTATGGGTTAAGTATTGTTGTGCTCTTGGATGTCAAATGTCAAACCAATTTAAGATCATTCGTATCATTCACAAGCATTCACGAAGGGTGGGCAGACAACGATCGTTGGATTCAATTGCTTTCAATTTATTGGCGTTAAAATCAAAGCATCAACAAATTTGACCCGAAATGTCAGTGAAAGTCGCGACCCTTTCGTTAACGACGCGCCCTATGATCTTGTAGATACAAATGTATCTAGTGATTGGGCTGCGCAGATACTTCACTTGGGGTGATAAATGTTTGCTTGGATTGCCTTTTGTTGCTTTTGTTGCAGCGCACATTCATTTAAATTGATGGCATTTAATGCTAATTAGTCATCACAGCACTAATGTTAACTTATAAGATGTGGTTATTGCCTTGGCAAAAAGTGTTAAGCTTATCAGTAAGGCTCTTTTTTTTTTAGATAGACGACACACACTCTCATTTACACACGCGCACGGAGCGATAAGATTTATTTAAATTTATTTAAGTTAAATTCACGTTGCACAATGCACAAAAATAAAACAAAACTGAAATAAATTTTGTAACTGGTCGGTTCTCTGTGTATCTATTGGATTGCTGGATTTGTGAAGCCAAACTGAAACGAAACGATCGCCTCGTCCGTTGGGTATCCTAAACAACGAGAAGAAACGAGCCAGAGAGACACAAGCACACGCGCAGAGAGCGAAAGAGCGGCGCGTGCAACAAGTGGAATTGAAATATGTGCTCGCTATCATAAATCTCAGAGCAGGGCGAAACGAAATGGAATTCATTCACAAACGAAACTGTCTGAGCGTAATAAGTGGGAGAGCGTATGCTTGTGCATGTGTGCGTGCCAGCGTGTGTGTATGTGTGTGTGGAACGGAAACGGCCATCACATCGTGCCGACAACAACAAAAGAAACAACAGAAGAGCAACAGCTACACCTAGTAAAACAACACAACAACAAGCTGTTTGTATAGCACTGAGAAAAAACGCAAATGAAAGCCAAAGCAAATAACAAACAAAAACAGGCAAGCGGCAAAGGCTGGCAACAGGTGACACTGCGTACAGGGTGTAACAGGTGCACTAAAGTCAAATCGCAGGCGTGTGCAAAGTTCAAAAGCTTTTGCCATCCATCGCTCGCTCTCTCTTCCTTTCTCGGGCGAAACAGAACTTTGGCTAAATGGCCATCTAGATCGGGTGACCAACAGCTATAAAATAGCCGCTACAATATATTTTCACACACATACATATAAGTATGCGTGTGTATATGTATATGCAACTCACATATGGCAAACCTACTCAAGTTTCCTCACACACACATTGCGGCTCCTGGTGCAGGCAAGCAGACAAGCAGCAAGCAGCAACAACAACAGCAACGACAACGAATTTATGAATGAATTTCTCATGTTGCCTTCCACGCGCATTCTCGCTCAAAAAACTCCAGCAACAGACAATGAGACAACAACAAGAAGTTGTAGAGGAGAAGAAGAAACGACGTCGGCTCGTTTTCTTTGCGTCAAAAATATATACAAGAACAACAACAACAGCAACAGCGGCGTCGGCAGCAGCAGCAGCAGAAACAACAATGATCGACGTCGGCGTCGCCGCTTCCGCTGCTTCCGTTTGCTTTGCCTCCTATTCGTATCGCTATCGTACGCAGGCCCGTGGTAAATAATGCATGTGAATGTGATAAAGCAAAATGGCTAGGAGAGCCAAAACGAAGACCGAGACGAAGACGGCAACGACGACGGCGACGGCGACGTAAACGTAGACGGCAACGACTCGCACAAATTATAAGTACTATATAGTATACCATGTGCGAGTGCACGAGTATATAGAGAAGAAAGAGAGGAAAACAACGGCCATAAGATAGAGCTATTATGACAACGCGACCAGGTAAATTTATGAATGAAACAAACGCTTGATGCGGCGTCGGGTTTTGAGTCTATGAATGAATTGAAATTACGTGCGGCGTCGCGGCGGGCAGCGGGCAGCGGCGCTGAGATCATTTGGTCATTATCACAAAACCGCATATAATTGGCGACAAACGCAAGGGAAAACCCCACCGCAGTACTCAAAAAAAAAAAACATGTATACACATACATGTAAATATATGTATGTAGTTATAAGAGTGGGCATGAGTGTATCTGCAAGATGGGACAATGGGCCTTCAAGGTGGGCGCATCTGCGTGTTGAGCAAATTGCTTATCACACACAGACACAAACTCACATGGCCACACATATTTGACATTGCACATGTTTATGTATGTCTTATGTCTTATGACTAGTAGTTGGCCAAAAGGGAAAAGCTCTTTAAAACGCAGTAGTTACAACTTTAAATTACAAAACGTCTGTGCGTGTCTGAAATTCATTATAACCTGGCTGGCTGGCTGGCTCATACAAATCTTGATGGAGTTCCATAGCCGGGCCACACACACCACTTGGGTGTTAATGCCCCGTCTAGGCTAAATTCCTGGCCGATACTTGTAAGAGCTTCACTTGCATGCGAGCTGGGATGCGGTTGGTAATCACACATATCTATATTTATGAGGTGTTCATTGTTCGCTCTTCACGCCAAACTAGGTCAATCGAGTTGCTCCAAGCTGCACGATCAATTAAAGTGTGCGGAGATAGCCTCTAGAAAGAAAAGCCTAAGAAAAGCCTTAATGTTACATTTAAATATTGGGCTTTCGATTTGCAAAGCTTCACATAGTCTTGAAACTGAGTATGAAATCTAATTTGTAAGGCATTTTAGGGAAAATACAAGTACAACAGCTTAACACATCTTTGTATGCATGTGTGTAGTTAGTGAACATGTATTAGTGCGCGCGTGCCATAAAAGCTCAGCACTCACTGCATTTCCTGCCTTAGCTAAGCTTTAAGCTTACATGGCACGTCCATGTACATTGTATGTGTGTATGGAAATGAAATATAAATGAAAATAAAATGCAATCTCCAAACATTGGACCAGTTGAGAGTACATTGTAAATGTCACGTAGTCCATAGAACTTCCCGTCATGGAACTTTCTTTATGCAAAAGCATCTGAGCCTGCAAATGAACTTGCAATGGCACCCGCTTGTGAATGAGTCAATTGAGTATTTGACTTCTAATCTTTAGTTGCTATTTGTGTGAATAATGAGCAATTTACGCCTATTTCGCTTATCAAATTTCCAAGAAAACGCACAGCGTCGAAATGGCCATCAAGGAAATGGAGTATTCGCAAAAATTTATTAGTGCAGGTTATTTTTGTACGGCCAGCATGCGATTGCTTATCAAAGGCATGATAAGACCAAGAGACGCGGCATGCTACGGGCCCAATTATGAACTCATTTCCGAAACAAAGTTGTAATTAGGCCAAAGACACGACACGAGTCCAACATAATATGCGATCCAGTTGTTAAATGAGTAGATCTATCGATGCATCTTCTGTGTGTTCGATATGATAAATAAATGTGCATAAACACATGTGGAAACAATTTACTCGTGTGTATTTTGGCACGCGTGTGAACAAGTTAACTTCCGGTTGTATAAACGGCAATGTGATCGTTATCAAACATAACGGAAGATTGGCAATTCATTTAAGGTCCACTTTTTAGTGATTGGCAATTTCTCAGAATTTGAACACAGCAATCAACCCAAATTGAAGATGTTTGAGCACATTGCAAATTTCGAAAATTTAAATAAATAAGCCAAACGAGGGAGAAAATCCCCACAAAAAATAAAACAGGAAGTTATGAATTCCCAGCTGTTAACAAATCATGTGAAAGTTTATTTAAGCTGTTTAATTTAATTATCTATCAATATTGAATCGAACAGCTTCTGAGAACTAGCACAAGGCGCTTCTCTATAGCGGGGGTTAACATTGTGTTGACCCTTTGGGCCACAGATCAGTATAAAACAGGGCTAACACAAACTAAAAGCAAGTAACTGCATGTTGAGATACTTTTTATACCCTTGCAGAGGGTTATAATTTTGTCGTGAAATGCGTAACGCATAGAAGGAGACATCTCCGACCCCATAAAGTATATATGTATATTCTTGATCAGCATCAACAGCCGAGTCGATATAGCCATGTCCGTCTGTCTGTTTCTATGCGAACTAGTCTCTCAGTTTTAAAGCTATCTTAATGAAACTTTGCAGAAGTCCCTTTTTCTGTTGCACGCAGCACATATGTCAAAACCAGCTGGATCGGACCACTATAGCATATAGCTGCCATAGGAACGATCGGTCGAAAATTAAGTTTTTGTATAAAAAAACATTTTGTTTTTCAAGATATCTTAACCAAACTCGGCATTTATTAGTTTTACTATGCTCCTCATATATATGCAAAATCCTATTAATATTATTAAGTTTTTGTATGGAGCATTTTTTTGTTTTTCATGATTTTTCGATTAAACATGGCATTTAAAGATTTCACTATGCTCCCTTCATTTTTGCAAAATCTTATTTGCATCGGTTTTTGATTAAAAGCCTTATTTTTTTGTTTATCAATATACCTTGACCAAACTCGGCCTTAACCATTTTCTCGGCATTAAAAGGTTGGGTCTGCAAGGGTATTAGATCTTCGGCATGCCGAAGGTAGCCCTTCTTTCTCGTTTAATTTGCTTTAATTTCTGCAAGTCCCTCAAATCGATTAAAACATTTTCTCGCACATCTTTAACTGTGACCACCCGACAGGTTGGAGGACGTGCAACTAACTACACGCAATTTTGCCCCAGCAATGGAAATTAGCAACGGCAAATGGCAGCCAAAGGCGAACAACCAAACAACCAACCAACCACAAAGCAAAGCAACAAAATGCCAGGCCAAGCCGACAACATTATTAAGTATTTGCTATTGACTTCCGGTCGTTAGATATTTCATTACCAACATCGAGTTGGAGCTGGAGTCGTAGTTGGGGCTTCTGTTTGCACAGCAACCAAAGTCAAAGAGCTCAATTCTATTAAATTGAAGGTGTAGTCAGATATGTTCCCAGCAGACGGGGAGTAGTTCGGCAAAAGAATTCTATTATTTAAATATGCAATGATTACAAGCTGCATTTTGGTGTTAGATCTGATGGAAATCTGTTGCTCTTAACTCAATTTGTTGCGACAAGGTCTTCGTTTGCTTTGAGTACCCTCTGCCCACAGTTTAAATAATTTACTTCTTTTTGTCTTCCATGTCCTTTGATATCCACTCAGCTAGCCTCGGGCTATACAAGGCATCTTTAGACATTTTTCAACTAATTTGATTCAATTCCGATTGAAGTTGATGACAACAGCGCACAGCTGAATAAGTTGAAGTATGGTTGATTGCTGACACTCAAAGAAAGCTTAAATCGTAAATTACCTCCTAATTATGGGGCGACAAATAAAAGTTCATATATGTAAATATAAATATAAATCTAAATACGAAATCGAACAGAGGCAAAATGTGACAAGTTCTTAGAAAAGCTGTGAACATAAAATAAAATACTCAAAAAACATCAAATTAACGAACACACTTTACATAATCACATTGCAGTTCTCCAAGTCTTACATTATAAACTCAATTATAAGTATTAATAAATCAATTATTGAATTAAATAATTGAAAATAGGTTTATAAAAAATGCACAAATTTCAGTTTCTATCGGGCTTATGTTGTAGAAGAAGTATACGATTTTAGAAAGAACATCTTGATATATTTCTAGAGTATTTACGATTCGCTATAGCTAAAACAAATACGTTTTTAGTTAATGTCGATTTAGGTTCTCTTTTTTTTTTTGTTCGCTTCATTTCTTCGAAATCCATATATGCAGTTAAATTTCCTTAATATCATACAAGAAATACAATAACAGCATGAATTCTGGATAAAACGTGGAACTTTAGGAATTATATTGAAAGCAAATAAATCAAATAATGTGCATCCAAATTACGACAAAGCACACAAGGGGCGTATAAATAAATATGTATGCATGACAGGCTGTCTCTGGGCCTCTGTCTGCATGGTGCTGATAGTCCAGTGGGGTGTTTTGTTTTGTTTTGTTTTTTATTTATTTCGTTATAAAAATAATTGCAGGAATTGTGTGAGACAACGCCGACGTCGCCGTCGCCTTCGCCGTCGCCGTCGCAGTCGACGTCGTTTGGCTGACAGGCAGCGCCAAACGAGCGGACAGATACTTGCTGTAGCTGTTGTTGTTGCTGTTGCACTTTTGCAGCTGAAACAGCAAAAGCAAAGGCAAGTGCAGCAGGAGGAGCAGCAACAGCAGCAGCAACAGCAACAGCAGCAGCAGTAAAAGACAGAGAAAACCAGCCAAAGATGTGGCCCTGGCAAAGAGCTGAGTTGTCGTATGAAACTTACTACACCGGAAATATAAAATTACACACTCAACACTTAAATTGTGTATGCCCGCCTCGCTGAACTTCTCTCTGTGTGTGTGTGTGCGAGTGTCTGTGTGTGTGTTTCTCACATGTTGCATGCTGCAATGAAGATTCTAGTGACTCGCCCGGTGCGTGCTCCGCAAACAGGGTGCAAAACGATCGAACCCAAAGAGTATTTGGTGTAAAAAAAAAAAAAATCTGAAGAAAAATGATATAATTAATTGCCATTTTGATGAGGGTTGCGTAGCATACAGCATGAAACGCACCTGAAGAAATGCAGCACCTGAGCCGTGTCAGATAAAAGTCCATTTATGCAATATCAAATTAAAGACTCATAGAAATAGCTGAGCAAGAAATCTGTATTGCTTATGATTTGATTAGAAGAAATCAATAAGTGCATTGCTGGGCATGTGTTCAATCCTTGAGACAAAAGAGAAATTCGCAGAATATAAAATTCCCACGCACTTGAACTTGAATTCTTTAATGAGACGAGCACTTTTCCATATGTATTTAAATGCATACTCATATTTGTTTTTTTTTTGGCAAACGATGAAGAAAAAACCGAAAAAATAAAATAATGGTACGACTCGAATTACAAACACACATTCGTCCTTCATTGAGTCGTCGGGTCCTCGGATCCGCGGAGCGGTGCACAAAGAGACTGCCTTTGAGTCTTTACCTAAGGCATTTTGGGGGAATTTTAGAAGAGGTGAATACCCTGCTGCATACCTGTTTGCGGCATGCTCGACTTGTTGGCCACTGTGCGAATCTTTTCGAATGCATACAATTTAATCTGAAAGCAACTATCACTTGCCAAGACACTCGTACATTTCAATGGCTCGATCAAGGACTCGTCTCTTGCTTGGCGTCTGGCTCCAAGAGTCGTGGGAATACGAAAATTTGTTGGTTTCTTTTTTGTGCCTTTGGCTTATATTTTGTGCTAAATTCTCAAGCTGCTGCTGCCGCTGGGTCTCTCTCTCTCTCTCTTGTCTCCCCTCAATCTTTTAACGCTGATTTTATTTCATTTCGTTTTATTTTTTTTGCTCTTAAACTCCATTGCGCTACTCCCACTAAGGCTGTGCGAAAATGTTTTGAAAAGAGTCGCCAGCCAGCCAACTGCTTAGTCACCTGACCAGGTAGCCGCCGGAGAGCTGGCCAAGTAGTAATTGGTTTGCAGTTAGGGCAGCCGGATCTGACGATAGCTGATAACAAAGCCGCTCAATGTATGTCTGCTCCATCGAGGGTAGCAATCAAACCTGACCATGGGGTTTCCCTTTTGAGTACCGGCTAAGCACATTTCTATAGTCGTAACAATCATGTGTACAATATTTATAGAGAGATATATAGAAAGATAACGCTAGCTAGAGTTCTCAGAACTAATTGGATATCTATGAGCAATACGTGTTATCAAAACAAGTCCAAATAACGCGCTGTCTGTGCACCGCATTAGCCGGCGTCGAGTGCCCTAAGCCACAATCACAATGGTCGGGCATTTAGATTCAATTTGTTGAGGGGGGGGGAATCTTAAAGCGACATTCCTCTTGTCTGCCAGCTGCTGCTTTAATTGTTGTCTTTCAATTTTAATTTCATTCAATTAGCCTATGGAAATCTGACAAAAAACCTATAGCGAGAGCGAGCGAGAGAGAGAGAGAGAGACAGAGAGAGAGAGAGAGAGAGAGAGAGCTGTGCGCGTGCGCTTTGCGTTCGCATCTTTAATTGTGCCTAGTTGGTCAGTTCATCAGTTTGTCAATCGGTCAGCTCTTTAATTAAGGGTGGGCGGTACAAACACTCTGTCTAATTGCATTTGCTTGGAGTCATAAAAGATTGTAATAATTATTTTCTGGGGGAAAAGCGAAGCACAGTTTATTCAGCTGAATATGAAGAAGATGCTGCCGATGAATCGCTTTTAGTATTTCAGTTTATTTCTACAATGTCATACGCCTATACAGATAACTGTATCAATCGCCTGCTTACGATCGATGGATGAATCATTAAATCAGTTATCACTTCAACAAATTAATCCCAGTTATCAGTTAAATGTGTGCTTAACGCTTATGTGCTCTGTGTGCGGTGTGTAATATACGAATTCCACATTCCTGGAAATAGCACATAAAAGATTCTACAAAACATATAAAGACTAATTAACTTATTTTTAACACAACGCTTTTCCGGCTAAGTATGTAACAATATCTTAAAAGACAGAATGGCACACACCAAAATACTCACAGGAACACAACAAATACAACAAATACAACATATACAGCAACAAAACCAACATTAGCCATAAAAATGTTTATTTAGCAAACGATCAACACAAAATACAATTTATATAGACAGCCCAAAGTCAATCGATAGCTAGACTATGCCATTGTGTGTGTGTGTGTTTATCAAGACTGGAAATCCCACCCCGCCCAAAAAAATAAGTAAAAAAAAAAAAACAATTATAGACTAGAAGTTAAGGTAAGGAAATAAACAAGGCTAAGAGATACCCTGCAATCAGTTACAATTTACGTAAGAGGCAGACAAAACATCAAAGAAAAATTTAAACCAAACTTATCTGAGTAATATTTAAAAAAAAAACTAATAAATATTGTTTTTATCGATTCATAATATGATTTTTGTGTTTATGCTTAAATCCTTAGGTTGTATGTGTCTTTATGTGAAGCTTGGCAGATTTTGAAAAGAATGAATCTTAAAATGTAAAATGAAAAGTATTACACAAATGTAACCCTTTCAATATCTAGGGAATTATTTAATACATTTTTTGTAACTGTCTAAAAACAACACAAAAAAGTTCTTTTGCAGTCGGAATATACCCAGCTGCCTGACTCCGTACAGGGTGTTGAGCAAGAAGAAACCCCAAGCCGTCTTATGTAATAAAATTGATGATCAAACGAAAACTCTCACATTTTGTGCCGTGAATGCATTGGCAATGATCGAGAAACGAGCCAAAGAGCCAATGAGCCAGCGAGCCGAACGGAACCAAGATCAATCGTCAAATAGTTGGTTTGGCTTTCGGTTCTGGCTAAAAGCGAATAAATTCATTTTTAATATGTGTGTGTTTCAATGGCAAAACGCCACACGGGCTACACATTATTGTTTTTCATATTTGTACAGCACATCTTTATGGGTATATTGTTTCAACAACAACAACAACAACAACAACAACAATAGCAACAACAACAACAGCAACAACAACATTAAAGAACACAAACAGACTGTGCGGCGTTTTTGTTTCAATGAATTTGCGTGCAGTCTTCGGCGGAACTTGTCATGTTTACAAACAAAGTCCCAACAACAACGGTTCGCATTATGCTAAAATTCATGAAAAATTTACCAAATATATATTTAGTATAGTCGTATAGATGTGTATGGATATAACTATATGTGGCAATATATTAGCCCAGCAAATTGGTGCACAATAAATTGAAGCTAAGTCGCATCCGAAAAAGCGCATTGTTTATTTTCCAACGATTTTCCAGCAGTTGAAATAACATCAAACGACAAAGCGGAAAATGAGCAACGCAAAAATGAAAATCGAAAGCCAACAAAAACGCATTTTTATGATTCTCGAAACGATTTGTTATATGTTTTCAATAGCTACCCCGGCTTCTTCCTGTCCCGCGCAATTAAAAGCCAAAATCATTATAACATACAATTATGAGTGGCCCAAGGCTCTTTCTACAATGGTTTAGTTTTTGTTCGGGGTTAGTTGGCGTAGGGGGAGGCGGAGGCGGCACTACGAGGTGTTATTGCAGTCGATAGATCAAAGCATTTGCTTTCATGTTTGTTGCCATTGCACTTGTTGTGGCTGCACTGCGTCTGGCCCGATACAACTTCGGAGCGTACCGGCCGGACATGCAGCCCATAAGGTGTGAAGAAACTGGCAAGCGAAAGGCAACATAGTGTCTGATATCAAACAGACACTTTGGCAACTGTTTGAAGTGCAGTCTTCAAGATTATGATTACATATGCATAACAGCTTGTCTTTTATGGAGTCAAGAAATAAAAGAATCAAATTTCGAAAGGAAGTGCATAGCACATAACATTGTAAGGTCACCTTCATAAAATACTATATAAATACTATATAGGTACACTTCCATAAATACTAGTTTCTATATTGCCGTTGCTCTAGCCATGTCCACCTGTACGTCTGCCCAAGCGTCTGTATGAAGGTGCTTCTCTCGAAAACCAATAGATCTAGACACTTTAAGTTGAATATACATAATCTTATACATACGCAGAACATGCTCTTTTTACTATATATTATTCTTTTCTATTCTTTGACCTACAAGGTTGTATTTGCCAAATCTTCTAAGCCAAACTTCTCTGACTAGTACTGGGGCACCCTGGTACATCCGCAACCGGGCGCTGGCAACGGATCTAAGGCTTCCCTTGGTGGGCGACCCGTCCCTCTGCTCCCCCTAGCCAGTAATGCCGGAGACTCCGCAAGATCCAACCCATCGATCTCTCAAAAACAACATGAGACTTAATAATTGATATAAGTATGTTAATCCCCTTATTGTAAAGCAAGGTTAAGATGCTACAGCAAAGTTTTAACAGCTCACAACAAAAGGAAATGTTATTAGAGCACAGCTCGAATATTATAAAAGCAAGATACACCACATTTGGTATATAGATTATATATATGTTCGGATATTAGGATACGTCCTTATATAGATAAGCCGAAAGTGTTCAGGAATGGGTTGTCTATTGTGGGGTCGAGAAAAGCAGAAGCACAGCCCCTGCGTAAAGTGTGTATGGAAGGAAGTTAAAATGCTTGTAACGGTAGCTTGGTTCTGAGAGAGCTTGGGTCAGGGTATCTCCTAGTCGAGCACTCCCGACTGGAGCACGCATCTCCAACTTGTCAAACAATATTTTTATTATAAATTTAAATTAAATTTTATTAAATTGTATACCATTTACTATCTGATAATTATAAAATTTCAATGATATTGTTGCTAAATAATATGGGTATTACTTCCCTTGATTTCCTCAAAATGGGGTTTGACTTTGATTCAACACAATAAATGATTAATTGACGCGATTTCAGTGGCCAAATGAATCATATAAAATATGCAGAAATCGACAAGTGTAACGAAATTGGTTAATCACTTAATTGGGTTAATCTTTCAGCCTGTTAATTGAATCAACATTTCGGAATGAAGCTAATAAAAATGCAATATAAACAAAAGCAAAAGCAAAAGCTCCAATGATGGAGTAGCATATCCCCTATATATATATTTATCGCCTATATAGATGGGTTTACGCTGTCTATGATGTCTACATAAATCGCATGAGCAGCAAAATTTTAATCAACACTCATTAACTCTACAAGATCGCCGGCAATATAATTAAGAGAAATTATGTTTCCACCGGCGCTACGTTGACGTTGACGTCGACCACGTCGAATGTTCGACCTGTTGGATCAATGGAGACCAGGCCGCAGACGCAACCACAATACAAGTTGTTCGGCCTGTTGCTCAGATTTGTTGTTGTTTAACAATTTCGCAATTCAGCTGTCGATCATTTCATTCATAAAATGTGCATGGCACGGCATGAGGGAGCCCCACACACACACACACACACACACACACACACACACACATAGATACACACCCCACCGGCGATTCATTCACACAGCTCGGGCGATCTGGAAACTCGCACACATCCGCGCATGCTGGGTTAATACCCAACCACCCGCCTGCTCGATCGGTCCATAACAAACGAAGTGATTAATTCATGTAGTGGTCTCTCGGCTCCGTCACACGGCACACGGTATCCACAGCAAAGTATCGGCCCCAACCAACCAACCAACCAACACGGGCCCCCAGCGATTCTCCGTTTTCTCAATGAAACTGGTTTCGTCAGTTCGATTGCTGCCGTTGCGGCTGCCGATGTCTGTTGCTGTTGCTAGCTGTTGTTGTTGATATTGGGGTTTATGTTATTATATTCATCCTCACCTGATCCCCAGCAGCTGCTCATCCGGTCAATGTGAGAAAAAATACACAACAGCACACTGCAAAAATAGACAGCACGAAACGCATGCAACTTTTTCTTTTTCAGAGCTGCACTCCAAGCTGATCATTTAGCCAGATATTGAGCCAGGCCAAGCCAATGCCTGGCCTGGCCTGGCCTGGCAATGAATGATGTGGGGTGCTCTGTTCACTCGCAGCGCCAAATGAAATGCGAAAGCTGTTGCTCAGGATAGTATCTGGCATTCAAATCAGCTTTGGAAAACTGGCCAACAAGTGACCAGCCCAAGTCAACCTATTTCAGCATCCGCAACCGTAAAGGAAGCAGCCATAAAAGCAATGCAAAAAATAAAAAGAAAAATAGCCAACTAAACTGGAAAAGCGCCTCACTGCAGTTCATTTTCCTTACGCCTGCCCCCCCCAACTGCGGAAGTTGGCCAAGCATGTGTAAAACAGTTAATGCACACAGGATATGTTTCCGTGGCAAACGAGTTTTTGGCTTTTTGTACCCTCGTTTTTTTTTTTTTTTTATCTCTGCCAACCATCAAAGTTATTAATTATCAATTTATTTTAACCAATATCATTTGCATAGAACTATGCGCTGAAAGAGTAGCCAGTTCTTGGGGCCGTGATTTATGTTAATTGGTTTTTAATCGTTTCGGGAAGCGCGTCTTAATATTTTCACATGTTTTTTTTATAGATTATTTATGCAGTGGGAAGTGGAATTGTGTTTTGATTTGGAAACTAGAAAGACGGTCAGTCACCCAAGAACGAAACACATCTCAAAAACTTCGAAAAAAAAGGAATAAATTTTGAAACTAAAAATAAAAAATAATTCAAAAAAAATCAAAACCTTAAAAGGTAAAGCTAGGAAATAAATGGTTTGCAAATATCTTAAAAGAAAAATAAATATAAATTTGAAAATCTTCTAAAAATGAGAAAAAAATATTAAAATTAAAATAAAATAACATTTGAAAACATCTAAAAAAATTAAAAATATGAGCTTAAAATAATTTGTGTGCAATTATATTAAAATAAAAATAAAATAAAGTAGGAAAATTCTTTAAAATTTAAATTGATAATATTGTTTGCATAAAATAAATATAACATATTACAAAAAAGTCAGGAATAATTTATTTGCTAACATTAAAAAAAAGTTTACAAAAATTTATATTATATGAAAAATCTTTAAAATTAAAAAAAAATCGAAAATAATATTTTTGCAATATACATAAAATAAAACTTGAAAAAAGCTTAAAATCATAAAAATATATCTAATAATTAAATTTGTTTGCAAATATTTTTAGAAAAAAAATTAATTAAGATACATTTTTAAGATTTTCAAAACGATTAAAAATTCCTCATTTAAGGAGCGAGAAAAAATAAAATCTAGTTGAAGGTTAACAAAAAGTATCTTAAAGCATAGACCAAACATAATGAGACAGAGAAAGGAAGCTGCTGCGCAAATTGAGAGAAGACTGCAAGCGAGGCCTGGCAGCAGAATCTTGGGCTTGAGGAAGAGGCCGCATTTTAAAGCGCAAGATAAACTCACTGGGATGCTGATCGCATCAGCTGCCGCTGTTGCCGCTGTTACTGCTGCTGCTGCTGCTGCTGCTCAAGTGGCGGCTACAACAAACAACGACGGCAACAACGGCAACAACAGCGACAACAACGACAACTCGGCGACTGCTCGATCGTGTGTGTAGATGCTTGGGCTGCCTGTCCAGCGGGCCGAGCGAGCATCTAAAATACAGTAGCCGCAGCAGTAGCCGGCAAACAAATTACACACAATTCCAACTCCAAACAGAAACTTCACAGCATCCACAACAACAAGAACAACAACAACAGCGACAACATTATTATCTTTGCTTTATGTGGAAGCTGCAAGAGGCAATGCCTGGCGCTTCAGCTGTGGCACCCCACTCAGCGATCATCATCATTGATGTTGGCGATGATGACGATGATGATGCTGCCGATGCTGCCGATGCTGGCGATGTTGGCGATGATCACGTTCGGCATCGCAGACATAAGAACGAAAACGAATCAACTCGAGTGTTGTCGTTGTGGCTACTGTTCAATCGCTGTCGCTGTGTGGATGCTACGTTGTTCGTCGTTCGTTGTTGGTTGTTGGTCGTCGTTCGTTTGGTTTTTCGGTTAGTAAACCGGATGTTCCTAATCATTGCTAGTTTGCCTCAAATTAAATATGCTTCATGTGTATATATGTATGTACCTACAGACAAGCTCGTATATAAGCAGTTACGTTGTTCGTGTGTATCTTTTGTTTGTGCGCTTTGTACTTCATAGATACGCAGATACACACATCTATATATAAATTAACATATAGTATATACAAGCAAAGCCGCAGCGCAAATTATGAATGAATATTTAGAGAAGGCCTGCGCTATCTTAACTATATTTCTTTTCAGACGCAAATCTTGCGTTTCTGTGACGCATCTTCAGCTCTAACTGTTTACCCAGCTAGATAGTTACAACAGATAGATAACTCTAAAGCTACTTCCGCCTGTTGGCAGTCGAGTCAAGTTTGCCAATCAACTTACAAATCGAGTTGTTTATTCATTCATGCCCACTGGCTGGGAGGCCAATTTAATTGATAGAACTCATTGAGACTGCGCCATAGCCCATAACACATTCATAAATTCATTTTTATCAACATCAATTAGCAATAATTATTCATTAGCGAACTGACAAAGCGACTGAAGTCAAGCTGAAAGTGCCAAAGGCTCTTTATCAACAACTTGTTGAGATACAATATATTTGCTTGATTGCGGTCAATAGTGGATATACTAGTACTTCGATCAAATGTATAAATATCTATATAGTATTTCTTATAAACTACATAACGTTATCTACTTCCACAATTTCTGTTTCAAATATTTGGAATAGATTGAGGCTGTGAGTTAGGGGCATAACCCAAATAGACTTGATTAATACATGACTGTGCTGGACAGCATTGTGTATTCAAGTAGAGTTCTCATTATTCCGCTCAGCGACTTATAATAGCGTTCACACACTTAAAATGAAGCAATAATAAAAGCGATTAGCCATTATAATCTTAGTGGCGGCTTTTAACAACCATTTGGAAATGGCGTTGCATAAATTAAGACACCAAATGAAATGTATCTTTGAAAGAGCAAAGCATTTTGTCTTAGGTTTTTAATAGCTTGAACGACGTTTTTGGAAGCTGTGCCGTTTGGTTTGTTTGACAAATATATGGCCATTAGTTGATAACAATTAAGATGTTGCCGTTGCCGTCACTGATGCTAATGCTAATGTTGATGCTGATGCTGTTGCCTTAAAAGTGTGACGGAAAACATTTTGAGACCAGCCGAGCGGTAGCGATGAGATTAGAGAAAAAAAAAAACAAAAACAATATTAATTGTTTTTTAAGTAAGATCTCAGTCGGATGGCGCCTGCTGCCCACGCAGGGGGCATAGTGCTTAACAAATTATAAGCCCGTAACGAAATCAGTTTCATTTCCGTGCAACAAATTGATAGTGGGCAGCTGTGATCGCTTCTTTTGCACAGCGCACACAGCATAATTCCGCATGGAGATGCAATTTGAGTTCCGTAATAAGCCCACGCTAGGCAAATAGAACGCAGCAAATGCGATTGCAACAGCAGCAACAGCAACAACAACAACAACAACAACTGGACAATCAAGTGCTGTCCAGTTGGATGGCGTGCAATGTGGAGCATCCACGGCATAACACCTGGCGTTTGCCCTAGCCCGATGATGGCCAGCTTCAGATCAAACTGGAAGCTGCACTTGAATTGTGCGTCGTCGTTGCATTCAATTCCAACTTAAAATGCTGCCACCTCACCCTTAGACCGCCGCCCCCCTGCCAGCCCAGCATTTGCATATGCCTGGCGGTGAGCGGCAGGGTTGGGGGCGGGGGGCTGGTTGAGCGGTTGAGCGGGCTACACATTGATCATTAGACTATTTTTAATAGAGAGACTGAGACCAGTTTGCCAGTTAGCCGCCACAAAAGTGGTCTGTCCAGCTCAGAGATGGGCGCAAGTTTCACCTGCTCCTTGTTTGAGATTTTGCAGCTTGCGTGCTGAAGTGTTTGTTGGCATAGCTCGACAAGGCACAAGGCACAAGGCACAAAGATTCACAGCTCGCAGTGAAATGCATTTGTTGCTACACCTTTCCGGTGGCAAGGCTGCGTTTCTTGCTGCCACTGCTGCTGGCCAACACACAGAGCACGAGTCCCAGTGCTTGCCGCCCGAAAAAAAAGATTTGTTTTAACAAGACGCCAATGCGCCAATGACAAACTAATTTATGCGCTCAGCAACAAATCTTTTGGCTCAAATAAACAAAACCAAGTGATACAATAGCACCTACAAGTATATACACAGGGATAGCATAAATTAACTTCCGATCTACTAATGGAATGTATACAAATTTATGCTCAGTCACAAGAGCGAGTATCCTACTACACACGTTGTTGGTATCTCGTATCTCGGGTTCGCTACTCGGGACTCGGTGTTGGACCTGGTGTTATGGTCAGCATCAGGCGGCAACAATTAAAAATGCAAGCGAGCAACAAAAACACTCAATAAAATGCGTTGATAAATTGCGCCAAGCATCAAAGGCGAACCAAGAGGCAACCCACTGTGTGGATGGCGCTCGCCAGATCCAGATCCAACAGCAACAACAACACAACAACAACAACAAGAACAAGAGCCACTTGCAATCTACTTTGAAAATTTATCGATTGTTTTTGTTTAGAGCATTGAGCAGAGAATCAGTTTAACTTGGCATAGACACAAAAGCGCCAGCGAATGTCAGGTAATTTGGCTAATGGCAATACATATATCTATTTTAGGATCATCTTTCCATTTGTTGTGGCAATATTGAGCTTAAATCTTAAGCAACTTTTTATCTGAAAGATACTCAGCCAGCCGATACTCGACAGATAATTGACGTTCACAAAATAACAAAATCTTATGTGTAGACTTATACGACATTAATATAATATAAATAGTTACACAAACTTATTAAGAACCTCATCAAATTGGTTTCCCAATTCATATATTCGATTTGTTACTTATCGAAAATTAATTGATGCTATAAGATCGATATCTTGAGCTAATTACACTGACTTTTACAAAAAGAGAGATGACATATGGATTGCATATCACAATAAAGTCAATGTCCAGTTGATATAATCGAACGAGTTAAGAGTTCTGAATCAATATAGAACTTTAAAGGTAAAATGCGTTTTAAACTCTTATACGCACTTAAAGATAGATTAAGAGAGATCTGTAGAGAATAGCAAGCAAGTGCCAATGGAAATATCTGCCCATCTCCAAGATCTCTGAGAGAGCTCTAAGCTGTAACTTTCTTTGTCGACTTAATTAAGTGCATGCAACTATGTATCCGACTTTGCAACGGCATTTCCTCGACACTCTGCCTACTAAAATGGCTTTTAATTTCAATGACAATTAGAAATTAAACACATTTGCTTTTATGGCTATTCAAAATGTACTACAAATTATGACAGGGCCAAAACAAAGAAGCGTCTAAAGTGGAAAAGGTTAAAAGCAGACGACGCGACGCGCCTGCGCATTGGGCCAAAGAATTGCGTATGTAGTTAAATTTATTTGTTTTTTTTTTTTCCGGGCCAATTGAAGCGTTAAATTATCAATTGGGCTTAAAACGAAGTGAGCATTGGGCATGGCTCAGGGGTGGGCAGCAGCGTTAAATTGGCCAAAAGGCTTTATGGACTGGCTGGCTGGGCCCAGGCGGACACGCTTCAGTTGATCAGCAGCTCCTGGAGAGCTATAAGCCATAAACTACTCTCCCCCCCCACACACAACCCCTCAAACGTGGCTTGACGTGCAGGCATCTGGAAAATTGTGCTCTCCATTTGGAATCATATTGCAGTACAGAGCGTGCGGCAGTTGCAGGTGTCTCATATTTCCTCATGACTGATATTTAGATATATCGCATCTATGGCGTACACACACGCTCCAGATACGATTTCGTATTTCATCGATTTTCGTTTGTCAATTGTGCCGTTGGCCATTGCATTATCAATTGGCTGCGCTGACGGCGCCCGGCCTTCCACGGCTGACGGTATATAATCTGCTTGGCCAATTGATGCTGCTCCAAGAACGAGTTTCTATCAATTTATTGCCGTTGTTGTTGTTGCTGCTGCTGTTGTTGTTGTTGCATTTATGGCAGTTGTCGGTTGGCACATCAAACTATATATATTAGCTTGTGGACGATGTGGACATGCTGCCTTCTTTTGTTGCACGAGCTAATTGATTCATATTTGTGGCGACATTTCGCAGTAGTTTTAATAGCATTCCGTTTGCCATATGCATTTAATAGGTCGCCAAATTTGGCGCAGAAGATAAATTGAATTAAGCCAAAGATGGACATAGAATGAGACCTGGACCTAATTATTATAATTATCTAAGGCTAATATAAACGATTATGATATGATTTTATATAATTGCAATATTTCATTTGTTTATTTTCTACTTTTCACGTAAATTGCGGCTTTAATGGAAAAGTTTGTTCAGTCATAAAAATTGTTAAAATAAAGTATACCTAATGAAACTATTGTGTTAATTAATAATAAATAAACTAAAGCATACTTTTGGGTATAGATAATAAATTATTCAAAGCCCAACAGAGGCAACAACGAAACTTCAAGAACTTTTTCCTTTTCCTTTTTGTACACTGAACCCAATGAACAAGGCTAAAAGGGCGTCATGTTCTTGTACAAATCTATTGAAATGCAAAAGTCCGCATTTTTGACTTTATATATAGTATATTCTTGATCAGGACGACGATCTGACACTAACTGACCAAGAACATCTGTCTGTGTGTGTAAACGCGCCGATCTTAGAAACTTCAAAAGCTAGAGACCTAAAAATTTAAATTAAATATATTCTCCACGCTTATCATTTTGTTTCTCGATATCTCCTGCCATTTTAGGCAACCTTAAAAGCTATACTACCAACCCCAGATATGGCTTAAAGGCTTGGAATATTTTACTTTTTTGATACCTTCCTCATTCACCCATAATTGGTAAAAGATCATTTTCAAAGGCTTGAAGCGTTGCGATGCGATATAATCGCACATTTGGGTGCCACATTGATACCCTGTACTCTTTCCCAGAGTGTGAAGCCATAGAAGAAAGCTAAAATCCTTGAAAAGGTTACTTGAAACTTACAAGAAGGTAATAAAGTATATCATTTTATCATTTATCTAAGGTTCGAATGGTGTTTGAAATTTCTATCTTGTTTAGACTTTGCAGACAATGTGATTGGTAATAAATCGGAGAATATCTTCTCTCTTTGAATTACACGTTCGACAAGAAAACGAAACTTCTGACAACTATTTATATATTACTGATCCCCAGCTCTGCTCAAATGTATTTAAATATAATGCATATCTATATTGTAGTTATAACGCAATTAATAATAAAATATGCTGCGAGAGGAGTTTGACGCGTATCATTCTCGGACCTCTGCTGTTTGCAGTGTTAACTCTTTTACTCGAATACAATAATGTAAGGAATAACTCCATGGCTAACCGGTGCTTATGATCATATTATCTACTCTGCCTGGGCCTATCATGTAAAGATGACAAACGCTGTCTGCGAGTCGTACAATAAATCGTTGGTTATCATCAATGAATGCCGTCTTCGGAACATAAGCCGCAACAAGACGACGCAAACAATGCTTGCAAATATTTTAAGACCCTTAAACGATATTTTTATTAGATTTCAAATGTTGAAGAAGGAGAATAGTTATAAGCCATGGTTCATGGACTATAGCGGAGATCTATGCCGTCTAATGCGCAAGCGCTATCTTTCAGTGGCAACAATTATTTGAAATATCATAGCCAATACGACCACATTTAATCATCCCTGTCTATACGTGGTAGCTGCAACAGAGGCTTGGTACATTACCAATAATAATTGTAATCCTTTTGTATTTTCAGGGTGTGAATGGCATACGAGATTTCTATCGAGTTGACAATTTACCCATCATATTCCCAACCGGAGAATACCTTATACACATGACTTGGATGACAAAGGGGTCGTTTCCGATCTATTCCGATCTGATAACTACTTTTCATTTTTGGAAGATTTGTAACTAGTTGTAAATGTTCAAAATGACCGAAATGTTTTGCCAAACAGCACTTCTTTGCATTTATTAATTTAGAAACAGGTAATAGGTATGCAACACTTTTATATTAACCGTGCAGCCGCAAAGTAGGCAACGCTTTTTCCGAAAACAGAAATTTATCATAGACACGCACCACTTTAATATTATAAGTATTTCATATCAATGTGAATAATTGAAATAAAAATATTCTTTGTGTAATAATTTATTTGCTTTCAGCTCTAAAAGTAAATATATATATATATATATTTTTTTATACTTATTTATTTCCAGAGTAAAAAGACGAATTTAGTTAGCTGACGATAGGTGTTTGAAGTCTTGTACCTGCATTATAATAATGGAGTGCTGATAAGACGCTTATCAGAAGTAGCCACAAATATTTGTGTGCGTTTGCCTCTTTGCTGAACCACCCCACAAGCACTGCCAACAGCAGGTAAGTTCATGCCTGAAGGCCGTTGGCTCGAAGTGGTGGGTGTGGGTTGCCGCAAGTTTACGCGTGCAAGGTCTACACAAGTTTTCAATTAACTGCAACTCCAGCTGATAACAATTTTGGAAAATATATTTAAGTGCGCCTCGAAGAGGCCTCAACTTGTGCCCCTCCACCCGCAGCTCGTGTGCAACATTCTTTCATTGTGCTGGGTCAGTTCTTATGCAGCGACATTGCCCCATCTGATGTTACCTCTCGGTGCGTGCCGATTAGCCACGCTTCTGACTTTACATAACAGCCAAAGCAGCAAAAGCAGCAAAAGCTGCGCAAATTACGGGCTTCACTTTAGTCATTTCCGTTTTACGGCAATAAATACAAAATACAAATATACTCTATAGATATAAAAAAAAAAGAACTAAGATCAAAATAAAACTCAATGAAAAAATATATCTAGGCATTAGGGTTCGTTTTTTAAAAAAAGACTTCATGAATGGATGCCTACGCAGGCCAAATGTGATTAGATATGGCGCCTTATACTCTATTAATAATATAAAATAACATAATTTAAGTCCGAGTTCGCGATTAAAACCATCGAAAGTTAGTTGAACGTCCGGTTATGAGAGCTGTCCGTTATTGGAGCTGCATGCATGTGTATGTATGGCCATACTACTAAAAGTGCACATAAAGTACAATACGGAAAATTCGCCCTACTTAACATTTATTATTATTATTTTCTAGAGCGATTTTTAATCACGCTAAAATTATCAATTATCATAAATAAAAAACTAAGCATTACTCGCAGGATTCATATAAATGATAACAACTCTAGCGCAGAGTACTATGGAAATTTCCATTGCACTAAATATTTCTTTCTGTGCATAAAATAATTGTAACCAAAAAGAACTTGAACAAAATTTATGAATGAACGAATAAGAAGCAAACATACACGAATACATGTGTACAGTGCGCGTGTGTGTGTGTGTGTGTGTGTGTGTGTGTGTGTGTGTGTTTGTGTATATGGATGAAAAGTGGCGTGCAAACGAAATATAAAACATGCGAGCCAAATACAACTACAACTACAACTACAACAACAACAACACACACACACACACACGCACACACACAGGTACTCATGAATTTGTAGCAACCGCAACGACAAACATTTATATGAATGAATGAAAAATTGTAAAGTGAAAAAAAAAGGCAAAAAGTTGTTAACGCAGCAGTTCCACGAAAAAAAAAAAACAAAAACAAAAAGACAACAACAGCAAGAAATCTGTGAACAAGAAATTTGAAAGGTAAAAACTTAAATTAAAACAAAACTTAAATAAGAAACACGGAGCAAGTGTCGAGAGACAGCCCCAGTCTCAGTCGCAGCCTCAGCAACTGGTTTGGTTTCCACCAGCAGCAGCTGTCCACAAATGTGCGTTAGGCGAGTCGAAATTATGAATAAATAAACAGGGCAGCAGGGAGGGCGCGCGGGTTGCAGCTAAAATCAAAATAAATACAGTAAAAAGATAGAAGCACAAAACGTGCTGCCCAAGACTCGGTCCAAGCCGAGATAGGAGACGCGCCCACATCTTCGTCTTCGTCGGCTGAAGAGTGGAAAGAGTCAAAGTGAAGACGAAGCCGGTTTGCAGGAACATTGTTGGGGGGCGCACACGCAAAAAGGAAGGAAATAAACATCAAGCATCATCGAGTGAAGCCAACAACTACAACATAAACACACGCACACACACACACACACACAAGCCAGAGGGAGATGCAGGGCTAGCGTGAGCTAAGTAAACTTCAGCGAATCGAAGCAAAAAAAAACACAGCCAGCATCAAGTCAAAACGAGCCAATGTTTCTGTTGCCTGCTGCTATTCCCCATTCATCAACTGCATTTCAACGCCGCGAGGCGATCGAGCAGCAGCAGCGCAGCGCAGCAACAACAAAGCGCAGGCAGAACCAGAAACTTTTCTACTCGCAACGTAAGTATGAATGAAAACGAACGTGTTTGCTTTTTTTTTTTTGTTTTTGTTCACGAGAGAGTCGCGAGAGCAACTGGCTGAGCGCATGAATGAATTTAACGGGCTGGGAAGTGAGCGCCCAAAATGAATGAAAGTAGTGGGGCTCTCTCTCTCTCTCTCTTCTGTTGGCGCGGCCTCTGGTGCCTTTTCAGTTTTTGTTCTCTGCTCACCAATACATGCAAGCATGTAACAATTTCATACGAATCATAGCATATTAAAAATATTATATTTGCTTTACTTTTTCATCGCTCTTGCGGCTTTTGCTGTTATTTTCAAAGTTTATGATTAATATGCGCTGATTAAAGGCGCGGAAAAAATACATATAGTGTTCACACGTACATATATATATGCATGTACGTATAAAATTAAAATAAGGGCAGGCTGGATACAATTGTACATATGTGTGTTATATGCACATGTGTGTATGCACATACATACATATGTACTTATGTATCTTTGACTGTGCGTATATTCTGCTCTTTTATAAACACATGCATACTGTAAACTAAATTTACGTGCCTCTTTGTTTTTGTCCCCCCTTATTTTATTATTATTATTTTGGTCCCCTCTCAATGGGTCCCCAGCAACTGCGCAGTTGTCGCAGTTTTGCATGTTTTTTATTTGTTGCCATTTTTATGGCCGATCTTCTAGCGGCAAAAGATAAGTTCATGCTCCGCTCAGACTCGATTTGTAGGGTAAGGGAACTGGGAATGGGCCTGCGACTGGGGCTGGCACTTTGACGGCTGCTGCTGGGGTTGGGGCTCTCCGAATGGCCCAAACAGCAAACTGTACGGGATAGTTGGCCACTGACTTTTGTCGTACGTTTGCGTCGCGTCGCGTCGCGTCGCGTTGACATTGAAATTGTTTTGGTTTTACTTTTTGTTGATTTTGACGCAGCGATAAGGCATAAATACTTTTTGTATATCTGTGAGCGCGCGTGTGTGTGTGAGAAGACAAAAATATCCCATTTTGTGATTTGCTTTTATAAACAACATACATTGCATACATATCATGAAACACACAAGAATACATCAAGTATCTTTCAGATACATTGTCATGTTCTTATAATTTAAATTCTAGAAATTGCATATCAATTCAATAGTTGTTATTGCTGGCCCAAAGCAAAGAATTCATTGGCTAGTTAATACTAGTTAATAAAATTGCGTTTAATACAGATTGTTGTTATGTAAGCGGCTTTGTTTTTTACAGAAACTTCCCACAATTGTGCCTCAACCGAAACATTTTCATCAGCATTCACACAGCAAAGATGCATACAAATTACCATTAAGCTGCCAGATACATTAAGACATAAACACACACATGCACATGCTATGTATGTATGTGCGTGAATGGTTGTGTGTGTGTGTGTGTGTGGAATAGAATCATGCAGGCAGGCAGCATGCAGGCGCACGGTAGTGGACAAAAGTATAGAAGACACATGCCAAATGAACGACGACGTTTTGTCACATAACGTATACGTAAGGTATTTTGCCAGAGTGAATGACTGACGTATTGCCTGATTGACAGCAGCAACAGTCAGAATACTCAGCGGTAGGGGACTAGAAAGGGGAAGGGGAGCACTGAGTGCACATTTAAGATATTTATTTCATGTATTTGAAATGCAAATGTGAGAGTGTGCGTGTGTGTGTGTGTGCGTGTGTGTGTGTGTGCGTGTGTGTGTTGGTTGCTTGGTTTGTTTTCTGTACGAATTGAATGACTTGACTTGGGGCGAATGAGTGAATGAAAGAATGAATGAATCTGTAAGTTCGCTTGGCACTTTGCCGGCAGTTTGTGTGTGATTGGGGCGCGGGGCCTGCGTTTTGCCTGTGCCTCTCTGAATGGACACCGGAAATAAACGACGTGACTTTTTACTAAAATATTAACCAACTATGTACATACACATAATACAAAATCATTCATATAGTCATGCATCATTTTTATATAAATACCTATACATCATATAAAAACATCTATTCGATCTACATATACACATGTCTGCAACCATGTATGTATGTATGCATGTATGTACATATGTGTGTATGTATGTATGAATGTATGTACGTACGTCTTTCACTCGCTTTGTTTTCAACGGCGCAACAACAGTCAAATCACAATTTTTATATGTGCCAGTGCGTCTGCGGCTTATCTTATCGCAAATAATTTGTATTTGGTATTTTTTATCGCCCTGTTCAAAAGGCATATGCGAATAATAAAATTGCAAAAACAAATCGCCCAGCCAAAGAGTCTGAACATGACTGATGATGGCATTTCTCTCACTGTGTGTGTGTGTGTGTGTGTGTGTGTGTGTGTCTGCGCGAGTGTGTGTAATATTTGTAATGTATGTGCATGCACACAGTCTCTGCGGCGCTCTCCCAGTGCGAGTATAAATACATACACATACACACACATACGCATACGTATACCTAGATATGGATATGTCTGAGTGCAAAGATAGCGCACAAGAACTGAGCACAATCATATAAGAAAATACGAATCATTCGCACGACATATTGCTCTTTAATTATTTCCATTTCTTAGAAATATGTATGTTATCTACAAAAAATGTCTTCAACATTAGGCCCCATATAACAATCGGGTTAATAGTTATGCCATTGTGGAGTCTACACTGGAAATACCAAAAACTTATTTTCTTGTGATTCCCAATTGTGTTCAAGGGCTACTGTTTGATTAAAGTATATTATGACAAAATATTAGGTATTTCCAGGTCTCTCCAGCGACATATCTTTTAAATTGTTGCCAAATAAAATGGATTTTGACAACAAACTCTTCGGTATAATTCCCAGTTGCAGCCCTCAATCGTGTTTCGGTTCTCTTTACTTACCCAGCGAAGCTTCATGATCTGAAATATCCGATAAACTGCATACAGTCAAATCTTTGCAGCCATTAACCGGCTCCTCTTTAATATACTTTGTGGTGGACTGAAAAATACAAAAAAAAAAAAATACATGGAAAATAATGTTATATTTTATAAAAAATACTTTAAAAGAGTATTCCAATAATTAATAAACTAACAGAAACCATTTATAATGTTCATTTGTATGCTCTAGCTAGATTGTCAATGATTTTCAGTCCAATTTTAGCTTTTCATACAACTTAACTAGCTGTACATCATTTACTCAATATTACCCCAGCAAATTAGACCCACAAATGGTCTAGCATTGGGGTAGTTGGATTTGAGCTTAGCCAAAATGTGTGTGCGGACCCCCTAAAACATAAACCAAAGCCCCGAAAACCCCGGCTCACAATCAGCAAGGCAGGCAGAGCAACATGGACATGGAATAGATTGCCAGCAATTGTCCGCTGAGGGAGGGGCCGGGTGCGGGCGGGCACTGTGACTGCCCCAATTGCTGTGGCAGTCCCCTGGGTTTGATCATGTTAAACGCGTTCTAATAAATTAAATTGTACATTTGACTTCGCATACACTGATACACACACAGACACAGACACAGACACTAGTGTACTCTAGGCTACTCAGCGCGATGATCAGTAGAGAGAGTGAGAGAAGGGAAGGGGCAGGGGGAGGGGTATCATTTGTGATGTGTCTGTGGCTGCTGTTTTGTCGTTTATTGTCGTTTATGATAATGGAGGTCACAGTAGTCAAACGAAATGTTTCATAAATATCGTAATCAATTGACGCCAAACAGACAATTCAATTTGAATTTCGAATTGGAATTTGATTCGACGACAGTCTCTCAAAAAAGTTCAGCTCTTATTATGTGGTTAGCTTCAAATGTCAAAAAAAAAAAAATAAAAACGTAGTAAAGAGTTAAAAAAAAACGGCGATATATAAAGGCGAAACTTAAGACACGACTTTCTGCCAGACTATAGATTAAATTACTTGACTGCATTTTCCACGCGACTGCGCATGCGGCCAGGTTCAATGCAGGTCCTTTGACTTTGCCAGGCTCGGCCAGGCTGATGACCGAGCAACCGGATGAAAGTGGTCAGCTCAACGGATATGTTTACCGCAAACTGTGCCAACAACAAATACTAAAATACCTTCACATGATCAGAAAAAAAAGTGCAAGATAGAAAGGCTATCCTCCTATCACCCCGAAGATTAAATACCCTGGTGGAAATGTCGCTTATGATATTACAGGAGAACCGTAAAACTCCTAATTGCTGAGTTTCATTCATTTTTCGACTGATTTTTTCTATGGAAGTAAGATAAGATTTTGCTGATATATATGTATTAGGTGCGTGGCAGAACTCTTTAAAGCTTTTCATTCAAGAACTTTATTTTCGACCGATTCAGCGGTCCGATCGGAGGAACATAATAACTTAGCTTAAACTTTCAATAACTTAGCTTTAAAGCTGACTATATTAACTAAGCTGTTGATACTGATCAAGACTATATACTTATCAGATCGGAGAGGTCTCCTTCTGTGTGTTCTGTGACAAACTGAAAAAAGGTATAAAAAGATCATCGAGAAGTGAACTCCGGCAAATGTGTTTCCTTAAATATAGAAAGCATTACTTGAAGATGTTCAAAGAACAATCTAATTTTGAAATGAATGTTCAGATGCATCCTATAGCTATAAGAGCCCATGTAAGTACGGGGGAAAATCCGCATCAACACAAATGGAGCGTCCGATCGGGCTTTTGTCTGCCATGATGACGCAGCAGGGCGAAGCCTTATAATTGCCATATATTGGGTATATTGTATCCTCGCTATTGTTTGCTATTTTTGGAAGAGTTACGTATATTTTTAAATATTTACATTTCGGGCAGGTCTGTGGCTGACTATTTCTGTCATAAATTAAGTGGCACGCTCATTACTTTTATAGCGCATAAACAAAAGACTTTATGCGAACGGTTTGACGACAATTATATACCCTACGATTCATATATTTCAGCAATGAAACTAAATCTAGAATATCTTTACATTAAATTATTCACGGCTATAATTAAGTTCTCAAATCATCTATACAAATAGAATGCCTGTAAATCTGATATGCTGCATGTTACGACTGTAGGGTGTTAAAAGTGCATAAAACACAAACGCATAATATATTATAATTGCGTTTTGTTTGGGCAGCCAAATTTAGATTCAGTCGACGTGTTCTGTATATCAAAACGGACTCAAGATCGCATCAATATGTCGTTGCCTGAACTGATCAATTTTGAAGCCTGTCAAACTTGCGTGAAAATATAATGGACATCGGATCGATTAGCCAACTGATCGACAGATAAATCGAGCTATGAGTGCTCCTCAAGATTATATGTATTCTTAAAGTTTCGTATGGGAAACACTTTTAGCTAGTGTCGGGGGAATCGACAATTGATCGTAACGATCGAGATAGAATATTCTTATCATATAATACAATCGGGAAAAAGCATCAACAGCCGTCTTGATATAGCTATGTCTGTCTGTCCGCCTGTCTGTTTCTGTGCGAACTGATTTCTCACTTCTAAAGCGATCTTCTTGCAACTTTGTATAGGTCCGGTGTTTCCTGTTATAGGGAGTGCATATGTCGGAACTAGCCGAATCGGACACCTATATCATAAAGCTGATGTAGCTGATCGGTTGAAATGTAGGTTCTTGTATTGAAATTAGTTTATTTTATAAGACATCTTGTCGAACACTTGGCATTTATAAGTTTCACTTCGTTCTTTACAGATGACTATATCTTATAGCTGCCAAGGGAAAGATTGTTCCAAGATTAGGCACTTGTATGGAAAACTTTTTGTTTCTCAAGATATCTTGATCAAACTTGGCATAAATAAGTTTCACTATGTTTCCTACATATATGCAACATCTTATCAACATCGAATTACTATATAGTATAGTTGTCATTGGAAGGATCGCTTAAAAATTAGGCACTTAGGGAAAACTTGTTACACACATGTATGCAACATCTTATCAACATCGGGCATATCTGTTTTCCAATATATTTTCATTAGAAATTCCTAATATAATAGTTGGACTAGTCTCATAGAATATAACATTCTAAAGTAACTTAAAGTCGCGCGAAAACCGTTTTCTAAGACTTACCTCAACTAGGCTGGACAGAAATGTGACTTTTCTGTTCTTTTTGAGCCGCATGTTGCTGCTGCTGCTGCTGCTGCTGCTGCTGCTGCAGTTGCTGCTGTTGTTCAGGAAGGAGTTGGGATTGTAGCTAGTTTTAAACAGGTGTTGTCCCGCGTTGAAATTGAGGAGTTCGTTGAAGTGCACCGCCCTGTCAAGGAAGGAGTGTGTAGTTGCCGTTGCCGTTGTTGTTGCGATTGCCGCTGCGGCTGGCAGCGCTGGGGGCAGCATAAATTTTGTTGCAGACAGATCTGTCTTACAAATCGCCACTTCCATGCTGTGTACTCATCTAGAACGGCGAGAAAGTAAACAAATTGCAATTAGTAAAAGCGCAAAGTGCAAGATAAACAATCCAACTGCGATCGAAGATGGATTTGTTACCATTATGATTGCAGTGGCGCTTCGAGCTCATTTTCCCATATTATTATGGGCCCATTACTTAGCAGGCTGTGCGCCGCAGTGGGCTTTATGGACCTCGTTCACACCTTCAACTATGGCCGCTGTTCGCACCTTTATGCTCAATTTGAGCCAGGGATGCGTTGTTGACTTAAGCAATTATGACGCTTTGGTGCGACTAAGCGTGCGTCTCGGCCGTCTGGCCATGGTACACACAAGTACGTACAATATTTACACAGCAACAACGATCGGAACGTTTTAAAACTGCTCGCGCCACAAGACAAGAGCAACATCAAAGTGTCCGCCCCTTTTGAGCGACTCAACTCGTCTGGGGACAAGGCCACAACAAAAGGAGCCGCCGCAGTTTGCATATAAAATACGGTTTTGTTTACACAGCATCCATCATACTATATAGTTTGTAGAGTCGAGGGCTTTGATTTTCTTGCTAGAAACGTACGATTTTCTAAATATGTTTCTAATGGATTTATTTCACTGCTGTAGTTCTTCAATATTTGCCAAAAGTCACCAAGAACGATGCGCATTTTGAAGTTTTATTTTCAAAGAATCGGCTTTTTACAGTTTCTTTGATCTTATATGAGCTTTAAATGGAAACAATCCACAGAAATTGGGTTAGTTTCCACAAATTGAGCGTAGGAATTCAAGATCTTAGCATGAAATGCAAGAGAACGCCTATATATTTCTATAATTAAAAACCTTTATCCAGTTTAAGGCAAATTCGTTTTCTAGAATTCGTATTAGTATAATATATAGCAGCAGAGCAAACACGCCACCTAGCGGACGTTAGATGTATACAGGGTAAAGGTAAAGCGTACAGAAACAGGATAAGACTCATAAAGGATACGCTATAGCCGAACTTAAGTTATCGAAGATTGCGATTGTTTGATTACTTGAATCTTAAAAGGGGCTTTAGACGAAATAAATAAGGACTCTTTGGTCTACATCAATACAAGAAAGACAACGTACTCTGTGACTCGAACTTTGTCCTGCTTGATTTAGTGACATTTATCGCGAACGGCATCTTGGAGGGCTTTAATTTAAATATATTTGTTTATATAAACTCACGCAACAGCTTCCGGTAGGGTTGTTATCAATCTGACAAAGGCCGTATTTGCTGATAAGCTGGCCGAGATCGCAAAGCTTAATATTGTATTCTAATGGGCTACCAAATTATTACAAAAGAGAAAAGACCAGAAAGAATCGTTTATCAAACGGAAGTGACGCTTACGATTTAATACAAAAAAATTATATATATATATATATATATATATAATTGAGAACACACGCATAGCCAGACCCGCACTACTGTTATACGTATATCTGGAACTCAGTAGCTGTTGCTTTGAGGCCTCTATAAATAATACAACTTCAAGATAAACTAAAGCAAGCAATTACGCATTTTAAATTGAATCTATGTGGCGGGGCTTGTGATAAGCGTTGCACAGCTCCGCCTAATGTAAGATCTTACATACCATTTGCATATAGTATATATATACATATATATATATATTAATATGTATACCGCATGCATAAGTGTGTATCTGTGTGTGTCGTTGTACTTGATGCGTAGCTAAGTTATGCATTGAGCTGAGGTTTCTGTATCTGATTGTGGCAGAGTCTGCTTAATTAGATACGTTATGCAAATAAAGTTTGGGCTTCGTGACGTTGACGCTTAACGCTTGACGCTTGACGCTTGAGAGTGTCGTCTGTATGTATCTGTATCCGTTATCTACGCACGTTATCTGCCATCTGCATACAGCTATATCTATATATATGTATATATGTATACATGCAAGCGACATTTACATACAAGTGTATCTTAAGTGAACAGATTCCGATTCGCATTGATCTAACTGCATAAATTGTTTGTGCGCGCGTGAAATCTATTTTCATTTGATTTGCTGATTTAATTGCCGTTAGCTGTGTGTTCAACTGGCCAACTGGCTAGCCCAGTTACACCCACACCTGCACACACACGCGCACACACGCGCACACACACGCACACACACGGAGCAACTGTCACACAGCGAGTGTGATTAAGAGCAGTAAATACAAAAATTTAAGCTAATCAAAATATAAATGGATAATAAAATCCCAGTGTGCAGTCAGTGCAATCAAATCAATGCAGAAACAACAACAAGTAAAGGGTACTCTAGTCGGGAGTGCCCGACTAGGCGATACCCTAAAACTACTTGGTAGCCGTAAATAAAAAATAAAAGATACTTTATCTGTTTATACTGTGCTGAAAGCTACATGTCAAATTTGATGACTCTTGCTCTTGAAAAACCGGATTTCGATATCGATTTATATCGATTACTTGAACACGGGGCAACTTGTTATCGATTATCGAAAACAAACTCGTAATGTACGGGCAGTAGCAGGCCTTACGATCATGTCAAGACTTCAGATTTAATAGGTTCTGAGATCGACGCGTTCATAGATACGGACGGAAAGGCAGACAAGTCTGGCTAGTTCGACTCGCCTATTGATGCTGATCAAGAATATATATACTTTATGAGCTCGCAGATGCCTGCTTCTGATTGTTGAACAAAAACATTATGCTCTTTTTGCCCATTTTCAATTGGCTCAGAAGTGTTTCGACATTTACAGAGTACATATGGTAAATATGCATCTAATTGACAAGACAGCGCAATAGTGCATATTATAGTACAAATAAATATTTATACATATATGCACATAAATGTATATGGAACATGCCTTATAAGTATTTTCGACACATGCACTTAGTACACTTCACACACGAAAATAATTTATTGACGCATAAAATTCGCTTAAATAATAAGCAAGGGAATATTTAGATTGATTTTACGTGTGCGCAGCACACTTCCACGATACTACCCAGAGCTGATATTTAATAATACACATATATGTATTGTTATATTGGGGTACTTATTTGTTAATTTTCAGCATCATCCAGCCAAGTTGGTCGAGTGGCAGAAATAAACGATAATGTTTATCGGAATGTTTGCCAAGTGCCCATTACTTCAATCTGTTAGCATAAGAACTCGCTATCAGCCAATTAACCAGAATTACGCGCACTTCAATATTTCCGATAATTATTAGCTCATATTGGTTTATTTTCATAAATCATCTTGATAGTATCGATATTTTGTAAGTGTATTGGGCAAAATCAAATTTAGAGTAAATTTTAGTAAATGCATATAGAAAATTCGTGGTAAATAGAGAAATAGAACTATCTATAACTTAACATTAATGATATCATTCCAATTTTTATTCCAGAACACGTTTTCAATGGATGATCGATTTGACGTAGCTTAAGCACCAATTGATAAGAAAACAAGTAAGAGGTTCTAGGCGGGAGCTCCCGACTAGGGAATACCCTGAACCCTCTTTGAGGTGGTAGCGGGGAGGTAGCGATAGGTCTAAAATGAAAGATACTTGACATATATATACTATTCTAGAATAAACATATTATGTTTGGTGACTCTAGCTCTTATCATTTACGCAATTTGCTCAAAAACAGGATGTCGATATCGATTTTTATCGATTGCTTGGAAACGGAGTAAGTTATCGATTATCGAAAACAAACTCAATCTGCGTAGGCACTAGGAGGACCTACAGCTAATTTCAAGTCTCTAGCTATTATAGGTTCTGAGATCCTTGCGTTCATACATACGGACGGACGGACGGATGGTCGGATAGACAGACGGACATGGCTAGATCGACTCGGCTATTGATGCTGATCAAGAATATATATACTTTATGGGTTCTGCCTGTTACATACATTTACATTTTGCACAAAAACATTATACCCCTTTTACCCAGTTTTAATGGGTTCAGGGTATAATGAATGTTCTATCTACCCAAAGGTTTCATGCTCGCTTTTGCAACTCTTCAAATATCTGTTAGATTTCACAAAAAAAAAACCCATAACCAGTTAAACTAGGTAATTTTTGTGGCCACAACGATCTTATCTCAGAGCCAAGTAGATAAGGGAGCAGCTAAAAAGACCGCAACGAAGAGCAACTTTCTACGAAGTCAAATTGAAAATCGGAGCATATGTTTTCCCTAGAAAATGACGAGTAATATGCATGGCCCAACCAGACACAACTGCAGACAAGCGGGAAAAGAAGAAGACAAATTGAAGAAGAAGAAGAGGAAGAAGAAGAAGAAGCAGACAAAATATGGTCCAGACAACTGTGCTGTGGGACAACGGACAGCAGATGCTAAAGAAACAGATTGTAAACGAATATGATATTTCGATATGATGCGCACTCCTTGCCCAAACTCCGAATCAGAGCCAGAGCCAGAGCCAGACTCAGCCCCAGACGACCGCAGCGTTGCATGCAACCATAGGGGTGCAATTTTTGTGTGCACGTAACGGTAGAATACACTTTAGTTGCTGTTGCTGTTCTTTTTTTGGAAAGGGATCTTCTGCCTGTGCGCCTGAACACATGTGTTGACTGTCTGTCCCGCTGTCTTCCTCCGCTCGGTCCCTATCTTAAGCTGTATGTGTACGCGTGTGTGTATCTGATTATGGTATCGATCTTGAACTCGCACTGTCTCCAGCAGGTTACCATCCAGCTCAAGCAAGGACCAAGATCATTAAACGTAGCATGGGGCAACGAACCAGCTTCAGAATGCAGTGAACTGTAAGTGAACTGCAGGTCTGCTCCTTGGAATCGGTCAAATGCCAAAAGAACTGAGAAAGTAAACTGGGAAAATCCTTAATAATTGAAAAGTTGTAGCTACAAAAAGAAACATATGTTCTTCAATCATTTCCATTTATCCATGTATTTCTATCTATCTATGTACATAATTCTTCTTATGATCAGCTCCCTTTAAACTGAATAATTCATTCAGCTTGTTATAGGACCTTTTGATTTAACGTAGTGAAAATTATCCTCCTTCGTATTGCTTAATCTTTTTAGCTCATTTGATTTTTATTTTGAACTTTTTAAATCATTAGTTATATAAGATCATAGTGCACAGCGTGCTTCCAGTTTGCAGGTAAAGTAGAAGTACATGCTGAGTGTTTTTATGGCCCATATTATCAATGATCGTAAATGATCTCGAGCGTTCATTGATCCACATTCCGGGCACATTACGAAGCCCAACAGTAGCGGTTTAAGCATCGATCGCATGGCTCCCAAAAACAAAAACAAAACCACAAACATTCACACATTCCCATTAACGAAATGGGAATCGATCGGCCATAAAGGTGAGAAAAGGAAAAACAAGAAGAAATGCAATCAAAGGTAGCACCGGAAACTGTAACAGTGGTAATTTCAATTATGCTCAAGGGTTGCCAGTTGGCCAGTTGGCCAGCCCCCCCTCACCATCACCATTTACAGGCAAACAACCTGTAAGGTCGCCAACAGTCCTGGTGGCTAGCTGAATGGCTGAATGGATAGTTAACTTGATATAAACTGGTTTTTCCTAGATTCATTCAAGAAAACAGGCACACACACACACACACCACACACACACCACACACACACGCGCACACATCTGGGCAGAGCGAAAGGGTTTCTAGCTGTTGGCTAAAGTTGAATAAAAATACTTCAACTACTGTTTTCAACACTTCACTCACCGGTGGGGCAATAAAACAGAGGCGTGTAACGCCCCTCAAATACTGGAAGAGGTAGCCGCTGGTATTTTGTTACTTTTCTGCTTTTCTGCTTTTTTGTTTTTGTTGTTGTTGTTTTTGTTGTTGTTGTTGTTGTTTTGTTTTCTTCTTAAGAGTCTTTATTCTCTTTTTTATTAGGGTATCCAAATTAATTACAACTTCAAATTAGGCGCATAATCTTGATCGGGAAGATAGTCAGTCGCACGGCAAGAAAGCAGGAGCTGCCGACAGCTTTAGTTCTCACTCTCGCACTCTCTCTGACTCTCTCCCTCTCTCGCTCCCTCTTTCTTTCGATATATGTGTGTATCTTTTCTTTCTCCTTCGCGGCTATGAAACAGTTTTGTGGTCGCAGCTTATAGTGTGTATCTGTATCTGTAACCCTCTGTTTATATCGCGTGGATCAGCAGGCAGGTTGATTATGGCCGGCAAGAGAGATTACGTACGTGCCTGAAACAAAGCGCACGAAAGGAAACGCAGAGAATTGAGATCGGGGATCGGATCGGATTCGGGTCTTGGCTTTAGTTCGGCTTATAAGACGCAACGCTAACGCTGCAGCTGACGCCGACGCTGACGCGGCAGAGATCGAACGACTGCGGATCAGAGCGACCCACACAGACAAGCCCGACTACACGCACACACACTTATGTATATACACGCACGCACAGACGATCTTTTAAGCGATTTTGTGGTTTTGTAGACAGATTTTTGAATCTTTGCCGTTGGCCGTTGGCTGGCTAGCTGCCGCTTTGTGGCTCTTTTTCACGAAAAGGTTTAACGTTTTAGCCGCTTTGAGCTGCACTCTAAGAGTATTGATACTTTACTACGGTATAATTGATATTTGTTTAAACAGATTCGAATTTCGAATTTAAATTGCACTCATTTCGATGACACAACAATAACAAGATTCGGCCAATCGATAATTGGCTTTTCTGTTTGCTGCTTTTTCTTTGGCAACGACCGACGACGACGCACTCGCGAGTTGCGAGCTGCGATCACAGCGAGCAGAATTCTTGCTAATTAAATGGTGTACGTTTGTTGTTGCTTGTTTTGTATTGCGTATAGTTAAGGACCATTCAAATATTCAAACACATAACCGTTAAGCAGTGTGGGCAAGAGACACAACACACACATCGCGTCCAAACGCAAAGAGAGTCGACAACAAACTGAAGCAGGCAGCGCAGCAGCAGACACAACAACACGCCGAACGCCGACGCCGACGCGTTCATACATATGTATGCATGTGCGCAGAGAGGGAATTGAGCGAGCGGAGCAAGTGCCGAAGCAGAACAAGAAGAAGGAGCGGCGAACAGCGAACTGCGAACGGCGAACGTGGAGCTCAGAGTGTAGCTGAACTGATAACGCCAAAAAAGCGAGAGTACTTTTTTTGCGCCACTCTTGCATGGGTGTGCGCAAAATACACATAAAGAAACACAATACAAAAAGAATGAATACATACACATACATACATACCGATTCCCATTTTGTATATGGCAATATGCAAAATATGTCTGTCAAATGCACGCAATACAAAGATCCCAAAAGAGAGCACTGCGCGAGTGGGAGAAGCAAGAGCTACTATTTTCCGCAAGCAAAACGAACAAGAACCCACACACACACACACACATACATCGATGTGCAGTCTGAGCGAAAAGAAAATCAGAATAACCCAAACAACAAAAACAAAGTGTTTCTACACGAATAACAACAACGCCACTAAAAAAAAACTCTGCGTGGTCAGAACGCTACAAGTGTGTGCGTTTAGGTAACTGCATGTGTGTGAGTGAGTGTGGCTGTGTGCGTTAGTGTAGCTGCGACTGTGTGCGGCAATCATTTTTAGCAAGCGACGCACAGTGACACAGAACTGCAAATGAATTGTTGAATATGCCCACTGTTCATACGAAGCGCTCCCAGAAAGGCTGCAAACAGGTTTACAAATATACGTACACATGGCCAAAGCATAGATACACACATATACATACGTGCAAGTGTTTATATTCCGGCAACGCTTTTGGCATAAATAAAATACATATACAACGATACGTTGTATGTTTGTGTATGTGTGTATATATGTAGTCGGGCAGCACTGGCGCTACAGGAAAGGGCAATAAGATTGAGCGGCTCCTGCTCCCTGTTCCAGTGGCAGCCTTGCATAACGAACACGTGTAACCAACATGGTTGACTACCAGCGACAGCGTTGCCCATAACAAAGAGATTGTCAACTTGGGGTAGGGGCAGCAATTAAATTACTTCACAGCGACAAGTGCACGGCGCAGCAGGACGAACTGAACGAAAGAGACCTGCCATTCGGTATGAGAGAGAAAGAGAGACAGAGACAGTGAGAGCGCATGAGCAAGAGTCACAAAAGTGAGAAGAGCGCTTGCGCGCAGCGCGGCTCTGTTGGTCGTTGTGTGCATGTGTAAGTCGTGTGTTTGCGCATACACGTACATACATAGGTGTGCGTTGCTCGCCGACTGCATTTTTACTACGCGTGTAGGTGAGCCGGATTTTATGAATGAATTTTGTTGTGTGCGTGTGTAATTTGATTTGAGGCTGGAAACATGCACAATGCAAGCAGACAACTTTATGGCCGCATAATATAAAATAAACTGCAAACTAAACAGACTAAAATTACCATACTTATATATACACAAATAACATATTAGGTACATACATATTTAGGTCTACAAACTCAACAGGCTGAATCGCTATGTGAGGACAAACTTAAATTTGTTTCAAATGTTTGGTCCAAAAGCCATATAACAAAGAAACAGCATGTGCTCATTAATTTTTATTGTAGAACATACCCCATAAACTAGTCTAGGCATATTTTGTATTTGTATGTGCATATGAATTTATGAAATATTACAATAACTGGTAAATATATTCATTATATTATATTAATTGGGAGAGATGTGTACATATGTATCTCTTAATTGATTTTATTATATATTATTTCACAAGTTATTTAAAATAAAAGGTATTTCCTTGGGCTTTCCTAAGAAATACAAATTTATTTTATATTATAAGTATTAAAAAATTTTTCTTACCTTTAAAATGGGATATTCGTTAACTCGGCATATTTCGTCAAATTATGAAGCCAACTTCAAGTGGGTTGACAAACTGCGCGCAACCAGCTTCATGCTGTTCAAATTTGCGTTTGCAGCCAACCTCACGTAGCGCGTATTCGTAGCTCACTTGAAGTTGGCTGCGCGCAATAAATATCGTAGTATCGATATTTTAACGTAAATTGCACATCGCCAGCTGCAATAAAGGCGCCAAATTAAGGCTGCAGTTTCGTGTGATAAACATAAATGTGTTGCAAATAAATATTAAAATGGCAGAAGCTGGCAAAACAAAGGTGCTGCAAAACACTGGCAAGTTTGTTAGCGAAACGCGCGCTGAGGGGTAGGTGTGCCTGCAGCCAATTTGGTGGAGCACTAAATCTATTGCTCTTTGTCTTGTTTTGCCAGCGACGACTTCTTCAATGAAGCTGGCTACCGGCAGTCGCGGGAGAATGATAAAATCGACTCCAAATATGGCTTTGACAGGGTTAAGGATAGCCAGGAGCGCACAGGCTATCTCATCAATATGCATACGGTAAGTTTTTCGTTGCAGTATAAACATTAACATTTAAATATGCGTTGTTTTTACTTGCAGAACGAGGTGCTCGACGATGATCGTCGTCTGGTGGCTGCTCTGGACTTGTTCTTCATCCAAATGGACGGTTCGCGTTTCAAGTGCACAGTGGCCTATAAGCCGTATCTGCTGATACGTCCTGAGGTGAATATGCATCTTGAGGTGGCGCGGTTCTTGGGCCGCAAGTATTCTGGACAGATTGCCAGCCTTGAGCACATCAACAAGGAGGACTTGGATTTGGCCAACCATCTGTCGGGTCTGCAGCAGCATTATCTGAAGCTATCGTTTCTCAATCAAACAGCCATGACCAAGGTGCGTCGCGAGCTAATGGCTGCAGTGCGTCGCAATACAGAGCGCGAGAAATCCAACACATACTACATGCAAATGCTGGCCAATTCGCTGGCCCAGTCCGCCAACGGCGCTGACGATGGCAGCGGCAAGCGGCAGCAGGATTATATGGACTGCATTATGGATATACGGGAGCACGATGTGCCCTACCATGTGCGCGTATCCATTGATTTGCGCATCTTTTGCGGCCAGTGGTACAATATTCGTTGTCGCAGTGGCGTGGAGCTGCCGCTTATTACTTGCCGGCCGGATATATTGGACAGACCGGAACCTGTGGTGCTAGCCTTTGATATAGAGACAACAAAGCTGCCGCTTAAGTTTCCCGATGCGCAAACCGATCAGATCATGATGATCTCCTATATGATTGATGGCCAGGGCTATTTAATAACCAATCGGGAGATCATCTCCTCCAATATAGAAGACTTTGAGTACACGCCCAAGCCGGAATTTGAGGGAAATTTCATCATATTCAATGAGGAGAATGAAATGCAGCTGCTGCAGAAGTTCTTTGATCACATCATGGAGGTGCGTCCGCACATTGTGGTCACCTACAATGGTGACTTTTTCGATTGGCCTTTTGTGGAGACGCGCGCCGCCGTTTATGATCTGGATATGAAGCAAGAGATTGGCTTTTCCAAAATGCGTGATGGCATCTATTTGAGTCGACCCTCGATACACATGGATTGTCTGTGCTGGGTGAAGCGAGATTCCTATTTGCCAGTTGGTTCACAGGGCCTAAAGGCAGTGGCCAAGGCCAAGCTGCGCTACGATCCCGTCGAGCTGGATCCCGAGGACATGTGCCGCATGGCTGTGGAAGAGCCGCAGGTGCTCTCCAATTACTCAGTTTCTGATGCGGTGGCCACCTATTATCTGTACATGAAGTACGTGCATCCCTTTATATTTGCCCTAAATACCATTATTCCCATGGAGCCGGATGAGATATTGCGCAAGGGCTCCGGCACATTGTGTGAAACGCTGCTCATGGTTCAGGCCTATCATGCGAACATTGTGTTTCCGAACAAGCACCAGAGCGAGCTGAACAAGCTGTCCAATGAGGGTCATGTGCTGGACTCCGAGACCTATGTGGGCGGCCATGTGGAGGCGCTGGAGTCGGGCGTCTTTCGCGCTGATATACCCTGCCGTTTCAGGCTGGATCCGAACATGGTCAAGCAGCTAATGGACCAGGTGGACGCTGTGCTCAAGCACGCCATCGAGGTGGAGGAGAGCATTCCGCTGCAGCTGGTCAGCAATTTGGATGAGGTCAAGCAGGAGATTGTCCAGGCACTGCAGGGCCTGCACGACATACCCAATAGACTCGAGCAGCCGGTCATATATCATTTGGATGTGGGCGCCATGTACCCGAATATCATTTTAACCAATCGCCTGCAGCCATCGGCAATGGTCACCGAATTGGACTGCGCTGCCTGTGACTTCAATAAGCCAGGTGTGCGCTGCAAGCGTTCCATGGACTGGCTGTGGCGTGGCGAGATGTTGCCTGCTTCGCGCAATGAGTTCCAGCGCATACAGCAGCAGCTGGAGACGGAAAAGTTTCCGCCACTCTTTCCGGGTGGTCCAGCCCGCGCTTTTCACGAGCTCTCTAAGGAGGATCAGGCGGCCTACGAGAAGAAGCGCCTGTCGGATTACTGCCGCAAAGCGTACAAAAAAACCAAAATCACTAAACTGGAGACGCGCAACTCGACCATTTGCCAAAAGGAGAACAGTTTCTATGTGGACACTGTGCGCGCCTTCCGTGATCGTCGCTATGAGTACAAAGGCCTGACCAAGACGGCAAAGGCATCGGTGAATGCGGCCATCGCCTCGGGCGATGCGGCCGAGATTAAGGCGGCCAAGGGACGCGAGGTGCTATACGATTCACTGCAGCTGGCTCACAAGTGCATCCTCAACTCCTTCTATGGCTATGTGATGCGACGTGGTGCGCGCTGGCATTCCATGCCCATGGCGGGCATTGTCTGCCTCACCGGCTCCAACATCATTACCAAGGCGCGCGAGATCATTGAGCGTGTGGGTCGTCCACTGGAGCTGGACACGGATGGTATCTGGTGCATATTGCCGGGCTCATTTCCACAGGAGTTCACTGTGCACACCACTCATGAGAAGAAGAAGAAAATAAACATATCGTATCCCAATGCTGTGCTGAATACCATGGTGAAGGATCACTTTACCAACGATCAGTACCACGAGCTGCGTAAACCGGAGAAGGGGGAGCCGCCCAGCTACGACATACGCGATGAGAACTCCATATTCTTTGAGGTGGATGGTCCATACCTGGCCATGGTGCTGCCCGCCGCCAAGGAGGAGGGCAAGAAGCTAAAGAAACGCTATGCGGTGTTCAATTTCGATGGCTCCTTGGCGGAGTTGAAAGGTTTCGAGGTTAAGCGACGCGGTGAGCTGCAGCTGATTAAGAACTTTCAGAGCTCTGTTTTTGAGGCATTTCTGGCTGGAAGCACACTAGAGGAGTGCTATGCCTCCGTGGCTAAGGTGGCCGATTATTGGCTGGATGTGCTCTATAGTCGTGGCTCCAATCTGCCCGACTCGGAGCTATTTGAGCTGATTGCTGAGAACAAGTCGATGTCCAAAAAGCTGGAGGAATATGGCGCCCAGAAAAGCACATCCATATCAACGGCCAAGCGTCTGGCCGAGTTCCTGGGCGAGCAAATGGTCAAGGATGCGGGCCTGGCCTGCAAGTACATCATATCCAAGAAGCCCGAGGGCGCACCTGTCACTGAACGTGCCGTGCCGCTGGCCATCTTTCAGTCGGAGCCCAGCGTGCGGCGACATCATTTGCGTCGCTGGCTCAAGGACAACACCATGGGCGATGCGGATATACGCGATGTGTTGGACTGGAACTACTATATTGAGCGCTTGGGCGGCACCATCCAGAAGATCATTACCATACCCGCTGCGCTACAGGGCTTGGCCAACCCGGTGCCGCGGGTCCAGCATCCGGACTGGCTGCACAAGAAAATGCTGGAGAAGAATGATGTGTTGAAGCAGCGACGCATCAATGAGATGTTTACCAGCAGGCCGCGTCCAAAGCCTGCGCTGGCAACGGAGGATAAACAATTGGAACTTGGCGACATGGAGGATTTGGCGGGTAAAGAAGATGCAGAAGCTTCAGGCAGACCGATTGTGACCAAGCGAAAGCGTGTGCACCTAGATGACGACGACGAGGAAGGCAATGCGGCAGAGTCCACGCCACAGCCAAAGACATGGCGCCAGGCCCTTGGGTCACCACCCGCCATTGGTGAAACCCGCAAGACGATAGTCGAATGGGTGCGTTTCCAGAAGCGCAAATGGGCCTGGCAGCAAGAGCAGCGCCAACGTTGTCGCCAGCAAAGCAAACGGCAGCGAAATGGCAACGACACCGCTGCAGGAGCGGCATCTGCGCAGGCCGCGGCCAGAGCAACAACATCTGCGGCTACGCTGGGCGGCTTTCTGAGGCGGGCACAGCGCACACTGCTGGATCAGCCCTGGCAGATACTGCAGCTGGTGCCGGTCAACGATTTGGGACAGTTTACCGTCTGGGCTTTAATTGGCGAGGAGCTGCATCGCATCAAGTTGACGGTGCCGCGAATTTTCTATGTAAACCAGCGCAGTGCAGCTCCCCCCGAGGAGGGTCAGCTGTGGCGCAAGGTAAACCGTGTACTGCCGCGCTCGCGTCCCGTTTACAATCTGTATCGGTATAGCGTGCCGGAGCAGTTGTTCCGGGACAATTGCCTGGGCATGCTGGCGGACTTAGCCACGCCCGACATCGAGGGCATCTACGAGACGCAAATGACGCTCGAATTTCGAGCGCTCATGGATATGGGCTGCATTTGTGGCGTGGAGCGCGAGGAGGCGCGTCGCCTGGCTCTACTATCCACGCGCGAACTGGAGACCTTCAGCGTTGAGCAGCTGGAACAGCGTCCACAGTCGCACATCAGATACCTGCAGCATGCCAGCACCAAGCTGCGCAAGATCTATCTATATCAGCACAATATACCCACAGCCAAGAAGGAGATCTGGGCACTGTTCTTGCTGCCTAGCAAAAAAGCCTTGGTCTTCGCCTTGGACACGGTGCGCGCCAATCAAATGCCCAACATGAAGCAGCTCTACGTAGCGGAGCGTTTGGCGCTGATCAAGAATCTGCAGCAGGCGGCACAGATTGATAAACTGCCAACGGAGGATTTCAGCTTTGAAGTGCTCATCGAGGTGGATGTGAAGCAGATCTACAGGCACATACAGCGTGCCTTGTCTGCCTACAAACAGGAACAGTCGGGACCCACCATGCTCTGCCTGCAGACGGCCATCGAGGCGAGGAAATTGAGCGCTGCCATGCCTGTGCTGTTGGAGTTTCCGCAGGCCCAGATACACATCTCCGATGATGCCAGCCTGCTCTCGGGCTTGGATTGGCAGCGACAGGGTGCTCGCGCTGTGGTGCGTCATTTCCTCAACCTGAACAATGTGCTGGAGCTGATGCTGGATCAATGCCGTTACTTCCATGTGCCCATTGGCAACATGCCGCCGGATACGGTGCTCTTTGGTGCGGATCTTTTCTTTGCCCGCCTTCTGCAGAAACACAACTTTGTGCTGTGGTGGTCGGCCAGCACGCGTCCGGATTTGGGCGGCCGCGAGGCGGATGACAGTCGCCTGCTGGCCGAGTTTGAGGAGAGCATCACGGTGGTGCAAAATCGCGCCGGCTTCTACTCAGATGTGTGCGTCGAACTGGCTCTGGACAGTCTGGCCGTTAGCGCATTGCTGCAGTCGAATAGGATTCAGGAAATGGAGGGCGCCTCCTCGGCCATTACGTTCGATGTGATGCCGCAGGCATCTCTGGAGGAAATGATCGGCACGGTGCCGGCAGCTACGTTGCCCAGCTATGATGAGACTGCTCTGTGCTCCGCCGCCTTTCGTGTTATGCGCTCCATGGTGAATGGCTGGCTGCGTGAGGTGTCCATCAACCAGAACATCTTTTCCGACTTTCAAATCGTGCACTTCTATCGCTGGGTGCGCTCCAGCAATGCCCTGCTCTACGATCCAGCGCTGCGTCGGTCACTTAACAATCTGATGCGCAAAATGTTCTTGCGCATCATAGCAGAGTTTAAGCGCCTGGGCGCCACTATAGTCTATGCGGACTTCAACAGGATCATACTTAGTTCGGGCAAGCGGACCGTGTCGGACGCTCTGGGCTATGTGGACTACATTGTGCAGAGTTTGCGCAACAAGGAAATGTTTCACTCCATACAGCTGAGCTTTGAACAGTGCTGGAATTTTATGCTCTGGCTGGATCAGTCTAACTTCTCGGGCATACGAGGCAGGCTGCCCAAAGGAATCGATGAGACTGTCTCCGCTATAGCGGTGGGCAGCACAACGCTGCGTCAGAGCCAAGCCCGCAATGAACAGGTCAACGAGGATGACGATGATGACAATGATGATGTACAAGAAGTTGAAGCTGGTCTTGATGAGCCCCTGGAGGAACACGAGGAGGAAGAGGAGCTATCCCTAGAGCTAAATTGGACTATTGGAGAGCAACTGCCGGAGGAGAACGAGTGTCGTGAGAAATTTGAATCTCTGCTCACGCTTTTCATGCAAGCTCTGGCGGAGCGAAAGACAACCGAACAGGCCATCAAGGATATTTCGCATTGTGCCTTCGATTTTGTACTCAAGCTGCATAAGAACTACGGCAAGGGCAAGCCCAGTCCAGGCCTGGATCTCATACGCACCATTGTCAAGGTGCTGAGCGTGGATAAAGCTCTGGCGGAGCAGATTAATGAGCTGCGCCGCAATATGCTGCGTCTGGTGGGCGTCGGTGAGTTTTCCGATCTGGCCGATTGGACAGATCCCTGTGATACGTACATCATCAACGAGGTCATCTGCAAGGCGTGCAATCATTGTCGCGATCTGGATCTATGCAAGGACAAACATCGCGCCATGAAGGATGGCATGTAAGTGCATTCGACTAACACACTTTATATCGATAATGATGCATTCTCCCCATTTGCAGACCCGTTTGGCTGTGCGCTCAGTGCTATGTGGCCTATGACAATGAGGAGATCGAGATGCGTATGATTGACGCGCTCCAACGGAAGATGATGTCCTATGTGCTGCAGGATTTGCGCTGCGAGCGCTGCAACGAAATCAAACGTGAGAATCTCGCTGAGTTTTGCACGTGTGCTGGCAACTTTTTGCCGCTTATCAGTGGCAAAGAGATTGAAACGCTGCTCAAGACTTTCAGCAATGTTGCCAGCTACCACAAGATGCAGTTGCTCCAGCAAACGGTGCAGCAGGCGCAGAAAACGCCTCGTTAGACATTCATCTGGGAATTGTAAGTAGCTTTTAAGTATAGCTTTAGGTTTGTTATCATTAAACTCGTGTTCTTAATTAATTTGTTGTTCTTGGGCTGATTTGATATGCATTCGAACATGTTTTTGGAAATGTGATTGATCTTGTTATTGGCAAACTGGATTTCGTTGTCTGGTTAAATCTGTGTGATATATATTATAGCTCAAGTCACGGCTATTGAAGATCAGTTCAGAGCGTTCACACGAAACGATTCAGCAGATTAAATGTTGAACAATTAGACTGAATTAGCAAAGCTTTATCAATTTTTAAGAAAACATGTTTTATTTTATTTTAGTAATAATATTTGATGCAAGCTTTAAAGCGTTAAAGTGAAAATAACTAGAAAAAGATAATATAGAATTTTTAAACCACGGACACGGCCTTCACATCTCGAATATACTCCTCGAAGTTCTTGTCATCCAACAGCCCAGGATCAAAGTCGTTTATAATTTGCGGCAGCACTGGATTATCCAACATTGTGGTATGATTGCCCTCTATTACCTTGAGCGTAACCTTACCCGAAGTCAACTTTGATACACCGTAGTCTTCTTCTATATCCTGCAGAGCGACTTCAGCGGGCCGGACTAGCGTAATGGGTGACTTCAGGTCTTTTACGCTGTTCAAATCGAATTGTGCAGCACTTTTAACTCTGCGGAACATGGCCTCGACCATTGCTCTGGAGTAGTCCTTGCTGTAGACATTCTGTTTGTCAACATATTCCATGAACAGGTCCATTTTCTCTTTGAGTGTATCAAACTTATGGAAAACAAGAGCTGCCGATTCCTTGGTTTCCTCTGGGAATATTTGATTGACAATACTAGAGAAGAGCAAGTTATATAGATCGTTATCCGTGAAATTTGCACCCAAATGCAGGTTCGTAAGTCTTGTTAGGAAGTGTGGGGCACCGTCGATCAACAGCACATGTCCACGGAAGCCCAAATTCTCCAGCAGAGCCGCCAGCTGAAGAGCCACATAGGAGCCGTAAGAATAGCCAATAAGGTAGAATGGATCTGACGGTTTCAGAAGCGCTTTAACATGCTACAAAGGGAGAAAAGTTCGTTTGAATTAAAGCCAAGTTAAGACAATTTAAAAGAACCTTTAGGGAGATAATGATGATGTCATAGGATTCTTACCTGCAATGCCTGTTGAGCAATTTCCCTGACGGTCTCCAATTTAGCAAACTGATGGAGCTGTAGAACATTCGTCCTGCTTTTTAAGCTGGAGCCTATTTTATACCATGCTTGACCGGCAGTACCCTCCATGCCGGGTATTATGATATTAGGTGGAAGGCTTTGCTTTGAAGATGCCGCTTGCGTTTCCAACGGATACAGTATTTGATCACAGTGGGCTTCGTCACCCAGGTTACGCAGCAGCAAGTCCATGCCCAAGATCTTGCCTTCAGATGCGAAAATCATTTTGACCGCATCCGTATCCTTCTCCCTGGATTCCATAAATTCCTGCAGCTTTTGGAAGGTAAGTGAACGCAGATCCTGTGGCGTCAGAATGAGCTCAAAGTCACGCTCGAGAGTTTGCTTGATCTCAACTGCCATAAGGGAGTCCATGCCCATCTCGGAGAGTGTTGTGCCAAGGGAAACCGACTTCAGATCACGTATGCCCATTATGTTCATTACCGTATCGATAATACTCTCGTTTCCGGAACGTCCTGAGCGCTTCTCGGCAACGACCATGCTAGCTACAATCGCTGGCTCTGCACTGAGCAATGTGTCCAGCTCCTGTAGGCAGGACGAGATTCTTTGCTGCAGCGTTCCACCAATTTCCATGTCAATTTTATCCTCAGCCATGTCGGCGACCAGTCCAACCTCGCCCACGGCACCCCATTGAATGGCCTTAGCGGGGAGTCCCTCCCTATGGCGGCACTCAATGATGCGCTCCATGACAGAATTGGCCATACCATAATTTGTTTGTCCGGCATTTCCGCGGCCACAGGATACGCTTGAGAATACTACGAAATGCTTCAGTTGAGGACATAAAGTACGCGACAACACATCCAAATGTTTGGTGGCAATTGCTTTTGGCGAGAAGCTCTGTACGAATTGCTCCGCATTTTGATTGGCAAAGATGCCGTCCCGCAGAGCAACAGCCAGATTGAAAATGCCGCCCACTGGACCCAGTTTGGCGGCAGCCAGCAATAGATTGCGACAGCCCTCGAATGTAGATATATCGGCGGTGTTAATGACTATTTCGCAGCCGTAGGTCTTCCACAGCCTGTGGTTGAATACAGGAGCATTGTTAGAGCCTTGAGAGATAAGCCATTAAGCATATACGTACGCAATGCGGTAGCACTGATAGTCCTTGGTAATGCCACGGCTGGAACTCAGCACTAGCTTGCGGGCGCCACGTAGAGCCATCCAATCGGCTAGCTCCATGCCGAAACCACCCAAGCCTCCGGGAATAACGTAGGTCATATGCGGTTTGAAGTAGACTTGACTAAGAACGCGCACCGGCAAGGTTTCTGCTGCTTCAGGATTTTCACGCACTTTAATTATGACTTTACCGATGTGCTTGCCACCAATCAGATGCCTAAAGGCCTGTTCGATTTCATGAGCCGGAAAGACTGTCACCGGCAATGGCTGTATAATGCCACTGGCAATGTCCGCATCAATAAGTTTTTTCAAATACTGCAAATAACGTGGGGTTTAGTTGGCCTTGTTATTGATATGTGCACACAATAATTACCCAAATATCCTCGTCGGGTGCCACCAACAGACTATCAGCTAACACAGCATGGAAGGTAAGCTCTTTAAGGAAACAGCCCAAGCCCAGCTTGCTATCGTTAGCCATGTCGAATTTGCCAATCTCCAGGAAGTGGCCCGATTGTCCCAGACAGCGCACTGAAGCCAGCAGCTTGTCTTCCGACAAGGAGTTCAGCACAAAGTCTACACCCTTGCCATCAGTTTCGCGCTGCACCATTAACTCGAAGGACGTATCACGGGAATTGCCGATGTGGGATTCTAAGAAAGATTTTATTTATTTAATTTTTTTGCATAAATAAAAACCTGCATAAGTTAAGTTTACCTTTTAGCTGTGGGAAGGTATCCAACAGGAATTTCTTCTTTTGGGGTGTACTGCAAGTGGTGAACACCTCCAAATTGTAGGCCAATGCCACACGAATGGCCGCCAAGCCAATACCACCTGTGCCAGCGTGTATAAGTATGCTCTTGCCCTTGCGAATGTCGGTGGCCATAAAGAACGCATAATATACAGTTATATAGACAACTGGAACCGTTGCCGCCTCCTGCAGGGACCAGCCATCGGGAATTTCCCAGATAAGCTTTGAGGGCTTCTCCACATAAGAAGCAACGCCACCTTTGACCACCATGCTCATAATCCGTTTACCTGTTTTCAGGTTGATGCCGGAGTATTCAAAGCCCAGCACGCAACTTTGATCGATCCGGTTCGCTCCATAAAGTTCAACTGCCAAACGACCCGTGGCAAGCATAACGTCTCGGAAGTTCAACGATGAGTAGGCGATCTTGATCATGCAGTCCTCGGGAGCCAGGGGTCCTTCGAACCAACGCAATGAAGACAAATCTCCGCGTTGCATCACATTTCCGTAGATGTGATTTAATCTAGGCTTGACCTCATCATTCACGGGCAGATGAAGATGCCTGAGACTGCCCCAAGCGCCCTACACAAATAATTGTATGTAAACTGTCATGAATATGGATAAGTAATTAGGTTACTTACATCTCGATAAATGTTAAAAGCCAGGCCCAATGCAAATTGACTCGAATAAAAGGGATCCGCTAGGCTAAATTCGGGTGCATTGGGATCATCGATGTAGAAACAGCTGACCATATTGCCATCGGGCTCCTTTCGCAAACAATTTACCAAGCCAATCAAACCGTTTAGTTCTTCCTTGAATGCGTACACAACAACAGGACTCTTGCTGCTTATGGCGGACTGCACCTGACCTATCCAGTCAAAGTTCTTGTCTGTGTCAGAAACCTTGACGACAGTCGGTTGTATTTGCAGTTTATTGGGCACCTTTTGGAGGAGTAGGAACACTTCCTCGTTGTTGTCGATTGGAATTACCGTAATCAATCGGAATTGTTCGGGCAGTTTTAAGCTGTTTAGGTTCATCGTGGGTCGTTCTCTGATCAAGAGGAAACCGTTATCAATGAGCACCTTTTGGGCATTCTTAATAACATCCTCGTTGAGCTCGCCGCAAATGCCACCCGCTACCACAAAGTGGTAGTTGGACAAAGTGGACAACTTTCCATTTTCTATATGGATTCCAGGCATATCTTCAATCTTCCTACCGGTCAAATACATGTACTCTCCGGTTATAACTGGCAAATCCTCAATGGCATCGGTGAACTTGTCCAACACAGTGTTTCTACCATCAGTATCCACCTCCACCAGTTTTATCTTCAACACCGGAACATTCTCAAGGGCGAGTTGCACACAAATGCGTGCGGCATTCGATAGAGTTACTTTCGGAGCTGGCAAATAGGGCACAAATTCGTATTTCTCCAATACTGGTATGCCTGGTGGTCTGCGCCTTTGCACTGGACTGGCATGGAGTCCTGTCAATTCTATGCCACCCGCTACAATGCGATTATACTTATGATCCACGTACACATCAAGAACTCGATTCTCGGGGTCCATTTTACTCATCAAATCGAAATGATGTAAGCCATTAATACGCAGCTTGCGGATTTTCGTTGGCAGCAAAAGGGAGCGGGAGTCCGTGCCCAAAATATGGATTTGTAGCATTGCATCCATAAATGTTACCCAGTTGAGGTTCCACTCGACTTGACCATATAAGCCATCCGCGCGAGCGCTCCTTACCGCACGGAACCCACCGTTGTAATGGTATCCACGCAGCTTGAGTTCCTTGTAAAAATCTTTTTTGGAAACCATCGGGAATTTCGATTCCTTTTCGAAATGATAGACTTCCGGTATGGTGGGACTTTCAATCTCTCTGATTGTGCCTGTGACCACTAAGGCACCAGCATCAGTTATCTGAAATTAACGACGAATCAAATAATTTATAGTTATATGTTAAAAAGCGTGTGCCTTTGGCCTACCTCAAAGTGACCCGTGCCATAGTGAATCATTACATTCAGCTCAACTTGTCCATTAATTGACATATTTGTAGCTCGTAGAAATTGCACTTCCTCAAATTCGACTGGAACGTCCATATAGCTGGGTCCATGGTACATAAGAGAGAACGTCTCCCAAACGTATTGCAAATAGCATGTGGCCGGCACCAGAAATTTACCATCTATGACATGTCCACTCATAAATTCCTCATTATCACTGCTCAAGTTGACGGAGAATACTCGTTCCCCGCTGGATTTAGTCTTCATATTTTCATATTTGGTTACAAACCAATCTTCGCTGTGATCCCAACGAATCAGTGAACTAATGCTCGGTGTGGAACGGGAGACTGGGAACTGAACTTTGGGATATAGATTTGCAACAGGTACCATAACACCGTTTTGGTATAATCTGCAACAAATAAAACAAGCGGTTGATAGCTTAATATACTGAAGCTTATGATATTTTCAATAGTACTCACTTGCCAAGTGCTGTCGTAAGGAAAAGCGCATTGTTCTTGTTTCCTCGATGTGTGAGCGGAATATGAATACCATTTGGCATGGATCGCTTCAGAATAGCGCCTAGTAATCCATGTGGAGCAATCTCAATAGTCAAGGCATTTTTCGGCAGCAGAGCGAAAGTCTCTTCGAAGAGTACACTGTTCAGCAAATTATTGGTATGGTATTCGGCAGAGCATAGTTTACGTTCCGGATTCTCCCAATCACTTTTTGGAGCACTGGTACTCAGCCACTTTTCCGACCGAGGCTTCGGATGTGGTATAGTCTCCTTCATGTACTTGAAGAGTGGGGGGCCCATGAGCGCAATATATCTTGAGTGATAGGCAATATTCGAGCAGGGCACTTCCTTTGCAAATATGCCCTTCGATTTCAATTCAGCCACAAATCGAGTTACGTCGTCGATTGGCCCAGAGATGGTGCAGGAGTCGGCACCATTGTGGCATGCCACTTCAATGGATTCTGGCAGCATGTTCTTAATCGACTTGTAGCCTATGCCCACAGCGGCCATCGAACCTCTTATTTTATCACTGTCCACGCTGACTCGTCCACGATAGTAGGAGGCAAGTATCATTTGCTCAGCCGTCAGACCTCCATCTGCATAGGCACAACCCAGTTCTCCAACAGAATGACCAATTATATAATCGGGTTCCAAATTAAGTGAACGCAAAACGTCAGTTAGACCGATTTGGACTGCGGCTATGCCGACGAACGAGTGCAAAATATTCTCGTAAATGGCAGGATCACTTGATGTAAGTATATCAATGAGATCAAGTCCTTTCTTCGCTAATGTCTTGTGGCAGGCTTCAATGGACTCTCGGAAACGTGGTATTACCATCAGCGAGGACCCCATTTCGTTCCACTGTGAACCCATGCCGCTGAACACCCAGACAATGGGCCGTTTTAGGCCGGTATAATGTTGCACATCTTTGACCAGTGCCTTGGTGGGTTCCACGCCGTTGTTGGCAAATATGCCATAGCCGCGAAATACCATGCCGGAAACATCTTCCTCCTGAATATGTTGCAAAAGTCCAATAAACTCAGCATCCAAAGGTTTCTTTTCGATTGCATTGAAAATCTCATTAACAGCATCTTCCGTTCGGCCGGCCCAAGTCAGAAGCCTGGGAAGATTATCTTCAGGCAAACCAAAATTCACCTTTGTCTTGGGATATGCTTTCAAGATGGCATGGGCATTAGCACCACCAAAACCGAATGAGTTAATTCCGATGTAAGGCTTAGGCAGAAGTGTGCAATCCTTAACCACAATTAAACGACCCTCCGAAAGTGCCGTAATTGAAGGTTTCACTTCGGTAAAGTTAATATTGGGCGGGATTACTCCGGTTTCGAAAGCCAAGCAGGCCTTTACCAGAGAACAGATGCCAGATGCGGCTTCCGAATGTCCAACATTTGACTTAACAGAGCCCACGAGCAGTGGTTCAGTGCGTTGGCTGCAGAGCACATTGTCGATCGCCTTGCACTCTTCCGGATCGCCAACCACGGTTCCAGTGCTATGGGCTTCCAAATAGCCCAGGTCATTTGGTTTCACATCAATTTCCTGGTAGAATTCTTGAAGCAGTTTCTCTTGAACCTTGCCCGAGGGATAGGTAATGCCCTCTGGCTTGTAACCGTCACAGTTGGTTTTTGAGTAAATGACACTTGCGTAGACGCGCTTTGCATCTCGCTTCCTTTGAAGGAACATGCAGTTGATTGTCTCGGAGCGTGTGTATCCACTTGCATCTTTGTCGAACGGACGACAGAAGCCATCGGGAGCTAAAACCCCAAGTCTGAAACAACATATAAACATATTCCTTAGGGAATTTGGAATGTCATAAAGATGCTTACCGAGCAAACTGAAGCGTCACGAAGGGATGAAGCAATAGATTGGAGCCACCAATAATTGCCGCGTCAATTTCACCATTTCGAAGAGCACTAAACGCATTGTCAAGTGCATACATTGAACTGGAGCAAGCCGTGTCAAGCAAAAACGATGGACCCTCCAAGCCCAAGCTGTAAGAAATTCGATTGGCCAACATAGCTCGACTGCAACCGGTGATGCCAAAACCACCAGATGACACCTTCTCATAGAACCACGTTTTCTCCGATTCGGATATACAGGATCCAACATAGACGCCCGTCTTAGTGCCACGCAGGGTTTTTGGATTTATGCCCGCATCAATGACCGCCTCGTACGCCGTCTCTATCAATATGCGTGTTTGCGGATCCATGGTATGGGCTTGCTTAAAGTGCACCCCAAAGAATGTGGCATCGAACTTTTCAAGATTGCTGATCTTTCCAGAGCGCTTGGGTATCTCTGGATTGAAGTGACGCCAACGACGCTCATCGTCATCTACCATGTCAATCTGATTCAAAGTAAAGGTTACGAATCAAAATAATGAGTTGAGCTTCGATTGCGAAATCGTTAGTTCGAGAAATGTAAACTTTGTTCTTTGACGTAAATTTTTTTTCATAGCAAATTTAGCCGATTCAATTTATTTTCTAATTTTTATTCAAAAACTTGGTGACTTGAGAAAGTCTTTAACAATTAAAATGTATTTTATTTGATGTAAAGAAATCTAGATTTTTCACCAAATATAAAAAGGTTTAATGCTGGAAGTATTGCTTATGATATATCCGGAAAAATTCGAAATACACGAGAATAGTTTTTATTTGGATGCACAGTTAACCAAAATAAGCTTAATTATTTGGACTTTAAGTTTTTCTTTATGATTTTAAATTTCTGGTAATATATTTCTATTATTTTGAACTGTTGGTAATAAGCTGTAGGATTTTTTCTCGCACAAGTTGTATGTATTGTATTGTATGCTTTGTTGGAACGAACCTTGTTATAAAGATTGTATTCATATTCCGTTATGTTTTTAGAGTTGGGAAATTTGCCGGCCATTCCGGAAATAACAATTTCATCGCCATCGGTCTCAGGCAAAATTCTTGAGTATTTTTTGTGCTTTTTCAACAACATTTCGGTAGACATTTTACAGAGTTGAAATCACTTGATTAATTACAGGGATATTGTTTAAAATTGTTTGATTATCCTTTAAGATGTATTTTCACTTTAACACTATTATAAATCACAATATGTTTAAGGCTTGCGTAATCCAGCGAGAGTGTGCGACCGAATTGCCACACAAACATCAATTAAACCCACAACTTTTCCACTAGCTGCTTTTATACACTTGCTAGGTGGGCATATTACAAATTCCAGAAGGAATAAAAATGGTGAATACTTTGACCACAAACACTCCCAAGTAATTAAAGTCAACGAATTGCATAAATAAACAGCTCATTTCGCGATGCACTGTAAATTCAAAGGCTATCACATTTAAAGTGCACAAATCTAGCTAAGTAAATAATATATGGCACGATTATTTAATGTATATGCATAAATATACTGTAAACTGTAGGACATCAATTAGAAATATGTAAAAAATTTGAAATTCTTCGGTCTGTGTGTTCTTTTTTTTTTATTAAAATCTGGCAAAAACTTAAAATTAATGGATTATGGGTGACACGCTTGGGCTGGGATTTGCATAAGTCACACGTTTTCAAAGGCCGATACTCCTTGTCACTTTTCTTCTTTTTTTTTTTTTTTTTTTGCCATTAGGAGAATTCTAAAACCTCTATTGTGTAACTCAATACCTGGAATACCACACACCCAGTATCGTACTTATATACATTTCAACTAAATTTGAATAGGTCTTAAGCCTTGTGATTCTTTTTTTTGATGTACTGTCTAGTTTAAAGCAACTAAATTAATAGATATTACTCCGATCCGATTTGTAGTAGGTATAAAGGTTTGAGGATAGCAATAATAAATTTCACAATGTTTAATATAAAACGTATATTCCTTTATTGGAAACATGATTTAAGTTTAGCTTGACAATCAAAATCAAGCCAAACTAAGCTCGTTTATCAGGTATTTCTCTATGCGTAGAGTATTATTGGAACGACTGTGTAAGGTACAAAGCTGATTCCATGTTTTTCTTCTTTTTTTTTTTCGCTGCAAATCAATCAAGTATACGTACAGGTGTACGTATGTAGTTGCCCGTTTCGATGGGCTTAAATTTGTGTAATGCTTTTAAAGTTAATGAACTTGAACAAGCCGCTTCCACCGGCGAAATGCAAATCAATGAGTCGTTCGTTGAACTTCTTTAATAGAATGCGTATGCATATGCGACTGTTGCCAGTCTATAATAATATAATATACAATGTACATGCATATGCCAACACATGTTGCATTTTAAAACTAGAAAGTATTGAAAGAATTTCAATACAAAGATAATATATAAATATAAGCACAGAAGTTCTCGATTCAGCGCCATGGACCTTAAAAACTGCTTTTATGTCTGATCATCTGTATCACCAGCTCCTTTCTAATTGAGATGTGCTTGTTTATTCAGCAAATTCCTTAAGTAGGAAATTGTCGGATGAGGAACTTTTCATTTGAATAAATAAAACAAAATTTCAGAAGATTCAAAGCTATTTCACCTCTCATTAATAATGCAAGTGAGTTTTAGTACAATAGCTTTGGGGGTTGTCTTCGAAACCATCTTTAGCAAAACAGTTTACAGATGCCCGTCAAAGTATTGCTGGTGACAGCGAGCGGCAATCTTTAATTGAAGAGTAAACTTGCTTTCTAGAGCCACACAAGAGTCCTACATAGTTGCAAAACTTAATTTATTTTTTAGTGTAATTTGCATGGGTATCTTTTTGTTGCTGCGAAACTCTTGCGTGGTGCAGCAAATGTGCTCAAAGTTTCTGCTGCTTACATATGCGCATACTTTTGCATGTACACATTATGTATATGCACACACAACAATTAAGTCCAATTTAAAATACCGAAAACACATGTGGCAAAAAAATATACATGTCCATTTTTTTTGGTATGACAACAAAGAACAAAAGAAAATACTTGCAACGATTGTTGCTTATAATTTGCAGAAGTGGCTTGATTGCGGCCAGGAAATGCCCCAAGGGCTTTCCACAATCAATGCCAATCAAACGTTTTAGATTTTTCATACCTTTTCTACATGTGCATGCGGGCGTGTGTGTGCATATTTGAGTGTTTGGCCAGAGGCAACACATTCTGGCCGTCAGTGTCAATCCAAATATTTTTTATAAGACCGTTGTTAGCCATGTAAATAGCAAAGTTCAGCTTAGGCATAGTCGATTCAGCTTAAGCCCTAGTAAGCCCTACTAAATATAGTTGAAACAATTTGAACCTTTGGTTAAGTGTTGTGAGTATTCCAAAACTACGCAGCCAGTTTTTATAGTCTGCAATTCTGCAGAGCTATCTAGACTTGTCTGCTCTAGAATTTTTCTAAAAAACTTCAAGGATTGGCCAACAATTTATTACCATATTTATTTATAGAACTCGAACACGGATCCTAGTTATTCAGTTAAGTTAATGACTGAGTCAATTACATATCTAATCTACCGATTAGTGTAAAATGGGGTATTTATTATTTTAAATAGCACTGTCCTTAAAAAGCCGTACCTTTATGTCGTTAATTTCCCTGGCTTACTGACTTTCTACTTGGGCCGATGACTCATATACTGGAAACTATTTTATAGCTATAACTTATAGGACATACTTAACACTATAAAAAGAGAAATATTCGTTTATTCCATTAGACCTATGTGTATACAGTCAGCTGTATTATTGACAATACAGGTTTGGGGCATTGATATATTGACCGACTTATACACAATTGAAGGCCCTACAATTGAAGACCTGTGAGTGCGATACAAACCCCCGAAACCGGTTTCTTTTAATGAGCGGATCAAAAGCTGGATTGTGGCTATGACGTGTGACCATTGTGAAACCAACGTGAGTAGCTCTCTGCGCGCTTTCATTGTAAGTTCACGATTAGCTCTTTGGCTTATCAGAATAGAGCGCGAGAACTGACACGCTCAAAAGCTTTTACTCCAAAGCTCATCGCTGGGAATTTCTATGAGCGTGTCCACTGTATCTGATTGGCTTAAAGCTTTTAGCGGTAGTCTTTAATGAAATTCGCTCGCGTCCACAGCTCTTGAGTCGCCGATTGGATCTGGCTGCGATACACGGGCTTACAAATTTGTCTGGCTTCCACAAGAGATCTTGAAAAAAGTAAAGCGCTAATCAACTGTTGTCGGGCTTTTTGACCAAAAGTCAAGGTTATCAAAACTGCACAAGTGAAGGTTGGTAAGAGTATCTACATTTTTGGCAAAAATTGTCGCTTTTGGGAAATGCCCCAAGTCGTTTTGATTTCATTTGACGTCATTGTTTACTTCGAATTTCCAATTGGATTCTGTCAAGTTGGGTTTTGAGCGTTTGTTTATAAAATAATTCAACAGGTACGAGTAAGGAATGAAAACTTGCTCTCAATTAAGTTTGTTTTTTCCCCCTATTTATATAGTGAGATTATAAACGAGTCAAACATGATTCGCAGGTTTTCATTAGAAATGTTCAGCTTCTAATCATTGCATACATTTGTTTATGTCTCTATTTAAATATTAATTAATTAACCCACTTACTTTTTGTGTTTGTTTGTTTTGTGCTCAAATTGGTTTAGAATTCTTTAATCAAGAACTATTTATTAGGCAGATTAGTCTACCTTATCTGGTCCACTCTGAATAACTTTTTGGAGCTTGACCTTTTTTTAGTAAACATGTGATTAAGAAGCTACTTTTTTTTTTTTAAAACAGAATGGGACTACATAATCTCGCATGGGCTACTATAGCCATTGTGTGCATCTCCTGTGTGTGTGCCGCTCCGCAACAAGCCACAAATGTGGAAAAAAATATTCAGGAAATATTCAATACAAATCCCAGTGTACCGAATCAGCCGGCTCGCGGTGGCTTTGCGGAAGTGGTGACACCCGTTCCCGTGGATCCATCGAGTCCATTGATTGATTTTACATCTATCAGTGGCAAGACGGCAGATTGTAACTGCGTGCCTTACTATATGTGCGATCCATCGACGAACAGCATTACGGAGGATGGTTCATTTGATGGCTTTGGTGTCATTGACATTCGCTTTGGCGATGATGATCCTGTTTGTCCCTCATCTGTGGACGTTTGCTGTGCCGGCAATCGCACACGCCAAGAGGTTCTGAACCCAACGCCTTTGGAAAAGCGACCAAACCAGCCGCGAGGCTGTGGAATTCGCAATGTCGGTGGATTGGATTTCACACTGTCTGGTGCCACGCAGAACGAAGCCGGTTTCGGCGAGTTCCCCTGGACTGTTGCTCTCCTGCATGCCAACAATTTCAGCTACTTCTGTGGTGGCTCACTCATCCACCCACAAGTGGTGCTCACTGCAGTGCACTGTTTACTCACTCATGCGCCGGGCACATTCCTAGTCCGAGCCGGCGAATGGGATGCACAAACTACCAAGGAGCGTTTACCTTACCAGGAGCAAACGGCACAGCGAATCATTTTGCACCCGCAATACAAGGTCAGGAATGTTGCTAATGACTTTGCGCTCGTTATCCTCTCACAGCAATTCACATTAGACGATCACATCAATGTGGTCTGTCTACCTGCCCAGGGTGCTGCCGCTGCGGCCGGTACCACTTGCTTCTCCACCGGCTGGGGTAAGGACGTCTTTGGAGCTGCTGGCAAGTACAGCGTTATTATGAAACGTGTACCGCTGCCCGTGGTCGATTTCAGCACCTGTCAAGCACAGCTGCGTAATACGCGACTCGGGCCCAAATTCGCCTTGGATCGATCCTTCATGTGCGCTGGTGGTCAACGGGGTGTCGACACCTGTCAAGGCGATGGTGGGGCGCCGCTTGCGTGCCCAATCGGATTACCATCCGATAATCGCTATCAACAAAGCGGCATCGTGGCCTGGGGTATTGGATGCAACGATGAAGTGCCCGCGGCCTACGCCAATGTTGCCTTGGCTCGTGATTGGATCGATCAGCAAATGCTGGCCAATGGCTTCGGAACGACTACATATACAGCCTAACTTGCATAAACTAAGATAGCTTGTAGCTAAAGTCTCTTCGTTGCGAATAAGATAAAAATAAAGTCAACTTATAAATAATAAAATTGAAAGAAATCTACAATTCTGACCTTAAAGTAAAACGCATGATTAGAAAGTTGAATTTTGTCAAGCGTACTCACAGCACGGCAAGTATTCGGATTGAAGCACTTTTGTGACCATTTCTTAGAACTTTAATGTGCAATGACAAAGCATTTGGCTTTAATTAAGAACTCTGACGGCGGCAAATTATGTTAAAGATGCAAAGAAATGCGTCCTTAGACCGAAATGGTGTCAAAATTCTTCTCACCTCAAACAAGCCCACAAAGTGTTGCAATTATATTTGTCATGCATGCACAGCATCTGCGGGTAGTCAGCAGAGCAGAGCAGAGCAGAGCCGAGCACACACACATATAGTCGCATCTAAAGCAAAGGACTGCAAAGCGCCGGAGATGGTTGAAATGGTGACGCTGGCACCGCCTGCACCTGCGTTTGAATTGCAGCTTCTGGATGCCTGGTACAGCTGCCATGCCATGCCAAGCCGAGTCTCATTTCAGTTGTAACCGTCCCCGAGCGCGCTGCTCGTTAACCGTGCACTGTGCGAAGTATAAGGTGACTGAGTCACTGTAACTGTAACATAACATGTGCTTAACCCAAAAGCAGACGCACCCTATCACCAAACGGTACATGCCACCCACCAGCCACCAACCCCCAACCCTCAACCCTCAACCCTCAACCAGCAGCCGCCAACCGCCACGCAACATCCGACACCCCCTCCAACGACATGTTACAGCCTAATTGCAGTTTTTCAAATGTTGCAGTTGCTTCCAAAAAATTAGGGTCATGGAATTTTAAAGGCGCCTTTGCTATTGGAGTAGCTAGGGCTTAAAGGGCCACAAGCGCGCATTGGCCGTGGTCGGTTCGCGCCGGATGCAATGAGAGCCAGGCAGCATATTTTATGTTATAGGAATGTCCGCTCCAGGGAAGCACTTGAACGTTAGCTTAAATGAAATACCCATTATCGCCGTACAGAATGCAGTGAAACAGAACGCTGAGCTGTATGCCGGACAAGCATTAAAATTTAAGCGTTTATTACCATCTTTAGAAAATGAAATTAGCTGCTAGCTAAATCGCTTCCAATTGGCAGTTTTTAGCGTATATTTTAATATGCGATTGCACATCGCTGTTTTCAGTCAAGTGTCAGTTGGTGTTGGCTTTAATGAGCTACTCCTTGAGGCTTAAGGGCTTAGGCAGTAAATTGTTAAGCATTGACGACTCAAAACCCACTTGAATCCGGAATAGAAATGATTGGCATAACGACGCTCAACCATCTGCGGCAATAATAAGTTAAAGAGCATTTACCAGCAGACACGCCAGGCTATGCCCATCTTCACAGTCACCACTTACCACTTACCCATTACAACATTACCCAATCCTCTGGCGGCGCTGGTGCTGGCATGACTCAGGCAACGGCAAAAGTTTTAGCATAGGGCCATCACGGGCTGCATAAATTCCATAAGGACACCGTCAACCTTTCGCCGCCCACTCTACCGCACGCCCTCTCACGGCCTATGCGTCGATGCCGGTGCTTAGGCGTCGTAAAATAGTTGAAATATTTGAAGAACTTTTTCTGACTTAATGAGGGCTTAAATGGCTTGCATATATGCAATTGTTAGTTCCTGCTTTTCAGCTCAGTTTTCAAAGCCTCTTTTAATATCTATAGATATTAATTGCTCTCAATCAATTTAAGGATACAAATCAGGTAAATTGTGGTTTCCTTACTAATCGGTTTTAATTTGAAAAAAAGCTATGGGAATTTTGGAGTTTTTATGCACATGTAGAAGGTATTACAAGTTTGTCATGCAATAAGTATAAGTCATGACTCCATCAAGTATATATATTCTTGATCACCATCAACAGCTAAGTTGATTTAACTATGTGCGTCTGTCCATCTACTTCTTTTTTTGCAAACTAGCCTCTTGGTTTAAAGCTTGAAGCTTGGTATAGGTCATATAGTCCCAATAGGAACAATTGGTCGGCAGATAGATACTAGATATTTTCACCTAATTCTGCATTCAACAGATTCACTCTTCTCGCATATCTGCAAGGCCGTCAGGCAGTGCCTTCAAGGGTATTAAGTGTTTGGCATGCCAAGATTGCCTAACTTTCTGGTTTATTTTTATATTTTAACAGCATATAAGTACTTCTGCCTTTTATGAACTTATTTGACTGTTTTGAACAAATTTAATGGGGAAAAGGCAATAGTTTCTCGTAGACCGCCTGTTCTCGCTTGAAACTCTGACTTACAAATTAAATAAACGAAACTTTTCGGGCGAACTAACACAAATTGGAAGCAAAAACTGATGGCATCGTGGACTGATTGGCGTACAGGAGCTGAACAGAAAAGCGGACAAGCTGCCGTGTACAAATACGTGAAAGAAAAGATGAAATTCTCGTTGTAGGAAAATGTTCCATTAATTTTTACATACAATGACCTGAATCAGCGTTTTTGGTGCTTCGCCTCCTTGCCCTGCTGGGACAACGTCGTGGGCGTGAACCGGGACAGTGACTTCACCAATTACTGTGGGCTGAGCATGCAGACGTGAGTGCGGCTAACGCTTGGTTCCCAATGAATCCGGGCTCAGGTGGGAGTTTGCGCATTCGCCATTGCAGCACAGCATGCAATGTGCTGGCGCTGAAGCTGAAAAGCGTCGCTTGAAACGTGCAGAGAATCTAAAACAATTTGTAAAAAAGGGATGTGGATAGCAACAGGAACGTGCAGGACGCTTGAAATTAAATAAATTATAACACACCGATGATGATATACCCTTAACAGGTCTGTTAGATAAAGCAGTCATCAAATTTGAATGTCGAGTTCATGAATTGCCTTCTTATCCTTGTCCTTAAAGTATGTAGAAGTCGCATCGATCGGGCTTATTCTTATGTGCGTCTTGCTTCATTACATTTAGTTATTAGTAACATTTCAAATAGGTCATGTCACAAACATCGTGTGTCAGTTAATATGCACTTTGCTGGACTATACATGAATAAGCCGGCCTGTCAGTCTCTTACAATTTTGCTGGCCTTTCATTTGCAGCAGCAGCAGACTAAAACAAGGCGAAACCAACTAAATTACTTATATATATATATGTTTATACATATATATATAGGGTTGTAGTTAGCAATGGTCGACCAAGCAGCAGAGGTCAAGGGTCGGGCAATATAATGATGCCTTCAACTCCACACGTTACAGTATTTAAACAGATTTTAATATAGAATTCGTTGCGATTAAAAACATTCTCTTTATAGTAGCTTCTGTTAGTGCTGAAGTCTGAAAAATAAGAAGTCTGAAATATAAAACAGAAAATGCGGAGCTGGTAATTAACAAAGTTATAGAAAGAGCTGAAAACTGCACTCAACTGTAAAAAAATGATACACGTTATGAAGTACCACAATTAGTCGAGGCTGTAAGAACTTTCATATTCCGGTATGTAAACAACCGACAAATATTGACACGAGTGCACAAACGTGTAAGGGTTCGAAAAAGCAACTTAAAAACCAAATGCTTTAACACATTTTTGGTGTTTCGTTTACTGATTTAACGGAACGAGAAGTATTTCGGCAAATCATTGTAAATGACCAATGGGTGGTAGGTCCAGAGCGCTGTGTGCGACCGGGATGGTCCGCAAATATACTTACTTGCATACATATTTGCAGGAGCGTAGTTGCGAATTTTCATAGTCTATTTCCCTTTAGGGAAATCGGCTAAAAAAAAATGTAAATAACTGAAAAATGCTCACAGAAAAACAATATTTTTTCGTGGCCGCGAAAGCTTCAAAAAATAAAAAAATAAAAAAATAATAATAAACCACTGTCATTAGCTTCAAGTAAAGCAAGCGTATTTTTTTTTGTTGATGGTAATATTTATCAAATACTATATATTTTATTCTTACTCAACATTGAATTTTTGCCGAACAAAGCCACATCCGCATGAAATCAATACGCTTTGGAAGCAATAATAAATTCAATTGTTTATGCCCCTACAACATGTCCTTGCTACGCCACTGAACGTGTGAATATGAATGTCTGTACGTATGTATATAGAAAGATATATATATATATATAGTAAAAGTTGTTGTTGCCGATGTTGCTGTTGCTGGCCATTTCAACATTGTTTTATGGTTTTGGCAGCATTTAAAAAGCGAATTCATTAAATTGTTGCACAAAACTGGCATACGCCCCGTTGTCAGTAAAACAAACAGAAATCAGCGAATATATATTAATATGTATGGTACAGTGATTGTCTGCATATACACATGCACTCGTTTGCACATTCAAATGTAACACAACAAAAGAGAAAGAGAAAGACAAAAATAACATTTCTAGCATTTAAACATAAATTGCTTGTAATTTAAGAGACATCATGTTTATAAATATTTCAATGTTTTTCAATTTTGCCTTATTATCATCTTAGCCTTGTTGTTGTTTTGGCGATGGCATTTCATTGGCTGTAATATTGTTTCCCACTCATTTGCAGAATGAATTTATTGCAAAGTGCTTGTGGCTATTTAACGTTTTTAATTGAAAAACTTTTGTTTTTGTTGTTAACGCCGTTGCCAGGCTTCCTAGGACGACTGCCTAGCTTCTTCTGCTGATTCACAGCAACGGGCAAGATAGGTTGGTCACCGCTGGTTGTGGGGCCGTCTAAGTTGCTGCGGCTGTCGGCGACAACTACTTGCAGCCACTTATCATAATTAGCCCTGTGCTAGTGGTGCAAATGGTGAAGTTTTGCCTCAATATACTAACCAGAGGTGCCCACTTGCGCCACAGAGCCATTAACAACTTATTGCCAATAGGTGGCTGGGTGGCTGGCTAGTTGGCTAGTTGGCTGCTTGGCAAAAGCGTCATTATCCCTAACTTTGCTGCTGCCGATGCCAACAAAGAAAGTGCTTGTGAATACATTTTCATAACGAGAGCAGTCAGTCACTCGGTCTACTTATTGTTTGTACGAGCGGCTTCATCATTATGGACAGAAGTAATCAATTGCAGTCCATTAGACTTTGCACTCGGCTGCAGACAAAGAAGAGACAAAACGGACTCCTATTTTGCGTGACTATTCGGCATGGAGAATGTGTCTGTGTCTTTCAACGTTCTTCCAATGACGTTATTAATAATAACAAAAAAAAAAAAAGAATTGGACTTTATGCTAAGAGTGAAAACGGAGCGTTAGTTAGCTAGGCAGTGAGTGGGCCAATTCAATTGTCTTCTTTAATCTACATATAACACGTATACAAACAGAAAATTCAATTATATGCATCGATTACCAGGACTTGTTTTCGTGTTTTGATTTCTTATAAAATAGAAAGAAAATATATTTGCGTTAGACATTCATTTGCTTGTTTATCCAATGCATACTCACCATATCGAGAAGACAGTAAATTTATTTAATAATAATACGTATATTCGTTTATTACCCTGTTTCATGTCTTAGCCCCAAGAATGAAAAATAATAGATAACATCGTTCACAATTGCTTTAAATTTGATTTTCTGTACGAATTCAATAATCCCATTTAGTTTATTAAACAATATGTGTTCCGGTCTCCAGCTGAGCTTGTCTTAGACAAATTTTGCAATAACAGCAAACTCGTATTTGGCTCTCGCATATACATATATATGTATATATATATATATATATAAACAGTTAGTCGAATTGGTTTTGGACTGGAAGAAACATTTACATGGCTAATGCAAACAACGCATCTATTCGCGATTATTTGGCTGGTTCTCTGCGTGTGCTTAACAATCTCTAAAGTTTTCAACTATTTTTGTGTGTGGTATGACTCACTTTCTTTCACTATGAACGATTATATTTAACGGTGATAGCACATTCAGTATGTGTTTGGTATTTAATAATTGATGTAATTACTGGGTACTTTTATCTGAGTACCTAATTATCTAGAAATCAGCACTGGGTCTTTGAAACCTGACGCTAAATTGAATATGCCAAATACAATTCACAGTTTATTCAATTTTCATTTTAGCCATTTTAATAGTAGAGCTAACAGAAAAATGCTTGGCTTGTATTTCAGCGGAAAAATGAACCAAATACAAAAAGATTGAAATTTAAAATTTAGCATTTAGTGCTTGTTTCGATACAAGTTCTCATTTAAAGTATTTCGCTCTTGTACTCAATTCTATTCCACTGAAATTTTGATTATTAACTGTAGTCAGGGATTTCTGCTTAACTATTCAGAATGCACAAATCGTATCTTTAAATTTGTATGTATCCTAATTCGTAACATTTAATAATTTCATTAATTTTTTATTATTTACCATTGTTGGTTTTAAGGCAAATAAAACTCTTAAGTTATGCTCCCCATGGATATTTTTGTCCACGATATACATACATACATGCTTGATGCAAACGTTTTGCTCTTAAGACTAGAAATTCATGAAATATGAGTACTATATATATATTGTATATATATATTTTAAACTGTATTATACTAAGTATACCAATGTATTTGAGGGAGTTCAAATTTATGGCATTAAAATTTATACTAAATGTGTTGATTTCTCTAGATGCATTAAAACAATTGGAAATTCTCGTTTGCACGAGTACGTGTCAAGAGCCCTTGCCTATCTTAATCCATTGAAGGTAATTTGATTTGGTTATGATTACAGAATAGCCTCTAAACTGCCATTGTATGATTAACCGCAGAAATATGCGTAAGTTTTAATTTCAAATTCTACTAACTTGATTAGATAAACGGAGCGACAAGTGAGTGTTACGTTATTTACAAGTAGAAGAGGTCTTCGTCCTCTGGCTCTTGGTTTCTTTCAGTTTCAGAGCGATAGTTGAAAACATTTGCTGGCATCTGAAACTGATCCTAGAAACATTGGCTACGACCAGACGTAGACATTTGCAGGCCGCTGCTAACGGTGGGCGTGGTCGAGCGAGTGTCACTGACAGTATTCGGCGGCTTCAAAGCGTGCCCAGTGTTGGCCAATAGAATGGAGGCCGGTCCTGGCGAGGCAGTCACTGTGATCGCTGGTATGTCCGACTTGTTGCTATTGGTGGGTGTGCCCGCACGGCTGCCAGTCGATTCGGCCACTATGGGTGAGCCCAGACCCATGGTGGCTGACATCGGCAGCATGTTGAAATTCAAGTGCGGCTGCGGCCTTACCGCAATGGCGATAGGCAGTGAAGCCTTGCGGTTCAGCGAGTGTCATCCAAAGAAATACTGGCCGCTGCTCTCTGTCGAGATGCCTCTTGCCAGAGTGCGCGGCACCGTGCTATCATAGTAGACACCACTGCCGCTGGTGGCGGCCAGCGAGTGCGGCGGCAGGGCCATGCCGCCGCCGGTTCCCATCATCGCGGGCGGTGGTGACGGCGAGCTCATCAGGCCCATGCTAGTCGGTATCAAAGTGCGCCGCAGGGTGCCTGCATGCGTGTGCTGATGTCCAGGCACCATGATTGTGCCGCTCAGATAAGCTGGTGCGACGCCACTCAAGCTCGAGGGGCCCAGCATGTGAGGACCTGTGGAGTAACAAGTGGATGGTGGGCTTATGGGTAATATGTGAACGGAAGCTGGAAGTCAGTAGGCTGCAAAATTGTACTCATAAAAGTGCCTCGATCACTTTGCTTAAATTAAATAGCAAAAAGCTCTCTATGTATGTGTATAAATTTATATATTACATACTATGCTACTCACCTATAGTCATTGCGCCGCTCACAGCTGGATGGCCCATGCTGGTGTAAATGTTGGGCTGTGAAGGTGGTGCCATCAGCACACTGGTTGCTGTGGACGAAGGATGATGTGCTTGGGCGCCCGGTAAGCCACCGTAGCTGCAGTTGGGCGTCGGTGCGTATGTCATGTAGGTCTTTTGTTTGTTTGGCCCAGGCCCAACAGTTGGCAATGCCATTTTGCGCCACATGCAGATGATGCCGAGATGTTGACGTTCAGGATGACGGTGACGACAAAGGATATGAAAAGGCAGAGTAAAGCAGAGTTAAGCTGCTGCTCATTTATTCTCGCTATTGTCTGCAACACGCCCTTCTCGCAGTTTTCTTCCTTAGATATGTTACCATAGTAGCGTTTACCCCTTTTCTTCATTTAAATACATATTTAAAAATTAATCAGATTGCACTGTGCAGGGACAAGATTGCTCATATTAACTTCAAGCATCTCAATAAATGTGATTGCACTGTTCCTACCAGAAAGATATACGTAGCTACGTGTTCAAATCCTTTTTCGTTCTGCTTGCTTACTTGAAATTGTTCATTGTCCCTGGATTTATGCGCTTGTGCAAAGTGCTTTTGATTTTTCGCAAATGCTTCGCAATCAAGAATATACTTTAAATAATCTGCAAAGGATTCGAAGAATCGACGGGCCGATATTGCTGTAAACATCTTTGCCTTTGCCTTTTTATTTTGGTATTTTTATTTTTTTTTCATCCTTTATGTAAAATATCCCTTAGGCGGCTGTCCAAATTGTACAGGTGCAGTAATTTTCATTTTCAACCCTTCAACAAACCGTCAGAATGCTTTCACATTCATGCATTTAGTATGTATGTATATAGTGCTTATACTTGTATAAGGCGGCTTTTTGTTGTTGCTCGCTGCCCCTTGCTCAGACCCCATGAAGTAAACAACAAAAAGTACAAAAATTGTTGCAACGAGCATTCAGAGCAAGGCTACTAGCATTTTCCCAGCGGAGGTGGGAGTTGAGGTTGAGCAGAAGGGCGATTTAAGGACTCCTCGCTTTTGTTTGCCCAAAATGGGTTAAATAGCAAGGGAGCTTCCCAGGCGCCCAGTTTCCTCTCATTTCCTTTCAACAGAACCACAACAAGACCGTTGCTTTTGATGCGCCCTCGTTGTCTATTGTCGGCTTGAGCAAGGACAATGAAATTTCCATATTTAGAAATGTTTATTTACCTAGGGTAATGACTACAGGTAATGACCAAGCCACTAGCTTTCTGCTGAGCCGAACTCCTCTGCAGTGGGCATGTAGACAGCTCATTGCAGTTATTGAAAGGTGATTAAGTTAATTACCGTATGCTAAGTTCCATGCAATTGTACTGATAACCAGTAGACAGGATTGAGCTCTAAGCTATGCCCCAGCTTACAGTCTTTCTGATCCCATACCTATACCCATACCTATAACAATGCATATGTTAAACAATTTCAATTGAAACTCACCTCATTCCGTGATGATAGACTGGACAATGGTACCGGCGTTGTTAAGTCAACGTCAACATCAATGTCGGAGATGTCGTCGCCAAAAGTGTCGGCCAGATGGGTTTCACCTGTTGCCATCTGTTGGAAATTGCTGCCACCTCCGGCACCGCTGCCACCTGTGCCATCAATTGGCGTTTCAGCAAAGTTCTTGGCCACGCCGCTGACACTTGAGCTCCTTTTCAAACGGCCGCCACGTCGCTGGAGGGTGAGCCGACCGATGACAAGCGTTAGGCAGAGCAGAACACCCGCTGTCACCGATATGATTAAATAGAGGTAAAACTGTTCCTGGTGCTCTGCATGCGAAAGTGAGTCAAAGTAGAAGATATAATGCAAATAAGTAACGGGCTCTGTGAATAGATTCCTAATTTCCTAATATCAACTACAAGTAACGTAACAAGTAGTTAGTGTAAGCCTGGCGAAGCAGCATGATGAGTTTTACACTTGGCTGATCTTCAGTGACTGTGTGCTCGTCAGCGCGTTGTCTGCATTTGCGTGGGCGGAACGTAGTGAGTTAAAGTTTTAATCGGGCGACTTTGTTTATGACTAAAACGAAATCAAAAAGTTTACCATGTGGTAAGCAACGAGCTGGGTGCAACGTGCAGCACATGCAACTTTATGTGGGTGGGCGCGGTCCCTGCCACAGCCACAGGAACAGTCCCAGCACCTCGTGTATGCTCTGTTGATGACAGCCGCTGAGCCGACAGCTGAGTCGCATTTTGAGGCATGGAAATGGGGAAACGGGAAGATGTTTTCTTTTTTTTTTTAACATCGTCTACAGTGTTTCGAAACGTGACATAGCTGTGGTATAAGTTCTGCTTCTTGTTGTTGTAGTTTTTGCTGTAGTCACCAAAGTTGTGTGTGCCTGTGTGCTTGGGTGTGTGAACAAAAACTTCGATTAGTTACACATGAAAGCCTTAGCCTAACTGAACGAACGACATGCCAAGGAGGGGGAAGAAAACGTCGGGATCTCGAACTCACTTCGGATGTGGAGATAGGTGTGCAGCCAATTTGCCAAGAAACCAACCACTTCGACACGTTCAGTGACGATGTCCTCCTCGGTGCAGTTCAGACCTATTGGCCCCCAATCATCAACCATCTGGCACTTGCGACGATAGAAGAAATTTCCCTTCTCAAAACCCGATACTGTATTGGCCTCAGCATCGGAGTCAGAGCCCTCTGTCTCCAACTCAATGGCCTTATCCTCATTATCTTCATTTGGAGCCCCATCGGTCGTTGTGATAATGTGCTCATTGGCCAATGTTGTAGATGCGGCCATCTCAGTCGGCAATTGATGGTTGAATGACTCTTTTATGCGGCTTAGGAGCCGCACAGATGACTGTAGTCGCTCTGCGAAATGTGGCAATGGACGAGCATTTTTTTTGTTAAGGCCCTGAGAGTCTGGCGGCCTTCCATCCATCAACGGCAAACGCGAATATCCCAGGCGCACCGTCGACAGCAAACATGATTTGACGTTACTTAACGTTACTAGATAATGCACAGCTTGGATGGATGCTAAGCGTGCTATATGGCTCAAACGCCAGGAACACAGCTGGCTAATGAAGACGGATGGGCGTGCTCTTAAAATATTTATGCACCGTGCGCTGTGGAGGCACTTTGTAGCAAGTGAAAGACATGGCGCATACCGACGCGACAGACTCCATTAAAAAGTGATACGAGTACGTTAAGCGAAATCAAATTATGAATCTATAGGACGCTCCTAGCACAAATTTCTGCAGGCTCTGCTAGTTTCTACACAACCCAATGGCGGACCCAGCACGACAGACTTGAACTGCAAAGCATAATCTGATTGGCATATGGACCCACAACTTACCCTCTAACGAGCCATCGTTGCGTGATAGGAGTGGGGGCAGGAGTGTGCTGGAAGCTTCTTCGGCAGCGTTTTTGGCGCCAAAGTCGAAGGAGCGACCCACGTTGGCGCCTTGCAGCTTGGGTGCCGGCGGTATGGCCTCGGACTCCTTATAAAATTGATCCTCGTCGTATAGCTCATCTTGGTCCAAGTCTAGATCGGTTTGCTGCGGCTCATCTGACTCCGCAGCCGTTTCGTAGCGATCTTTGAGCACCTTGCGTGGTACTGCAGAAAGTTGACTGCCTTAAAGCTCAATTTATGGCTAAGATAAAGTACTTACTGCATGTGTAAACGACCTTCAGATACATTCGCACATCAGCCTTGCAGGGGCGACCAAAGGTGCCAGCATCCGCGGTCACCGAGCAGCGTCGGCGGCCATGGCATATTTGCATCACGGTTTCGGTGGCATAGGATACAAGGCAGGCTGTTTAGGTAGGACACATGCATTAATTTGGGTACACTCATAGATACAAGCATTGCTTACTGGGCAGTCCGTTCTCCTCTCGATTGATCATCACGCTTCCAGCTGGAGCGCCCTGGCCACCGCATTGCACACTCTCCCGTTCCGTGTGCCCAAAGGAAGCGCTGTAGATGGCGATGCGTGAGTACGGATTGCACATCAGTGGCATGTTGTCGTTCTCGCAGGCCAACTTGCTTCGGAACTCGTCTGTATCGATGGGCAAAAGTGCAGAAATAGAAGGGAACGCTTTTAAAATGATGCCCGATGAAAATATGTTTTAATTGCGGTCATTGAAAATTGAAGACTCCGAGTTGCGGCTGCAGCAGCCACGCCAACCGGGCAGTATACATATATATAAAGTTATTATATGTATATATGCATATATGAAGTTGGTTTGATTTTTCATTGCAAGCTTTTCTTTTGCTGTTTTGTTTGACTATGTAACTGAGTTGTTAATGCATTTATGATTAATTATTACTTTTTTATGTATACGTATCTATATGGACATGATATCCCATGCCTTGCGGCCTCTAACTTAAAATGTCATTTTCAATTTACAACAATGTGTAAAGTGAATTTAAACAAAAATAAATATTTTTGTACAAATATGTACATATGCTTGCGTTGTAGTTTTATTAATTACCCATATGCCATGTTGCCTACAAAATAAGTTGTCATTTCAAATACACAATTTATAAAATAACATGAAAAACCACGAAAGCGGTCATTTGGATTATTTTAACCTGAATGGAATTGTAGTAATATATGAAATGTGTCACAATATTTGGTTTGCAAGGATTTTATAAAATAATAAAACACTTATATCTAATTTATATACTAAACAAATACCCAGGCAAACTACTAGTATGCTCTATATCATAAAATGTTAATTCCTAGTTCTCACGATGTCATCAATCAGTCAGTCAGTCAATCAGTTAGTCAGTTAGTCAGTTACTTGTTATGTAAGGGCACACATTTCTATATATAATAATATACTACTTTTTCCTTTTGCGAAAAACTACAAATGTCCTTTACCCTTTGTTAAGTCTGTACAATTGCATTTTTGTTAGTATCAAAGCTGAAGCATTGTGCTAAATAATTACTTATACGCCAAGTCGTAATTTATCAAATAAAAGTCTAATATCCAATTACTGTGTTCGGCTGTGTGTATCCTCAATATCTAAGGGCGGAGGCGACACACATACATACATGCACTGCATTGCACATATGCTTAGTAATTTACCACTACATATATACATTTACGGCTTTCAAAGCAAATTGTTGGAAGTCAGCCAAGTCGAGATTTGCAATTGTCGAAGCACAGTCGAGTAAGATTTTCAAGATATTCGTTTCCTTTTGCTCGTTTTGCTCAAAGCGCCCAGAAAAGGACGAAGCTGAAGCAATTATGAATTGCGCTGCCGGCGCTCTTTTTCTTGCTGTGCACTTTGACAGGCACCTTAAAATGTTTCTATGAAATATGTACATAGATATATGCGTACATACATACATACATGTATATATGTACACCGTTTGATGCATGCGAAGAGGAATGTCTGTGGCGATGAGGACGGTCCGAGATGAACTTTAATAAATTTGGTAAATATTTGCATAGCATGTTTACAGGCCTGGGCCTCTGGCATTGACTGCATAGCCCCCGCCTTTGGATGTGATTCCCACATGGTACGTGCACGGCCGTCCTATTGGGTGCTGTGATTCCCTGCTCCTTTTAAGAGTGCGAGTGCACGTTTTATTATGGAGAGACGTGAGAAAAGTTGAAAATTGCCATATTTTTATGACCACAATGTGCCGTCTGGCACGGTGTTCTTTCTCTCCAACCCGAGTCCCAGCGCCGGCTGGGTCTGCTGTGCATTGCTTGCCTCAGGCTTCGTTGGCTGGGTTTGGGCTTGGGTAGCTTGGGGTAGCTTTTGGTGAAGCTCCCACGCACATAACCAGGCCGTAATTTTTCAACGTTTTCCACTCGTACTTTGCAGTTTTATTACTTGTCGCTGGTGTCCATAATGAGCAAAAGATAACAGACAATTTAGAAAAAAGAAAACGGCTCTCCTTAATTATATTACCTCAGCAATGGCCCCGCATTGCCCTCTATGTGCTAGTCCAATGTACTGAGCTATGCGGACCAAGTACAAGTTGCCCTTTTTCAACCCGCTGTGCATTTCCCTTTTTCTAATTTGAATGCGGCGCTCCTCCTTTGTCTCGCTCCAGTTTGTTTCACTGCTTCGGTTTGTTTGTGTGCTTTTTAACAAGATCTGCGTCACTTGTCACAAAAAAAAAAAAAAAAAAAAAAAAAAAGCCGAGAGAAAATATTTCTGGCAAAGCTGCAAAATGCTGGAAATGGCTAAAAGGCTGACGCAAATTACCAAAGAATTACAATGAATGCACAGAACTGCCTTTTGCACTGCCAGCTCGAATCTGAATATAGTCGAATTGAACTGTCGGTTCGGGGCATTAAGAACTCGTTTAACGACTTTCATCCATTGCAGCAGTATAGCAACAAAGGTAATAACGACGACAACGCCATTTCCAGGTTCTGCGTTTCAGGTGAATCTGAAAGCCGATTGCCGGCTTGGTGTGAGAGACAGCACTTAGGTGGTTCATCTGCTCGCTTATCGGCTTATGTTTGCCGAGTGATTGCGATTAAACATGAATTGCTTAGCGGATCGTAAATAATCGAGCGTCATTAGCCCAATCGCCATTGGCGCTCGCCCAGCTGGAGAGAAGAAGATGGCAATGCCATTGCAAAAATGCACAGAGCAAAACTATGCAAATAACTCAGCAAAAAGTTTATTCAACTATTTTTAATGTTCGCAAAAGCAAAAGCGCAGCTGTATTTTTCATTATGCTTCTAGCTAAATTTGCAGCACAAACCAACCGGGACCCAGTTCCCAGTACCGCCCACTCTTATCGCAACGAACTTCTATTTAGTTGAAATTCTCATTAATTTTGTTTTTTTTCGCCACCCTGGCAGAAGTATGAGACGAGGACTTTTCGAATATTATGATAGCACCTTTTGCTCTGGCGTCCGGACTCGGACTTGGATAATAATTAATATAGAGGGGCTTGTGAAATGTGACCTATGCAATCTTTTGTAACCCTTCCAAGCCTAAAGCTTCCAGAACTAATGCAAAAACTTCTATTTGGCTACTCCTATTGTTTCTCTTTTGTATGCATATGTAATGTATGTAATCGTATTATGATATGATATATCTTTTTTTACTATATAGCTTTTACTCGTAATTAATATATAAAATTTATTTTAAAGTAATATTCATTTCTATGGCTCAAGCCCGGAGCACTTTTCCTGGCCTGGCATGGAAATCATTTGCACATGGCTTCAATAAATGACGGCTTATTTCTTTTAGTGAAAATAAATTTGTTTGTTTGCCTCAGAACTTAAATTGATGTTTGGCACTTTTGCATCTGGCAAATATTTATTTTGCCGCTGCGCAAATAAAATATATCATGGTTAACGGGGCAAGGACAAAAACGAGAATATGCTCGACCGGCACATAACCTGGGCTGCTCAGGGCGCCTCACTCGGCGCTCCACTTCCATCGATTATATTTTTTAAAGTCCATGCAAGTGAGTGTAGACCGTACGGAGAAGCGGGCCGGTGGGCTGACCTGCTAAAGGGCTGGCATACTTACATGGACGGCATTTGTAGGCAATCTCGACGAATTTTCGTATGCCCGAGCAAGGATCTCCGCTTGTGTGCGTTTTGGAATTCGCAGCGAACTTGCAGTGCCTCTTCTTTTGGCAGGCATCCACCACAGTCTGCAGCAGGGCATACTGTAAGAAAGCAGATACAGACAGTAAGATATAGTGCCCGTAAGTACATATATGGATATGTAGGTATCTGTAGCATGTGTAATGGCAGGGCGTGTGGGCAGGTTCGATGAGGGTGCTATTGATAGATTATTCGGCACATATGGCAAATGCAGCCATATCCTTGGAGTCCGTGGTAAACGGCAAAACGAACAGGCTGCAAGGCAACAAAGGATGCTGCTGGCACTGGCGTGGCGCCACCTCACCTCCTCGAGTCGTAAATCTCTGTCGGCCTACAAGATTAAGCTATGAATGCATTTAACAATTCCACTGCGGCAACAGCACTCAAATGTTGCATATATAATGTTGCATATATTATTAGTGTAGCTTCGCACTGTTTACATTGCATTGAGCAATTGTTTTGCAAGTGAGAATACATGGGTGCATAATTATAATCAGATTAATAACTTAAAATTGTTCGGGGTGGTGTTAATTGTTCAATTACTTAATGAATGGCTCACGCAAAAGCTGCTGTAAACGTGTTATCCTCTCTCTTTAATGCGTTGAATTAAAATACCACAGAAACAAGATTAAACAAAACTGAATGTTTGACTTGCGATTAAATGAAATAAGTGATAATAAATTCTTGGATAATATTTTAATTACATAAAGAATTGTAATTAATCTCTCATTTATAAAAGTATGCAGATCAAAAGTAGTTCGCAGTGCCACCAGCTGCTTTGTCAAAACAGGTCGAACTTTATTATAAAGCCGCTTTGAGGAAATTGTAGCTTATCAATATTATGCACAGAATGGATATGGTATGCATGACAGAAAACTGCCGCAGGTCAACAAGTATTTAGTTGGAGTTTCTGCCAAATATTTTGATTTGTACTTAATTAGTTAGATATTTAAAACCGCACTTTGTGTATCCCAAACGGAAACGTGCCACAGCCGTAATTGCATTTTGAGGTTTTTGCCACCCCAAGAAGCTATTTTCTGTACCTCGATAAGTGTGTCCCACGCACGAGTGCTGATTGTGAGCTCTCGTCTCGCAATAATTTGTTTACCCTTGTTCCGACACTCGCTCGAGCGTACTCTTGCTCGCTGCTTTACGGGTCACTCGCAACCACAACTGCAAACTGGCGTAAGCTTAAGCTGGCGTTACTGCAATGTGTGCCCATAAGTCAAAGGCGGAGCTTGCGGCCGGGCGCAGTTCAGTTCCGCTTTAAGGAACCGCCGGAAATGGAGTGTGTGTGGGCCCTTGTGCTCGTTGCGGTTATTCTCGACCGCATGTCACACATCACCCATAAAGTCATCGTCTTACTGCGAATTGATGTGCGCAATGAAACTCAATGGGTGCAGCTTCGTCACAAGTTATACTCGAAGGATCTGGTTCAATGTAAAAATTAACCACAACATCGGTTCCACTAAAGCACCCGACATTGCTGAATTCGAATACCAAACGACCTCATAAATGTGACAAATTGCACTATACACACATACACATCCACATCTACGCTCGCTGACACACAAACACACACAAGTACAAATGTGTGTACAAACAAGTTTTACTGAACTAAATTATGCTGAACAATGTTTGGAATTTCTCTGGTTTGTATCCCGTACTTTTACCCATAAGTCTGTCGGCCAGGGGAATCAAATTTTGTATGCAGAGTCCTAGAAACCATATGTAGCATGATTTCATTTCAAAGTTAAAATTTGCTCTCTATGCCCCCGCAGTTCAATAAACCGATATTTGTTACGTCCTAGTCAAGGACTCTTGATTTTCTGATAGCAGTAGCTAAAATTTGTATTTGCTAATATTTGCCGGTTACATAATATGCGAGCTGGAATATTTTGGATGTTTGATGTAATCATCAAACATAAATAGAAATTTCTGAAAAATCAAATATTTCGGACTTATGATGACTTGGCCAATTCGCCTATAGACTTACACATACATAAATAAGCGTGCATATGTGTGTGTATGTGCACTTATAAATACTGAACTGTGTCGGTTTAAGCTTTGACTGGGTAAGTAACTAAAAATTGTATATGATTTATGCCTTCAGCTTGGCCAAAGTGAATCGAATCGATTTTCATTATGAATTATTGCTGTTTTTATGGCATCGTTCTACTTCACTGATTTATTTGAACTGCCTGCTTTCGTATGTGGTGTGTAGGTGTGTGTGTGTGTGTGTGTGTTGTGTGTGTGTGTGTGTGTTGACCAAAAGGGAGCCATTTTATCGCGTATGTATGTATGGCAATGTCTTTGAATGCACACTGTGGAATCGTGCGGAAAATGGGAAAAATACATTTAGGCGAAAAAGGTAAGCCGTAGCAAGGCCTGAGCTGTTGAAGCCGATGTCGTTGCAGTATGTGGTAGGTGGCTCCTGTATCAGTATATACAAGTATCCATATATTTATATGTATAGTATATGAATACGTGCAAGCGTGGGTGTGTGTCCAGCTGTGTGTTGAACATGGCTGAGCCTTCTTTCGATGATGAGTGCGACGATGATGGAATTGCAATTATACTGATTCAGCTTACCTGTAATCCGCTTACGGTACACGTTTCCGGCGGTTTGACTTCGATTTCTGTGCCGCTGTGGATGACAGCATCGCCGGCACTTCCGGTCGTGGTGAGGTCCTCTTGCGAGACCGGCGGACACAAGCTGTGGTCGGATAAATCTGTTCAAGTAGACGAGAGGGCAATTTTTTGTGAACGTGTCGTTGTTGTCGGCGTTGTCGTCGCCGTCGTCGTCGTCGATTTTCCGAAGTACGCTAAAGTGGTGCGAAGTGGGGTGGGCTGAAGTGGAGTGAAGTGGCACAGAGTGGTTCTGGAGGTCGAGTGCCATGTGGCATGTGCCAAGCAGAAGCAGCATTCAATGCAAACGCTTCGGACGACCATCGACCATCTCAATCGGCGAGCATATCCAAAAAGTGCCCCCGACCAGGCCCGGTCAGTCATACGTACGTATACTTGATATGGGCGTATGCGGAGCACGGTCCAATTCTGATTTGCTCGCATTGTGATTGTCTGTGTGGCCGCCTGGCTGTTTGCTTGCATACTACATCTGCCACTCGTGTGGGCGTGGGCAAGTACACATTGAGCCAAAACATGGCCACGTGCACACAAATAAGTAAAATACAATGCGTACAATCGACGCGTGTAACGGACAAACTTTAGGCAACAATCAATCAATTGCGATATTGGCAGTCGCTTCAGTCCAAGTGCCCGACCATTCGTTGTTCAGTTCACTTGACGCTGGACCCAGCTCCACCTACACCTCCACCTCTACCTGTGTCTCCACCCCCGTCTCCACTTACCATTCCGCATCCACTTCGCTGATTCGTACGTGACAATGGAACTTACCACCAGCTCGTCCGTACTGGGCCAGCTCTATGGAAATGCTAGTGCCACGTGGACAGCTGAGTGACAGCTGTTCTGAATCGCATCCGGCACGCTGGTACGTCCGCAAGGTGGCCGCTAGGAGAGCTAAAAGCAAACAACGCCGAAATCGCGCTGCATTAATATATAAATGAAGCACAAAGCGAAAGTAGAAAAAAATAACGCATATCAAATGCAAACAGGCAATCAACTACATGTAGAAATTCGCAATGGAAGTTTAATCAAAGCATTCCTTAAAGGTATATCAAGGCCAGATATACTTAAAGAGTATTATTATAACACGAATTCGCAAGATATGAAAAAAAGTTGTAGTAGTAGATAATTAATTATATGAGTATATCAGTACATTTTGGGATTTTCATCTCGCAACATTTTTGAGGTCATTTCGAAGTTTTACTCAAATAAAATTAATTCAATTCAATTTACCATCCTTATTTAGTTGTGTCTTTATTTTCAGGGAATTGACATTAATGAACTCTATCAGCCTATTCATAATTTAATAGGCCAATAAGTCTGAATAAAGAGGCTTAGTAGACCATTTTTTCAACTTTTTTCTGTGCATGTATTTGAACTTTCATGATTTTAATTTAATTTTGGAAATGCTTGCGAATTTGGAGCTTTATCAGCGGTTAGAAAATAGAAAAATTACAAAAATAATTGTATTTGTTATGAACGTTAAGCGGAATCAAATTGCGCAGTGAAGTGTGGCAAGGTAATGCCACAGTGTCTAATGGAAAAATAGTCTCGAAGTAAATTGAATTTCCATTATGCAATCGTTCAGTCTTCAACTTAACTGACACTTGACACCTAAGCAAACTCAGACATTCAATTTCATGTGAAATTATTTCCCAACATTTCTTTTCGTAGCGCTCGGCAGCGGAAAAAATTGTGTGCTATTTGTTTCTGTTTATTGTACATTTCTCCTATCCACTTTAGAGGCGACAACTGTGATGGGGCATCCTCTGAGCCACTGACTTCATTACCCAAATTGTTTACGTGTATGCCTGCCTGTGTGTGTGTGTGTGTGTGTGTGGGTGTGTGTGCGAATGTGTCGAAAATGTGTGTATGCATGAGAAAGTGTTTACACTACAAAACAAATGCCTTACAATGGTTGCCAAAAGGGGGCAAGCGCGTGGGCGGGCCGCGGAAGGGGGACGGGGAATTGACAATGTGTGCTACGAGTACGAGTATAAATTGCGAACTGGAGCAGTGTGTATGTAAATGAAACACATGTGTTACATAGATGTACTCGCACACGCATGAATATAATATACCAGTTCGTTTTCATCTCGTATTTCTATTATTGAATACCAATTTTCGACGTAAGAGTCACAATGAAATGTTGCAGCTCGAACAGTGTCTAAAAGTGTAAAAGTCAAAAGCAACAATTGCAATGCCATATTATTCGGATATACATAGTAGTTGTCAAAACTGAAACAAAGTTGTAACACGATTTATATGGAATGCATATCAGACGAATACTTTTCTCGTCTTTTGCTGGAAAAATGGGGCTTCAGCGAAATCGGAATATTTTTTCTATGCTCTCAGCCACATTTCGCTTTCAACTTGCCAATTTCAACGAGCTTTAATTATTAGCTTTAAGCGCAGCAGCTCCCTTTGAGCATCTGAATAATTGTAATTGGCAAGCGGATGTGGCCGTTAGAGGAATGGAGCAACAGCATCAGTCCCCAGGCACTAGTAACTGGGCACAAAGTACGCATTACACGTGTGCACGTTTATATTCTACTAAATCAGAAGCTGTGCGACATCTGCCCGACGGGACCTCTCGTCTTTAGGCCTTGTCCCGGCAGGCACTCCACGTGGACGTCTCATGCAAATTTATGCGACATAAAATGATAATAACTCTTTCACTTTTCATAATTTTGGCAAGCATTTACCTGGTTGTTTAGTTGAGCAAACGCCGACTGCCACCGCAGCCAGCCAAACACAAGTGTTATTTCAAACACAAAAAAATAAGCATGGGCGAGAGATACTCTGTGCACACTTTTGTATGTAGATAATATAAACAAAAATAAGAAATAGAGCAGTAGAGAAGACTTAAATATTTTATATTTGGTTGTCTTTATACTACATATCTTATGAAGATTATACCAGCATACCCTATCTGTCCTTCTGTCTTGCATACAGGGTATGAAAAGTGGAAAAACAAGAGTATTAACGACCCTGCGGCTTCTGTTGTGAGTATGTGCCCATAGAGTTAAAATGTCTGAAAGGTGAAGACGGTGCCGCCTACTCAGCCATTGTCAGAGCCTGCGGAGTCACTCGTGTGCAAGTGCTCAGCATCCTGTCGCCTTCAGTTAAATTTTACAGCTCCAGCAAGACACTAAAAGGCATCGCATATGACAAAGGCAGGCACAAGGACGACAACGTTCTTCTGCTGCCCCCCAGGTTGTGCTGTTCCACGGCCTATGCTAAGATGGTAGATTAAAGCACATCTTAATGTGAACCGACTCGGGGAAATGTGAAACAACCGCGTAGGCCGTGAAAGTTTCCGTTATCAACGCGAGCCAAGGCGCCAGCCGCATTCGTAGAACGCGACCCAAGTACAGGCTCTCTGCCTAGAAACGTGGTTTATGGATGACTCTATGATTAGGTGGGCGGGACTTAGCATATGTACCAGACTGATGTGCTTGTGCGCGTTATCCAACCAAAAATATTAAAAAAAGACACAAACACAGCAATTGAATATTTATGGCAAGTGCTATTAACGACGCCCCATTTAATGGTCGAGCAGTTGCCTGAGCTGTAGGCGCTTCTGTGTCGAAAGTTTCGACCAAGTTGGCCAAGCCGACATGTTTATCTACCTCGGCCTTGAAATTAATGACCCCGACCGTTAAGCACTTGTAAAGAAAGTTTGGAAAAATATTTATTAATTACACGAGTTGCCAAGTTCATGGATGTGCGCATATGAGCGTACAATCTGTGAAGGTTCCCTATTTTAAACCGCAGTCGAAAGTTAATTCTGCACTCTTATACAAACATGTTAAATCGTATAAGAGATATGTGGTAGCCCGGTTGCGCAGTTTAAAAAAATATTTGAATTTAATTAAGTGTGTTAGAGTGTAAAAGCGTCGTAGTATGTAGAATGTATGGGAAAAAAAAAAAAACGAAAAATATTGTTGCGGCGAATATGGCAATTAATTTTTGAGAACATTTTCAATCTGACGATGGCTATAATCAATAAATTCATCGAATATTGAGAGCTGCTGACAGGGCAGCTATGAGTCATCTTTCGCCAGGACAACGCAAAAAGAATCTTTTATCAACAACTAGCTAACCGAGTGTTTGTATAGAAAGCTATGAATAGATAAAAGACCAATTCAAAATTAAACATTCTGTGAATTCTATGGGACAGGCTAATAAAGATTTTTTGTATATGTACAATTGAGTGTGATGCATGATGCATATGTATGTGTGTAAGTAGCCGCTAAGTAGTCCATGGTCATGATTGAAGATTCATGACAATGGAACGCGGATTGGCAGCATCTATCTATTCGAGTATCTAGCCGTGACGGGCAGTTAATTAATGTGGTTTAATTTATGAATGTTTGTTTTGGCTACCCTATTAATCATTAATGACGAACATAAATATTTGGTCGCTCTCGCTTTTCGGATCATTTGTGAAACTTTGTCCGCAGCAAGTATTTGCGGGTCGCTCCGAACTGAAACTGGACAGCGGAGAATACATAAAAGCCATAAACAGCCACTTTGAGTGTATATTTGTGCTTAATTATGATTTATACACAAATACATACACACTTATACTATATACATATTTGGCAAATAGGGCAACATGGCGGAAAAAGCGCCAGCTGAGTTTTTACGGCAGCGGGGGTTGGCGCCTGCATTTGCCGGGCATTAGCTAAAAAGCGTCACAGGACCCACTTCAGGGCTCTTGGGACGACAGGGGACGGTTATTGCTGCAGATAAAACGCAAAACCGACGCGGGTTTCTACATGTAGATGTGGCTGAAATGTAAAAAAAAAAAAAAGAAGCGAAAATAAAACAAAACATTTACCCAAAGGATCAACTCGATAAATAACTTCCGGCATGACGGGCCGCGTCAGCAGGCATACAGCAGCTAGCAGCCAGGCGACTCTGCTCCAGCTACGGCCCCAGGAGCACTGGCTGCGCACGTGCCGACATTTGCTAGGTTGAATCTGTGGTCGGGGTTGGCGCTGCCGTTGCAGATGCTGTGCAGGATTGGGCTCCGGCTCGGCCATTGCCACCGGCCAGAGTTTATGTTGTGTTGTTGTTGTTGCTGCTGCTGCTGCTGCTGCTCCCTTTTTTGTTGTTGTTGTTGCTGCTGTATTGCTGCTGTTGCTGTCGTCGGCTCAGACTCGGTATTGGCCAATGTTATCGCTGTTTAGCGTCTGCTGTTGATTTGATGTTCTTTATGGTCGATTTTATTGTGCGTCCTCAGATTTGGCAATTTGCATTTTTGGAATTTTCATATTTATTGTTATCATCAGTGGCGTCGAATGTGATGGCTCTTACGGCTGGTCAATATATTCGCATTCATGTTCATATTCATATACCCATTCATACTCATGTTCGTATTCATGGCATTGTCGACGCCGCATCGATCAAACCATCTGCTTGGGAGGGAAGTTGAAATGAATAACACTTTGTTTTATATACTATTCAATTTTGCTTTCGTGTCATTAAATTTTACTTTGTTTATAGCTGAAATTATTACACTTCAGTTTTCGATTTCTTTATTGTCCTTGTTGTGTTTTAAATTGTGTTCTGTTTGTTGGTAGTTATTTGTTCAGCAGGCAAAACAATTAATATCCCTTTGCCATTTTTTTATATACATATTTTTTTCTTTATTAATTTATAACTGCACAATGTTCGTTCATTGTAGATAAAAACAAAATTTCATTACGCGTTACTGATAAGTCGATTATGGAACAAAAAAACCAGCACCCACACGTACGCTTTGAACATTTTTTATTTGCTAACGATGAAACAAATTATGAAATTATTAAATTATTAAATTATTTATTATTTACTTTTTCAATTGCGCGCCGCGTCTTAATTGGGCTTGAGGTTATTTATTGAATTCGATATTAATTTTAAATTAAAACAAATTCGCCACTGAAATCACAATTAATTAGTTCGGTTAACAATTTGTAAACTTTTTTATTTAATCACGCCCAGAAACCGAAACCGAAACGCAAACAAAAATACAACAGCAAATAGAGGCGGGATTATTGGCGAAATCCTCTTGTTTCTGACACTTTCGCTCTAATCCCCTTGGGCTTGTTTCCTCATACAATTTTAATATTCAGCTTAAATTTCGAAAACCTCTGAGCATACCCTGCTTCTAATTTGATGGCGAATCGCAAATGCACGTATTCCTGAGCGTTCTAATTAATTTCGTTAATGGCGCCGCGGGTTTCTAGAGAAATAAGTACAATTTCCTTAAATACTTATTAACATAACAACTTAAATTGTACACCTTACGTTCGTTTAGTATGCAATTTTGGACAGCCAGCTTTTAAATGAATAGCAAAAGCGACAGGTTATATTATTCTCTACTCTAATCAAACGCACATTTGTTGTCCTGCGTGGGCGAGCTATATAGAAGCTATTGAATGGTGTTATTTTTGGAGCCAAGTAAGGAATATTTTTATAGTTTTTAAATTTTCTGTTTTTAGTTCAGAGAGTAAACCAAATACAAACGCACGCATGTTGCGAATTTTTTTTTATTTTGTCAGCTGCCAACGTTGGCTGGGGCTTATCAAATTGTTCTCTCGTGATTTCCCATCCAGTGCAGTTTCTATGGTGATCGACTTGCATAGATTTGGCAAACAAGTGGGCCAGAGGCGTTCTGGCTAGATTAAAAGTACACAAAAGGTATCAATTGTGTTCATTTATCCATGAAATTTCAACATTGATGTGCGTCAAGCCAGCAACCCGTACGAGATGAGTAATGGGCTTCCCTTTAAACACACACGCACACACGCACACACGCACATGCAACACAATCACAAAGGCACCCAAAAATACCAAAAAAAAAAAAAAAACCCACAAGCCACAAAATGCAAGGATGTGTATTTGCTGTTTTGGGGCTGTTTTGGATGCTTCGAGCTGGGGCTTTGGTTGCCCGTAAAAGATGCGAGTAGTATGACAAAACATTCATTAACTGACACTTTCGGACGGCAGCACCGACATAACCAAGCCGGAAAGCTGATGCTGGCCCGCCGGAGTGACGGGTGAGCACTGACTGATGAAAGCTGAAACCAGCGAAAGGGGATGCAGGTTTCGTATCGGGTTGAGTATTAAGCGTGTAGAGACCAAACAAATCCCTTGTTATCCTGAGAGCTATGAGTGTATACGCCAGCTGAAAGCACACACACACACACACACGCACACACACACATACGGACACACACTTAAAAACTCACTCGCAGTCACACACACGTGCATATGTTTAGCTGCCCCGCTTGGCTGAAAAATGCTTCTTTATGTTGGCTTAATGTATTTCTCGACGTTTTCTTATTGTTCGCCTGCAAGGAACCCAAAAACCGCAAACTTTCAAAAGCAAACTTCATATTTTGCAAACTGAGCGGAAAGTGCTTGCCCTGCCCAAGCCGCACACCGCATAACCAACACCATAGACCCTCTGTTGCCGCTGGTTCTACTAGTGACACCATTATACATCCTTCTAGGGACTGCATCGGCAAAGGCAAAGGCAGAGGCATCAGCGTCGGCTTCGGCATTGGCAAAGGCATCATCATCGGCAGTGGCAGTGGCCAGCGTTGACGTTGACGTCGACGCCGGCATCGCTGTAGACGCTTGTCTTTGAGTTGCTTTTGTATCTGTATCTGAATCTGTCGGTTTCTGACGTGCCGTCGCAGGCGTTTTTAGTTGTTATTGCTTTTGCTTTTGCCTTAGCCGGCTTGTTGAAGGTTTTGTAGTGGTTGTTGCAGCCACCACTCATGATGATGAACTTTCTGCCGAACTTTGGTTTATGGCTTTTCGATGTTTTTCTTTTTGCTATAGAAATTAATATATACGAATATTTTAACTTTCATCTTGGCCAGCATCCGCCGCCGCAAGCTGCCAGCCCACTCGAGGGGCGACTGATTTTAAAGGGGTGGGGTCGGATGTTGGTCGTTCGTGGGGGCGGGGGCACCTACTAGACGGATGTTAGCTGCTGCCACTAACAAGTTGAGTTGCGTACAGTTATTTATTCGAATTTATTTAAGCGTAAAGTTGCGCTCGTAATTTGCTCATCTTTTGTGCTCAGTTCAATTTACCGGAAAATTGAATTCATATTGAAATTTGTCGGTCAGTGAACTTATCCGCGACCACCGAAATTCCATGGAAATATCAAACAGCCTGTTTTTTGCGATTTGTACGAAAACCAAATGAAATCAATTGCGCGCTTTCGACACATCACGTCCACGACTAGCTCACCGCAAAATGCAAAAGAACATACAGAACATGCAACATGCCGCCCGCCGTGAAATTCATCAGCGGTTGTGGCCGCAGCCAGTTGCAAATACGTTTTATGCCTGCTGAATAATTTGCAAAATTGCTAGATTCCTCGATATGACTGTAAATTTGAATTAGAGCTGGCCAGCACAGTGTATGAATTGCGCTCGCACACAGAATTCCGCCGCATCTCTCAGGCCCAAATGAATACAATTGCAAAAACATTGCGAATTGGGCCTAGGCCCTGGCAAGCATTGACGCTATTAACTTATGTGGGAGCAAACAATTCAGTTAGATTAAACCCGATTTACCGTGTCTGCCGACAGCTGCCAGACATTGAAAATGGGAGGAAGCAACGTGCACATAAATCTGCAACTGGCCAAATTGCCTCAAAATACAAAATTCATATTCACATTTGTGATTGATGGCCTTGGCAGATAGGATCCTGAATATGGTAATTTTCGTAGTTTCAGATTGTGGAACCCTTTGCCTTGCCGGTTCTCGGTTCTCGGTTCTCGGATGTCGGATGTCGACACCAATGCTCGAAAGAGATAAATGCACGCTTAAGGAATCTCAAGCAGCTTTCGGAGGTCTAAATCAAAATTATGGCTTAACGTCAGCTCAACCAACGGGGATTGAAAAGTTTTGGTGCGGCAGAGAGCGATAGAGAGAGGGGGAGCAAGGTGGGTCAGGTTGCGAGGGGCTTTTGGGCAGTGCGCAAGGTAAATATTTATTGGCTCAATAATTTGGCAACATTTCGCAGGATTAATGTGCAAATTCCAGCGCCATAAATTATTTCCAGCCGTATTCCTAAATTTTATTAAATAAATAAAGTAAAAAGCCCCTCGCAATCACCAAAACAGACGTGTGTGTGTGTGTGCATGCGTGTGTGTGGGGAAGTTGGTTTTTTTTTTTTTTGTTTTTTTTGCAAGGACACGCAACCATAATAAAAACTTGTTGAAAAATTTACGAGCGCAGCAGCATCAAAGGACAAATCGGACAAAACAGGCCCAGGCAATTGGCCACGTGGGCTACCGCTGGCCAGCTGCTGGTCACGTTTCGGTCGCTCTACAGTTCCCTCTGCCTATACGAGTCCCTATCCCTATACCGGCCCCTCCCCCTCATGGGCGTGGGCGTGAGGCATGGCCGCTGGAACGACAAGGGCGTGTTTATTTATGTCGTGCCCACCGCTGAAAAGTTTTGTCGTTGTACGTGTCAAAAACTTTTGACATTGCAATGGCTTCCCGGCTCAAGAAGTCGCTTGATGCAACTTGGGCCCCAGCTGTGTGCCTATTAAATCGCACAGAACAGAGCACACTCAACCCAGTCGGCACCGCTGTGCCCGGCGTAATGGAATGGCAGAGCAAGAACTCGGACTAATTTGGTTAGCGGGTCTCGTACAACTTTCATTGGTAACTAGAATCTGTTATTAAATAATCTTTGCTACATGCTCTACCCAGCCAAAAATCACAAAACAGCCACGTGACAAGTACAAGACATGGACGAGGCTGGTGTCTTCATTCACTAAATAATTGATCGGGGTTCGTGCAAATCTCGGAGCATCTGCGCTGTGTTGAATATGGGGCATATTAAATGCGGCCTAGAGGCCCGGGCTCATGCTTGATGAGGGCATAGTTAGGCCAGTCACGCTGACCACAATTGCTTCTGTCCTTTATTACTTGAACCGTATTCTTTTTATGCACAGGCTCAACATTAATCTCTCGCCCAGCCAAATAAGAATGTCGCTGAGCCTTGGCAGGATATTTCAATAAAGGTAGAAAACAGCTTAACTGAATTTACAAACAATTGTAATTAATTTTTTTGGTTTTTGGTTTTTGGTTTTTCGTTTTTACTGCAGCCCAGCTGCCAAAAATCGATTGAATTATTAGAGAGCCAGGGGAAAAGCATTTCTTGAATGTGGAAACTTAACTCTTAACAAGTGCACCAGAATGTTATTCGTGCCAACAATGGAAACACCTGTTCCTGATATTTTCCAGAGAAGTGCAGAAGGGCTTTGCAGCACCCAACAAATTATATGAGAATATACGCGCACATATGTATGTACAAATAATAATAAAGTGCGTGAGCCACAAAATAAAATAAAATAAAATGAAATAAAATAAAATAAAAAAGAGAACAAACGAGTGAAACTTAACAAAAAGTGGTTCGTGGTATCAAGGGCAAAAACATACATTTTCCGCTTTACGATGGCATTTGGCGAAAGTAAAACGAAAGGGGCCCAGAATGGCCAGAGGATGGCGTGAGGCGATGGTCATGCGGATGCTGCGCAGCTGCGTCAAATGACGAAAGAACAAAGAAACCAGCCCGTCGAGTCGCAAGTTGGAGGAGCCGAACTACTACATATTCGAATACGAACCGAGACCAAGACCAAGACCGAGACCGAGGCCCACGAGCTGCCAGCTCCGTTGTGGGTAGCAGGACGTGGCAAGCGAACGCCGGCGGTGAAATGTTGGCTCTGTTGAAGGCAATAAAATGAAATTACAACTTAATTGTCATAAATAATTCAGGAGATTCCTTGCCAGCGAGCGCCACAGTCGAAAACTCTGCGTTGCGAGCGAAATCAGAGCGACCCGCAAATACACCCCCGCTCCGCTCCGCTCTGCGCTTTCCGCCCCCCAGCCCAAGGACTGTCCACCTTCTACACTGGCGCGCATCGCTTAACGAACATTTTAAAGCCAGCTGCTATTTAAAGCAAAGAAATTCGTTCACGGCAACTGCAGGAGCAATATTATGTGTTTTATTATTAACAAAGTTAATCCCCTGACCTAGTTAAGTTGACTCAATACACACACACACACACACACTCCCTCACGCACCCAAACACACACACGCACACACACACACACAAGCCGAAACGGAACCGCACAGATTCTCCTCCTGCTGCAGCTGCTGTTGCTGATGCGGATGCGGATGCTGACATGCCGCATGAGGCGTTAATAAAATATTAGTAGAGCTCCAAAAATAAATAGCTGATTACAGCATCAAATTCGCAGTCGCGGCCAAAAGTCAACTGGAATTGATTTTATTTAATTAAAGCTCAAAATGTGTGATGTGCTCTTGCGCGTAGGACCCACAAGAATCTGCGTATAGATCAATTAAATTTACGGTAAGTTGGCTATTGCTTAGCCAACAAAATTTCAACTACAATTACATTATTTTCCATTGGCCTTATTAAGCAATAATTGGCCTGAATTCGTGTGTATTCGAGTAATCCCCGAGCTGGTGCATAGTTGTCTGTGACATATTCCCTCAATTATGCAGAGAATATTCTTTGGGCTGATGCCAAACAAACAACAAGTAAATAATGGTAAATTAGCAAAATGACAAAAGTTCTACAACAATCACACTCAGACAGAGTCTGGGCGCTTGTGGGCCCACAATTTGGAGGTGGGATAGGCAGCTCCTGATTGCCAGTTAAGAATGTGCAAACAAGCAAACAAGCCGTCGCGACGGCAGGGTCTGATTGTGATTGTTAGGAGTGGGCCAGCATCAGGACCAGCTTCGGGACCGAAACCGAAACCCAGACCGGAGCCTTAGAAATGGAAGAGGACAAGAAACTGCTTACGAAAACAAAAAGAAAGTATAACATGTGTTCGATATGATGCGAAACGCTACGGGTGCACGTCTGCCAAAAGGGAACATCATATTTCTATGCCCATTTTGCCAATAAACCGCTTTCGGGGGGAGAAGGCCGGTTTGCTGGCCTGCAATGGAGGCCTTTAAAAAGTAACACTCTGTTGAGCAAACAATCGAACAATTTATTTTGGTTTAATAATAATAAAGAAAGCAAAACGAGAAACGTGGGGGGAGGATGGGAGGGGGGAAATGGGAAACGGGGAAAAGTGCAAACCAAGTGAAAACCGGAAAAATGTATAAATGGCCGCCAGACATCGAATGAAACTGGAAGTCGACTCCTTTGCCCGGAACGCAAATACTGTGTGTATTAAAAAATAAAAATAATGTAAATAAACCATCCGCAAATGTACAGCAAAAGAAAAACAATGCGAAAGGATAAAGTAAATAAATAAAAGAAAGCAAGTAATAATCTGTAGTCAACGGTGCCCGTTGGCAGATACCCTGTAAACAGACTAAAATGAACTTGGGACTGTTTGCAACATTGCACATAAATGTAACCAAAACAAAGTAAAACTTGATAAGCTTGAGGGATATATTATATGTGCTGTGTGTAAGCAGATGAATCAAATAACTTTAATATATCGCCTAGAATCTCGATGCCGATCAAGAATATACATATGTTCAACTTGACACATGTCGCAGCCCGTTCTTCTCCCAGGTGCAGGGTATAAGATTTGCATTTGTACAAACGTAAGCATTGTGCAGAGGTTAAATCGTATTTCGCAAGAGAGCAAAAAAGAGGTTTTTCACATTTTCAGTTATTAAAAATTTAATATCAAATGCGAATATGCATATGCCTTGAAAATATTGCCAAGCGCTATTTCAAACCATTCGGCTTAAAGGCACATGCATTTATTTATTCAGATAAATATTTGTCATTGAAAAACGCGCAGAGTTGTGCTTAAATTTAAGCCCGATTTTCCCATACAACATATATCTCTTGTAATATACGCTGGGTTGCCAGGAAGCCAAATCATGCATAATCGTTTCCTCACTCTCTAATCGGATCTCATGCGTACTCGAGCTCGTTAATCCAGCTGACTGCCATTAGCTGTTCGCAGTGATATATGTGTGAGTGTATGTGTGTGCGAGCTGCAAGTAAGTCATAAGGGTTTAGGCCAAACTTTTGACCCGGTTCGAATTGAAACTGCATTTTTAGTTGCATGTTGCCGTTTGGCTGGCGTCCGTGAAAAGTTCGTCCGAGGAAGCTGGCTATAATTAAGTTGAACTTGCTAAAAATCTAAGCACGTAATTAACTCAGTTCTAACTGAGATTCCACCGAAGCCCAGCCATTTCGGGCTTCGGCTTAGCAGCTAACCGCCCATTATCTGGTGGATACTTGCTCATCTTCCGCGATAAACTTGCGATAATTTAATTACACGCGCAACTCGAAACTGATGCTGGCCGCGATAAATTCAGCCGGGCGGCTGGGCAGGGCGGGGCGGGGCGGGGCTGACTGGGTGGCACGTTTGTGACAGTGACAGGGACGGAGTCGGAGACGGAGACATGACAGAGAGTGCCTCGAGTGGCAGTGCCGCAGCGACTGCGGTAAGTGGCAGCAATGTAAATTACGCGTATTAATATCAATTTATAATCTGAATCCAAAAAGCGTATAAAAAAAAATTTTGCACAGTCAGGATGCCGACGATGATACTGCAAATCCGTGATAAATCCTTAAAAATTACTTTTAATTTCGCAACCGAGAATGCAAAGCCTCGAATTGATGCCGCAGCCAGACAGTGGGACGGCGGGACGGCGGCACGGCGGAGGGAACCCGTCCTGATGCAGTGTGCACAGTGAAACTGAAACTGAGATTGAGACAACCAGAAGAGCAGCTCCTTTGGGGTAAGCACCCGGCCAGAGTGCGGAGGGCCGCATCTAGATTAAAATAAGTCGAGCGATGAAAATAGATTACGCGCGTATTTTGCGAATGATGCGGCCCGGCAAAGTAACGCAGACGCCATCGGCGTCGCCATCGCCGTCGTCGTCGTCGCCGGCGACGTCAGCAGAGGCGTGAAAAATCTCCCCAATTTAATTTGAGTTTTCCGCCGTTGCCGTCCCTTTGTTTGATTAGTCGATTTTGTGGACTTTGCCACTAATTGTGCACATCGCAATAACACACCAGAATCCACACTCACACACACACACACACACACAGCTGTGTGTGAGCGTGTGGGAATTGCATATACAATTTGCTAAAGTGCGTGGGAAAAGGAAGCAAAACAGGCAGGACCAATGCCGCATCCGCTTATGCTAATCAATTTGAGTTGGCTAACGCATATAAGAGCACACACGCACACACACGCACACACTCAGACACACTCTCGCACACATTCACGCACACTTGCAAAGTGAAACATTCTGTTGCCGTTATTTTTGCAATATTTGCATAATTGCTTTTGTTGCTTTCGTTTTGTCGGCTTTGGCTCGACGCTTGGTGCTCGGTGCTTTTGGTGTGTGCCAAATATTTATACATCGACCGCCGCCGCCACGGACAGTATTTGCAGCGCCGCCTCAGTCGACGTGGACACCTCCGAGCTGCGGTCGCACAATTTTTGGCCAATTTCACAAGTTGCACTTTCTGTCGTTGGCACACACATTAACATATTATAATTAGCACGTTTCCACTGGGCCGAGTGGCATATTTTATACGCATTGCACAAATAGCACGGCAAGGCACGCGGAACGGCGGCAGTTGCCGCAATGCGATTATTGGCAGGATTTTAGGCGACTCCGGCACGGGGATACGAAGATGGAGACGGACACAGACGGAGACGCGCACGGATACGCAGCTCTCACGGCATTTTGGCGCTCCACTTTTCAAATTCGCGACCGCAAAGCGTTGCTTGCCAAAAACGCCGAACATTCACGAGCTTTGGCATCCCCGGTGCGGCAGCCATTGGCGATGGCCTTCGAACGTGTCAACAGCATCTGTGGTGATGCTGATGTCACGCCAACAGCGGCATCAGCAGCGGCAGCAGCAAAAAAAAACACCAGCAGAGCACCACCAGACATTCGACACTTACAGAACGAGAGGTGGGGGTGTGGGTGGCGGGCACCCATTACGAACACATGAATCAGAGCAGCAACAACCGCGCGCCGATGTTTACGTATCCACTGGTCCCGTTAGACTGGCGCGCTTGACTCCCGAACAGGCACTGCGAGGCGCACGATAATAGCAACAAACTTGCCTGCGCTCTGTTGGCGCTCTCTCTCTGCCTCTCTCGCTCGCGCCGAAAGGCAGCCGAATGTTTTCAACCCTCAACAACAATGAAGCGACGATATGTTGAAAGAGTTTGTTATGATCCCGCAGTGATAAGACGAGATCGTTTGAGTCGTGTGTTGAGATAGAGAGATGTGATTCAGGATAATATGTAATCAAACACTTAAAATATTTAATTATTTAAATGAATTTTGGGATAATTTGCCGTATTTCTTGCTTTATGAGACTTCGTTTTTAAGGCAATTTTCGCAATTTGTTGTTGGGGAATCTGCAAAAGCACAAACGAAATTCACAAGCTCTATGAGTAACCCTCTCACTACACACTTGCAATATAATATATGCATGTATTTATAATTATTTATGCTAATTTAATGGAGAAAACAAACATTTATAAATTCTTCTGACACAAGAACTTGTTAAAGTGTAAAAATACGTATAATATATGTATGCAACATAGCCAAATTTAAAAATTTGGGTTACGAAAATGTTTTATTTGGTTTGCCTGGTATTGGCCAAGTTTGCATTGCTTATATGCATATTTGTAGTTAAATGCAAACAAATGTTGCCTGGCATTATTAAATGTGAGCAAAAATTGTGGCTTCTTAGCAATTGCGTCTTTTTCTCTCTCTCGCGCTCTCTATGGCTGTAAATGTTGCTAGCAGCATGTTGCTAAGAACAAACACTATGCGAAATGTTGAAAAGCGAGCGTCAAAGCCAGAGAGCGACAATTTAACAACTCTTATACGAAAATGCGCAACACATGCGATAACGGTCAGTATTGCCGGCCATAGACGCCTTGAAGACCTAATTTGATTCTAATTTATGTAACTTTTGACAACAATAGAGTGTCGAGACAAGCTCTTGTGGCTTGTTTATGTTTTCCCCAATTGTTGTCCTTTTTCAGCCATAAGATGGTTAAGTATTTAATATAAAGGATGAAATTACCCATATACTAAACACGAGATTTCTAAGATCACACATTGTGTGCGTCATTTTCCAATTGCAGTTTGTTTATTATTTGAATATGCATAAATAAAACATATACGTGTACACATGCATTAAAGTTTAATCCGTTTTTGAGCAACTCATTTGAAATACGCATTGAACACCTTTGGCAATTCAATAAGTTTATCGCAAGGGATATGTGATTTTGTATGTGTAATGCTGCAACGAAAATTTGTTTTCGGTAATACAATAAACTGTAGTTATATGTAAATACGCATATGCAAACTCTCGATACGTATAGGATAATTACATCTAAAGCTCTCCAACATATGCACAAATAAATGTAATTAAACTAAATGCTTATCTGCTGAGGTCTGGCAGTCAATATGCACGTTTCTCTAGGCCAGATTTTGGCTATGGCTAATGTGGCTGCCTCTCGAAATAACTGTTTACCAATAAGTACTACTTACGCACACGTTGTTGCCACAACTAAACATAACTATGCACGTCTGGGAGGTCGGTATTTGTGCAATATGTGTGAGTGTGCGTAGTGAGGAGTGTCCAGAAAATGAATTGAAATCATGTCTAAGCAGCAGATTCTCATGATAAGCAGACGCTCCCGGGCATTTGCATAAAACCAAGATAAATATATTCCACGACAGACGGCCAGTGTCAGAGGCAGATCGACCGGTTAAAGGTTAACATGCCCATACGTCCGAACGCCCAATAAATATATATATACATATATATATATATATATGTATGCACGTATATGTGTACATGTGTGTGTTGAACCTGAGGCCAAGCCTTTGGACTGTTTATTTGTGCCGTTGGCCCGATTGAGCATCATCCATTAAATCGATGCGGTGTTATGTCTGATTGAAATTTTACTATCTGAAATACGAAATACGTTGGCAATTGTGAATGCGTTATGCGTGGAATGCGGATTTTAATTGCGATTGACCATTTATGTGACCAGATGTACGCCCTGATTGAAGTAAATGCACTTATGCTGAATGCAGTTTTAATGATATGTATGTATGTATTTGTGTATGTAGGATAAGGAACTGGCTGCTTTCCTGACTGAAGGTCGTGAGCCGTGGCCCAGTTAAGCACATGCGTGAATATAATCGACCCCAAATGTGGGAAAAATGTAACCTAGTGCAACACTCTGGGCGCTCAATCGCATCGAATGATTCCATGTTTAAATGTACATGAATATTCAGCGACAGGCACCTATTTAAATGTTCATTTTGAATAAATTATGTTTGGTAAACAATTGTACGTGGGCCCTGGACGTAAATCCCAATCGCACGCGACTATTCCTGGCGCCGGAGTTGCCGCTGACGATGCGTCGTTTATCTTGTAGAGGCGGAAATTGCGGTTGGGTTCACGCTTAAAACTTTGTTGCCAACTGATTATCGCTGACACGCCGTGAACTCCCGCTCTCGCAACAACAAGTTGCAAGTATAGCTCACTCAAATATAACACATACAGACACATATAAGTACGTTTCTGTAAGGCTGTGGGTGTGGGTGTGTATTTGGATTTTGGCATTGCCATGGATAACCCACATCGGGCACATTTGCTGCCTACTGTCGCAGAACGCCAAAATCAGGCAGCCAACTCTTTACCAGAACCGTCAGCTCGACAGTTTGGCGATAATTAATCAAGACCATCTGCATTCACAGGGCGTAAAAATGAAATGTCACAATAAAACCATTTGCGAGTCCTTTTCCATGGACGTGGACAAACATCCACACACACACACACAGACACACACGCACACGCACACACAGCCTTACGCCCAACACTAGCGACAATTAGCTTTTGTCAAAGGCCATGACAAACGGATTATATAAACGCCTCAATCATTCTGGCACAACAGAGCCCGCGACAAGAAGTCAAGGCAACGCCTCCTAGCCCAACTGACAGAGACGGCTAAATAAACGATATATATACACAGCGAGAAAGATCGTATACACTTTAATCTTTTTTGGGGACTCACACCATGCACCATGCACACCAACACACACACATATCTAGGAATCACAAGCTACAGCTCGTTTTTATTGTCAACCAGACACAAAATTTCATAATTCGATTTAGAAAGCAATTACCTATGGGATTTGGAGCTCCATTCGAGTAAATTGACCGTGTGCCAAAGTGTTATATTTTAAATTTATATTCTCTGTAGTGAAGAGCTCTTAGTGTACTCCGTGTTAAGGACATTCAGACAACTGTTGTTCTGTTGGTTGTTGTGTAAATGATGAATCCCCTCACGAACTTTGGTCGCAGCGACTGCTCGGGGCGCGACACTTGTAAAGCTGTCACAACATTAATCAAATCGGGAGTGCAAAACAAATGCATGCCATAAATTTACAGTTCAGTCGCCATGCGGCAATCGTGTGGTCCATGCGGCTGGCCAGAGTGAAAGTGGCGGTGAAAGTATGTCCTGATGAGCCAGAGCCAGCGCCAGAGCCAGAGCCCTGCACTTGTGATAAATATACTCTCGTGCATGCCGAATAGTTTAGGCAACTGAAATCGCAGTTGAATTTATATTCCCGGGCGTTATTTGCAACAGCAAAGTGTTGCATGTTCCACATACGTGTCCCAGTGTGTGTGTGTGTGCGTGTGTGTGTGAATGCTTTTGCTTACAGTAAACACCGACTGTGACTGCGATCAGGCCATTGAGGCGCAAGGACATTTGGCTTTCCGGTTGTTGAACATCTCGTTTAATGACGCAATGTCGTTGGCAATGATAATGATGCCGCTGCCGGCATCGCGTCGACTGCCGACTGCTGACTGCTGCCGACTGGCGACTGTGCCACACATTTGCACCTATGTGTCGGCTTGGCGGCATGACAAGTTTGCCATGAAATTGAGGCTCAGCCCGGGGCCCGTCCATAACAATAGTATTGCAAAGCCCCATTTCAAAGGCAGCTAACAGGCCGTGGGCTGGGTAAAAAAAGTCTAGTACTGTCAACGGAAGCGAAAGCGTGAACGCGATTACAGCCTAATTTTCTGAAATGGACGCACATTTGGCCAGAAAGCACTCAGCCATGGAGCACAGACTCCAAGTCCATACCAAAGTTCAACACGTTCAGAACAGAGAAGAGGCTCTTACTGCTGCTACCCCTCCATGTTCACTTGTGCAGTGACATATTTGACAAATAAATTTTGTTTACTTAACATTTTGCACAATTTTGCACCCATAAAGTAAACAAATTGAGCATAGTTCGTGTTCGAGCTATATGAATGCTTAACGATAAGTCCTTGCACACACAAATTGCCATGTCTGACAGTGTGGGTGAATGTTCGTATATATACATGTGTATGTGTGTGTGTGTATGTATACAAACCGTGCAGACTCGTTTAAGCATATGCTAATAATAAATTCCATGCATACATACATCAGTAAATAATCACAAAATAATTTGTAGCCATTCATATGTTAACCTAACTATGCATATTTTTTGGCAATTATCCGAAATACGCTACAAAATTATAATTTAAAATAGTAAGCATTTATTTTACATTGATTAGCATGCAAAAATATTGTTCGCATTTTATATTAGCCAGAGGAAAGCAAATAAATAGTAAAGTATAAGCTCTGGCTCACCTAAAATATATTCATAATTAAACAACATCCAACATCTATCGAAATGGTGCATCTTTACGAAATAACTCTTTCTCTGCACCATAAGCAGGCAATGAAAATACAATCCGAATTGATAATGACATCAATGCTTCGGCACTGACGTTCTGAGTGGTTTTTTTGTGGGTGGGAGGGAGGTGGAAAACGCCGCAAGTGATTTCTCTTTGATCCAAGTTAAACACCTAACACGCTGTGAATCGCGAATCTCGGCAAAGCCACTCATGTGGAATACACTTATTGCCCTCACATGTTGCCATAAGGAGTGCGAGGACGCGCCGCGAGTTTGGCGGCAGCCAGTGTCCTGACGGGTTGAACATCAGAGCGGCGTGGCTGACGCTGCCTTCTCTCCGCAATTGCGCCAAAAATAAATTACGTTGTGCTGGGCGACACCGACACCGAAACCGACACCGACACCGGCAACCGTTCACAAAGAAACAAACGAGCACTTTTTTATATATTCTTACAAACATACAAAGCATACACATGTGCACACATGTATGTCTGTGCGACATGCCCCGAATCCTGGCGATCGGTGTGAAGGGTAATACCATAGGACATGAACATGGGTGTCGGGAGACGAGAGTCGCAACCACCGCTTGCCGCCGCCTAATTCAGATTTCTGGGCCTGTCTGCCTTTTTATCTGCCCTGCCGCCTGTTGATAAGGCGGGCTACGCGCCGACCCCGCAACGAACGCTTGACGTTGAAACATGCCATGTAGTTTTTCTTTCCCAACAACTGGCACCCACAAGCACATACATATGTGCGTGAGTGTGGCTGTGGCTGTGGCTGCGGATGTGCGTGTATCTATGTGTGGTTGTGTGTGTGTGTGCACTGGGACACTTTCACTACAATGCGACACCCACATACTGTGGGCTTGGGCTTGTCTGCCGACTTTTTTCGAACATGTTTCGGCTGCTCCGCTGAAGTAATGCAGCGATGAGCGGGAGCGTCTTGCTGGCGTACTTCCCTTCCGTTTTCCGTATGTGCCACGTGCGGCAAACTTTCCGCTTCCACCGTCTGCACCACACGTGCAGCTGCGGTTAGTTTTCTGTTGCTCTACCCAGGGCATAGCAGCACCCCATCCCATTGAGCATAGTCGTCTGTCTGCTTTGGTTTTCCTATGTAATTGCGAGTGTCTGTGTGTTTGTGTGTGTGTGTGTGGCGAGTGTTTGGGGCATTCGTGCTGGTGAGCGTGGTTTCTTTGTCGCACCAACAACTGCGGTGGCGCTCATTGGGTGGAACAGATTGGTTTAGAGTTGATTTGATGGGTCGTGCAGCGACACGCTGCGCAAAGTATGATACTCTTTTACTCAAAGATGTCAACCGTATTGAAGCTTAAATTCTGGCAATATAATAGGTTTATATTATTTAATAACTTAATTTAAATAAATTTGTTTATTGGACCTGCTACAGTTTAAGAGATGCTTTAAACATGTAAATTCTACCGGGCTTAAATTGCTTAGCCTTAGCAAAAAGTATGTTGATATATTAAATGAGAATTGGCTAATAAAAACATAATTTGTTTTATATTGGCAATTTGGGCTGTCATTATACCCTGAACCCATGGAAAATTGGTAAAAAGGCATATTGGCTTCATGCAAATGTATGTAACAGACAGAAGCATGTCGGACCCCATAAAATAATATATTCTTCGTCAGCATCAATAGTCGATCGTCCGACTGTCTGTCCGTCCGTCCGTATATATGGACGGGTCGATCTCACAACCTATAAGAGCTAGTGACTTGCTTGATCGTAAGTCCTCCTAGGTCTTAAGAGCGAGAGTCAAGAAATTTGAGGTAGCTTCTTATATAGTACATACAGATTAAGTATCTCATTCTTTAGCACGAGCGGCATTTGGTGTTGGTGGAAGAAGGTTCAGGGTATCATTTGAGTCGGGATGCCCGACTAGAACACTCTTATTTATTTTTTTTTTTGTTTTTATGCTTACTAAAATTTACATGTGAAAATGTTTAATGAAAATTCAATAATATATATTGATTAATTAGTGTGTCTATAATTTTTCACACCTCAGCAGTTTAGGTTGAACAGATCGGAATGGACACAGTGATTTTTTTAAAGCTCATTATATTTTTTTACAAATTTCAATTATGGTAATGGACCTACACATATCCTGGGTATTTAATCAGTACACTTTGACAGCGTTGCCAGCGATAGAGTCCAGTTGTCAACTAGCCAGTAACTGTTGTGGCTAACAGTCTGCACTATGTACATTAACACACATGCACACATGCACACATGCACACATGCACACATGCACATGCACTTGCATACATTGTGTTTCACCCCTTATATATGCCCGCCATGGGCTTGGCACTGCGACCCGGCACACGCCTTTGTTTAAGCCGCCAGCGTTGTCAGCACACTTTGTTTGCCAATGGCAAGCACGGCCAGCCTGGGTTCACGGTGCGAATTCGATGACTGCGTCTGTGGCTTGTCGTAGGTCTCTGCGAGCGCTGTGCTACTTACCTCGTGCACCCCACCGCCTGATGGGGCAGCTCCTGGTACTGCTGCTGGTGCTGGTGCTGCTGCTGGTAATAGTCGTTGTTTTTGGTTGAGTTGTCTTTCACAGCTGTGCTCGGGGTAGGCACAAACAAACACGGCACTTTGTGCCATTGTCGCATGGCGTACATCTTCTGTTCTTCATTTGACTTGGTGCTTGCCAGCAGAGTCACAGTAAACCACACCATGCTGAGAAATTGGCGGAACATTGTGTACAAGGTGGCCTTAATGGCCCACACATACACATACATGTGCACGCATGTACAAGTGCTATATTAGCGCTAGGTACGCCTCATTAGAGGCATAAAACGAATAATTTTCGCATAAAATCCCACAACTGCAGCTGATACTAATCGGCTGTGTTTGATTATGAGTTTATAACTTTGCCCGTTTCAATGTTATTCAAATACTTTGCAAATTACTTTTGAATTCGAATCGCAATATGGGACCAATATAACGATCAGGTTAAGCCCAACTCTATTGGATACATTCTACAACAAAAAAGCCGCAGGATTGCTGATACATAAATGGTTGCAACCCCTGTCGCTTATGAAGCACAGTGAAGCACACGTGAAATACTCAATGATGGGCACAGCCTTTGTGGGTTGTGAGTGGGAGGGATGGGGAAGAATGTGTGTGTGCGGGTGTGTGACTGTAGGTTGCCCGAGGGTGCGAGCTGATTGCGAGCTATTTTTGTTTTTAACACAATGGGTGTTAAATTGAATTTATCGCTTGACCAAAATGATTTTCCGCCTTTTGCCAGGCGCAGGCTACCTTAATTAAATTTCACAGTTTTAGTTTATTTTTAAACGAAGTTGACAACGAAAACAGGTCATTAGGAGCATTATCGCATCATAATTCTGTCAGTGCGATAACAAAGCTTTCAATTCAATTTAACTACCACACATGGTCTTCCAGCCTCAGTTCCTCCAATCCCCCCCAATCCCACAACAAGCGGCCTACAAATGTTGCTTGTGTGGATTTTGAGGCCGGTAATGCTCGGTGCGAATGCCGAACACGGGACGCGATGGGCCTGGGGGATGTCAATGGGTATGGGAAATGCATGTATATGTGTATCTGGCCAGTGGGCGGGCCAGATTCGTTGTATTCCAATGTAGTTGGCCAACAGAGACTGCTTCGAGATTGTCATCCCTTCGGGACTGGGGGACAACTATTGTAATATATATGAATGCATGCGCAAAATGATATTGTATCATGTTCAGTTCGATGTTGCTGCTTTTGTTGTAACTATTGTTGTTGTTGTTGCTGTTTGAATTACTGCTGTTGCTGTTGTTGTTGCTGCTGCTGCTGGTGTTATATATATTTGAACAGAAACACAATCAAACATCTGTCAAGTGCCTTACAAAATTGGGTGCTTGTTTACTTTTATCAACGTTCCCACAAATGAACTTACCCAAATGGCAAATGCTCCTGTTCATGTACATGCGAATATGTTTGCATGCATAAATGCCAACTTTTGAATATATTAGTTGGATCGTTTACAGCAATCAGTGTGCGGCTGCCACTCAAAAGTGTCTGCCTGTCACTGGCCCCCATCCAAGTGTCGTCCTTGACTACTGTCTGTTGCCCAAAAGTCTGCGTCCGATATCTGGTTCGTTTCGCTCTACTCAGCGCTCGGCGGCATTTCAAACGTAAACTGCCAAGTAGGCATTTCGGCCATAAGAATTTGCATAATTTACTTAGTTGAATATCCGACAACCCGCAAAGGGACACTCGCCGGCAGGCAGACTCCACACACTAGCCGACCGACATCAATGGAGATGTATTTGTCCTCTTGTATCTAACACCAACAACGACAACAGCAACAACAACAGCGAAAACAATAACAACAACATTTAATTGGAGTGTTTCGACGGGAAGGGACAAATGAAAAAGCTGTTGATTAAGTTGTGCAACTTAAAGTGTCGTACTTCGAACTGGGATAAGTGATTCCCATTAAGTGTGTCACTTCATTCATGTCCATGGATTGCTATGATAATCCGATTACATGTCTACCTTTAAATCCGTGCGTGTGCGTGTGTTTTTGTGGGTTTGAGTGGATGTGTGGTATGTTAAATTTAATTTGCATATCATTTGAAGCGTATCCTACTCGTGACACATATCAGTTGCTTACACTTTAAACCGACATAAACGCCGTTTATTCAATAACTAATAATTCCTGTTCACATTCTAAATAGATAAAAAGGAGTATTATGTTAATATATAATAGGCAAGAGACATATCAGTGCGTTATATTCATCTTCTTCTTTATAAACGTGTCGATCTCTAGGAGTAAGAGGCTATAAAAAGGGAAGGTAGGCCTTCCCAAATGCCACTCATATCAAAATTTTACTATTGGAATGGGCAGCTAACACAGACCCTGAGTATAAATATTTTCGGGTACAATTATTATAGTTATTTGGTATTTCTTATACTAAAGTTTGGTTCAAAATCACAGAGGTTTAACATGAATTCATTTGCCGAATTGATAAGACCTAGACAAGAAGAAGCACAGCTTGGGGATTATGTAATGGTGTTTGTCTGTGTGTGTGTGTGTGCATTTATATGTAGAAGATAGTTCGAATGCTTGCAACGCCAGCTCGGCGCTGAGCAAAAGCTATCGGGCACCCCCTACCAGCGCACTTAATTGTTTATTTTATCCAACTATAAAGCAGTGCATATTTCTCAACATGTGTGTGTGTTTGTGTATATAGGTGTAAAAAGCATTGTCTTCGGGAATTTGTGGAATTTGTGCAAAATAATTAATAGTAAATCAGTTCGGTTTCATCAACTTAAACAATCAATCAACATGAGTATTTGGAATTATTACATTTAAGCTCACATATCAGCAGCTCCTTTTAGTATTAAGTAAGGGTAACCTAATTCATAAAGGAATAGTCTTGTGGAAATGTGCCGAATGTTATCTCTTATATGTGTAAGTGCACATATGGAGGCTTGTGTGTCTGACAATTGAAATTCCTAAGGTGTTCAATGTGTTGATTTTATGGTACTTAATGAGAGCATGTAAAATCCACTTGAATGTGTTTTGTGTGCGGGTTCCTAAGATCCATTCGACTTGTTATATGCTCGTACTCTACTGCTACTAAAGTGTCTGGCTTAATGCGAACATGTAGCTGATTTACGCCAGGCTATGAAATTAACATCTGCTTACTCTTATCGACCGTCACTAATTGCTGTTGGCGGCCCCCATACCCTGTAAGGCCTATAGGAAGCACTCTGATGTGCATATGCCTCTGCTGCGCTTCAGAATTCTGATTGATTTTATGTGACTTGTAAGTAGATTGTCATAGATGGTCGCTTCCCTTGTCTGGAGTTTTCCGAAATATTTGTTTTTATGACATTTGGGCGCCCTTCTTGTTTGCCTGATGAGTTTGAATAATTTGAAAATGAAGCGCGCACAGAATTTGAAGCGAAATGACTCAAATGTAGGGGAAATGGGAACTGCCTCTATAGATAAGTCGGGACGTATGCATATACATACATACATTTAAATAATTATAGAGTTCATATGAATGGCTTTTGCAGTTGCGGTGACTTTTGACGCTGTTTGATGTGGGCTCAACTACGTGCTGGGCGAAGTATTTCGTGTCGTATATTTCTTTATTGTTTTCATGCACTTAAGCAATAAAGGAAATAATTAAAAAACAAAAACAAAAGCTCGAGCTCCATGCAATATTATAATAGGTGTTTTACAGGATTTAATTTAATTTTCATGGGGTTTTATTGAGTTTACCCAGTTTTGCTTAATAAATAGATTAAACCAGGCCGTTATTAAAGTATTATTAAATAAATTAGTAACTGATGCAACAATATTTTTATGTCTTCATTTATCTAGCTTACGTACTTGTGCATATAATAAGTAGTTACTTATATTTGTCAAATCTATGCGCATTACTTTTTCCAAGAATAACTTTTTAATAATATTTGTAATATCAAATTAAATATTTAAAACTATAAAAGCCTTACAAAAAGCTTCAAAGCTTCAGCTACTTGGCTGACATCCCTTTCGAGCTTGAAAGCTGTACAAAGCTTTTTCAAAAATGTGAACTTGGAAAAAAATTCGGCTGTAACTTGGCACAGGGTGTACTTGGTTGCATTGACTTACAACGAAAGCGGAGTTCACAACCGAAAGATGCCAGGACGAGCAAAAATATTCGCATAAATATAATCTTAAATCTCATAATATGAATATATTACATATGATAATATACATAGTCAAGCCCAAAGGATTGTTGCTTAATTTAAGCTAGTACTACATATATTACCACAAATTTTATTATATATACCGGATTTATTCTATCCCTTCAATTCCCAGTAGATTTAATAATATGCGTTGAATATTCACAGTTCCTCTGCGTAGAAACACACCGACGAGCTCTACGGCCCGCTTAATGTGACACTCAATTTATTTTAATGGAAATGATTTTTTTTTTACTTGTTGTCTTGTACATTTTAACCTTTTTAAACTTCTCAAACAAAGTGCTTGACTTTAAGATTGTCACTTACAAATCTCACCTTCATTTTGCGGGCTTATATGACTTTGAACAGCGTGAGCGATAATAGCTCCAATAACCATGTAAAGCGACTTAAAAGACATAATTATATTCACTGGGATGCACACAAAAAATCACTGAGCTTGTAAAAACAATTGTATATTAAAACGCCGGTTAAAAGCAGCAGCTCCGCAGGCAGGTCTGCTGCGACTGACGCCGGCCAAGGAAATGAGCAACTGCGTCAGACAAACAGTAGCTATCTGCTCAAAGTATAACCAGCATGTGCTTTGTTTGCGTGCCGGCCCGTGCATCGAAGTCCGGTGTCCGCATATGTGTGAAAGGACAGTTGCCCCCGTGATTCGTTCGTCTAGACGACTCCAAAAGAAACAACAACAGCAACAACGGCAACAACTGGGAGCCATCTTAATGTGTGCACCATGAGCTTTTGCATATGCTACATGGGCTTGGCCAGCACCCAGCTCCATATGTAGCTGGTTAAGGCTGTCAAAGGCAACGGAGTCTTTGTGGCAATGGGTGGGTCTGCTCGTATCCTGTCGTTTACTTTCGAATAAGCTACCGTTTTGTCGAACAGGAAAAGGTGCGGCAAGGTGTGAGAACATTTTAAGCGCAGCTACTAACAAACAAATCTCGTGCTGTCCTTTACGCTATAAATAAGTTAAACACTTATGAAGCAAGAAAGATTCTCAAGCATATTTTGGAATAACCAAAATATTAGTGCTTCGAAATAATATGAATATATTTTAAACAATTATTTGTTAAATTGTGTCAAAGACGCTTACCCAAAAAGATTATTATTCTTTAAAAGCTGTTTATATTTATGCATTTACCCGAATGTAAGAACACAAAAGGACATTATGGTACACAACATCGGTTTTCCGCGCGTTTGGTTCCTAAAGATGCTGGAACTTCGTTAAAATGACAAAGCAGAATAAAACTGACAATTACTCGTTGGGTGCCGTGGTTATCGCGTCCATCACCCTTGTTGTTGATGATTGCCAGAGACAATTGGAGACTCATTTACATTTACCAAATGAATGCGAATGCGAATGCGTCGGCATGTCGAGGGCGACGCCTGGCATTCAGCAGCAGCAAGCACCATCCGTCCATATGACGGCATTGTTCGGCCAAATGCCTATAAGCCGTGCAAATTGAATTGCCAAGGTTACCAAAGGATCGGCAAGCGGCAAGCGGCAACCGTGCTGCCGTGATGACTCTTCATTGAGCAGCCGAAACTTGACAAGCTGTGCTCCTGAACAGCTGCCGTATCGTGCTTGCATTGTGACAAATTTCATAATAATCCCCAAACACAAACACGCAGTCAAATAAACACACAATTAATTGCAATTAGTATCCTGAAAGGCTCATTAAGTATTACAACAAAATATGGCAACGTTTTTTTTTCGAAATAAAATTGATATAATAAAGCAGCACACTCGACTATATTAATATTATATTACTAACTATTGACCAGACTTGCTCGTGGCAAGATTTGTGCTAAGTCAGTTTGTCAGTTTAATTCTTCCCATACCATCTTAAGCTTCACTTTTATTTGAAAATATGCTTAAAACTCCTTCGAATAAAGTCTGCTAGTCTTGTGCTTGAAGCCGAAAAATAAGCTTTTGTTCATTAAACCTTTGACCCGCATTTTCCATCCAAGATATCGCGAAAAGCGTATCTCTTACTTAGATTCATGAGAATCCTTTAGGTATTTTAACTTGATCTGCGATTGGTATGAGAGAATATACATATACATATTCAGATGCATACATACATAAATATGTATATACATACATACATAATTACATACATATGTGCAGTGAACTTGAAATAACATCACTTCTCACATCCGCCTTACGGATTGCTCTTAACTCAATTTTCTATAGCGTTTTCTTGTGCTCAACATTTATTTTATATGCAAAATAGGAATTTATAATCAATCTTTTGCCTATTCAATTATTTCAATATTCTAAAAAAATATTATATTTGTCTTGTATAAAATTCTATAATAAATTCGTTTTGATTGTTTTATTAAAAGTTTTCACTCCTGTAAAGCTTAAACTTTGAAACTGTTCCATTAATATCAAATTAACTTATTTTTTTGCTCAGCCTTCACTACTTTAACTTTGTCAAAGCCGAGATTTGTCTACTTTGGCCTTCTCGTATGATATGAGCTGTTAGTCACACACATACATACACATGCACATATATATATACGAAAACACATTATAAGTGGCTCGTTTCCTGCTGCCAGTTTGCAAAAGAAAAATTCAATTTTGTAAATTGCGCGCATCACAATAAATGTGAGGAGCAGAAAGTATGCAAAGAAGCAAACATTTGCTTAAATGCCAACAAGGGATTAATAGAGTAAACCAAATGCGAAACAACCACAAAATATCGTCGACGGTATTTTTATTTAACGAGAAACAATCACAAAATATCGCAAAGTTTTCGTCTCCCCGCCCGCCCTTTTATGAGGTGACAACACACGCAGCACCCACAACGTCTTCGAAGGTCCTAAACTTGTTGGGTCCTGGCTGCTCGACTGCCCTTATTTTGTTAAGAAACTATTTAATGGGTTTTGTTCGGCGTTCCTTCATTGCAAACCCCAACAATTTGGAGTTTAGGACCAGTCCCAAGAGTGCAACATGAATTTCATTATGCAGCTTGGCGATGTTCTTGCAGCTGACAAGCACGCAATCAAACGACCGATTTATTTGGACTTTTTGCTATTTAAGAAGTTGTTTTGGTCACATAAAGTGCATAGTTGAAATATTCGCAAATACTCAAACACGTGAGGGTTGACTGATTAATTGGGGAATTTTACTATGAGTACCCCTAATGATTCGCCAAATATCGCAAATACTTGCTCGCATAAGCTGCTTCATTAATTTCTACATATCAAGCAAAAGGTTTTGTGATGGAACTTAACACATTTTAATGCTCAGTAAGGTTTGTAGTTAATTGTTATTTAGTCTTAACACAATCACCATATTCAATAGACGAGCCCAAATGAAAGCTGCTCTCAGGTGGACCGTCTATTGGGAAAGCCACAACAAGGAGATAAATGTTGCCCAACCTTAGCACATAAGCTCCAAGGTTGGCAGCTTTGAATGAGACATTCTATCATAACGGCATTGCTGCTGATATCGGTTTAAACACAAAGCAAGGCCCATACACAGACATGGCCCACGAAAACTTCTGCGTATTTAACCTTGTTAGCGACACGGCCCGAGGAACGCATCACTGTCATTTGTGCTGTTAAACGGGCATTAAGCAAATAGATACGTTCAGATAAACAAGGTACAGGGAAACATAAACCTCAAAGTTTTGCCACAAAGTTACGCCGTGACCAATAAAACTTTAGACGCCTAATGACTTAAATCACTTTAAGACTCAATCAGCATCTCGCCTCAGAATTATAATGATATTGGTGTTTAGGCCCGAAGTCTGAGCCGACCAATGGGGTGGTGGAGAGCAGAAGATGGCTGAGGTGTGAGTAAAATATATTATAATGAGTAAATATATTTACTTCTATTTGTCTAATCACATTGTTAATGTAATCGTTTGTATTATTCTTACATGCATAGCCACATTTTAAATATTTGTTGTAAACAAAGCTTGTTAGATCTGATGTGAAACAATAGAAGTATGCATAGTTGGTCAGAGATTTATGTACATATGTATTCTAAGACCTAATCAGATACGATATTTTCGTATTTATCTAGCTATAATGTGTGAGCTTGTGTGTTCCTTAACCAAGACCAACATTGGTAATTCAATGTTTTCATTGTTCGTGCGAGACTGCTTCAGGATTCCAACTCTGCTGAGTTTCAAAGCAGAAAGCTTTTGCAGCCTGACGTGCTCTCAGAGCAGAAGGCTGGCTGAACTGTTCGCACCCACAGGCAACTGTACGCGTGCTGTTAGAGCAGTACGACTATAGGGCATGCGCTGCACAGGCAAAAGCTTATGCAGACTGTTTGGGATTCTCTTAAAATTTGAAGTGGCAGCATCTCGAATCTCTGCGTGTGCAGTCGGCAAGCATCCTTATCTTGGCTCGTGTGCCGCTCAAGTGCTTGGCCCGTTTCTGTGCCAAGAGCTGCGTTTCAGTCCTTCCTCGCTTCGCATCTCAGTCAGAGCAAATCTCACAATATCGGACGCCAGCCATCAAAGTCCTCGCCGAGTCTGGCGGTTCATCAGTTTTGTCGCGAACTTTACGCAGCTGTCGAGAACTGCGTGTTCAATATGAAGCCACTGGGACGCCTGCGTTCCCGTGAAAGTGAATTGAATTAGTGGACGGTTTATTTTGGAAAGGAATAATCGATCAGGGTCTTAATTAAACGGAGAAAACGAAAATTCATATCATGATTCAAAAAAGTTCTGTGCCAAAGTGAAGAGAAAGTACTCCTAAAATCCGATTTTATGATCTGAAAAACCCAAAACTTCAAAAATTGAAAAAGTTTTTAAAATGTTGTGCTCGAATGTGTAAACGTTTTTGGAAAAGTTAAAGTGTTCATGTCGTGACTCAGCTTATTTGATTGGCATTAATGAAGCTTGTGTACGAAATGGTTTTGTTTTTCTACCATTGAGCATATATGTGGATGGGATTGTGAAAATTGTCTGGCCATAATTCTCCGCAAATTGCGATTGAAGGGGGTCAACGACAAATTTGAATCGCTACAAACTCCCTTTGTCGGCGAATCAGCAAATTAACATGCCACCAAAAGTGAAAGATGCTGTTAACGGAACTAGCATAAAAGGGTCCTTTGGACTCTATTACAAATAGATTCATCCAAGCAAACAAAAGCCAAGGCTACTTAAGTGATAAATAAGCATTCAAATATACAAACATATAGACATTTGTGTGTTTAGAAGTGTGCCCGATAGAAAAGAAATTTCAAATATATTTGCCGTTGCCTGCCGAAAAGCCTGTCCTGACAAAGTTTTATGAACCGTGCCGTGCGTCGTCTTGAATGCAAGAAATTGTCCTAATAAATGAGAGATTTAGACAGTGATGTGACGGCCGGAAAAAGTATAATAAGCCAAATTGTCATGAAATAAGGCAACTAACGCGGGCTCAAGTGCGACTTTGATTGAATACGTCTGGAATTGTCAGACTCATAATAGTACTATGCCTCATAGACAAGGCAAGTCTCAACTCACATTGGATTACAAATAAACGGAAAAGTTGTAAGTTATTACAAAAATATAAATATTATAATATAATTATCGGACTATTTCGTCACACGTTACCTAGCCCATCCATTCATCCATTTTTAAATTATTTCAGTTTGTTTTAAATGCAATTTGGCTCCAATAATTAAAAAATTAAAATACCTATAAATGAAATAGTTTTATAGAACTGGATTAGCTGGAATATAACCTTGTAACATAAATTTCCTATAATTAATACATCTTTAAATAAGATAAGATAAAGTGAATATCACTTAGGAACGTGTAATTATAGTTGTATATTTTCTTCATCTCTTCTTTTTTTCAGATATTAAACTTGAACTTTGACCGCAATCGCAGGCCATTCGTGTGTCCAATATTCCTATGTGCACGATTCAGGCCTGACGAGTACTGAACAAAGCGAAAACCAGAGGAGTAAGCGACAAACAGATCAAGTTCTTAAATATATGCGATATTTGGTTAACAAGTTGAAGGCAGGCAGCCAAAAGAAAAACAATCTAACAATCTAACAATCTAAGCTCTGGCACATTCAGTCAATTGAGCTGGCCCTTTCTGTGGGGTCTATTAGCATATGCTCTGATGCAGCTGCTGACTGAGAGCCTCAAGCGAAGCGAAAATAAGTCCATTTAGGGAGCGGACAGCAGAACGGCAGCGAGCGCAGAACGTCGCGGCTGGACTCTAATTGCAGATGAGCACTGCTGCTGTCGGAGCGCAAACGAATTGTGCGTAGGACTTGCAAAGAACGTCTAACTACACAGAGAAATCCTTTGTCTAAGGAAGGGCTCCGTTTTGCTAACTGGTCACAGCCCCGCCCCACGGCGAAGGCTTCGAGCTGGAAATGGTGCCACGAGCCAGCCCGACCCGGACCCGCACGCGGTCTCGCTCCGGCTGCCTGCGTCTAGGACTCGCACTGCTGGCCTTGATATTGGCGCAGTCCTTTGACTATGTTCTGTGCGGCGAGAAATTGGGTAAGTGGCTTTATCGTTTTCCTTATTTACAGCTCGGCTCACATCAGTGCCTTCACGAATCGTGGCTGGCAAAATGACATCAACAACAAGAACGGCAATGCAACCTCCCACAATGTGTCCTTTGTCTCTCTGTCGCGCTTATGTCTCTTATCTGTTATTTATTTCAGTTGTTATTTGACATTTTTCTGTGCCGTTGATTTGCTTGAATCTGGCGCGGCGAGTTCATTAAGGTTCTGACTTCCCATTTACATTCGCCCGCTTAAGTCGATGAAAAATGTACAAAGTTTACACTCTAAAATACCCATCAGGCAGACCCATAAGAATCCGCGCTGCGACTCTACTTTGTATACCGCAAAGATATTACGCTCATCTGAACAATCTGTTACTATCAGGACCTACAATTTTAATTGCCTTCCGAGTGAACGGTTTTAAGCGGCTTTTGTTCCTTCTTATTCCTCTTTACTGAGGAGTTTTAAGAATCCATTGCCTCCTCTTAGTTCTGTAGCCAAAACAGGCTGTGTGATATATATGTATATGCCTATATGCCAAGCAAATGCCGAACATATCGAAATTTGGAAATATCATATATCATGAATGTGTGAGGAAATTCGCCTCCAGTCAAACAATTATATATATTCGTGTTCATATGCATTTTTTTTTGTTTATTGCGGATGTACACTTCGCAAATGAAATATAAAATTTTTGTCATATCCGAATATTATGCCTAAATGTTGTATCAGTTTAATTCTGGCTACAAGGGATCTCCGTGGCGAGATATCTCCACTTACTTGTTTTACACATTGTTTGTTTTTAGTATAACGCAGCAGTTTTATGTGGCGAGCCATAAAAATGCTCCTTAGGGAATTACGCTGTTCAAAGTTCGGACTCATGTAGCATCACATGTCATCGAGGGGGGGGAGGGAGAAACTTTGATGCTCCTTCGCTAACATGCCAACAACTTGATGCGATAATCAATTGGAGAAGTTGCCTTTTTCGTTCTTGTCTCGCTGCTTTTACCTCGCTGCTCGCTGATTGTCATCTGTCGTTGTTGTGCCTTGAGATTGATGGCTTCCAAAACGTTTTTTGACACGTACGTGCCGCGTGTGCTCCTGCTGCCTTTGTCTCTGCCATTGTCAGTAGGGACTCTACGCCATATAGTAAAAAGAAAAAAAAAAACTGTGTGCCTACTTTTAATCTGAAATTTGGGGAGGCACAGAGCAACAGGCGCATGTCCTTTTCAGATAATCGCAATATGCAAATGCCAGAAATTATTTTGGTTAGTGACGCTGTGGCATCTGTTTATAATTCTGTGAATTTGTTTTCCGGAATTTGATTTCTTACTTCCACGACGACAAGAAACTCAGCAAAATGTAGACTTTTATGCTAAAGGGGAGCACAGCACGAGTCTTCACATTCCCTTGTGTATGTCAAGTGATGTGGGTGCATTTTAAATAAGTATGGGAATTTTGATAAGCACAACATCTGGTGACATAATCGAATGTCAAACCTTCAATATTTTGGATTATAATGAATTAATCATCCGCAGCAATATCATTATGACTGACTGAGCCATGTAGAAGCCGAAGGTGCACGTTAAGACGGGGCTTGAAGATGCCACCCGCAAGTGTAGAAAATTTGGGGAAAGCGTTTGTATGCAACTTTTTTGTTCTCATCCCGTTCGGCCCCAAACTTGTTTTCAAAGATTGTTTCGAAAATTCAGTTAAGACGTGGTTCATACTGTTCGCATTTCAGGCTGTGCATTTCGATCCAATTAAAATGATATAGCGCAATACGCATTGTTTGACATCATTCATTATCTGTTGCTTGCAATTGCCAATTATATACGAACAAAATTTGATACTGAGCTAAGCTTTAATCTTTAATTAATGCACCCAATAATAAGAACTTGATATCAAATTAGCTGTGTGTGCTTGTAGTGCATGCAAATATATATGTGTATATTTATACATATAAGTATACTAAGTACTAACAGTTAAGCTAATGTGTGTGTGCTGCGTGGTGGGTTTGACGTGGAGGTCAAATTTAATATAAAATAATGAACTTAACACTCGCAATTGCAGGGAGAAATGCGTTTTTGATTGCTGCTTGCGGTGGCATTACGCAAGATAAGCCTAGTGGCAGCGACAAGGTAGCAACTGCACACACACACACGCACACACACACACGCACACACACACACACACACACACACACATACATGCAAAGCAAAGTGCGTATCCTGCAATGAGCGGCCGAAGAGAATGGCTTGAATCCGCTGAATAAATACGCCTGCTTATGGCATATGAATGCCTGAATGTTTGTGTGTGTGGTTGGGGATCCGTTTGGCAACGCGAAAGAAGTTTTTGCCAGGCATCAGAGCGGCACTTGTTTGCAGAGGGCAAACGTCCGCATTAAAAAGTTATGAGCGGCAATATACGCGGCAATAAAAACAGACGACAGACGACAGAGTTGACGCCGTCGCCCCAAATTATTAAGGATATGCCGCCGAAATGCCTCGGAAGCGCGTCTCGAAATGTGTGTATGCATGGGGAATCCCCATGCTCGTACGCATCAAGCTCCACATACCAAAGGCAAACAAATTTAACTTTGTCCCGGCGATTCCCATGAAGAGCACACACACTGGCTCATAGCAAGCCCGTGCCATGACGCTCCATTTGTCCGACTGCCAGCAAATTGTGGTAAACGAGTGCCAAGCCAGAGCTAAGCTACAGTAATTATGGTGCAACTTGGAGTGGAATCAAAAGAAAACAGCATACACTTCAATTAAGCCAGATGTTATGAATGGATTCTTGCTGTCTGCAATACGTTGAACGGGCTGGCAGCTGAAGAAGTGCATCATTTCTAGCTGAAGGCAACAATACAGTTAAGTCTCGCCAGACAGCTGGCCCACACATTCGCACATTTGAATAAGCAAAGTTAGCTTAGGAAGACAGAAAGATGTTGCACTATATCATTTTTAAATCTATCTACTTGCTAGGGCTTTTTATTTAACTATTTTATATATGTGTGGACAAATACGGACGCTTGCTAAGTCTCATCAGACAGAATACATAATACCTTAAGCTTAGGAAGACTATCTAACAACTTTTATTTTACTAGCATAAAGGTTTTTGATTGTTATTTCTGATATATATTTTGCTATTTTTTGCTCATTTAGTGCCTTGTTTTTTCATTTTTAGTCAGCAATTTTCGCTTGCACGAAAATAATTAATCTAGAATTACATTCAGGTTAAAGCATGCAGGCAACTTCTAGGCAGGACTTTCTTTCTGGATTGATCAACTCAAATATGCAGCTGTAAATCAAGCAAACCAGCTTCAGCTGAAGTCTGCCTGTCTCAATATACTCAAACTGTAGTCTACCAGTTAAAGCAGGTAGCAGGCACTGCAAAGAGTATTTATTTTTGGGGAATAGAACTTAGTGGCAGACGGCGCTTCCAGACCAACTTCAAGAGCTTCAAGTTCTGTGTCCATCAATGTCGAATAATTTGTTGATTTGTTTTGAAGTCGTGTTAATTACCCAAGCTCAAAAGCAGGCGCAATCTTGAGTTGATTTCTTTGTGTACTACCCTATTACGATGTTATTGTTGTTGTGGCGGTTCCTGTTGTTGTTGTTGTTGGTCTAATGAAAAATTTCAAATTTATTTGGCGCACCCAAACGTGCCTGGCATGCCGAGCCGTGTCCGTGCCCCAAGTGGCGCCTGTGGCAGGGTCTCGTCAGACGCCGCCTGGCTGGGCCGATTTACATGCAAAGTACAATACTTACCGCGTTCTTATAATTATGCAGTCACTATATTGCTAAGAAGTAACTCAGTTTCGATTGAGTCCAATGGCAGTCTTGAGCGGATCAAGAGAATCAGCAATTGGAACCCAGTTGGCGGCATTTGTGGCATGCGCTAGTTAAATGCACACGGACTGAAATGCAATCGATGGCCGAGACTGTGGGGATTGTGTGTGGTCAATTGATGTGCTATCTGGTCCTCACTCAGACTCGCACATGCTGATTTATCAGTTTGTTGCCCCCATTCATACCCTGCCCTAAAGAGAATATAGATAGATACATACTCCCCTTGTGCGGCCTAAGCCGCACACCTGTTGCACTTTAGCACAACGATTGGAAGTGATGTGCCTGACGTTAATTCTCGAAAGTCTATTTATAAACGACATTTTATTTCCCCTCTAGTATTGCCCCAGCACGCTGTCAACGGCCCCCGCGACCTCTAGATATATTTGGAAGTGCCTTGTGAGGCTTTGTTGTTTTTCTAGCCGCAACACGTTTTTACATTTTATTGTCATTTCTATGCAACATGAAAATATTAGTTTCAAATGGAAAACGACCTACAGTAAAAACAAACAAATGTTCCTCCCCTGCAATTACAGAACATTTTGACAGGCTCTTTCCCATGAATCATGCGAGGCCCGCGGATCTGAACTGAGCCCCCATGTCTTCGCACGCCCCGCTATAGCTTTACAGATTGAGGTCGAATGGGCAAACGATCTGTTAGTCGTTCTTTGTGCTTGATCAGAAATAGTGGAGACCTGTAATTATAATCCAAAAAGCAATTTTATTTCTCTTTAATATCCGGTTGGGATACATGTATTTACACTAGTCTTTGGCCTGGCAGCCATTGGCCATCATGTTAGTTTTAATTGTTGTAACTTGTGGCCAGTGGCTTCTGTTCTGTCACCAGCTACTGTTCCTTGCCCTGCAAACTTATTCCTCAACTATATCTGGAATATGTGCAAACAAATTTCGTAAAAGTTTATAGCTTCGTGTGTCTGCGGCTCTCACTGTAGGTGACTTAGTGAGTCCTGTTCGACACATCCTGTCGTCTTCACTGACGCACACTGAAAGTTGGGCACATGCATAAAAACTACTTCCCGGCCCCGCTGGATGCCGGCACTTACATTCCGGTTAAACGGGCAGCGGACGCACGGAAGCCCCTTTATAGTAGACTGCATAGCAAAAGTTTCTCAATGTATCACAGCATGTGTGTGTGTGTAGATACGTGTGCTAGTCGTATTGATACCTACATAGCATGGTTGAGAGTGTGAGCGGCTCCTTGCTTCCGTTTTGCAGGAACTCTTCGAGCCGTCGCCTCGCATTTTAATATACCCGGCACGAGACCCAGTTGGAGGAAGGGGATCTTTAAGGCGAAGCGCGGCGGATCAAAATGAGCTGCATGCGGAATTTTAAGCAGCCATTGGCAGGCAACCGACTGGATTATGATGGCCCTTCGCCAAATTTTATTTACTAGACTCCGACTCCAGAGCAGCAACACTCGAGCACACATTCAACACACACCTACACAAGGGACCAGGCATTGTCTGTGCGAGTGTGTGTGTGTGTGTGTGTGTGTGTGTGTGTGTATTTGTGGGTGTGTGCGCTGGTGTGAAATCGATGATACCTCTCGGTACTGTACTGTACTCGCACTAGGCTAACCGCGCCCAAAGCAGGAATATCAATTTGACGCTCATTAGCGGCAATCAGGCACTGAAATTCGCGTACAATGCGGGCGACGACTTTTCTGCCAGGTGAATTCAACTGGTGCATGTGTGTGTGTGTGTGTGTCTTTGTGTGTGCGAGAGAGTGTGTAGATTTGCGACGCACAGCACTCAGCGACCCACTGCCAAGCCGCACGGCACGGGCGTGTGAGCATTTCGCACGCGGAGAAAGAAGCAATTTTCCGCCTGGCTGCAATAATAACTTCTCGAGTTCAGGAGCTGTAGAAGAGACGTAAACGTGAATGCCTCACTTTATGAGCATCATCCCCGAGGCGGGCTCCCCGCCAATACGTATGTAGGTAAATAACACGCTGTATAAATGCAACAATAAATCCTTAGCATAATTCCACAGTGGCGTGGCCACATGAAGGGATTAATTGTCAGGGGCAAATGGGGTGTTTACGCCTACTTGCGAGGTTAATGGCATTGATTCTGATTGCTTTGGAGAGGTAATTTAACGCACCTGAATTAAATATATTTAATAACAATTCTTTTACCTATCATTTTATCTTTGTGTTTTTAAATTAAACTGCTTGCTTTAGTTTTGGGACACGCGTATTGCTTGAAACTGAACTGTTCTATAGTTGTGATGGCTTGTGTTAAGATTTTTCTATAAATATAAGTTCAGTTTTATGACACCTTCCGCATGACTTTATAACAAGTCCGTTGTAACAGTTGTGTATAACACACTCATATCGTACTATACACTGTGCTACGTACGTAAAGTACTATAATTTGAAGCATATGAAACACGTGGCGCAGTCCCTTTTCAATTTGTTATAGTTGCGTATAACATTATTCCTTATATGTCATAAATAGAACAGCAGACCAGTTTACATATGTATATAACAATAAGCGGGTACACAATCCATTTGGTATAAAACGTGTATGTAGCATTGTAAGTAACATACGTATACCACTAATCTAAATATGTTCTAAATATTATAGCATACCAGTTCGCATATATAACAATAAGCGGGAACACAATCCATTTGGTATAAAACGTGTATGTAGCATAATCTTTATATATTATAGCACAGCATACCAGTTCGCATGTATAACAATAAGCGGGAACACAAACCATTTGGTATAACACGTTTATGTGGCATTGTATACAACTATTCCATATATGTTATAAGCAAAATAAGATGACTTTCGAAACACACTATGTCTACCAGCTAGTAGAAAAATAAGCGGATACACAATCCCTTTGGTATAACAAATTCATTTACGTACGTATGCCACTATTCTATATTTGTTTAAAGCAGTATAATATCACACTAAGTATGCCAGTTCGCAAATATATAACCGGTTACACCAACCATTTGGTGTTAAACACTAATGTGGCCTTTTTGGTTACGTACGTATACTACTTGCAAGACAACATGATTTTCGAATCTTATAAAGTATACCAGTTCACAAATAGAACTAGGACACAAGCGAGTACACAATCCCTGGTATAAAACGTGAATAAGGCATAGTAAGTTACTTACGTATACCACTATTCAATATGTGGTATAAGCAAATTAGTATGACTCTTGTGACAAACTAACTATTCTAATTTATTTGTATAACAATAAGTGTGTACATACTCCGGACTTGTTAGTTAAGTGTTGTAAAACGTAAGAAAGTTGTATACATGTTTTTCGTTCAATATATAAGTCAACAACTATTCCCAGTATTGTATACCAGTTTGAATAACTTAAGCATTCCTAGTTAGCAACCATTATAACTTCACATTTAACTATTTTTGCTCCACACCTAACAAATGTGGCTCCACACAAAAAGTTTGCTACGTTTGGGACAAGCAGTTTTCTGTTCATCTCCTATTGGAAGCTCAAAGATATTGGAAGTGGATTCTAGCGCCAGACACGTTCCACTTGTATCCCATATCTATGGACATCTTGACTTACTTTATTTTTGTTGATTTTTCAACACTAGAAATTTGTATTACATTGTTTTTTGGCAAGGTGCCTGAAAGATATACGGAAATTCTTTGTCATTTGATTGCCTGTGATGAAGGTAAAAAACATTTTTATGAGCTTGGCTAATAAATATCCCGTTGCTCTTATTCTCATACATCCACAAGAGGCAAATTATGGATAGCTTTGACCTTGGATTGAAATCTGATAATTGAATTTGCATTCGGATTTCGTAAGCACCGACCTTGAGGCTGGGTGTAACTCAAAGCCAGATTTGTGTCTGCGCAGCGTAATCGAGTCACACAATGAAAGGCGGGGAGCAAATAATGTGATGGCTGCGCATCACTCAGATAAGCAGCTCCGAGTGGCCTCCACCTGTGCCGTGTCCACTCGGGCTGGCACCCGCCACCCGGCTGCGCGGATGACAGCTTAAATATGCGTGACAGTTGCCGATGTCCTCGCTGCGAGCACTACCCGGCAACTGCAGTTGGCCAGTGCGCATTCCTAAGCGATTTCCGCCAGCGCCATGGCCAACCGCCAACCGCCAACCGCCAACGGCCAGCGGTCAACATATGCATCCTTGGCAGCCACTCTCTCATCCGGCCACTTGACAGTTAATGCATGAAGTGGCCATCAAACCCCTTGCAGCAGCCAGCCAGAATGCACGTGTAGAAAATTCACAATATTTCGGCGGGGAAGGCCATAGTTATATCACAATTTTAGGAGAGATGCGATAGGAATAGAGATGGAAATATAGATAGAGATAGAGAAAGAGATGGAAATCGATATAGAGAAAGGGATTGGGATAGAGATAGAGGAAGACATAGAGATAGTGATAGAGATAGATATGGAAACAGAGATAGAGATGGAGAAAGAGTTGGCGATACATATCGCTATAGAGAAACGGATAGGGATAGAGATAGAAGAAGTGAAAGGCATCCAGTTAGTGATAGAGATGGAAATAGAGATAGATACATAGACCGAGAAAGAGGTACATATATAAATAGAGGTAGGTATAGAGATAGTAAGAATGACAGAGATAGATATAGAGATAGTTTCAAGAACTTTCAATACGGTTGGAAAACAAGCTGCTGGAAAAGTGCGAGGCAGTCCTGTGCTCAGTCAATTAAATGTGTTGGGTCAGCAGATGGATGTGTCTGAGCTCCAATAGGAGATTCTAAATAAGTCTTACTTGAATTCATAAAAGTCGCATAGTAGGAATATATGTATATTTAAATATAAATGTTTTGTTTGCTCTTTTGGCATATTTATGTATAATCCGGCTGCTTAATTCAAGAAGTTTTTTTTTTATTTTTATAAATTTCCTTTATGCATAAATACCTAAACACAAGACTTGAATATCGCACGCAATTAAAATCAATCATGTATAACCCGAGTTGATATTTATTTCCATCAGTTTGGGATCCGAGTCCTAGGTCCTAGGTGGACAAAGAGGTTCGGTGAAGATCTCGAATGAGTTATGAGCTCTGCTGCCTTTCAACATAAATTGCGGTCATATTGTGGGAATTGTTGGGCCAAAAGTGACTTATTTTAATTTATTGAGCAAACTGAAAGCATCAAAATTCGAGCTCTCCTCTGCGAGAAGTAGCCACGACTTTATTGTAGTGCTTGTCATGTTTATATGATGCTGATGCTGATGCTGCTGCTGATGCTGCTGTTGCATTTGTCTAGGGGACAAAAAATGACTGTCTAAAGAGCTGCCAAAACGCAAAGCACGAACAAAGAATATAACGCGCTCTCCTGCGTTGCGAAGTGAGCTATCTATCATAACGAAGTTTTATAAAATGTGCACGCTTTATGCAACTGCAGTGCTCAGCTTTCATTTTAATTTTCATTATTATTTCCATGTTCAGGAAGGAAAAACTACCCTCAGAGCATTTGCTGCAGCAACTTTTGAGTAGTTAGTTGAATTGATTTTAGTTTATAATATTCCATTTGCTTAATATTTATTTTATCTATTTGTTTATCGTGTTAATAGTGTGGATGTGTGTGCCATGCATTTAAATAATGAAATAGCTCGATGCACAAAAGTACAAATCAAATATTTCATTATCACGCCCAGTCGCAGTAGCCAGATTGTTAATTTGTCCGACGGTTGTTGGCCCAATAAATTAGTCGATGTTGACATACGTACTCCCATGCATATACATAAGCTCATAACAATTATTATATTAATTAAACACCTTGATATTTACGAATTGGCAGCTTGGCATGGTTGTTTGCCATGCAGACATTTATTTACCTTGTTGCAGCTGATGGAAAGCCAAATACGAAATGTCAATAAATAAATACATTTTCCAAAAGAAAGCCCTCAAGTACATGTGTAAGTATAATAGGTATGGAGAAATGTGCTGAATACCTTTATGGACTACTCCAATGATAACAATTCTTTAATCGGTTAAACAAAAGTAATTAAGAATGGCATTTGATTATGAGCTATATTGATAAATAAATAAATAAATCACTAACTGCCTCTACACCTAAAGAGTCGACTAAGAGTCCTTTCTAAGCCTACATAACTCTGCTTAGCCTGCGGGCGAAAGTGCATGTGTATATGTACATTAATCTGCATACCATACCATTACACTGCACACAACACAACACAACACGACACAGCACAACGGAAGGATAATACTTTGACATCAAATTGTAATAAATGCACAATCTTAAGTCTATGTACTTATTTGAGCACACATATTGTGCATATCTGTATACATACATGCTCACCTTTGCATGAAAGCGCCAGCAACAAGTGGTTGTGTCTCGCCTTGACGTGTCCTTGCCCAATCGAAAGGTACACACACACACACACACACACACACACACACATGTACATATATATATATATATATGTGTGTGTGTCTGTGCGTATGTGGGATAAGTGATAAAAGCGATTTGGAAGCGAATTATGAGGCCAACCTGAGCGGCAGCCATAATCACCCAGCCGCACGCACAGCCGAGCCGCAACCGTAGCTTTATCCAGTGACACGCACACACACGTACACAGGACTGTAGAACGATTTAGATAGGGGGAAGCGGGGTGGGGGCTGCTGGCAGTTGGCCACTAATTTACCTACGATAGGCTAAATCAATGTGTTAAGTTGACTGTAAACGTTACATTCGATTAAATGCGACTCGCAGACCAAAAACTCTTGGCGGCGCGCCGCCTGGCACTGCCGCAGGGTGTACACGGGGCTGCTGCTCGGCGGGCGATGGGAAGGGGGATTGAAGAAAAGGGCACACTGACCCAGATCCGTAGTTCGTCAGCCCCACTAAACATGACCATCGTCATTGTCATAGTCTAGTGCGGCGCTCTCTTCGAATGCTCTGCCTTGTCCCTGTCTCTGTTGTGCGACCTGGCTCGAAGAGAGTATTTCCCGGCGGCAGCAGTTCGGGTCGAGCCTGATGCCAACGAAGCTGCTCGCTCGGATTCGGGCATCCCGATGCGGCTACGTGGCCGAATGGCAGTCAGTTCTTCGTGGACACTCAAACGCAACGGACGTGCCACGCGCGTGATTCCTGCAAACAGCGACTGGGCCAAAGCTGGCACATTCCGCACTTGTCTTCAGCTACGTCTCGGTAAAGGCGTCCGCAGCAGCGGTAGGCGGGGCGTGCGCATCCTCGTGTTCGGAGCCAAATTTTGCACGTGCCTTTAACGTGGCCAAATGTGAGCTATTCCTTTGAGTGCGCGTGTGTTTCGCATTTTTGCGGCCAACTGAAAAAATTTAAATGAGCATTAAAAAACCAAAAAAAAAAAAAAACAAGCAGCGCAACGGCAAAAAGAATGCTTAAAACCCAACGAGGCGGAGCACTTAAAATGCACACAGGCAGCACCACCAACCAGCAACGAGCAGCCACCCACCGACCCACCTGAGCCACCGACCCACCGACTGTGACGTGCAACTAGAAAAAGCCGCCACAAATATGCGAAATTAACAAGAAATTGTCAGGTTGCGCTCTTGGCCATGATTAGCGAACGTTAAGCCGGTGCTGCTTGGTCCCAGCCCGGTTAGCAACTCGACTCCCACGTGGCATGCCCCAGTCCTGGGCTTCCACTTCTGTGTGTGTGGGTGTGTGTGTGTGAGCGTGGTGGGCGGTTTGCCGCTTCGCTTATTTTTGCGTCGCTTTATTTCAATTTTGTCGCCACTTTTAGCTGAAATAAAGCCATTTCTGTGACCACACGGGCCACTGGGCCACGGCCCACAGGCTCACAGGCCCATCTCGGCCTCATTTCCTATTGTGCTAAATGACAGTGGTAAAATTGTAACACAAACTGTATGTACGTATGTGTGTGGTGCATGTAATGCGAGTGTGATTATGTGCAGTTTATCTTGGCACCCAACCACCCTCAAACACACCACACGCACACACCACTCGCACACACACATACGCGCGCACTTCCTGGCACGCACACTCTGAAGTGGAGCAGAAAAACTTTGGCTTGGCTCGCATCATTAATCAAATGTCGAGTGCGCAGCAAGTTCCTCTCCTCTCCCCGAGCCACCCACTCTGTCGGGGCACTGTCCAAATATGATAATTGAATAACGGAATATAACAAATGCCAAAAACAGTTGCTGCCCATCTATGCTCAAGTCTAGGATTTTGATTTGTGTTACCCGAATAAAGCTGCCAGCTCGCTGTCAGTTGGCCAAGTTGAAGGCGCCCCCGAGTTCCAATCGGAAGATGGGAGCGTAATTGCTAGAATCCTCCGGCAGGCTGTCATTCCGTCAACTAACTGTCATTCACTAATGAGCACGAATGACATAAGCACACACATACCCAGGAGTATGTGGGTGTGCGTGTGCGTGTTGTCATTAGAAACCCTTTGGAATTGTTGAAAATTGATTAAGTTTACAGTTTGTATTTGACGCGTATCCTTAAATGTGCACTTGATACAGTTGCTGAATGAAAAGCAAGCGTCATTTAATGCTGTTTGCTTATCAAATTAGTTTCTCTCTCTCTCTCTCCCTCTCTGTGGCGTTAATCTGAATTGCAAATACTTATCCGCAGGCGTTGCGGGGCATAGGGGTTAAGCACTTGACATACATGAGACATTTATTAAGCATTTCATTGGCTGAGCCCAAATGAAGTGAAATATGTTCAAACTACGTATGTCAACAATCGTGTTGTATGTTGCAAATGTTATGCTTTTCCCGTTCCTGATCTAAGCCTGGCGGCGACGGCAATGGCGGCAATTTCGCTTTGCTTGTCAAACACAATTTTAATTAAAAGTTCAGCTGCGTATTCGCTGCCGACGGAATCACAATTAATTGTTGGCAAATGTGCTGCATGATGGATGCGCAGCGCCCACCACCCCAGCCACACCCTGCGCCCTGTGCAAATGATATGCTAGTTGGGCATTTAAGCAATCGGATTACTCAGGCACGCTTTGGGCCGCTGACCAATTGTTCTTTGTAATTGCAGAAAGCGTTGCATCGGGTTTTAAGCGATCTGTTAATGTCCCTGCGATTGGCATATGCCGTGCAACGTGCGACGGAACGTGACACTGGGTGGTGGCGGCCAATCAATGTGGCTTTTGTTTCATTGGCAATTCCAAAGAAATCAAATGAAATTTAAATGTGAAAAAATTGCATTCATCGTCGCCTGCGGCAGTGCGAACATCGTGAATTTCGCGTTTGCGACATTTCGGTTTATTTTTGGGTTTCTGATTTGCATATGTATGAGAGCACACGAATACGCACACACATGCACATTGACGCATTTTGATGGGCTTGATGTGCTGCATAGTGCTGCGTGGGCGCGGTCATATAAACAGCGCATTGTTGTTATCTGTGAAGTGGCAACTGCATCGATTCAGCGCACATTCCAAACATTACGGCCAGGCAGGATCGTTACCAGGCTGCGAACGATGGTTGTCGGGGGCGATGATTGGCTCTCAGGCGCTGGTCATTCAATTTGATTACCTACACGGCAAGCGAGGGGGCGAGCTGGGTTGTGGGTGTGTCTGTGTGTGTGCATTTTATTGATCGACATTTTGGGGCTGGAAGGCAACTCGCACCGAGTTGATAATAAATGCAAAATCGTTCTTTTTGTGGCGTAACAGAAAAATTGTGAAATTCGCGCACTTCCTGCAACGCAAGCAGCAAATGTAAAAACAAAGTGCTAACAAATCAGACGGAAAGCGCATCCAAACGAAACCCCAACCAGTGAAAGGGACAGCTAGCCGGAAAACGCCGACGGCACAGCAAATCGAATACAACTGGCATCCGTTCGAAAGGACTGAGATAAATCAATAATACAAATTTGTGCAACTGCCGATCGGTACAAAACCCAAAAGAAAACTCCATGCTAAGCGCCATTCGAGCCACTCTCCGTCAGCGGGGCGGCTGCAAGTGCGTGTGCCTGTGCGGGTGTGGTTGCAGCTTATTCGAGTGGCAGCAGCGTCTGTAATGCCGGCAGTGAATGCCGGTTAACGCCCCTCGCATAGGAGCCTAAACCAAAGCCAAGGCGAAAGCCAAAGCCAAAGCCAAGCCAGCCGGCGGCAACTGGAGCTTCAGCTCAGCTCGCAGGATAATGGATTACACGCAGGCCAAGTGTTTAATGCTGTCCTTTCTGTGCGCACTGAGTGCGGCCAGCGCCGAAGGCGAAATAATATTTCGTATTGATCCCTTGGGTAAGCCACAGTCGGTTAAGTCAAACCCAATCAAATCTAATCATATGTTAATTAAGCATCCTTGCGCCATTTAAGGACTTGTTATGAATACAACAAGTAAATTGGCTCAGGATGACGTGAACAAAATGTTGAACTGGAGCAGCAAATAGCGCAGCATGATATTCCATTTAGTATGTTAATCAAATTTTACAAATGCGAAACAACTCTGGGATAAGGATAACATGTCGCAATATCCTGTCCCATTTACTTTGCTCTTCCGCCTGCCAACTGGCTTCTGCCACAAATATAACTGTCATTTCCCTAAGGTCCTTAAATCTTTTCATTTACATACTGCGTAAGCACATGCCAACTGAATGTAAATGCTCGCGAGTATCTGCTATGTATATCCTCTAGATTTCGACTGCCTTGCATATTTAAGGCTTGCGATTTAAAAATTCTGTATGTTAGAAGCAGCTCTTCGAAGGTAATTCTATTCCGACGCCCAGCTTCATCTAATGTGCGTACAAATGCGCCGTATGAGCAGATATTTCATTGCCCATCAGATAAAGCTAGCGCTCAGCGCGAGCTCATAATATTTATGCTCTCAATTACGCAAAGTAATATCTGTCCGGAGAATTTCAGAGAGCGCCACGCCCAAAGTTCCATCACTTGTCGCTGATGTGTAGAATAACAAAAACAAAAAAAACATGAAACTTTATAACTTGACGCAGTGCGTCCAAAAACCACACGCCCTGCTGGTGACGTGAGTGAAATCTGTTGTATTCCAGTCATTTCAGAGTTGACAACAATGCGAAAAGCGAGTTAAATAAGCATGTTGGATGTAGGTATTTATGTATGAGCATGAACATATACGTATATCTGGTTGTGTGTAATACTTGCTTATTCCTCTGGATTTCATGTCCAGGGTCGCAGCCAGCTGTCCAGCCGGGCCTTCAGCCGCTTAGCCATCCATATATGACAAAACAGGTTCATAAATTTTTGTTTTTGTTTCCGTCGAGCTGCTGAGCTTAAAGATGGATAGCCAGCGGACGGATGGAAATGTGCAAAGTTTTCACAAAGTATTAAAAAAGCTCGTAAAATGTCATAAACTTTTGTTTCCTCAGGATTAGACCGGGGTCCACTTCAAAATCCGAGCTGAAAACAATGCCAACGTCAGCGAAAAGGGAAAATATTATGTCTACATTTAACAATATACTTTTATTCATTTCACTTTTGTCTTGTTTTTGTTTTCCGTTCACTTTATGAATGACTTATTTCCGCTGAGCTCCGAATTTACAAGCATCATCATACCTCAGACCTGGCCGCAATGATATTTAAGAGTCAACAATTGCATTCGAGAGTCGCATTTAATACTACCAACAGCACACCCCTGGGCATGAATATCGTTTTATTTATTTAGGCTTTCTTTCAGCAATGAGACTAGTTTTCTCCACAGTCATTGTTGTTATCAGGGCTCAGAGCTTGTTTTCGTTTTGGTTATTAGGCTCATTTAGACTTTTATGGCCCGAAACTGTTTCACAATCGATATCATTTGGTCTTTCCAAATATGGACGAGCCATATTAAATTTCATTTAATTAGATTTATTTGTACAGCATACAGAACTGACTGGGCGCCAGGCATACCAGATACATATCAAGTTTTATTGGTTTGGGACCACAGGACAAGCATGCCGCAACGCCAATTCGGCCCCAGGGTTTTGTTCAATAGTATCGACACTGGCGAATTCCCATTTATTAAGCAAGTCAAATGGGACAATAAAATATGGTAGCTACCAGCAGCGGCGCTGTGGAACGAACACAACCACTGGCAGCCCCATAAAGAAATCAACACAATTTTGCATGAGCATCAGAAAGAGACAAACAGGACAACGGCAACATCAAAGCTGCAAGTGCGAAACCCGGACAGTTGGGAGCGAGTTTTGGCCCGGGCCAGAGCTGGCGCTGGAGCTACCAAGTAGTACATGGGAATAAATCAAAACAAATCAATTTCTTCTGGGCCATTGACTCGGCAACTCCCGATGACAGTTGCTTTTTCTTGTTGTTTTTTTGTGCTCTACACTGAATCCCGTTGGCTTCCAAAGCATTCAATCGAGCATTCGTTGTCCCAAAGCTGCGACTTAGACGTCGACAGTGTGAGCCCAGGGGATTCCTACAGCGTATAGCAAACAGTCCTGACAGCTAAATTGAGGCTAAGAGAACGTAGCAGCTGCCGGAGCAAGGAGCTCCACTGAGATTTGGATGTCGTCAAAAGTAAAACAAATTGTCGATTGCAATATTGTGCGATGGAGTCCGTGCATGCGAGCATGCATACATCATATAAATATCTCTTCCATCGAAAGCTAAAATTTACTGGAATCTGCAGTAGCGAAGCCAACTTCAGACCCTTACGTTGCATCGTAAATATGCATTGAAATTGACTAGCATAAAAGACATAGTCGGTAATCTGTCTCTGAAAAAGAGCTCAGTGATTAGCGGAAGAAACACTTGAACCGCTTGACTCTGAAGTAAATCAGCTGGTTATAGATTAAGCCTCTAGAGAATTTGATTACTAAGCCCAGTTCTGAAATACTCATGTGTGTCAGAAATAACTCCCTCTCTCTCTTTGCCGTAATTCTTTTTAGCCTTTTATGCATATTTTTGGGTACAAGGGTGTGTGCCCAAGCAAAAAATAGAATTCATGCTTGGCATCATTAGTCACGAAAGGGCAAAAGTATTTATTTTTTACATTTTCTCACTTGATGTCCTATGTAGGCTAAACGGTCGACGACCCAGTTTATTATGTCAATATTTAATTTGTCGATTAAGGGCATTTGGCAACCAGATACGGCTTATTTCAGAACCCTCATGTCAGGCTTCCTTTAAAGCCCACAACCCAATGGTGTTCAAGTTTATTAGTGACAAAAGTAGATTTCATAAAAGGTAATGTCCTTTACCTGGCACCTGCATTTGCTTTGAGCGACATTGCTGAATAGATTTTATTCAATGTGCTGACATAATCTTACACATAAATAAGAATATACATTATATAAATATTCAATCGTAATCTTCTTTCAACCAAGCATTCAGTTTGCAAAATTGTACTTTTGGGCTTGTAGGCAGGAGTGAGACGGGAGCCCATATATTTAAATTATTCATAAGTATGTAAAACGATGCGGTGCACATGTGGATACAATACACACACGCACACACACATATTTACTTAAGAAGTTGAGAAAGTAATGTCGGTGCTCAAAACAAATTTCATGCCCGACAGTTTTCCATCACTACACTCCCCAACAGCCTTAGCCCCTCGCCGACCGGTAGGCTCATAAAACGGTCGGCCTTTAAGAGTGCCAGCTACCGGCATCTGTCTGGGGCGCTTTGAATTTCGAATCAAATAAAAAGTTTCATACAACCGCCTTAAAAGTGCGGCATCATTCAACTACTGGCCAGCAAATGGAGACGGCAGTATATAGGTGTACTATACGTATAGTATATATATACATGTAAGATGACTGGGCCTTGGCAGACCGCAAGGTCAAAGGGACTTTTGCTCCCTTTTTTTATATTGTATTTTCAATTTAAGCAACACGCTGAATATACTCTCAATTTAAAAGGTAAACTTTTGCGATGCTGCATTGTGAAGACAGGCAGGCAGGTCGGCAGGCCGGCAGGCAGGCGGAGATTCAGGATTTTATGGCCGAGCGCAAAGCGAACTTTTATTTGGATTCGCTCCATACCAAAGTGATTCGATTGCCGAAGTCAAATGGCACCAATAAAAACTTCAGAGACTTTCGTTTCCGACCGGCAGCGTCCAACACATTGAGTCAAGGACTAGCGGAACCATTTGGAAGTTCCCCCTAGACCAGCGCCGCAGCTGTAAAGTCATAACAATTAATTTAATGTGCCGCCAGCTGGCACAAGTGTGCAATATCAGAGATATGAACAGCAGGACGCGTGCTTGGAAAGCGTTTGAAATAACAACATGTATGCGAATAGTCTAAGAATTATTAAATTTAATTTTCATGTATGCAGATTAATAAAAAACAAAGTAGATAACTTGCGGGTAGTATGAGAAAAAGATCTAATCCATCTTGATGTCAGTGGATACAAGTAGCTATCTGGCCAACAGATGTGGCCCACTTGCATCCGCCCGATAGGCGAACGGGCGGTCAAACTATAGACTTGAAATATATTGTCACTGGGCGGTGCCCTGCCATTTGCCTGTTTGGCCAAGGGCCAGTCAACGGCCAGTCCGTGATTATACGTATATATACATATATATAATATATGTAACATGTAGAAATAATTACGAGCTACGCTGGCTGCTCATGTTGCCAGAAGCGAAAACGCACCATTTAAATATAATTTATGGCTTGCAATATAAATCAGTCGCCATTCGGTAGTCGGCAGTCGGCAGTCGGTAGTTGGCAGTCGGTAGTCGGCAGTTGGTAGTCACCCGCATTGGGCTGCAATATCCTCAATCTCAGTGTCTTTTTTCATCCACATCCGCAGCCGCATCCTCCGCGTGCTGGCTGACACGCCCCTGCCATGGGCAGTCATCAAAAACAAAACCAATTCGCACGCTCAGCTCCCCAAACTCATTAGTGATAAAATGCCAAGCGCGAAATGAACGGTAACGGCTAAATTATATTTCATGTCCGAGACCCAACCGGACTCCTCCCCCTCTCTAACCGTACATATACATATAAACCGCGCCCGCAACTGTTTCGGTATTTAAATTGCTCAGCTGATAATAGATAGACCTTTTCAATTAGTTTTTCCTTTGAACGTTCTGGCAAATTGTTGGAAATTGATTCATTGTAGCAAACTAATTGAAAGACCACATCCATATAAATGGCCTATGCCGGCCATCGTTCGCATACAGCATAAATATTCACTTTTATATAATATTTATTATCATAAATACACATATAGCAGCAGCAGCGCACCCAAAAGTAAGTTGTAGCTTTAGGCAAAGGTATAAACAACAGAAGCGAACCAACGAAAATATTTACCAAGAATCTTGTATAATTTGGCATGCACCTCCCAAGAGGAAGCGGCGAAACTGTGGCGCGCTGAAAATGTGCACTTGGCGCCTTGCTTGAAGTGCGGAAACGCATTTTTAACGCTACGCTCCCGCCACGCTCCCGCCACGCCTAGGAATCCGCCTGAGCTGAGCTACTTGAAGGCTATCGCCAGCGTTGGGCTGCCACCATTTCGTGGAAACAACAGCGCGCGGGCTTTTCAGTGTTTTTCCTCGCTGCGTCGACTCTTGTTAGCTCAGGTGATTGGGGCTAGAGCGCACCGCATGGACTCTAGCTAAATCGCCTCATCTGGCCTCCCCGTGGAATTCTTATTAAATACAGCGAGGAATACTGAAAGCCAACAAGCTGCCTGATTCAATTTAGTCTGTTATAAAATATAAGACTTAGCCACAACTTTAGGGCTGCATGCAACTGTAGTACAAAATCATAAATTCCAAGGACTGGAGTAAAGCAAGAGATGCGAGCTGTGCTATTCCGCAGGAATTTTATTTAAGTTGATAGCGTGTAGGTTTAATTATATTTATTAACCCTATCAGAGTACATACTAAAGAGTGTTGGCATCCCTTTTGCATATCAAATATATTAATTAAATTATAAATAATTATAATCAACTTAAATTATTTTAATTAAATTCTTCTCTTATTTTGTATGCATATTTCTGACTACCAATGGACATTTCGCAATTTAAACAACTGAAACCTCGCGTATGGCCATCAGCTCTTTTATCGGCCACACTGCGCACATATCAGAAGGCGGCCTGTGATACGGATCAGGTGGTAATTGCTTGCCCGCGCGGCACCAGCATTTCAATTGAATTTGCCCAGTACAACAAGTTTGTGGCGAAAGGTAAGTGTTGGGCTCTGACTCAATTTTACTCTCTCTCTCTCTCTCTCCCTCTCTGCCCCTAGAGGGCCATCCTCGGGCCATTTATTCTTAACACGTCTGCCATTTCGTGCTTTATGTTCCTTTTGCTTGTTCAGATGGCTACAGCATTGAGGAGTTGTGTCCCATCTCTGGCACCGTAAAGCCCGAGATTCGGGGAAAAGCAAAACACTTGCTGCGGGGCTCCATTTTTGGCTCCACCTCGCAAAAAGTGCCCGCCAACCGTTATGTGAACGGCGGCTATGCCATTGCCGTTGAAGTTCCTACTAGCACCAGTGGACCAGGAGGAACCATTACCGAATCTTCAGCAGACAATGCTCAAAAGAGCGAAAGCTCTTCTGAAAACTGCATGTGGCCAAATGCTCTTCAGGTAAGTCGACACCATTTTAAGGGTGTTTTACAAAGGCGTTTGTGAACATGGAAAGCCTGACTTGAGAATAACAAAAAAACGAATTTAAGGACACATAAAACTATTTGAAATTGCAAGCATTCTTGAGCCTTGAGTTGTGCAACCTTGAATATATTATAGCAGAATATCCATTGAGATTGTATTACCAGCAATTTCTTTGAATTTGGCCCTTTTTGCAATATTTGCTGAGAAGTTGTGCGGGATGAACAAAATTGTTTCGAGTCTGTTTGAGCTAACGTTAAGCAGTTAACAAAATGTCGCTTTAAATTCCAGTTGCATTTAAAAAGGGATAAGGAAATTCGTTTGTCCGCATTCCAAATAACGCTTACAATTCATTAAACAATTTAGCTGCCTTTTCCGACATCTGAAGGCGTCCTTTGAACCCTACCAAAAGATGTCGGATGACGGCAATTGAAATGAATTTAAATTTGAAGCAAATTTAACAATACGAGACAGTTGAATTCATTTCATTTCATTTCGGTTTTAATGTGCGCTTAAGCTGACAGTAGGAGCTACATGTAGGGCCAAAATGAACAACATGCGAACCGCTGCGAAATGCTCGGAAAAACATTGACGAAGGCCAAAAGTTGCCTTTATGTCAAGCAAAGTCAATGTGCTGTCTGGCATGTCGGCCTACCCGCTGTGCCGGCCAAGATGCCTTCACGTCCCATGGGGCATCATTAGGCCGGGCAGCAAACCCAAAACTTTCTGCTCAGCAGCGCCAACATGGCGCTAAAAATGGCTACCGCAGCATATAATTTCTCGCATCGTTTTTGTCTCCATTTCTCGCCATTGTTTAAGGAGCTGTTTTTGTTGTTCATCGCTCGCCGTTTCTGCCCCTAGTCCCTCTCGCTCTCTGGTGCTCTGTTTCTCTGCAGGGTGTTGTTGTCACTGTCGCTGTCGTTGTTATTAAATTTTGTGACGACTCGTCCAATGGTTGACGTTGCCAGGCAAATCTAAACCTGCTGTCAGCCGACTAGGCCCCGTCCGTCCTGCTGTCCCGCTATCCCGCCGTCCTGTCGCCCTCATCATCCATTTCATTCGCTTCGGCCCCTACTGTCAACACAAGATAGTGAAAAATAACTTGAAAATAAACAGTTTATATCCTGGCCGTTGTGCTATATGAGCAGCTAGCCGTGCTTGTGTGCTGGCTTGGAACTGGACGTGTCTGTCAGTTGCCTGAAACACGAAAAAGTGGAACGATATCAAGTGCAGATAGTTAAAGACAATGCGGCTCTTGATTGAATACATGCCACGCATATGGCGGACAGCGTGTTTAGTTCTAACAAATGGATCAGCATTTTAAAGAGCGGACTTGTTTAGCCTTTTCAAATATATTATGAGATTTTCAAGGACACTAAAGCCTCACTAATGCTGCAAATGATAAGCTGATTGCTCTTTTTGCGACGAAGGACACATCCAGGAACATCAAGTTCTATCATATCAAACTGAAACATAAGTAATATGTAAGGGAAAAAGAAATTCAAACACAACTGGAAACACTTCAATTACATATTTAATGCAAATATTTTATTTCAATTTGTAAAAGTTTACAATTTCCGCCCAGTTCCTGAACTCGTTCACTTTTCAGCTTCTTCTGTTTGCACACCAATGCGACAAGTATGGGAAAAAAGAAAAATAAAATTGGAAAACTAAATTGCAACTGATTTTTCGTTCTGTTCTCCTACCTTACAGTACTCCTTGCTGCAGACTGTGGTGGAGGCCTGCCAGAAGAAAAAGCACTGCAAGTTTCATGGATCCCCACAGTTTTACGGGCTGGGCGCCAGCGGAGTGGGCGATTCATCCGGCACCAGCAGCTATCACAGCAGTACGGCCAGCTCCAATGCAATCAGCAACGACCCCTGCCCCAAGCGCAGGAAAATCGTCGAGGTCGCCTACAAATGTCGCCCATGTAAGTCAGCAGCTGCAGCGCAAATTTTGTTTAATTTGGTTGGATTTATTGGGCGTACAATAGAACACGTAAAATGGCTAACAAATTCCGTACACTACAAGCACAACGGCAGCACACACTGACCTGAACAATCCCGACTGCCGGAATCGACACATAAACGTCCAACCGAATGAGTTGAACGAGAGTCGGCTTCATCCGGACATTGGCTTTTCGATTGGTTTGGGTCTGCCAGCTGTACAAGTGTGCTGCAAAAAGGTCCTCGTCCTAGGGCATGACCTGGAGCGCACAGTGTCGATATTTTGCCAAACAAATACTGTTAAAACTGACGCACACAGGCAAAGGCACGCGCACACCGATTGGCAAAGGCCCAGACATCCAGCTATCCAGTCTTGCGATTCCAGCCACCCAAACAGCCAGTTTAGCGAACTGTTGTTGTGCGTTCCAAAAATTCACTCAGGTGGAATGGTAGCAGAGGCAACCGGGCGGGCATCGACTAGTCCGTTAGCATTACTAAACAGCAGTTGGCGGGCTCGGGGCCCCAAAGCGTGGCCAACTGCCAGGGGCAAGGAAGCGTATCGAATGCGAACCGGTAGCACTGCCGCCAACGGCAGCATCGCTCGATGGCAATACCAGTCCAACGGCATTTGCACGTGCTTTGTATAACTTGAAAAAACATCGACGATACAAAATTAAGTTTCCGCGCAGCCCCCGGCACATGGCCTGGGAAACGAAGTCGGTAGCTTGGAGAGGTTCAAATTGCAGCAAATGCTCTGGCGCATTGTCAAATATATATACATACATATATTTGGCATTCAGCTTCGTTGTCAAAGCCAGAGTTACCATAATGACAGGCAGAGCATGAACTGATTGAGCTCTTGGCTTCCAATTACAAAGTTCTGAAGCATTGATTATCTTAATAGGCATCACATTATCGTGGCAATTGGATTCGTTCCTCTTGGAGATACAAAATAGAAAAATGCATTTCTTTTGATAATGAGGAAAAATTATCCCCTTTGATTAAATAAAATTTCACGTTTATTTGCTGGTTATTATATATAAACAGAGGTGCTTTAAATTGTTGAAAATTGTTGCCAATTTTGGCTTTGGTTTTGCAGATGAGTTCCGGAGTAAGGTTGCCTGCCACAACGATGTTGCACAGCTGGAATGCAATCCGTACTCGCGGATTGCCGTTTACAGTGCAAGCTTTGGACGCACGGAATACGAGAGCATTCAGTGTCCACAGCCGCAGGGTGTCCGCGAGGAGAGTAAGTATTGAGGGTGATGACCATTCTGTGGCTAAACTGTGGATTGCATCAATCAAGCAGCGATCCTTGCCTCGCACTCTGCTACAACTAGTCTGTTTTATCTCTGGCCTTTAATAGCATGCCTTGCCTCGTTCGCCACGGAGACTGTGATGCAAATTTGCCATGGACGAAGGCGCTGCAACTTGGCCGCTGATGCGAATACCTTTGGCACCCCGTGCCAGCCAAACTCACGAATGTATTTGAAGGTTGTTTACACATGCGGTAAGTAGGTCGTAGGAAAAATCAAGGGGCGTTTGCTCCTGCCACTCAGAATGATTTAGAGCGCGCCTTTGTTGCCGCGTCGCATCGCGTCCCATCACATCGCATCGTATCGCGCGTCAGGGCGCAAGATTGATGCCTGGTGCTTGGCGTCCGACCCTCCGTTACCGGTGACTTGGCCGCATGATTTATGTTGCTCGTTTGGGTGCTCTATGTCTTTGTTCCATAGTGCCGAAGCAAGTGTTAAAGGAGAGCAACGAGTCAGAGGTGGAGGCTGACGAAATGGAGGACTTTGAGGGCGACATCAATGACCTGTACGACGATGAGCTCATCTACAAAGAGTCGGAGGCCATACCCAAGCTGTACAGCAACACAACCAAAACAGTTGCAGGCAACGGAACCAGCGGCGGTGGTCTCGCTGCCAACTCCAATCCAGAGGGTATTCACACCGTAACAAACGGCTCGCTGGACTCAGATGTGGATGGCAGTGGCGTCAATCCGGTGATGACACACAGTGCCGACTTAAGTCTGGAGGGTAAGTCTCTTCCAAGTTGACCTGAATGTTAGGTTACATTTGCAATAATGACAAACACAAGTCAGTGCCAGTCCACAGGGGTCTTCGGTAGTCGGTGTCCTTATGGAAAATAGTCTCGAAATGTAGGCGTAATCCCACACGGACTCACTGTCACAGAGGACGAAGCAGACATTTTTCGCATTTCAAATCTTATTCACAAATAGCTTTAAAGTTGACTTAAATTCAATTTAAAAAACAAGATGGGGTCGGACTTAAGCTAGGCAAATCCCCGGCTCAACGAATGACTTTGATATATTTATATACGAGATTTCCTAACTCCATTCCATAACCACGTTGTTCTTCGTAGACGACCAGCAGCGTCTCTATTTATATCTCTTAATTGTCGGATTGGTCGGTGTCCTCTTCTCCATTCTGATTGTGGCCACGCGCCTCGTGCTGCAGAAGCGGCGCATGGCCAGTGACACGCAATCCAATTCATCTACAAAAGGGGGCACCGCTGGAGGCCTTGGCGACGAGACGACCATCCCAAACGGCTTTAACGACACCATTTCCGAGATAGACGCTGACATTGACCTTACCACTTCCATACCAGTGCCCAGCGTATCAAAGAACGAGGTGGGTAGCATAACTCATCCCACTCAGAAGCCAATGCCATCTGTCATCTGTCGTCTGACTCTGCAGAACTACATCACTTACGCGCCTGCCAGCAGCTTGTATACTAGTCTAGCGCCTAGCCAGCTGGCGACAGTTGGTGGACCCTGCACGGCCTCCGGTTTGATTCCCAACCCCCTTTTGATGGGTGCACGACAGTCGCCGGACCTCATCGGCGTATCGCCCAGCACCTATGTAGCTACAAGTAACGCCGGCAGCGCACCTGCTGCACAGGGGCCCATGGCGAGCATTTTGGCACCGGCTATTGTAATTGGCGCGAATGATCCTAGTGGAGCTTTGCCCGGCAGCAGTGGCTTAAGTAAGTATCTTCATCAGCTTTAACTGGCAGCTGGTCAGTTCGACTTGTTGAGGTGCGTTTCGTCAACATTTTTGATTCACGCTTTTGCAGACACCATGTTGCCCATTACATCTCTGACCCAGTACACAACGGCGCCTACCATTCGCGGTGGATACATCATTAATGCCGAGGCCATGAGCGTGCTGCAGCGACCGAGCAACACACCGACCCCACCCTCCTCTTTAGCCAGCGGCTCCCCGGCGCACCCACCGACACAACAGCCGCCGACTACATCGCCTCTTGCAATGACATCGCTAAGTCATGTGCCTGCCCCTGGCACATCAACATTGCGCCGCACAAAGCCCGGTACCACAGCTATGCTCCATCCTCAGCTATCCTATGACGGCACGGCCCCGCGTACTCTATCAACTGGTTTACCGGTGAGCTCGCAGTTTTATTACGGATGACCAAGCACGGGGGACTGTGAGCCTCACATGTATACTACAGCCATCAACGTGACCACCCCTAACGTCCATAGCTATACCAGGCAGGATGTCACAGGTACTCAGGCAGAGTCCCTCACTGCTTCCCATTCAGACGCTGCTCATATGCCGACCGCTAGGCCCTAGCCACAAGCCAACAATGGGTCTTCAGTACCCTTGGCCACTTCTAGCATACACGACAATACAAATCTACAGGGGAATGAACTAAAACCAGAGACCTCCTGCCAGAATCGGAATCAGCAACAACAGCAGCAGCAACAACAACAACAGGTGTGTAAGGAGTAGATGGCTCTGGGAGTCTGGGCAACAATGGCTGATGTCTGTTTTTAAAATATATGTATACATAAATGTATTTAAATGGACGAGCTTCCTGTAACTGTAAATTACTAATGAATAGAACGGACGCGCACTTGCAAGGTCCTAGGTCAGTTCACAGTAAGCTGCAATCGCATAGAAAGGTTAGGGTAGAATAATTTGTAGGTTAAGCATAGAAATGTTGGTCTGCGCAGAGTTCTCCACGTGACTGAATGATATAACCTCCTGATTTTACATATGCTCACTTACTTCGATAGCCTTTTGAATTTGCATCCCCTTTGCAATAATAGCTGGGTTAATTGCTTTTTTCTCAATGTTTAATTACCCAATCGTTTTCATGGCAACGGAACGAATTACACATTAGTGGGAACAACAAGCGCCAGGCACGATTCTCTATGCCATAAAATTATGCGATCCAAAAGGACAAATGAAAACAAATTGCGGGAGGCTCATTTAATGTTATCAATAATGTAAGCGCACGCATAAATATGAACACACAGATGCCATGAATACACAGCAACAACAGGCTTCAAAATAACAAACACTCACATACATCAAGGATGCGAAGCAGCAAAATTCCCAAAGTCGTTGGCAAAGGGAAAACTAATGGGTTGTCAGAGCCGAGCTCTGACATGAGATGCGAGCCTCATATATGTACATAGCTCTATAGATGTGTGCGTGTACGCATACACCCCCCATAAATATCACGAAATTTTCACTTCCCTACCAAAAGGAATCTTCATAATGGTCTGCTCCTATAAATGTGAATGCGAGCGAGCGAGGAAGAGCGAGAGAGAGTGACCTAGAGTTCATAGGTTATGCGTGCGTGTGTGTGTGCGTTTATTAGGGCGATGAAGCTCATAAACGCTTTATTGGGAGGGTTATCATGGCGGACAGGTTACGTTGCAGGAGGTGGCATCATAACTCAACCACGGCGTACAACTTGTTGTATGAGCGATTTCGCGTGTGTGCATAATTCAGTGGTATGTACTTTGGATTAATGCGCTACAAATGGATGAGCGTAATTAATATCCGGCCCCCGAATAGCTATACCTGGGGTATAGAAAGCGTCTGGCCGGCGAGTTAATGGATTGCTCCTGCGTGCCAAGGTGAGTAGGTTTCTCATACCAATGCCTACATAGCTGAATATACCTTGCAGTCTAGGCCTGTGTGAACGTGTGTGGGAGTTCTGCTGCAGACAACACTTTAAGAGATAGTCATAGACTTGTATCTTCTTCGTTGCAGATCTATATCTGTACATGCTATATATGTGTATGTGAAAATAAGTTCTACAGAATTTTGAGTATTTGTTGGTCTCGTCGGTTCTCATCTCTTTGTTAAAGTTGACTCTATTGTTTCAAATGTCAAGTGCCTTCCTAAATAGCATCTAAGTGAGTTCTTTCATATAAGTTGGAGTGCATCCAATCAACGTGTAAATAATCAGAACAATATAGATATATATACAAATATATATATAACCCAAATACAATACGATAGTACTACAATTCACGTTTTAAAATAGCCACCCGACCCCCAATTAGCCAAATGTGTACATAAGATGTATAAAAAAGAAACATTCCGGAAAATAGCACAAATTAAGCAAACAAATAGATTGAAATGCTGGCCGTAATTAAAGTACAGTTGCATCCAAAGGACCCGAACGGAAACAAAAACGCACTCTACTAACTAGCAAACTGTTTACATGTGGTGTGTTTTTGTTCCTTTGGTTCTCTGTGGTCGGCTGTGAGTTGCAGTCTTCCCGGTTCGTGAATAGAATAGGATATGATTGGAGTTATCCAATTACCAAATAACAATTAACGTATGTTCACAATAGAGAGGTTATTAAATACATGTATATAAAATAATCGCGTTACGCTAAAATTTAGGAAATGAGCTCTGCGAAATGCATTATGAATAGGAAATTATCGGCTAGGCGAATAATTCGGGTACTTGGTAATATAACAACTATTCGTAGAATTAAATCATTAAAAATACATACAGGCATAAAATTAAAGACCCAATGGCATTTTGAAATTCCAATCGTACGTTTAGGTACTGCATCATAAAATTCAAAATGCTCGATGATAAATGTGGAAAATGTTAATGGAAACCAAAGCATAGAATAAAGTTTCTATTTTAACTAAAACTGTGAATATAATTTGGCTATAGTTTTTTCAATTATGTATTGTACCTTTTGTATGTTTCATTTTAAATCAATTTATAGTTCATAAATAAAATATTAACTGAAAAATCAAAAAAGGCACACTTTAATTCGGGACTGTTAATAATTTCGGTAGGTTAAAAAGGTACTTGGGATAATTATCTGCCTCAATTTCAGCAGTGCTCATGAACATTGGATTGGCTTAGAAAACCAAATCCCCTAAAATATTTGGTTTCGTTAATTACTTTGTTCTAGATAATCATACTAAGTATACGAATCTATGTTAAGCAGGCAAATCAAAGGCGTTAGTGAGGGGCAAGCGTGTGACACGATTAGTTCAGTTTTGTAAGGATTCGAAGTAACGAAGCGTGAATGGAATTTAGTTGGTAGCAAGTACGCCTCCAAGGGGTAAGGACAACAGAGCACGGCCCAAAAGGCCAGGAACTATGTGAAATCCGTAAGATCTGTGTGAAGAGGAAGACAATGGCAGCCGAGTGAACTGTCTGATTAAATTTGTTGGCAGGGAATATTTATGGGTGTGCCATGAGCTCTGGCTGCTAATTGGTTTATAAATTAGAATTTCAACGGAACATTAAGCCAGCCATCTCAACCAAATAAACCTACAACAATTTCAAACACCATCGTAATCAATATTTATTGTGCGCCAACAACAACGGCAGCATCAGCAACAACAACAACAGAAAACTGGTGTTGGGTGGCAATAAGCTGTCAAGTGCAGAGTGGCTGTGGAAAGTCTGTAAATAAACCAAATTAAGATGGCTTAACTTTATCTACTGGTTTATTTTTTAACGGGCCTGCAGCAACTAGGTAAATGCAACAGCATTTTGAGAAAATGAATAAAATATTTACTTAATAGTCGAAATAGAGAAAGCAACTATGCAATGCGTATTTATTTATAATATTTAATACCTTTATTAAATATGCTCTTCTTTAAAAATTATAAAAATGTCACACAAAGACGTAGTTTAACTTAAATTTAAGTTGTTGCATTAAATATTCGAGCTTCTGAGTGTACAAAAATACCATGTTATTACGCTCGTATGCGTTGCTGAAGTAAGGTCTTAAAATTTATGGCAGCTTGTCTAAATTATGATCTGGTAACTAGTTTCGGCTACGTTGTAAATTCAAATTTTAAGCTTATAGAATGCATGAGCTTCACTCAGTTTATTTTTAACTTAACCCTGCATCGCCTGGGCAGCAGCATGCCTTAATACTTAAGTTTATTCTTGCTTCAAATTTTATATTTATTGACTCAGTTTAAAAATGATTAAGTTCCTATGAATCACATATATCAGTATTTAATGAATTTCCCAGCAAATTGGAACTCTTTTTGATTCTTAAAAGTCCAAACTAGCGATTCCTTGTCGATCTCTTGCAACTCGAAATGAGTGCATGCTTTTTACCAGAAACGAAGCAACATGCCAGCCCGTAAGCTTTTCATCCCCTTATAATGCGTAAGTACTTGCTGCAATCTAATTAATGATAATGTTACAAGCATTATTAATTAATTTGTGGCAGTCAAGAAACAAGCCAGGCCACGCTCTCTGCTCCACACTCCATTAGCCAGGTTCGCAACTGTTTGAATTTATTTTCCCCTTTAGAAAAGTTTCCGAGCAACCTGCGTGCCGCATGCCAGTGTAATTACTTTTGGTTGCATGTGCTCTGATTGTACAAGTTGGAGGCAAGCTTCATTGCGTGATGTCATCCTTAACATTTTGACCAAAAGCATCGCAAACCTTTTTGTGCCAAATTCGCTAAAATCCGAATGTGTTGCATGTCTGTCTGCTGGAACATAGCTGCTGACTAGTTGGCCAACGCCAACAGCTACCTTAAATATTACAGATTGGCCTCAAAGTGAAGATGGGCTCACCATGAGAAGTGTTTTTGACCACACAATGTTTACGGCGCCGACAAGCAGCAAATTTGCCTGCAACACGCTGTGTTAATTACATTAATTCCTTTTTTGGCATTTAACTTGTGTCTCTTTGTGTCCATCCGTGCGTCGAGAAATGTCAACTACGCCCCAGGCAACTGCTAAATTTTCGCACTGACGTGGCATATCCTGTCGACTGACGAACATGTCCTGTCAGAGCACCGTAAAGAGGGAGGCAGAGACAAAATACCTTGAAGGAATTTCATTACGTCAACACAGCAACAGTCTCCGCATAGTTGTAGTTGTTGTAGCTATTGTCTCCCAATCTCCCACTCTGCACTTTAATATGTTCTTAAATGAAAATCGATAATTCATAAAACAGTTTCCCAAACACATGCGTGGCCGTGTATATGTGTTTGCATAAATACATTTAAAGCGACTACCACCCCCTCAAGTCTAACAAAACTTACGATAATTTCCTTTCCTTTGTCAAACTTTTCGATAATACAAAAAAAGTCGTCCAGGATTGGCATACACGGAAGCACTGTAAAGATGCTTTACATTTTTCGCATGACCGCACCATTCAATCGATTATAAATAGTGTGACCTTCTCCAGGCGATTACGATTAAACCTTTTCATTGAAATTTGAATATATATAATATATTTGTTGGCATGGGTAAGCTGAAAAGTGAAAAATTGTATAGACTGTAATACGTAAGCGAATATATGTCATTTTTAAAGCATACTTTTCAGGGTAAGCGTAGAGTAAGGCTCTTTGATTCAAATTAAATTGTTTTTAACTAGGTATGCGTGAAGTCAGTCACATTAGTTAGCTAATTAGTTTAAGCAGCTGTAAAGTGAATAATTAATTTAGATATATATTTAATCTCTTAATAGATTTTTATTTTACTGTGTATGTAATTCTCTATATTCATTATGTGAAGGTACACTTTGCAGACTGGCTTGTTTATACTACTTTAAGTCTAACAATTAGAACAGTTATTAAAAGCTTTTACATTAATTAAGAGCCTAGTTTATCCCTATAAGCCGGTTGCTGAGTTAGTCTGCCCATGCCCAAGGATATGCAAATTAAAAAATATGTAAGTGAGACTGTCAGAGACGACGGCCTGTAAACTTGCACTTTATTCTCGTCATTTTTTCACTTTCACCAGCATAGTGAAAAATTCCTGGGGAAAAAAAAATAAGAAAAATGGAAGGAGCTCAGCTGCAGAAGTTCGTTAGTCGGGTCGTTCGCGGATGAAGCCAAAGCCATAGCCACAGCCGAAGCACTTGTGTGGTCCTTCGGTACAGTTGAATAAAATATGAGCTGAAGCCAAAGTTCTGGACGTTCTTTTCCTGCCATCTGGCTGCCAGACAGGACCCTTGCATTTGACTGTTTGCATAGCTAAAGCCGAAAAAAGATCCTGTTTACGCTTCATGTTTGCATTTCATGTGCGAGGGCGGCCTTTGCCGCAAATTGAATGCTGTTCAAATAATTTATCTAATTTCTTACTGCGCTCTGACCTGTCCTTCTCGAACTAAGTAACGAGTGAGCAGTTAGCAACAGTTAAAAATGGAATGCATCTTTTGTTGGATCTCTCCTTTATTCGTCTGATGCACATTGAGTCATATAAACGGTATGCTTTTGGCAACCTGTCCAGATATGCAAATGGCAACAAAGCACATAATTTTTTCACTTTTCGTTTGGATACGTCGGGAACGTGACGTTACCTAAACACAAAGAGATCAATTATCGTTGAAATTTTAATAATCATCTGGACATGACTGCGACAGCTTGTTGACTATCATTTGACGAGGGTAAAATTGTGAACATTATATATATTTTTGTTTAAACAGAAGTCACTATGAAAACTGGAATTGTTTCCATTTTTTAAGCAAACAGCTACAAATATCGGTTCGATATACGATTTTCCTTGTCAAACAAAAACACAGTTTTGTGCTTTTGAGTTGAATGAATTAAATTCAATTTTCAAGTGTGCTGGATGTACTTTTCATGATTTTCTGACTCACTTGTGATTAAGCTGACACACCTGAATATACGCTGTAGATTTTATGGATGAATAGACTAATTAATAAAGTAAAAATAATGTAATTTTTCAAAAACTAATTTGGTTTATCATTAGATAAAAAAAATATGCTAGTTAGTTCTAACAATATAATTGTGCAATGCGTTATAAATTAAAAAGACTAAGTTTCTAGCCATTTTGCTGAGCGAAAGAAAAAACAATGAAACAGAAACAATTATCGTCATTCATCAAGTTAACTCCCATGTCGAGGGTCAAAGGAACTTTTCCTGTATAGGGCCAAATGCATATTCGTCTCTATTAGCTAAGCGCTCGGCACAATTGCTACGCCGACTGCACGTCCTTCTGAATTTGGTTGAGCTTAGTTTGGTTGAACTCTTTGAAGTTGGGCGCTCGATTTTTGCTGCCAGGGGCAATTAGAAAACTTTTTTGACGCCGAGTGCCTGTCCGGATCGCTTCAGATTAGACTGAGTGAATCCCGGCCTGCTCAGCTTGCGTTTAGCGGTGCGTATTTTAGCCCATTGTAAATCGTCAAAGGCCTGCGAAGCATTGTGCTGGAATAATGGAAAACCGCTAATGCAATGGCTGGAGCAAAAAAGGCTAATCTAGACAAGCCCCAGTGGCAGTGCATACGCATATTGCAAGAAACTTTCAATTTGCTACTTTAATAACATTAAAAGTGCAACATTCGGAGAAGCGCACTGGGGCAAGGTCGCAGCGTGCTGCCACATATGCTCTTAATTTGTTTGCCGGAATAATTGCGCAAACTTCTCCATATGAACATATTAGCTGCACATGTTGTCAGCAATCGTCTGGAACGTCTTATGGTCTGCTCAAGTTGTGGTTGGAGAGCAGCACATCAATTTGCTGTATCACGTTTTCGCTTCTGATTGGTAACGAAGGACAGCACACGCCCAGACACTGGTTACAGCTTAACCTCGGATAATTACTTCAAACGACACAATAAGTTCCACGCCTGACCACTGTCTGTAGCATAATTAATAACGTAATCGTGACCCGGAATAGTGCTGGCTACCACTGTTGCCTGTTTGAGCTTAAGCCACATACACAACTGAGTGCTTGTGTGTCTGTGTGTGTGAGTGTTATGTTAGTGCATTATTCATGAACCGACTGCTAGTTGACAACTTATCGTTGCCACAGTCATGACAGGGACTCACAGTCGGCAATTCACTCGACATTAGCCTCGAGCAAAAGCAGATTGAGTTAATCATCGGTTGACCGCAAAAGCAGACAGCAGTTAAGTCTCAGCCATGATGGCAATCAGTCAAAGTCATCAATCAAATTTCTGATGCTGGCGGCCAAATGAAATTTACTTGAGTCGCGCCACTCTCGCCAGTCCGTCCATTGATTTCATGTATCGCCCGTTGCACGTCGTAAGGCTCACGTTGCGAGAAGCAACAAATGCTCATCGAGTTATGACTAACGATCGGAGCCCGGCAGGGTGTACGGCGGCAAGTTTGTGCTTACACACACACACACACACAAACAAGCGCGCGCGCACACACATGCACACATAAAAGCACTACAAGGCAATAAACACAAAATTGCGTATACGACATGTTGCAGCAGTATCGAGGGCAGGACATCGGCATTTTGAGGCGGCAACTGTAAAAATCTCTTTTGAAATTCTTCAATAAAAAATGCTCATTCCATACTCTACACGGCTGCCGAATATGAGGCTCTGACCCTGGAAAGAGGTCATATCATTTTGCTTTTATTAGTGTTTTTGTTTACATTTTATTGGATTTTCTTTTTTCCTCACATTTATGTCTGCAATGCAGAGTGCGCACATTAAGCCAGGCGCCCGGTAGGCTGTCGTGAAGGTCAAAGCGGTCAAAATTATGTTAAGGCACCTTATGGCGCCGCATTTGTAGCCGAAATTCCTGCTGAAAATCGAGTATTACGACGCCTGGGGGAGGTAACGCATGCAGCGGATGCCAAATGAGACCAAGTGCAAACGGCAGCGTAGTTAAGAATTATACATATGAGTTTGTATACGATAACGAATGCGAGCATGCTCATTCATGGAAATTCAGAATCCGTGTCGTGCACTGCAAGTGCAATGCAGGCAGATAGGGATCCTTAAGGACTCACTGTCATGCTGTGTGCGCCGCAACAACCCCAACCGAGAGTTCAACTCATTGTCGTCTTTTGGTAGAGCCAAAGCAATTAAGATTTTCATGCAGATGCTGCAGCACGTGTGTGAGTGTGTATCTGTTTTAGCCAGAATGCCACATGTAATTTGCATCCCGAAATTTGCACTGAAACTTGCTGATGCAGCAAATGAAACTTTGATTTGTAGCTTAGCTGTCCTGTTATACGGCCATGCACATTGAGGTTATTTTGTGTTGGCTGTCAGAACAAGTTTGAGTGTGTGAGTGAGTGCAAGTGTGAGTGTGAGTGCGAGTTTGCATGCAGCTTACTCACGTAGATGTTGTCTAGTGGTTTAGTATGCCCTTGCCAACAGCAACTCATTAGACGAGACATCTGCTTAACTTCGATTCAAGCAGTCTCTCGAACTTAAAGTTATGCTTGTAAAATTTGGTTGGGAATAAGGTCAGAATATTAGGAAAAAAAACATTCCATCTTTTTGTTTTAGTAATAATTAAACTGGTTTTACAGTATTAAATTATACCCATGCGAACAAAACTTTTGATTGCTGTTGCCACTTTCTAAATTCTAGAGACCAAATTAGCAATGTATAAAATAAGTTTACTGAAATACGAATATGTTGTACGAAGTTGCTCATTTGACTGTATCTTGGCATAATACAATTGATGTACACATTTAAACATCTAATTAAAACTGGATATTAATTGCTAACCACTTATTATTATTTCGTTTCTTGAGCTACTCAGCACATTGCTTATTTAAAACCATTTCGTTTGAAGAAAATATTACCCAAGCGCATTCAATAAGTTTGTCTGTTCTACCATGACAACAAAATACGTACATTTTTAGATGTAATTAAATTGACATTTGTGGCATTTTTGCTATTGAATCACCAATGAAGCTCCCAGAAAGCACTTACTAGCCACCCACACGCCTTTTATCGAATCGTTGCTTTTACGAATGAATGTCACCATAATGTGTGACCGGAAAAAGTTTTCCTGCGGCCCAACTTTTCAAACGAGTTCGCTGTACATTGAAAGCCCAATAAAGTGACAAATTTGTGGTAAATCTACAAGAATATGAAATTAAATTAACATGGAACAGTTGCCCAACTTTATCGAGAGGCGCGCCTGAGCTACTCATGCTGCCAAGTTGATGGACGGGCCAAGGCCTGGCTGATTAGAACTCATCTATCGCCCAGGGACAAGCAGCTTACCCCCCTACGGAAAACTTTTGAAAGATTTTTGGGCAAGGACCAATTTGATGGATGGTCTGTGGCGAATATGCGCAGTGGTTGCTAAAACCTTATGTATATATATATATATGTTTGTTTTTGTACATACACCAGGACAAACTTAAATAATTTAAAGAACAAAAGTGTATGAAAGTGTAATTTTAAAGGTTAAACGCTTGAAACGCTGCGTCAGCATTATTCATTACTGGGTAATTAAGAAAAAGCAACTTAAGAATACATACATAAAAAATAGTGCAGGCACTTAGTATGTAAGTGCATGCTCTAAGCCTTCTATTGTCCTAGTTGCCGGATTAAATAGAACACACGGCTGCTTTACAATAGCAAAAAAAATGAAATAAAAGTTCTGGTTATACTCTCACAGAGTCATGTGAAAAGTTACTCTAATTTATAGCAATAGCTTTAAGCCTCAGTCGTATTTTAAGAAGATTCTGTGGCTGACCTAATATTTGCCAAATCTTGGCTAGATTTACAAGTAGCATTACGAGTCTGTCGAGGACAGTGGCCAGTCCCAATTTGGTGCTAGGAGTGCGTTGAGGGCACTCGCTTCTAATAAAAACTCGAAGATATGCAACAGTCGTTTAGCATAACAATAGCGGGTTGCAGGCACTGGAATATATTCATATGCTCACTGGCATACATATTAATATGTGTACACTGAAAACTGTATAAGTGGACTACTATGCATGAGTCAAATATTTTACTGCAATATTTTTGCATTGTTAATTTCCACTTGTTTTAATATAAAAATATATATAAATTGACAATATAAAGGTCATCTGGCTGGTAAAAAACATCGACTTGACTGTAGTATGTATAAACTTCTGAGCATACAATAAATGCGCACAAATGGCAGACATGAGAGCGGAAGTCGGTGTCATCTATTTGCATATTTTAAATGTCACATATTCATTTATTTCCCCGTTCATTTAGCACATTCCTAGGATGCAGGAGTAGCTCCACACGAATAAATTATATTGGCAATGCAATTCTCACGTTCATCCATCCGCTGAGTCTCCACCATGTTGAGTTGTTTTAATAAAATTCAGTTTTGCTTTATTTTTTTATGACAAAACCCAAAGCATTGATCACGTGTTATATTTATTTTTAAAGTATACAGAAAAAGTGTTTTTTTACAAAATGCATATGAATGCACGCAAATGCAAATGATGATGTGAACAGAGTAGAGTTCCAGGTTGGAAGCAAGCCAGAGTTCTGTCCATACCCAGACAAACGAGAAATTTCAATAGCTTTCTGGCCACAGCCATAGGTCATTTCGTTGGAGCATAAAAAATGTTGCGACGGAAATCATTTTTGGTTTTATTTGCTTTACGATAAGAAATATGTCAATGCCAATAAAAGGGAATATAAAATTGTCATAAAAAAAAGTATGACGAGACGTTTCACAAAAATTTCATCAAGGTGTGCGTGCCCCTTCTGGAGGCAGCAACAAATCAAATCAATAACCATGCCTCCGAGTCCTTGCCGTCATGTCCAAGCACTTCACGATGGCTTTTATGGTGCGCGTGGCTCGGCATTAAAACCAACCTGCCGTATACGCCATAATTCAATTAAAGTGGGAACATAATTAATTTCGCTCTGGTCGTGCCTTTACTTCTGTAGAGTCGTAAAGTGTTTGAATATAATTTAAATGCAGCTCTAAAAGTGCACCAGAAATCGATTTTGAACAACGTAAATTCTAATATATTATTTTTGGAAATGTGAATTTTTTTTATTTTTTATTTTTTTATTTTAGTTTTTTTTCAATATTCGAAAAGCTTGAATTGAAAGCGGTTATATAAATAATTCTACTGGTAAGCTCTTCATACATATTCAGATACTGTGCACATTGGTTGCAGAAAAAAAAGATCCATGTGGACACCAGTTCACAAGCTCTAGAAATACCTTTTTTAAGAAATGGTCACTTGGGTTTTATGTGCTAGCCTCTCGCTCCTCCATTGCTTTCCGCTAAAAGTTCCTTATCAAGCTTGTCGAGCTAAAAGGCGACTCACCTCTCCAGCATATGAATGTGCAGCCAAGTCGACTGGTCGCCTTAAGTCTAATAAAAATTAAAATTATTTAAAAAAAAATGTGCATTTCATGGCGTCGAGGAATGCGTGGTTCCTTTTTCGCTTTCAGTGCATTCAGCTCCACCCATTTGGGCAACCCACTCGCCTGAGAGAAAATAGTAATTTACATACTGAAGTTTTCACACCGATGAGCACAAAACACAAACATGGAAAGGAAAGGAGTGGGGGGGGCCAAATTTGCACCGTTGCAACCGCTTAAAACAGCTAAAAATATTTGCTCGCATATGCAGAAAACGTTTCTAAAATACCTGTTCCGAGTAAGCGACCCAGGCGAGGTGTCAGCGCTGACATCTGAAGGTTAGGGGCTGCGCTCACATGGCTGAGTTCCGCTGAGGCTGACGGCTGACACTAGGTGCATATCGCAGAGTCGGAAATTAGCAGCGTGCGCACTGGAAGAACCCAGCTGACACAGTCACATTTAAGTAAACGCATGACTGTGCCCTTAAAGCGTACTTTAAAAGCCCAATAGATTCATTCGCACAGTAGCATAGGCTTCTTTACAGGTAGTTTCTAGCTATACTGAAATTGAGTTTCACAATATTACAAGTCTGCATACGAATGCGATTCTCACTATGATGAATTCAAAGAATCCTGTGACCCAGGACTGCCACTTCGATAATGGAAGCTGCAGCTGGAGCTCATCAAAAAGGCAGCAGATGCGCTGCAAATGATGATGGTTGATGCCATCTTGCCAAGTGTCTGGCATGATTGCTGCCAGTGTTGCGACTTCCGCCCGGCTCCACCACTCCGCTGTGGTCTGGTTGTGCCGCAACCCATTTGCTACAGTTGCCACCGTTGTGGCTTCATAAAGGCGCAACCACAAGATGTAAGATTGTAAACAATGTTTTTGAAATGCAGAGTGTTGTCTTTGACGTTGCAGCTGTCAATCACGCAATGTGATGCTGAAACATTGCTGCTGCCAGCTATATTCAAGTGAATCGATACCCAAAGTCCAGAGATGATGAATAATACATTACCAATTTCTTGTTATCTGGGCAACTACTTGTGGATCTATTGAATGAAACAAACAAATTTAATATTTTCATAGAACTTAAAATATAGTTATAGTTTTGTTGTGTGCTGGATTCCTTTCGACCTCCACCGAGACATAACCGAAAGAATTTTTTTAATATTTTAAAAAAAATTTGAACTCATTTTTGTCTGAATATACTTGCTAAAGAAAATATTTATATCATATCAACCTAGAGAAAATTGTTAGCTTTTGGCATGGATACATATAGACATGTACCGACAGCAACATTTCCGAGTCTCAGAGTGAACACAATAATATTAAAAATCGAGGGAACGGGGGGTGGATGTGACAGGCTTGAAGTTCTTGACGTGATGTCAAGTGTTTGCAGCTGCGGTGCACGGGTGTATGAGGCGCATGCAGTATTCAAAGGCGGCACAAATTGTTGCGGCGAAGGAGACGCATTCACAATGCGGGCTACCATATTTCTTGAAGGCATTCAAAGCACAAAATGTGCATTCAGTGCAGCTTGTCAGTCTGTATGGCTGCGGGGTGTGGCGTTAGGGGGCGTCATAAAAAGCACAAAACAGACGGTCGCAGTTGTCGCCACACTTGGCCAAGTTCGCCAGTCGTCTGATTACCGCTCCACTGAGGCTAGGGCTGGGGGCGTGGGCCGTCGTCGTCCTTGTCGCGTAGTTGTCATCGCCAAGCATGTGGCGCTGCATTTCCTTAAACACATAAAACTCTTTTAGCGCTTCCTTTTCAGCTGTCTTTGCTAGGCGTTAATGGGCATAAAAACCCCACACAGATATACGAGGGCTCAGCGTGAGAAACGCAACAGTCACGAACCGCACATGCAGCACGGCAACAAAAACCAGATACAAAGCCTTCCTATGCTCTCCGTGCACCTCGCCACGTCTCATCCTTATCCAGCTACAGTCCTGTGAATGCTCCCGGCAACTTTTACGCAACTGCGGCGTATTATCGCGCCACCTACTCCTCATTTGCAGTCGTTTGTAGCCCTCGCAGCCGGACTGGTGCTTACGGATTGGGTGGCATTACCACCGCCGTCCGGGCCAGTGCAGCAAGAAGTGGCAATTCACTTCACTTCAGTGGTGGCCGCTTTTTGCAGACTCCTTAAATGCTATGCCACTGTGTGGCATGTCGCAGTGACTGTGCGACATCGTAGAATCCTTTGTCCTTGCACGATAAGGTAGCGGGGAGAATCGCATCCAAGGGGAACTTTACATTCTGTTGCTTTTCATGTTGAACTTACAAAACAAGCACCCAAACTTGCAAGGACACATTAAATTAAAACGAGCATATAATTTAATAATTTATGGACAATTCTGGCGAATAGGGACAAATATAGGCAAAAAAGTTCGACACTCACAAGTTCAGGGCTTAAATCTACAAGAATCGAACCGAATTTCATTTGGCAATTGCCTTCATAAATTATTTAGCCTTCAGTTCATTATTTCTGTAGAAATAAACTTCATTCCGGGACACGCCACCCTCCCCTCCGCCCACATATCCAGCACCACAGCAGCGCCAACGATGGCGGAGACAAATTACTAGGAACAATTTTGCACAGCAAGCTGTTTGCCATGCTGCGCCGCCAAGTGTTTCCATCCTGCCCCAGCTCCTACAGAGCCTGCCCAGCTCTTTGTGATTTCTGTTCGCTGTGTCGAACAATTGCTGGAAATTAATTTCACATTTGACTCCTGATGCCCGTGCAGTCTCTCATTCCTCTGGCTCCTTCAGGGACTCCATAGCTACGGGCTGCAGTGGGCTGCACTTATGTACAAAAGGCACTTATCGTGAGTGGGACTCGCATCCGCTTCCGCACACTCTCTCTCTCTCTCTCTCTCTCCTAATGCACGCCAATCGCCAGCGCGGCCATGGTGCCCGCTGCTGGGTACTGCCACAATGACGCAACGATGGAAGGAGTGAAGGAGTACAACAGATGGCACAATATTTGCACAGTGTGTGCGCTCGGGAAATGAGCTGCATGCAGTTCCGACAATGCTGTTGGTCTTGGTGTTGGCGATGGCGAAGGTGCTGGTGCCGCCGGATTCAGCTCTGCGTGCCATTCCCATCGCTAAATGCATTAAAATGTGCGCATTTAAATGTGAAAATTTGATCAAGTTGTTGTTGTTGTGCTTTGATTAAACAAACTGCCTGCTGCCGGCTGCCTGAAGCCTGCTGCCGGCTGTCTGTGCACCATACATCAGCATTTGGCTTGGGGCAAGCGAAGCAGCCGCAATCACATGGGCTGCTTTAAGGCGATGGTTCTCTGAATTTGTGCAGGTCCTGGTCGATTTTTCGGGGCAGCTTCAGTACGCAGTTCAAGCAAAAACAACAACGTGCCGGAGCGCACATTAATTTCTTGAGCTTGCTTTTGGCATTTATATTCGCACGAGTACCGAAAGCGCTCCAAACGATGGCAACAAGAACAACAAACAAGTAAGTTAAATGAGGGCGTCTTGTATCCTGCGGGCGGGGGCGGGGGCGGGGTTGTTGCAGAGGGAGGCAGGCTGATGCGATAAAGTGCTGTGGCAGACATTTTTAGCGCCATGTTGGCCGCCATTACAAAGTCGATCTAATTATACACTAGCGCCTGTTATTGTTCCAACGCCTACCCCACCCGGCCCCCAGTTCGGCAAACAGCCAGAGAAAAAAGTGCCAGCCAAATCTATTTGTATGCGAATCTTTGCGGTTTGTTTTTGTTTACTCAGAAGGCGAAGTGTAGACAGGACGGAGCTGACACCAATCGCTTGACTGCCCTAGCTGGCAATTGGGATTTGCATTAGAAGTTGATGGTGCCATTGACATAGCCCCGCCCTCGGCCAGCCGAGAGAAAAAAATAAAGGAATAAGAAAAAGAAAAAAACAGCGCAAATCAACCAAAAGCACAGCCAGAATATTTAAGCCTGATTTAATCTCCCTTTCAAATGCAACAGATATGCGTGGGATTTACATAACAAGTCGCTAGGAGTCGGGCAGAAAATTATTCACCTATTTAATGTCCGGCCTTGGCATAACTTCGGCTAAAATTGAATATGCGTTTTTGTGCGTTATGAAGCCAACTGAGGCACATGTCGCTATTCATTTTGTCGCTGTGACTGGCACAATTGTCCCTTACCCGCCCGCCTTGCTCCTGCAGGCACTTCTGACAGCTAGGAGTCATTCCGTATCTGGCAGATTAATGCCGTGCATTCATCACTTGGACGTACGGCCCGTGAGATACGAGGTACGCAAAGTGAAATGCAGTTAAATTGAATTTTGCACTTTACTGCCGCCAACGCCCGGAGTCTTCGCCCATTGTTATGCAGCATCTACCGCGCGTGAATTCAATTAGGTAACTTATACGCCCACAAAGGCGACTTGGGATCCTTTGAAAAGGCCCCTTTCAATCCACAGTTGTAACTTGCTGTAACCGTATCCGTGACTTAAGCTCAGCTTATGGCACAGCAGCTTATTGGATTCTAGTTCAGTATTCACTCTTCTTGATAACAAATTCTTAATGCACTTTCAACTCTCACCTAGGACGTATGTGTGTGTGTGGCTGTGTAATGGTGCAATTAAAATGGAAACCAGCACTTTACATTATTTGCTCAAATAACCAGAAGATATGCACTCTAGCACGGAGCTGCTACCCTTTCGCTTACCACCGACAACGTCCGCTCCTGCGGTCTCCGACTCTTCAAAGAGCTTTGCATTGTAACAGTCGTAAATATTTGCCAACCGTTTAATGCTCGTTAAACGATGCCAATAACTGCGATGTAGACTATAAGAGGCCGCCAGACACGCATATGGACACGAACGGCTTCTACTTATATGCCAATGGCCCCCAGACATGCCTGTGTGCGGTTCAGAGTGAGTGCACGATGGTGTGTATTAATTCCCTCTGCCTGCATGCATATCTGTGCAAGCTGTGTGTAAGTGTGCGTGAGTGTGCATGTGCCATTTTGTATATAAGTGCTAAAGTTGGTAAGAAAACTTTGGAATTCGACGTTGAGCAAACACTTGCCTTGGAACACTCTTGAAAACAAGCATCCAGTGCTCATCTCCCTATTATTTTTAATAAACACTTCAAATTAAATGTGTAGAATCTGCTTAACATGTTGAATGGTATAGTTAGATAATAAATACAAATATTCTTGTTCTTAACTAAAGCTTAACATGTGCATTTCAAGGACAATATCCCATTGATTTTTTCATCCCAATTAATACACAAAATCTGTTTAGAAACTGAACCAACCATACAAATGTAACATAATGAATATAGGCCAGGCCTCACTTGCTGCATAAAATTGTATATTTTACTAGAGTTTTGAACTTTGTTTTGTGTAGCCGACAAAGTTTGCAAATTTATTAGGATCGCGCCGAGTTCAGCGGTGACTTAATGAGTTTTCCAAAATTCGTGTGCGGAATAGTTCTCATCGACGCATTAGCACATCGTGTCCCACCATCAACTATCAAAAATGTTAGCGGATTAGTTTTCCGACTGCAGAACTTTCAGCAAACTTCAATGGTGCAACTGGGCTGGGAATTATTTATTGTTGCCCACAAGGTACCTTGCTGCAAAATTGTATTATATTTTCGTGGTTCAACTTTGCATTAAAGTTGTTGTAACAGCCATTGTTGCTTAGAAAGATATGATACTTATTTTCATCGCGCACCTTGTTTTCAGGCAAGTGGCTAATAGGTATCGTAATTAAGTAATACAAGAGCAGAAAGCTACATATTCGAATATATATATTGTTGGCAAATTGTTTCGTCTAGACAGACCAGGTTTCAATTTGTTGAATGAAAATAAAAAGATCCCTGTTTAATCCTTTAAGAAAGCATGTTTTAACTGTAATTAATTATACTTGACCCGAACAAACATATCTTCATAGCAGTCCAAATTAAAACCCTAAATTCTACCATTATGGCACCTTTTATTTTCCGTGTGGACAGCAAGAATTAAATTATTAAAAACGTTGCTGCGCAGCGCAAAATTACTTTATGTAGGCGGACGTCGGCCCAGTTTTCGCTCTGATTATCTCATTTGCGTTCCGGTAAACATGGGACGGGTTGTCCTGGCAGCAAACTGGACTCGACCCTAAACAAGCAGGCTCATAAAGACTTGTCGCAGATTACAATGTTGAAGTCGGGATGCATCCGCGGAAAGAACTGTTTGCTTTCAGATTATCACTTCAGCGAAACTGAACTTCTCGCAATTTTATTAGATTACCGGTCAACAATTTGACAAGTGATTGTGGTATTGGTATACCAAGTGTCTCCATAAGACTAAAGTCCCAGCCCACCTAATACAAATAGTTGTTATCTTGGTTAATATCTTATGAAACTTAAGAATCAAAATAGAATATTTGCCTGTTCCCCGTTAAAAAAGAAACCTATTTTTCAATTGGTGTCAATTAATTGTTAAAAGCCCATATAAAGTATATTATTTTCTTTTTAAATGAGACTAGCGCGTATATCCCGGCCTTGTCCGTGGCACATATAACATAAAATCTCTTTCTTTTCGGTTATTAACCATTGTTGCTTGTAATGTTTCCCAACTCGATTGGGCTTTGGTTATCTTTGAAGTTGGCGTAAAGTACACACATCATTTCGGCACCACTTGCACTTTCAAATTTGAACGGTCAACGTTGGGTAATTCTATATTTGTATTTTATATATAAAACATTGAAAATCGGGCTGTTGTTTGTGCTTTATTTTTACTGCGATAAACGCAAAATTAATATAAATACGAGAGGGGCGCAGCGTGAATTCTTTTACACAAGCAAGCATTTAAAAATAAATAAATGAACATGCATATCATAATATGTACTTTGATAAATGTATGTACATATACACATGCCCTTGTGTAATACGCACAAGAAAGTAGAACCAGCTATGAAAGATACTTACAAATTTGAAATAAACTTAATTCTTCCGCACAAAATACTTCGACCTTGCAACACACACACACGCACACGCACACACATGTGTGCAAATTGATGTGAGCTACACATATGTACATATGTACATACATACAGAAATAAGAGTACATTGCCGGATAAGAGAGTTCAAGGCTTATGCCGGCTGTGGTAAATGTTGACATGTTCGCCCCTTCGCTCGCTCCAAGGACTCACCGACGCGTGCTGCGGGAATAATAATGGCGGCCGCAGTTGCTCTTCCTTTTAAATACGAAGACGGTTAGCTTTGAAGCGAAAATAAATATGCAGAAACAGAAAAACAAGAATAGAAAGCTGTTCTGTAAGCCACAACTCACCAAATAAATCACAAAGTAAATACCATCTATTGTTTCTAGTAAAAACTCATGAAAATGTATTATACTCCCGCCCATGCATATGGGAGCAGCTGTCAGCCATCACCGCCCACCACTCATTAAAATCGTATCCAGTGAAGCTGGGAAAATAAAACGGGCTTAAATACTAATTAAATTAAACTTTTTTGAGAACTCCTAGTGTTCCATTTGCTCAAGTTTTTATGTTTTTAATCATTAATGGAGTTGCAAATACAAAAGAAAAATATTTTATCCTATTTAAAGCAAAAAGCGCTCTATGGAATGAATCCAATTAGCCTTGAAAGTTTAGTTAAGCGTTAAGAGTGGTCGAACTACTTAGAGCTGAGCTGATTCCAGCAGCAAGGCTACGTGAAAATTTCAAAGTAAATGTTGTTGCTGGAACAAAGCTCTCAATGCAATAGCACGTCCCGCTCATGTTTCCATTAAGACACAAAGTCAATAACATAAACTAAAGTATCTTTTCCCAATATCGCCAAATGCAGAGGGATAGAAAACCTGAGTCAATCAATTTTATGTTCTATGCAAACAGTATAAAGCTGCGATAAATTTTTTTTCAGTTATTTTAATAATTTTATGCATTTAACTTTATGTATTAAAATGAAAAAACTATATTTTAAATGCGTTCGTCTGATACATTCAAATTGAGGACCACAAATATTACAATTATTTTGAATTCCAATTCAAGTATGTTTCTGTAAAATTAATTTCATTGAGTACTAAGTGGCCTGGCCTAAGTAACACGTGGGATTATAGCGAATAAAATATTTTAACATATGAATATACTTAAAGCCAGTTTTTACCTTGTCCGCAAACCAAGTCTCTTAATGTAGAATTAACTAAACTGAATGACACTATAGATTATAAGGCAAACGCGGCAGCTTATTGGAGCAACCGGCGTCGTGGTAATCTGTATATAATCTGTGTATTCAGTCGGTCGCAAGTAATTTCCTGGTTTACTCCTTCGCCTACGGCATGTGGTAGCAGCAGGCGTGGCTTAGTTATCCATTCATCATTGTTGAGTCTTATTGAGAATAATAAATGTTATTTTATCCCGGCCGACATTTTAATTTGTTGATGCTGGTTTATGGTTCGGTGGTTTGTTGATTTTGTAATTTGTCAATAATTACATCGGGCTTGGTTATGCGGTTTGTTTGCCTTTAAATTTTAATCCAAATATGTAACCTACTTTGCATTTATTTGTTTACCGTTTAAAGCTTTTCCTAATGTGTCACTGCTCAGCTTTAAGTTAAAATATCACTATATTTAATTAAATTCAGTATGAATATTGGCCCTAAAAACACAAAATAATTAAAGGGCATAATTGATATTGAAATGTTGCCTTTGACAATTGGTACTTAAGATTTAACAGAAAATCAATCTGCAATGAAACCCGAAACCTGAAAGCAATGCAGCTGGAAAAGGGGTTGGATTTTATTGAGTTTATGTTTGTAGGAACGGGAACCGCTTTGGAATTTGAAATATTTTAGTTGTAAATTTGGTAACCGCTGCCGGAAATGCCCAAGCCACAAGCCCACAAGCTAAGAGTCCTCTTAGTGGTGTAGTTGTCATAATTTACTTTAAATAATTTAGACAGGATGTGCATGTGCCAGCTTGAAATTAGGAATTTAATTAAAATCTCCAATATTAAAATGGAATTAAAGCGCCAGCCGTTGATGAAGAACGTTGACTCCGCATGTCAAATTATTTCCGAGATTTAATTACTCTACGCAAACGCACGCACCGGCACCGGCTCCGGCTCCGGCTCCCGGCTCTGGCAGTGGCAGTGGGAGTGGCAATGGCAGCGGATGTGCTGGCGGTCCTGGCAGGATAAATGCAGCTCGCCTAGGCGATGCGTGGTTTGTTGTCTGGGAAATTGCCGCACCTAAGCCACTGGATATTAATAAACGCAAAGTGTTCACAATCTGGTGTAAATATTTAATTTATAATTTACGAGAGATTTTACCGGCTGACGGGCGAGCATTGGCCGTAACGCTCACTGGGCGGATCTGACCTGCGGCAGGGGTCGATTGTAGGCACGTGCTTAAATGTCATTGCGGATGTTGACGATTACATTTAAATTATTTACGAGCATCACTCCCCCTGCCCGATGTGACGCGTCGGGGACGCGTCCAACGTCGTCACATTTGTTATTCGCTTAACTTTTATGACGATGGCGCGCGACACGGATTTCCCTTAACCCCCTCCGATGGGGCCGTGACCCCTAGCCAACTACAACACTCAGGCGTCATATGGCCCGCTTTGACGACGCCGATTTACGAGTTTCATTTAAAATTCACATTAACTTTTATTAAAGCAACCAAATGAATGCGACGTTACTTTTGCCATCATCGTCTTCGCAATTGTCTTACGAGTGCTCCTCATTGCAAGCGATTGTGTTATCGTTTTAGGCCTTATCTCCACGCTGGCATTCATAGCCTTTTAATGTTAAATTAGCTGCGAATAGTGTCTTTGTTCTATGCCGCATTTTACACCTTTCATGGCCATTAACGCGAAGGAAGTTGTTATGGGCTAAACGCAGAGTAGGTAGTCAGAGTATGGTAATACGTATCCGATCGCTTTCTTAAAGCAACGAGATGTTTGCTAAGCTCTGCTGTAAGATTCTTAAAAGTATACCTTTTATTTTAAGTTTTCTTGCATATTGAATAAAAGCTCGAAGAGATCCAAAAATGCATCCTAAAAGTATGCAATCATGCTTTAGTTTTTTAATCATCTGCCAGAAAACATAGAAATTGATTCCTTGACATGCCACAAGTGGATAAACAGGTGTTATATCTTACATTTGTACGGCCTAAAGCAAAATAAGTGAAGTGTGGGCTTAACAGGGCTTCTTTGTTAACGTGTTTAATTAAATTCGCTTCCTTAATTGGAATTATCATATTCGACCGCTCGGCCTTAACAATCGTATTTGATTGTGCGAAATACAAATTACTTTTTTATTTAATTTTACAGTGAGTATTGCCGCAGTCTGTGCCAACCGTCGAGTGCAGATTGTTGGGCGAACTAAAGTGAAATAAATCAAAAGTTGTGGCACTTTTTCTGGTGAGGCGGCTAAAACAAGTACAAGAAGTTCGGGCCAAGCGCCTATGTTGGCGGACAGCCGGTTATGCTGTCCTGTCTATGGCCTGTACTCGTATTTGCCACAAGCCAAAACTTTCAATTATTTTTGCCTCTACCTACATTTGGCTTTATGTTTTGTTGTTTGCCAAATTTGTTTGCATGTATGCCTGTGAGTATATGTTTATCGTTCAGCGATTTCACTCTATTTGTGCCCACACATGTGCCATCACACAAAGCAACAAAAGCGCAAATGCCAAAATAAGAATTTACTGCAGTGGAAGGCATAAATAGTTTATAAACTAAGTGACACCGAAAACAACTGACCCAAGCACTAAAAACACTAAAAATAAAGCAGAGACCCGACGACAGCAACAGCATCGCAGTCATGTGAAAATTGTACACAATGGCCGCATAGCCATGGAAAAATATGAAAACACAACAATCTTACACACACACACATGCCGACACTCACACAGGCACACATGCGATATAACTACAAACACTCGATTTACTTTACAGCAACAATAAAAAATAATAAATTTTACTTCCATAATTGGTGCCGCCACAAGCAGCCCGGTTGCGTCTTGGTCACACCACCACTCACAACAAGCAGGCCGCCCACACCATCGACCCGGGCGCAGGCAAGCGAATTATTTGAAATATTTTCTCGTTTTATATACGAGTATTTCGCCTGCCGGTCGGGTTTTTCATACTTTTCGGGCTTGCCTCTTACTGTGGCCGAGCAGGACACAGTTTCTTGCAACCACCGAGCAACATCGACGGCACCACCATTGTCACAATCTCCGTAGCCATAGCTCACACCGCAACCGCCAACTGCCGTGTTGTTGGCTCTTCCGGCTGATGTTTTTGCTGCCTCGGGCCTCGTCCTTGCCAGACGGCAATGCCTGTGCATAAATTTAATTAATGGCCGCTGTGAATTTGCCTTTAGTTCAGTTGTTTCATATTATTGTGAAATTTTTATTTAAATAAACAAAGTGCCGGCTGGCATTAGAACTCGCACCCTATCACATAAATTTCCTTGAACGAACAGAAGAAATTTCCCCTTGATATAGGAAATAAGGAACTTTAATCCACCATCCGGGGTTTGAATATAATCGGGACGCTTTCGCATTAAAGAAAACGGTCTACACAGCATTAACTTCTCTGAGAATATGAAGCCACAAGTCAGCCAACAAATTTGAAAATGATAAAATAATCCCAGGCATAAACTCAAAATATAAAGCAATTCCATACAACTTTTTATGATGACAAGATAGTTCAGTGCACAAGGAGTTAGAAGCCCAGAGGTACACTTTGCTAAACTTGCTGCTGACGTTGATCTTAGCACCAAGCTTAAGGACCCTTTGAGCCCACGGATGGTGTCATAAGTATAAGTATTGCTAGATAAAGATTTGAATTTGGAACTCTTACTGTTCGCCGCATTTGAAGACTAGTTCGCACATGCGTCTAGACTGGTTACTAGGTGATAACTGAGGGTATTCCAAGGGGACAACAATAGTTGAGTGCCCTTTGCTTTGAAGCTGAAAATGGTCCTTGATGTCAAAGGAGCTAGCTGGTAGTTGCACCAATTTGTGTCATATAAATACGTTTTTTACCGACATGCGTTTTTCGAGTAGTTCAACATCTTGAGCTCTCTTGACATACTGCCAAGGATACAAGTGTGCACTCATCGCATTTAATTTTAATTTGCTGCTACAGATAAAACTTTGAAAGTGACTTTGAAACATTTCATCTACAACATTTTCTGTAATGTACGTCAGAAAATATAAGTTATAAAAACTAATAATTTTCCGTGTGCACCAACTTACACTAACAATTTGCAAAAAGTACATCGGTTTACTTTATTATATATAATGTGTTTTTCAATGGATTTTATATAAATATATTCAATTATTTTATGGTTACTTACTTTTAAATCCTATTTTTTTGTCCGTTTTACACTGAGTGTGCAGCTTAAAGAAAACAAAAAATTCAAAAACTTTTTGCAACAGCCTTATTTGTACGCTAGCTTTTTTTATATTGTCAGTTAATAGATAGGTGCTTTTGTTTTTACTTATCAACGCATTGATAAGCACAACACTTTCTTGATTTGATGCACAATGGTCATACCTAGCTCTTTGTCGTGGCGTTGTAAAACTTGTTTGGAAAGTAAGTATGATGTGTGTTTTCCGCATTGGGCCTCATTGAAACTGACGTGGCGCAGTCTAATTAATTTTTGCACAAATTCGAGGGTATTATAATTATTTGCCATATGAAAATGACAAGGAACTGTGCTAATTGTTCTATAGAGTCTGTCTAGTTGGGGCCAACAGCTGCATTACCCCCAGCAATGAACCTCTGTGATCAATATCATGGAAGTAAGAGGTCTGCCGGTAGCACAAGATGTTTAAAAGCAAGGTCAGCTGGGCCGGCTTGAGTGTGACTTGCACTCGATACTTCTGGTGGCCAGTTGGGCCAGGCAACATATAAAAATCAACTCGAAACTCGTTTTTACCATTGACGCATAGCGCTTACCATTTACAGGTAAGAAATTCCGCTGAGAGAGAGCGAGAGAGAAATGCGAGTTGGCAGAGTATGAAAAGAAAACTTTTATGAAAATATATCTACTATAATACAATTTTGCAAACAGTTTTAATAGATTGGAGCTATTGATTTCTCAATATATCTTCAACAGAGCTTCTTTCTACCCTATTACACTATTTTGATCTTGCCGACGGTTTTTGGGAAGCTGCGTCTTTAAAAGACAGGTTTTTAATCCGAGTCGCCAGTTGGAGCATCACTTTTCCTTTCGAATGGAAGTCAAGGTCAGTTATTATGAACCAAACAAAAACTGACTACGATAACAGAAGCCAAAACAGATACAAAAATCAGAGGTAGGACAGCAGACAACTGCTGCTGGCGGCAGAGTTAGAAAAAGAAACCATAAATATTTATATTATATCGTTCAGGTTACTGACGTATAAAAAACCGGTGCTGTTTAAGGTGGTGGTACGGTGGTACGGCACAAACGAGCAGAAATAATTTGTATTAACGCATAATTTGTATATTAAACCGGTTTGGGGATTTGGCAATACTTTGCTCCAGCCAGCCTCGAGCTTTAAATTGGTTTTCATTTGTTGACATTTAGTATTTTCTACATGTGTCCAACACCGCATAGCATTTGGTTACTCTGTCTGCTAAATTAAATATTCACATTGTATATTTTCTATTATTTTATTTTTTATTTTTTATCAAAGCTGCAGTTGGTATTCTATGAATTTATGCATATTGAATTTTACACGTAGGTGAAAAAGCAATGTGCCGCATGCCGCACATGGGATGCGGCGATATTGAAATGTAAAATATTGACCCATCAATTGGCGCCATGATTCCTGCCCATAGACTCCTCCTCATAGACTGGGCAAAACAAAGCCAGAGAAATGGAAAAATAAAAAAAAAGCTGTGTTGAAAAATAAATAAAATGAAACAATTTATAAAACATTACTTAAATGATTTAACCATTTTGCACATGTCATTGACTTCCTTTGTCAGTTCACAAATTAATTAATTGAAATTTAATATGGAAAACCACGCATAATATAGATGCAATATGCATATTGATTTAATGCCTTTTAGTTGATGCGACAGCTAAAGCGCAAATTTCATATTGTATTATGTTAATCAATCTGTCTCAGCTGAATACACATAATAAATGCATCGAGACACTTGCAGGCTAAATGCCAGAGTTCAATTAAAATTGGCTTTGTGTGAGGATATCGGAAACTGAAAAACGAGTTTAGAGTAGTTTAATTCGCCTTGCCTGAGAGTCGTGCAATTGACAAAACCAAAATATTTACATAAGTTGGGTGCGGCCAGGGCATGCAGTTCAGTGCTTGGCCGAATCAATGAACAAAGTTTTTCATACAAAAAATCTGCTCAACACCGATCTTTCCTTTAACTACTAACAATAGAGATCCGATCCATTTGTACTGCCTACAATCCGAAAATCAAAGTTTTATCAATATTGCTTCAAAACTAAAAGACTAGACTGAGAGCTTTTCAATAGCAAAATCTAAATATTGGTATTTCTGACAAGTTAGCTCCAATCGTTATAACTTGAATGTTTATCAAAGAGTTTGACAAATGATAGCTTATATTATCACAAATTTGCAGAAACCGAAAAACTCAATATTTACTTTTTTTTAATTTTTAAAAGATTTTAAATGTTAATTTTATGTACAAATCATTTTGATTTAAATTCATGATTTTGACATTCATACCAATAGCATAATGCTGAGAGTTACAGCTAGAGGCACAGTCCGAGTGCCCAAAACAACCATTCACACTCACACTCAAACTCACACTCACGCTCATGCCGCTTGGGTGCTCATACTCACACACATCCAACAACAGCAACAGTTGTGTGTTATCGCGAGCATTAAAGAGCACGAATCCGAGAAGTGCTTTCAGTTCGAGCGTCTACTTTTAACCGCAACTGTATGATTACTTTATTTATTTGTATTTTGATTTTAGACGAAGGAAAGTATTTTCGTAGGTTGATGTATCATATAAATATAGTTTTCGATTGTAGACAAATTAATATTTCCAGCTGATGACAGACTTCCGACATCGATTGGGCGGACCAAGCACCATCAGCACATAAATCAGTTGCATGACCTGCCGGCACCCAAGATGAATGGCTATGGTAACTGCATGGCGATAAAAGCTAACAACCAACTAGTTAAATGATTCCTTTCGTCTTAAGCATAAAATGTAAGTTATATATTTTCTACACATGAATTTGAATATTTGCAATGTTTATCATCAAAAAGACTAAATTACATATTAATAGTCCCAATATAATCATACAGTTGCAGCTAAAAGTAGGCGCCCAACCCGCAAACACTACTCGGGATCGTGCTCTTTAATGCTGGCGATAAGCGTAACTGTCTTTTGGAGCGCGACATTTACTTTTGCTCTCACAACTGCTGCTGTTGTTGGATGTGAGTATGAGTATGAGCATGGATATGAGTGTGTAAGTGTGAGTGTGAGTGGTTGTATTGGGTGCTCGGCCTCTGGCTATACCTCTGGCTCTGACTCTCAGTGTTTGGCAAAAACGATCGCAGCGCTAATGTGGAGCCGGCGACGACGCTGGCGTCGAAACGTCGGTAGCCTATAAAAGCAGCGCATTTAGTGTGAGTTTCTTTTCAGAGTGAGCTCAGTGTTAATTTCACAGCGGAGTTGGCCAGCAGCAAGTGCGTTTCCAGACCCGAACCAACTTGTTACCACGTCAAAGTCGAACACCACACACGCTATTAAACAAGCCAACCACAAGCTGTGCATACCGTGTGAGTGCAGAGTGTGTGTTTAGTTTATAAATTGTTTCTGTGTGGATATCAAATCTAGAATTTGTAATTAACGCGCTGCAATTAAAAGCAAACCAACAACCCACCACAAAAGACAAAGGACAGGCAACTGGCCAAAGTGCTTGACTGGACACCTCGTACAGTTTAAAATTCGGTATTAAAATCAATTTGCTGGATATAGAGTGTGTGGTGCGGTTGGGTGGTGCGGTATTGCTGTGTTGCCCACGCAACGAACACTAATTGAATTATTTAATAACACAATGCAAAAGCAAAAAAAACAAAAAAAACAACACGAAAATGTTATGGGGCAACAAAACCCGCTTTAAACCCGAAATTGCGGTCAAAATTCGTTGTATCGTCTTATATAAAATACCTGTTCGCTGTTTGCAGCACTGTTGATTGGTGTTTCAGACCGCGAATACACGCACAGACACACAAAAACACAAAGCCAAACACACTAACGTAGACAGGCAGCACAATGCATAAAAAAAACCAAAACAAAACTGATAAAAAGTTGCAAGTACCACGAGTAGATGCGGGCGACCCCAAATCTAAAAATGTGTTGCAAACCGTTTATAAATACCCTACAGCATATATGTATACAAACTGAATAAACAACAAATTGTTGCCGACTTGCGCCAACAAACAAGCCACGACGCAATGCCAAGGCGTGGACTGGCTCTGTTGTGCTCCGTTAGAGTTTACTCAACTGGTAAAAAGAATAGCTCAGACGTGGTCCAAAACTGATGTATAAAAGGTGTCAATATGTAATAATTGCAATACCATTTTTGTTTTTGTTTATCAATTTTATTGTACTATTATTAATAGTTGCTCAAAAAGTAATGAGCTGATAACTGCCAGACAATTTCCCATTGTTAAGATACTATTTCGTGGAATTTGCTAGCGTCACGACCTTAATGTTCAATAGCTATGCAATTTGAATTCTGTACACATTTATATAGATCATAAAGTATTTCATAAATTATAATACTTAGCTTACACCTGGGTACCCAATTAGCAAGTTCAGTCAATTGTCAATCGACTGCACTTGATTAGCTTGTCGCTATGTCGCACTATGTCTTTTATTGTCGCTGCTTACTTAATGCTCTTCTACTTTTACGATCTGCCCGATCAATTAAAAGTGCAGCAGTTTCTGGTATTGGTTTTAGGGGGACGCCTCGGCGGGCATCAACTTTCCTGCCTACTTGAACGCTTACTTCCCACTCTTATCTACGTGTGATAAGTCGTTTTGGGGCCTTTGTGCCCACAATTGATTCATTAGTGGAAAGCTTTCCCGACTGTGTTTACATTCATAGTGAGCTGTGCGAAAGGCGAGGGTCTCATCGGTGCCAAGGCAGAACAACATGATTGCAGATGTATTCTGTACGGGTGAATCGTTTTAATTACCGTACTATGCTTGGCTTCTTTTCTGCTAGCCACTCGAAACTGTGAGCTCTGGCACCTGGCCGGCCCGGCAAGCAAATTAAAAATGCCAATCACAGCCATCGGGCGTGACCGAGGAGATGCAGAGGCGGTAAGGAAGAGTATTGACGATTGCCGTTGGAGAGACCGAAGAAGACGTGGCGAGGGTGCATGTGAGAGCTTTCAAGAATTCTGTCACACTCACCATAAACAGTCGCCCGTAAGCGGGGCGAAGACGGCAAAGTCAAAGACAAAGACGGTTGTGTACGTGTTGCACCTGAATTGGCCGAAGAGAAGACGCCCCCACTTTGACCATTCACCATGCAGCTCTAGAACAAGGCACAGATTCATAGCGAAGCGCCGTAAACACGTTTTGTGCTAAATGATACAAATTCCAATTTGTAAAGCCCATTCAAAAGAAATTATACTCTAACTTGTTACTCCGATGGAAATCTACATACATAAATTCTAGCCATACATGCTTACATAGTCGTCCCTCTTAGCCAACACCCAGACCCGGACCTGGAGTCGCTCACAGTTATGTGTGCGACACACAAATAAACATATTTATTTCTTGCGACGCATTTAACTAGATAAAAACAACAACTGAGGACCAGATGTAAAAGAATAACAGAAGAGATTGTTTGACTAGAATATACTCTGTATATTTATTATCTGAGCACTCAAAGCAATCTTTGAATTTGCGCGATTATATAGCATGATTTTTTTGACCAGGCGTTGCACGACTATCAAAAATTTGAATGTGTTAATTTATTTACTATAAAGTGAAGATATATCTAGGTTTTCTCTATAAAGTCGCAGAGATATTCGTCTGTCTACAAATGTCTACAACGGCATCTACTCCCTACTGATATATATATAGGGTATAAAAAACGCAAAACCAAAACAAGAATCTTGACTACAAGAAATTGCCATTTGATTTAAAACTGAGAAATCATGTTTACCAAGCAAGCACAAGCGGGAACGAGGACGGGACCTCGAACTAGAACTACACAGAACTAAGTAGACCGGTAGCCGCAGCGGAAAGAAATATTCTGAAGAGTTGACGAGTTGATAAGAACACTCGTGCGCTTGTTAACACACACTCACACATGCGAGCCACACACTAACACACGCACACACACATAACTAAGAGTCAGGGTAGTTCAACAATTACCCTCTTTAAAACTAAGACTCTCTTTACATCGTTTTCAATTACGAAACCAGGTTTCATTAGTACGCTCGAAACTCCACTCGAAACGCCTTAGTGACTCATGCATACTCTTATTGAGAACTCAGGACAATCTATTGAAATATACTCATACTTATTATTTTAATTATTGAATTATTTATCAAACTAATCATCGTTCAATAAGAATTGAAAGCTTATATTGTTTTTATTTTAATAGTGAATACAAATGTATAATATGTTGTTCCTTTATTTAGGGAATAAATCAAAAGGAAGTCTTCAGCAATACTGTGTAATTGAACAAGTCATAAAATGTGTGGTGAGTTATGATCATAAATTATTATTTACATTTTAATTAACAATTATTGAGAAACCCATAAAACTGAAATTAATATATTAATAAAAAGATTTCTTCATTGTTCTGAAGTCCATGCCTTGACTTGTTACACGAAGAGTAGTATCTACTTATTCCCAGACTAACAGAAAATATACGCAGCAAAGTATGTAGACTAGGTTTTGGTATATATGTATATAACAAAGAATTCAGGGCCCCTGACACAATTAAGCTGGCATTTATATTCGATTACATTTAATGGCGTCGACGGCCTTTCGCCTCACTCGACTCCAAAAATAACTTCTACTCGACGCCTACAAAACCGCTGAGCCACTTATCCAAGTGGTGCACTAACTTGCAAAGCCCAAGCCCAAACTGGTTTTGCTTTAGATGCAGATTTCCTCATAACTGGTCGGGGCTTGGACTGGAACTCAATAACTTCAGCTCTTGCAAAATGTTTTTTATCATACATTATATATATATATATTTTTTAAATAGGTTCACATATATAAGCATATGTAAGCTTTCTGGTATTGGAATTTGAATTACCGGATTATATAGACATTATAAAGTATTTATATCTAAGCACACACAATCACTGATCAACTGTTTACACTTTACCTTTAGGAATTTTCGCCTACTTGAACTATTTAACACCCAAGTCTCGTCAAGAGGTGCTGGACCTGCTGGTGACAGGCTTGAAGCGACTAGAATACCGAGGCTATGACTCCACTGGCGTAGCCATCGATTCACCAGACAACAAGGATATCGTTATGGTGAAGCGCACTGGCAAGGTCAAGGTGCTGGAGGATGCCATTCAAGAACGTAAGCAGCAGTTGGTTTTAAAATAATCCGCTAGCACTGTTGTAAATCGAATCGTATCACATTTGTACAGACTTTAGCGGCGGGGAGTATAGTGAGCCGGTAAACACGCACGTTGGAATTGCACATACCCGTTGGGCCACCCATGGCGTGCCGTGCGAGCGTAATTCCCATCCACAACGTTCTGATGAGGGCAACAGCTTTGTTGTGGTTCACAATGGCATCATCACCAACTATAACGACGTCAAGACCTTCCTGGCCAAGAAGGGCTATGAGTTCGAGTCGGACACGGACACGGAGGTGTTTGCCAAGCTGGTGCATCACCTGTGGAAGAAACATCCCAACTACTCGTTCCGTGAGCTGGTGGAGCAGGCCATTCAGCAAGTGGTAAGTTACCCATTGAAGTGGAAACCAGGGTTCATTATGAGCACTTGATTATGTGGCTACTTTCGTGTTTCGTGTTTAAAGGAGGGCGCATTTGCAATTGCTGTAAAATCGAAGCATTTCCCAGGCGAGTGTGTTGCCTCGCGCCGCAGCTCCCCTCTGCTCGTCGGCATCAAGACAAAGACCCGCTTGGCCACGGATCACATTCCGATTCTATACGGCAAAGGTAAGTGATACAGACATAACAAAAAGAGTTATCTTCTCGTAGACTCTTTTCTGTTCTTTTTTTATAACTATATCTTTTGTCTTTTATCTCGATATGTGTACATACTTGCATCTGTCTGTGTTATACGTGTTCGTTTTTTATTTCCAAATAACCAACTGTCGCCCCTGCCGGCACTCTGAAACTTTTCAACACTTTCGCCCCACTGCATCCTTTGGCGACCCTTCCTCCTCGTTTGCCGTATATCTGCTGACCCTCTGTGTTAATTTTCAACGTTTAGATGACAAGAAGCCGAGCTCCGATCAAGGTAGTCAACTAATCTAAATCCTATCAAACTCTGCTTCACGGCGGTTGCTGGGTATCGGTGTATCGTATAAAACCAAGCTAATCACTTCTCGCTTCACCCCAAAATCAATTTATCTGCTCAATCTTCTGGTGCTGGTTATGTTTAATTTCAACAACCGAACGTCTTACTTAAAAATTGTTTGTTTTTTTCTCTCGCGTCTGTCTAGATGCCGACTCCGGCAAGCCCCAAGGTAATTACAATTTCAAATATTATTATTATGAGGGCTAGAATATAAAAATATGCATGCCTATAGCTTTTTGTCGGCTTAAAATATACCATCTACACTTTCATTTCTTTCATTAAAAAAGTATTCAAATTGCGCATTTCAAAGACTTGTAATTTAAATAGAATTTTCCTTTAAGACGCAAATATTTTCTTTTGTATAAGCTTATCACTTAAAGTCAATTGTATTATAAAGTTATAAAATTCAGTGTATGCAATCCGAATTACCAAAACACATAAAAACACATTTTAGGTTATTTATTGTTCGGCCTATATACAACTGGACATTTAATGAAAAAGGTGCAAAAGATTAAGAAATTGTTTAAGCCCCAATTTAACTAATAATTTGACCATACATTAATCTAATTGCTTTTGTCATAACTGACATTTTTGTTTGTTTTCGTATTTTTGTTAACCTAAATGAAAAACACCAGGATAGTTTTTAATTGGCAATCGAACTTTCGTAATTGCTTGAAACATTTTTAGCATGTCCATACATAGATTCGTGCATAATTAATTGGCAAATAAATATGCTTAATTCAATTTGTAATGTTTTATTGCCAATTGACTTTCAAACATTTTCAAATAGTTTTAACCGAAATTCCCTTTCATGGTGGATTGTTTTTTTGTGGCCATACATAATTTGCCGCTGTTGTTGCTGATGTCGATAATTCTATTTATTTTCGTTTCTGATTTCTGCATTAAACTCTCCATAAACTGGGCCTACATACGTGCACATACACATATACACACACAACGACACACATATATAAACACACGCATACATGCTATTGCTTGCACCGCCGACAACTGCGTGCCGCCTCCTTCGTACTCAATTCGGTCGAAATGCTACTCTATCGACATCGCCATCGACATCGCAACCGCAAACGCAATCGCAACACTTCTTGCAACTGCAAATGCAAATGCAAATGCAAATTGGCACCGTCAACACCATTTAAATGCCAAATTAACCAAACAGAGTTGCGTCCTCATGGACAAACTCGTGAATTGCCAGTGTTGCCACGCTCGGAGAGCACATCGGAATTTATGCCCCTGGAAGAGAGAGAGGTTGAGTACTTCTTTGCCTCGGATGCCTCAGCTGTCATCGAGCATACGAATCGTGTCATCTACTTAGAGGTAATGTATTTGAATATCCGCTCAATAATTAATGTCAATTCTTAAAACTATATCAATTGATCATTTCAGGATGATGATGTAGCGGCAGTGAGGGATGGTACGCTGAGTATCCATCGTCTGAAGAAGAGCTTGGATGATCCGCATGCTCGTGAGATAACCACACTGAAAATGGAGATACAGCAGATCATGAAGGGCAACTATGACTATTTCATGCAGAAGGAGATCTTTGAGCAGCCCGAGTCGGTGGTCAACACAATGCGCGGACGTGTCCGCTTTGATGGCAACGCCATTGTGCTGGGTGGCATTAAAGACTTTATTCCAGAGATAAAACGCTGCCGCCGTCTGATGCTGATCGGCTGCGGCACCTCTTACCACAGTGCCGTGGCCACGCGCCAGCTACTGGAGGAGCTGACCGAGCTGCCAGTCATGGTTGAGCTGGCCTCAGACTTCCTTGACCGCAACACGCCCATATTCCGTGATGACGTCTGTTTCTTCATCTCTCAGTCCGGTGAAACAGCAGATACTTTGATGGCACTGCGCTACTGCAAGCAGCGCGGAGCTCTGATTGTTGGCATCACCAACACAGTGGGTAGCAGCATCTGCCGCGAGTCGCATTGCGGTGTCCACATCAATGCCGGTCCCGAGATCGGTGTTGCCTCCACCAAGGCTTATACATCGCAGTTTATCTCGCTGGTTATGTTCGCGCTGGTCATGTCCGAGGATCGTTTGTCCCTGCAGCAGCGTCGCCTGGAGATTTTGCAGGCACTGTCCAAACTTGCTGATCAAATTCGCGAGGTTCTTAAGCTCGACTCCAAGGTGCAAGAGCTGGCCAAGGATCTCTACCAGCACAAGTCGCTGCTGATCATGGGTCGCGGCTACAACTTCGCCACTTGCCTAGAGGGTGCTCTGGTAAATCCAAATCTTTCACTTATACAAAACCTAGCGGAAACAACATTGTATATTTTATAATTTTACAGAAAGTGAAGGAACTGACCTACATGCACAGCGAGGGCATAATGGCCGGAGAACTGAAGCATGGTCCACTGGCCCTCGTGGACGGTTCGATGCCTGTGCTGATGATCGTGCTGCGTGATCCAGTCTACGTCAAGTGCATGAATGCCTTGCAGCAAGTCACCTCGCGCAAGGGTTGCCCAGTGATCATCTGCGAAGAAGGCGACGAGGAGACAAAGGCCTTTTCGTCGCGCCACCTTGAAATTCCCCGCACCGTCGACTGTCTTCAAGGCATCCTTACAGTCATACCCATGCAGCTGCTCTCCTACCACATTGCCGTGCTGCGTGGTTGTGACGTCGACTGTCCGCGCAACTTGGCCAAATCCGTGACAGTGGAGTAATCAGACCCAATGCTGAGTCGGGATTTTCCGAGCATTTACCTTACCTATAGCGCATTCGTGCGCACTATTTCTATGAATATCTCTGTATGCATACAACCCATACTCTCACACACATGTATGCACCGAATTCGATTCACACACATTTTGATTTTACGAATATTTTTTCACATATCAAGATGCAAGCTACTTACTAAAATTAAATTGAATTTGTTTTGTTAAATGCATTTTTAGCTCGAATATGGCTCGAAGCGTTGGCTTCTTGAATTACTTTGCAGGTTACCCTAGTTCTACACTAAAATTACAATGTTAGTGCTGGGGCCAACCCAGGTTCAATATATCCAACTGTGCACTTCAATATCAGCATACTTTAAGTTTTTCAAGAACATTAAATTATACTAAATTTGTTCATTGTTAGGTTAAAATTTATTGATTTTTCTTGGATTGGATTCAACTGATTTTCAAAGCAATTCATTAAAAGATAAAACTTTTTTCGGAAAATACACTCAGGTAAAAATTGTATTAAAAACTGTTGGGTGCATAGTTTTACGTTTGTAGTTTTGCACTCCGACCACTTTAAGCTAAGGTGGCAAGGTGTAAGAAATGGAAGTTCTGGGAAATGGGTGGAAAAATGGTGAACAACTGTAAGTTCTAGGAAATATGGATAAATAAAATTGTTCTCGATTGCGGAAAAAAGGTTGCAAACTTTATCCATAAATTGGGTTCGAATGAATGTACTAAACATGTTCTTGATTGCGGAAAATAGGTTGCAAACTATATCCAAAGTTTGGGTACAGATCGAAGTACTTGGAATTACGGATGAGGAAAATTGTTCCAATTACGGGAAATAGGTTGCAGGCTATGTCTCTTAATTGGGTACAAATGGATGTACTAGGAAATACGGATAAAAAAAATGTTTTTGATTAAGGGGAAATGAAAGTACTCGGAAGTACGGAAAAGTAAAAATGTTTTCGATTGCACGGGTTGCAAGTTATTTCCATTAATTAATGTTATATTTCTAGAAAAAAAATCGATTGCAAGAAATGATAATGTTTTTTCCAAAAATAAAAACAGCATATTATCTCTATATATAAAACTGTTCGTTCTGACTGACTGACTGGGGATCAACGCACAGCCCAAACTGTAAGAGCTAGGAAGCTGACATTTACACTGTAGTTACCTTATTTAATGAAGGTACACGTTAAGACGGAGTTTATGGAAATTCCCCCGCATGTGGGGGATCGACCGATCGACCTCAAGCTCATTTTCAAAAATCATTCCTCAAATTAGTTTGAAGGGTGTTTCACACTTTTTGGAAAGTCCATCGCTCCTTGGTGGAAATGGGGGTCATAGATTTGGTGGCGCTCTTATTTATTTCCAAGTATCTTTATGAAAAATCATTTGAGACGTGTTTTACATTTTTCTCAAAATCAAAGCATTCTCGGTGTTTCAGCGATTTCAGAAATTTCACCCGCAACAGTGGTAAATTGGAGGAAAACGGTTGTATGAATATTTTTTGTTTATTTTCAAAGATCTTTGAGAGAATTTATTATATACGCGCCACGTGCAAGGCTGGGGTATTCCGCAAAGTATTTACATATATATATCGTGCGACATTTGAATAAAATGTATTAAATATAAATTGAATCCTTACTCTGCAACTTTGTAATGTGTGCAATTCAACATTTAATTAAATTCAAGTTTAAATTGGATGACATAAAAATGTAATGCTCTAAATATGTACCAAAAAACAGAAATGAGGACTGTAGCGCCGACAATCCTGTTGTGAAACAGCACTCGTGCGGCTAACGTCAAGTTCGTTTTTATTTAAAGCTGCGGTGCTATCAGCAGTAAACGGTTATGTCTTCAAGCCAAACCCGAAACCAACTACCAAATCCAAGCAAAATACCAGCAAATAAATGGAAAATATCAAAATGGCTACCGCTAAGCCAAATCCTACTTCCCTTTTGCCCTTTTGCGGCAGCCATTGCAATCGCCAGGTACTCGAACGCAAACATACACACGCATACGCTCACTCACACATACAGAACTTTCACCGAATTGAACATGCTCGGCAACGTTCTTATTATTTTCAATTCCCATTGAATTTTCGGAGGGCACATAATCTAGATTAAGGACTACAGAACGTAGACACAGACACACTTGGACTCCGGCCAGGCGTTGCCCTGAGCCAAAAGGCGTTAGACATATTTGGGTTGATGTTTTCATTGGCAACGGCAGCTAATGGCCAATTCCGCCAGCTAAGTGTATTGTTTTTCTCCGAAACTGCGGCAGCGGAACAAATTTTAACAAAAATGTAATAATACTATGGGCTACAGACATCAAACCAATTGAGTCCTTAACTCAGTGAGACAAAAATTGTTTAATATTACACACAAGGCTGTAAGCCAGTTTTAAGCCGGACAGCAAAAATGTTCTACAGTTTGAATAAATATATATTAATATACTACATTTTATTCATATTATTAAATTATTTTATTGAAAAATGTAAAAAGTGTGATGAACAGATACGCAAACATGGTCTCATAGTTTTATATTTAAAATTCCATTACCTCATGTTTTTGGCCATTGTTTTTAACGGCAAATATCTTGATGGTTAATTAACTCATGGACCGCCAATACGGGTGCGATTTACCAAAGAAGAGTTAAGCTGTCAAGGATTATGTGGTATATATGTGGGCGAAATTGAAATGCTTCGCAAATATATTTATTGCATCGCCTGCCAAGTGGAAACTGTGCGGGAAAACCAGCTGCCAATTGGTTTTTAAGTGTATTAAGTTCAGTGGGTTTTATAAAGTGTCAGCATAGTCAAAGTTCTAAAGCCGCAAACACTACCCTAGAGAATTTCTTTTGCGGATGATGGTAAATAGTCCCAATTCCTGAACTCTAAACTGGCTCGCCTTAATGTGGTGTTGGCTGCAAAAATGAAATGAAATGAAAGTATGTTTATGCATTTTCCGAGCAGGCAAAAACTTGTGAAAAGGTTATAAAAACACGTCCAGGTAATAACATAAGAAACTTTTATCTCGCCACAGTCGTGAGCAGTCGCCTTTACCTTTGCAGTTGCTTTTACCTATACTCGTACCATTTCCGTTTCCGCTACGATTGCTATTGCTGTTGCTACTACCAGAAGAGTCCTGCCGACCTCGATGGCACGGACTGGCACGTTTAGCTTATTTCTACAATTGCCTCATTAGAAATTGTAATGCATATCCGGCTTATGGCCAATTGCCACATAGCCGCACATTTTTAACAGTGTATCCATTCGCCTGTCCCCTACGTTTCCCCAATTCAATTGAGGAAAGTGTGACTTTTTGTTTCGAAAGTGAAATCCACTTCGAGTGGGGGAACTAGTATGATAGCAATTAACGATAAGCTTGGCAATCGGGTAGAATATATATATCATCTCTGCATTATTGGGCTGACAATTCAGTATATGTACAGGCTTTGAGTCGAACACCAGCGAACTACTTAAGCTGATTGTATAAATTGCCCAGTATTCTGTTTTGTGTGGTTTTGTTGCTATCATTAGCTAGATAACAGTTTGGTTTCTAGTTATAACTCAGATCTCAGATCTCTGGCAACATAAGCCACAAGTCAACGGGCGCTTGTTGACTTTCTGCTCTAGCACTCAATTGATTGAGGCAATTGATTGGGCACTTGCTGGTGTGTGGTGGCGAGTCGTGTGGATTGACGCCATTGATTGATATCAAATGGAGCAGACCCTGGCCAACTTGGACTCTTGGGGATTTGTGGTAGTGTGTTTTGCGTCGTTAGCCCCGTTAACACCAGACGCTCTGGTGTCAATTTATTTTCAACGTCAGACGTCGTCCTAAGCTCCTATTTAGGCCCGTCGACAATGAAGACGACAACAGAGATTCCATTTGTGCAAATTGTAATTGTCAGGCCCAGGACAGGGCCCTGAGAAATCCCACATGTCAGCAAATGGAACGCATTTTTTTTTCTGCTCGCATTTGAGATGTGAAACTTTCAACGGGTTTCAGTATCTATGTTAAACAGGTGACTTTACCCTCGGGATGATAAATGTTTTTCAGAGGCATACAATGGAGCCAGTCCCAAACTTCGTTGAAAATCCTTGAAGAGTGGGATGGCGAGCCGTCGGGGCTAGGTAATTGAATATACATATTTGCAAAGTTATCTCATTTTATTCGCCACAGTTCTAAGAGCTGCGCGTAAACCCGTTTTAAATATGCAACAAAAAGTTGGCAAAGTTAGTTCAGAAAATAACTTTTGCAATGCCGCGTGCGGACTTTGTTGATAGCTGTTAGGGGGTTTGGGCTGTCCATGTCCACCGGGGACTCTGTAGACGTCGTCGTTATTGTTTAACAAAATATAAAGCTGGTTTGGGGCTTGGGTTACCAAGTGCCAGTGTATCAGTCAGTTAAAAAGTTTCGCAACAAAGGCAATCCAATATAATTCAAATGATAATTGTTATGTCTTTTGTCATGAAAACAAAATATTCAGTACAAAAATTCCAACTGAACAATGCGATGCAAGCAGGTGCACAGTTAACAGATGACCAGATCCAGAAAAGTATCCAACGTCCAGGTAGGCAAACTTGATATTCAGCTGCCGTAATGAACACAACTATGCGGAATACATGCCATATGCCTGCACATCATATCTCTTGGGAAAAAAAATGGTTTTTATATCTCTTCATTTTACCAAATATGAGCCCCAGTGCATATCCTGCACCATAAAAAAAAACTACTATAAACATACTGACAATCAATATTAAAGACAGTGGTAGGCAGCGTTGAACCACCAACCGGTGTCAGTTTTACTAAGAACCCCTACGCACATTGAGTTTATTTGCAATTCCAACGCAAATTTCCAAGCCACAGCGGGCTCACAATGAAGATGCGTGCCACATAAACAATGGCAACAAAACAAAAAAAAAAAAAGAAAAAAAAAACAAATACAAAGGAAATACCAAAAAAGATTTCCAACGCAAACAAACGTCAAGGATTTGTATACCCTGTACCCAAAGGTTGATAATTTTAACATTTTAAGTCCGTTTTTGCGTTCTCAGTGTGCCTGAACCTAGATATATGATCATTAAAAAGTTTAGCTGGATTTGATTAGCATTAAAATCCACACATCCCATGGAGAATATGTTTTAGTCGAGCATTCTCGTTGGCAACTCTCTAACGTGCCTTTAGTAGCTTCGTGGTAAAGGGACAACCAGCTTCGTTCGGCAATTCGAAGCCCCGGTGCAAATTTACGCTCCACAAGACAGCTGCGACCGCTTCAGACGTCTCCTTTTTGCTGTGCGCGTGTCGATGGGTTTTCAATAGGCAATACGATAACCGCTGCACCGAATGTCACGACGACGTTTTCGAAGCTGATGCCATTTTGCATAAAAGAATAACGCGCATACGCCATGTTGGCTATAATAATTCGAGGAACTAATGAACCACACAGCGTCATGTGCGTTGCCACTTTCGGTTGCGGGGAGAGTGATTGGTTGCGTGGTTGCGTGGCTCATGGTGCGCCTCTGGTTGCTCTCTTGTGCCTGCTTTTGTTTACGTCTACGTTTACGTTTGCTTTTGCCCTTGCTTTTTGCACTGCTTTTGCTACTATTTTTGCTTTTCCCAATGACACAAGCACATACAATCTTGCTACTGAATGCATATATGTGTGTTTGTGTATGTGTCTGTGTGTGTGTATGCGTGTATCTGTGCGAGGGTGTCGGTAAGTGCACAAGCAGTGTCCCACGGCAGCTTCGTATGCAAACATATTTATGTGGCTACGTGCTGCTGCATATCTTTTCCAAATTTTACATTTCACCGGGACAACTGGCAACCAGTGAAAATATTTCCCTTGCTTTATTTGCAAGCTCTCCAGCTCCCTTCCCATTTGATGCTCATCTGCATACGCCCAGCACCTACAACACGCACACAAGAAGCCAGAAAAGTGGCATGACGCAGGGTGTATGACAAATAACTTTTGACACATGATGCCACAATACCCACCAAGATTTCCATTGTATTATATGCTGAAATGCAATAAGGGCAAAAATTGAGAAATATTCGACAAGAGATAGTGAGATCTAGCCAGTATTGTTTTAAAACAATTTTATAATTAGGAATTACTGAGACATGTTCAAAAGGTGTGAGGTTGTCGGGATAAACTCCGAAGGATACATAAGGTGAAATATTTTGAAACAAAAATAATGTAACATGTATGCTAAATAAGTGCCTGAACATATGCCTCAGATCCGAGATTCTTTCGAAACGGCGCAACATTAAAAAGATTTATAAGCTCAAAGTGGATTTTAACATAAATCAGATAGCTCTTAAGGAACACGAAGTACACTTACCTTCCCGAAAAGTAAAATAGATGATCTCAACACCCCTCGCAACTAAATTGTTTGCTTACATTTAGCTTCAAAAAAGGGAATTACTCTCAATAGTTGGTTGCCTCCAGGCAAGATGGGCCACTTTTAAATCATAAAATATTTATGCTCCCCTCCGGGCGCTTCTGTAATTCTACTTAGTTTACGACCGTCCATAAATTGAGTGGGCATAAAATACTTACACCGAAACACATTTAATCGAAATCTGTACAGCAGCCCTAATGGACAGGCAAGCGACGGCTGTTGAGTCCAACTCCTTCTGTAAGGCCTGGCAGTTAATTCTGTTCAAGGACATACCACTTTCAAGGACATGTTTGCCCGTGTGGCGCTGAACTTGAATGCCATATCAATTACCCGGCACGTGTCCTGTCAGACAAACAACGTTAGACAACATTGTGTCTGATCTAATGGCTTTCATATTTCTGTTAAGTTGATTGTACCGCCATAAAAATATATGGTTACACTAACCCGAGGTGTCTGAGCAGACAACCAAAAGCTAAATGCGAGTGGTACAAAACTCTGATAACATATTAATTTTTATGTACGTCAAGCAATAACAATGAACGATTATATTTGATTTAAAAAGAAATCCAAAAGTTAGAAAATATATTCGGGCCACACTTAATAGTTGTTTGGCCAGAATGAGGATGGACGGCGATACAATTATAGATGTGTATGCCAACACCAAAAGTCTATACGAACATATTATTAACCCTATAACCTGACCAAAGGCATACTCATATTATGCTACCGAATTGTTAATATTTCAATGACTTACCATATAATATTTAAATCAATTGGCTGCGTGTAATTTACAAAAAAAGATATCATAAAGCCTGTTTTTCTCAAAATGGCATGAGAGATGAAGTCGAACATTGACTAAGACGCTTCTTAATAATGATTTAAATAACTTCTTAAATAAGAATAAACATTTCCATGCTCGGCATTAAATTAACACAAAGTTCAGTTAAAACCCCCCAGATACAAATATGCTTAGTGATTGTGGAATTGAGTTCGAGTGGTTAAGCCGGTTTCTAACCTTGAAGCCAAAAACATATTTAATATAATACAGAAACGCGTGGATGCTCTAGAATATTCACTTTCATAGAAATATATGTATCGACTATTTCCTCGAGTAACCCGTGTGACTTCTAAGATCTATTCACATTTCATACTTATGTTCGTTTTTTAATTTCAATTTCATGACTTTGAACAAAAAAAAATCAATCAACAAGTCTGAGTGAGTTTTCAAAGCGAAGATTCAATGTCTTCTTCTTCGTTTTTTTTTTATGTCTGTGTCGTCTTCTCACTGAAACTGGTTTTTATGCTAATTGGCAGCACAGAACCACCCATTGTCAATAGGAGCAATGCGCGGCGGACTAGTATCCAATCACTTCCGCACCAAGCAAAAATTAGACTGTTCTCAAAGATTTAAAATGTATTCTAATTATCGCCAATGAAACGATTAGAGTTGAGTATCAATTAATAGATAAACATTCGATAACTGCGCTTAACTTATATACTACAGATACCTACACAGCGGCGAGTATGGTAGGTACATTCGAGTATATACTAAGACATTTAGTATCGAGAGGCGGGCAAGTAATAGGCGTTGACGGTGCTAGAGATGGTACTGGGTGTGGGGGTCTGGTACTCGTATCCATGGGTGGAGGTTGAGGGTGTCTGATAGGTGTATCCGGGGGTACTTCCCGTTGTAGACTCCACTGTGCCCTCGGTGGTGCTCTGCGTGGGTATCAGTGGCGTTGCCGTTGTAATTGGCTTGACGGGATGTACTGTAGGCTTCGGCGTCGCAATGTCGCCGTCTGTTGTTGTTGTGTACACAGATTGAGTGCTGGAGCTAACTTCCGGAATAAAATCTGTGTTTACCTCTGTGGTTTGCTGGGTCACTGCCTTCTCCGTTGTTGATGTGGAGCCCGATGTAAATGTGATCTGCTTCTGGATGCCAAATCCGCCAAAGGATGACTTGGCTTGCAGAAAACTACTGAGTAGTTGGATCTTCGTCGATATCAGATTAGAGATCAACTGAGTGTTGACGGGTGCCACCGTTGCAGTGGATGTGACAGTGCCGCTGGAGTAGCCTATGATGAAAACGTAAAATATATTTTTATAAACTATTCCTGCACTGTAAATATTTGTGTTCTGCATAAATTTACCATTAATTGGCGCAAAAACCTTTACGAAGAACGGCTTTGCTTCCGCGACGGTAACCGCACTGCAAATAAGCAGCGCCCAAATCGGAATTGTTCTCAGCATGTTGATCATGACAGCGTCCACGTTATTACTAACCGACCGCCGCGTGTAGCCGCTCACTTTTATACCCAGGGGCAGTCGAACTGTTTTTGTTTTTTTTGTTTTGTTTAGTTTTTTTGTTGGTTTATGATCAATGTGTGATTTGCTTTAGACACTTTGTGTCTGGCGCGCTCAAGTGGCTGACAAATATGATGCGAATTCTGATCTGTCCCTGAATGGCGGCTCTGTTCAGTGGGTATTATCAGGCAGTCATCTCTCGGACAATCTGAAACGATTTCATACTTATAATATTATAACGATACTTTAGAGCATGCAAATGTCGTTTAATAGAATCTTTGCACATTCGATTTCGTGCTTTTTATATCATATTTGGCCTTCCTGTTTGCATCCACTTGTGACAAGCAAGCGTTCTTATAATTGGGTTAGTTGTGCTGACTCAGCACAAAATGAACTGTAAATATTTCAAAGGAAATACATATAAATTGCTAGACTTTTAAAATAGCTCGATATTAAAGCTGTAGTAAGTTGATTTATTAAAGCTACACAAATTATCTGTCATTGAATTATAGTGCAATGAAATTTCCGTAAGGCAAAAAACAACTGGAGTACTGTTAGAGAATTAACATTTTTCGAGCTTTAAAGTCACACTTATATTTTCTGAAGACTTTTGGGCTAAAGGATTGATACAATTTGGAACAGAACACAAAGCCCACCCCACACTATGCATATTCGTAAACTTACTTATGAGTTTTGACGCCGGGAATTCGAACATAAATTGTAGTTTTCTACTTTATGCCAGCCGAATGTTTGCGTTTGTGCTCATCCCGATGAGCTATCCATAAATCGTTACATCATAATCTCTTGCCCATTCTCGCTGGCTCGCTGCCGCTATGCTTCTCTCTCAATTTGGCTGTGGTAGCACTCGTAAAATATTTAAAGTATTGCCAAACAGTTTTACCAACTACCATTCGCGAACGTGTTGGGGTCTGTCTATATGCATGCATACATGATATGAGCACTATGTATATATTTATTGGGCAGCGCTTGCTGAGCTACACAGGAATTATATGTTTGCATTCATTTATGCAAACAAACATGGGCATACAGAGTGTATAGCAGTAAATTTTTATAGGCAACACTTTGGATAGTAAAGAAAAGCGATGGCCACAGCATTTGCCGCTGAGACAGCACGATGGGGCATTTAATAATTTAACCACGACTATTTAGTTTTCATTTCCGCAAAATGCTTTCGTGTTAACGCCTCGAATGCAATAAATAAGCCGGTGTGGTCAATGTTAACCGCTATTCGCCCGCAACAAGGCCGGGATCAAGCCAGGTCAAAGTGTTACGTGCCGCATGATATATCCCCACATGCCTGCATACATACGTATGTACAAATATATGGTATGCACGAGCATAGGCATTTGCGCTACAGCAAAAACCAAATCCCTTAATGTTAACCCATAAATATTTCATTTTATTACTCAGCCTCAAACAAGGGTTACGCTCGCTTGAGCTTGAGCGACGCGGCATCAAAAAATGTTTGGCATAAATTATCGGACTCACATAGTAGGAACTGGGTCGGGACGATGCCAACATTAGGCATAGAGCTTACAGTTTGTGGGTAAGCCAGGATCCATTCGTTAAAATCATTGCAAAATACGAGCATGTATAGGTTTTGTGCACTCACACATCATTGGCAGTCGCTTGACTCTGATTTCATTCAATTTAAAAGCCAATCTCGGCCAGAGGTTCGCTAATACGTATATACACCCAACACCATGATCTGAGGCTATAATAAATGATTAATCATTGTTTGTTTCCAGACAGGTTGTTTCTATGTTGTTTAATTATGGAAAATACAAAAGGGTCGCCCATAAAGCCAGTTTTCAACGCAATATAAACCTATGATTATCTTAATGCAGATATCAGCGGATAGACAAACCAGTTACAAACATCATTGAAAATGTTTGCGACCAAAAGCAAGCTGACTTCCTCTTTGCCTAATTTAATTATCCAGCAAATTTGGATACATATTGACAAACCTTATATGTATGTAATGCGCACAATTGACTGTCCGTTTTATTCAAAACAAATCTATTGAAATTTGCATTTTCTCTAATTGACAAGGACGAAGGTTCAGGTCCTGACCACGTCTGTGATAAATTGTAAACAAAGATTATCAGTGCACAACTTTGGGGCGCTTGCTGAAAGTTGACAGACCGAAAATCAAATGTTGTTACAATTTAGCCAATATCGTAATGTAAGAGTGGCCAGCTTGGACCTGGCAAGTTTTCCTATTCGTTTTGAGGACTGGCTGTGGCTACGTACTTATTGGAAAGTGCTATTCAATTGCCTTGTTAGAGTTCTAGTCGACGCCAGGCCAGGCCATAGACATGGCCAGCTGCCAGTAGATATGCCAAGCCTGCGACTGGCTGTGACAGAAGTGCTTGAGGTCCTAACTGCCCCCTTTTGCTTCAATGTGAGAAGCGCTTGAAGTATTTTTTACACAAAATATTCCATGCCATTTTTTGCTGGACTGGCTTCTGCGAAAAGGAAAGTGCGAAATTGGCACACCAAGCGGCGGCACAAGGACTGATCTCCTCACGAGACTGGTTATTGTTACTCGGGTGGCGGTTCCCCCTGCGCCATTGTCGATGTGGATGTAGATTTAGTGGAAAAACGCCATAATGTAACAACTACAAACAAGAAAACAACAACAACACTAAAGTGCGTAAAAGTTTTAAGTGCTTTCGAACATTTTGACAAGTTGACTTTTTGTTGCTGTGAATGGGACCAATAATGTTCCAAAGTAAACTTATTTTCCTGACATAATCAATGAAAATAACGTGGACGGCCATCAGTTAAGGTGACGGTTCGAGTACGGAGTGCGCGTACCAGACAGAGTTCAAATATATTTTTGACCCGTTTATTTTTGGCCTCTGTAATTTTGTCCCAAATGGCAAAGGTGACATATAAATTAAATAAATATCTGCAATCACAAAATCGTTTGATTTCTGCATAACTGCACAAGGTAGAAACTATATTGAATACCTATGTGAAGAGCATGAAGGGCTCGTATATTGGCAATCGAAGTATGGCTTTGAAGTTTCCAAATTTCCATCTTAAACTTTTGAAAAGGTATACAGCTCTCGGTGCTGTTGGCCAAAGTGCCCCTGGTGATTTTGCATATTTGCTCGTTTGAGCAAGAAAGTCAAAAGTTGGGCTGCTCTTACTGCTGCCATTGACGGCAGTAGAGGGCAACTGTAGCACGCGAACAGCAAACTCCACCTATGCCACACCTTTACACACACACCCACACACTCACACACACACCCACACACTCACACACACACACCTTTGGCTACACAAACATGTGGACGTCAGTACCAGTTGCTGCAATTTTGAACAAACAGACATGAAACTTGTGTGAAATGGCTTCCTATGGGAATGTTTACATCTGGAATGAATTTGCAAAGCCTGGCAGTTGCTTGCGTTTTCTGTCAGTCAACGAGTCAGCGTCACTGTCAGCACGACAGACACAAATAGGCAGACAGACAGACAGACCGACGGACATACAGACGGGCAGAGAGACAGGTATTTATTCGTTGCTGTTTCCGACATTTCGTCTCGTTTATTTAATCGTGAGCCATTCGACAACTTGAAGGGTGCGATTAATTTAAAACCTGCCAATTTTTCGCATTTCCCATATCCTGATATTAATACAGCCATGTTGCGCGGTGTCAGGCTTCCATCTCATTTCTTGTCCCCAAAAAGGGTGCAGGGCCAATGTCAAAAGCTGTCGCCGTAACTCGAACCCAGAGCAAACACACAGCAGCCTCTGGAGATCCTACCAGCAATGTGTAAAAGATTTTATCACGTATAAAACCCATTAGATGGCCGTGTGACCAGCGCAAAATCCATAAGACGCATTTACATCTATACTCGGTCTTTTGAGGTTAAGGACTACCAATAGTTGGCGTGGCCGCAAGCCGTTTGAATTTCCATTACTGCGAATGGCCATAATATGGCAACTCATCTTGACGGTAATCGAGTGCCTCATAACCGTTACCATCAACATAATGATTGACATAACCATAACCCAAACCAAAAACGCGATGAGTTTCGACTCGACGAATAACCGCCAACCAATTTCAGTTGGCAGTTGGCCGTTAACCGGCCACAAAACGCGACTACAGTTTAGGCATCCATGAGGATTGGTAACAGTTTTCAGAAATAAACTTCTTCTTCATCGTTTTCGATTGCCGCAATTGTTGGTGCCTCCCACCTGGTATATTGGCCAAAATAACAGACAGAGTCGCAGTTTCTTTCAGTATTTTACTTAATTTGTATTTATTATTTATTTGTTGTTTCTTACTCAAAAAATCAATTCCTTCTATTTTCTTGCAAGTTATTGTAATGTAAAGTTAGAATATATTGTAAATTAAATATCTCGTATAAATAAATTAAATTTATCAATATATTCATTATAGTGTAGTAAGATTTTCAAATATTAATCCCCTGTTTGGGCTTCGGACTTCATTTATTCGAATAATAGACAATTTTATAACTGGAATATGTCAGATAAAAATTTTGGATTTTTTAATAATGTATATTTGTGCAAGATGATGATTATCGACTAGTATTCAAAATTGAATAAAAAGGGGCCCAGTGCTGAAATCAAAATTAGGTGAGTTTTATAAATGCTGTGAAACACGTGTTAAATGAATTGCTTAAAATAGTATTATATATTTGAAACCGATCTGAATGTAAACAATGAAGTTTCATACAGACAATTTGCTGATGGAATTTCAAAGCAATGCTACTCCTAATCCTACTAACCGCATAATGTAATTACTGTAGAAGATTCAACTTCCTGTCACTAATCAGTCAGCGAATCAATCAGTCAAGATAAACAATTATTAATTAACATAAATATGTAGTTTTACATTTGTTAAATAAATGTTATCGGCTTGGTAAGGTTATCAAGTTGTATATCAATAATAATGTAATACGATTAGCTTTTTGCATATTTAATGATGCCTATTAAATTGACGTAGCCATAATTTCTTCTGACAGCCCTGCCCATTGATTAATACTCCTGGGAAGCACAGGCTCACTTACCCCCATACGCACACATGCAGAGAAGTAACTACATATATTAGCATGAATATGCACATATTTGTTTAACCGTTGCTAATGTGGACTTGGTACCAATTCTGCACACCGATGACCAACAGTTGCACATTTCGACAAGTCCTTTTAGTAATATGGGCTGGTAAGCAATTTGAGTGTGCTTATGGGTAATTGGAGTGGGACAGTTACAAGGACGTTGTCTAAGCAGTGACTGCTACCAGTAACAAACATAACAAACTAATTAGGTTCCTCGAATTATGGCACTGCCGGCGGGAAGTCCCACTATACTATCCCACGTTGAAGCTGACGCTGCAAGGGGGCTTTTATCATCACTTGATGCGAGCTCGGGCTTGCTGCTGCATAATAATCAGCTGGAGAACTGAACGCTTTGCCGGCAATGTTGTTGCTACGCGAACTGGCGCCCAGGTGCTAAGTGGCGCCCACTGAGTGGTGCAAAGGGATGCGCTGAGCACGTATTAAATCCGATGAGGTCGCATTTATTGGCCAAATTGATTCAATTCCGGGAACCTGGTGCGCCAACTCTACGTCAGACATGGCAGAGAAAATATAATTAATTCGTTGATTTTGTTAAGCAGTCCCGTTTGCCGTTGGTGATAATCCCAGAACTGCAAAACACATTACAGCTGTGCTGTTTAGACATTGTTCCAACGTGACCAGTATGTACTTCAGTTACGGCCGTAAAACACTTTATTTACAGCACTGCGCTTCCAGTTTCAAATGCGAATTAGCTGTAATTAACCCTAATTGCATCATGATGTGCAGGACTAGGCAGAACTGCATTCAGCAGACAAATGAATAGTCCTCTAGTAGTGCATGAATGAAATATGAAAATAAATGCACACTAATCATGCAATTTACTTTAAATGAATTATATTGCATTGTAGACATGAATATTGAAAAGTATGTTAATAATTTATTGCTGCATCTCTTTGATGATTAAATAAATTAATACGATCTAATATGCTCTTCTCTTTGTGCGAAGTACCAAATTATCAAAAGTATTGCGCAGGAAAATCAGTTCAATTTATAAAGTTCAACGGGAATGGGAAAATCAAGTTTTGTCAGTGAAATGCATCCTTTCGTGGCTACTATTAGAAGTTTTTCAGACCAATCTCCTCAAAGTTTTGTCATACCAGAAATAGCATTGATAGAGCTTTGACAAAGTTGAATACAATACTGGAATTTGCTTTATGAAAATTGGCTTTTATTTAGGAAATATTAAGAACATCAAGTTGGGACATCAATATAAATCAGCTTTAGTATTTTAACGAAAACAGCATGTTGTTTTGCAGCCATTTAATGAATATTGAAAAGGAAGCAACTATCGAATGAATAGACCCAATAGAGTCAAATTATGACTACGTTTCACCTAACAATAGCTTTCACAGTAGGCTAACTGCATTCTCCTGATTTAAATAAATATTACAATAGATATGGATGCGGATCCTTAAATGCTATTGTGCCTGGCTGGCAGCCCCTGTAGTCAAAACGTCACGTAAACACAATGCAGGCTGAAAATTTTTATTTAAAATAAAATAATAAAATAAACAACACAAAGGACGACATCTTGGGTATAGCTTAATGTTCGCATTCATTAAGTTACTACATAAAATGAAAGAATATTCTTAAGCAAACATAAATTACAATGCATGGATATCACAAAAGTTTGTATTTTAAATCAAGGATACTTGTTCTCATAAGGTGTATAGAATACATATGTGAATGCGTGTGATAAACGAACGTGCTCACAGCTCTGCAGAAGAGCTGTCTTTCGCAATTTCACACGTCGACAAAAATTGAATTTAATTTATACGCCTTGCCAAAATACATTTCTGGCACACAGGCTGTGCAGGAGCTTGGCGAGGATATTTCTCGGCATTGTTGATGCCGTGTCCGAGCCAAGAATTCAAAAACAATTCGCCAGCCTGGGAGTACGCTTTGTTTTAGCATTAAAAACGAGCAGAAAAATGGCGTAGACAAAAAGTACAGAGCAAAACAGAAGCGAATCGGAAATGAAATTTCGGTATATGGATTTGGGCGCACATCGATAAAGATTTATGTATTTGCCTTTTAGAAATCCTTTGCATTGGGTGCTGCCATAAAAGCAGACATATGAGCGGAATCCTGCACAGCTCTGTCTGTCTCTAAGAGTGTGTAAGTGTGTGTGTGTGTGTGTGTGCTTGCGTGTGCGGACGCTGACATGACACACGTGGGCGTGGCAGACAAACAAATGGATTGACATTGCAATGCAAAAAATTACATATTCTCATCTGAAAATGAGTCTGGCCGAGAATATTGACACAATGTATGGGCGTAAACATCAAATTATATGGATAAAAATTTGACTGCATTTACATACTATGCGCATATATTATTTGCTTGCGTGTGTGTATGTGTGTGAGGATTGTATACATGTATAATTTAATGGCCGCAAAGCCAAATCATTTTACCTAAAAGCGTCGACTCACTTGCCTCTAATAACTTCAAAGACTTGACGAGTTTCAGTTCATTGGCTGTTCCCTCATTTGCATTTCATTTGGGCAGCACCTGAGCGTGGCCTGGGTGAGGCGAAGGCGGGTAGGTGGGCCAGGGCCTAACCAACGCCCGCTGTCCAAATCCGCAACCCGAGATGTGTGCATTACGCTGATTAGCAAATGATGATGATTAAAAAAAATGGTATGTATTTAATGCTGGTCCCTATTCCTCCATTTCCAGAACCATAACCGACGCGTTCTGCATTTTGATCTGTTGGAATTTCTTCATAATTGGTAAGCCCGTCAAGCGCCGTGATTTGCAAATTGCAAACTAATTAAAATTCCGAAGCTTACGAACTCAGAAGGCTGGGCAGCTCTGGACTGGCGAGATGGGGGCTGAAAATATGTGTGCGTATGCCACATTTTCCACTTTTTTGAATATTCAACAAACAGTTTGATGCATTTTTTAGTACTGTTGTGGGCCATCGTGATTCCGTCTCAGTCAACAATGCTGCCAGCCCAAGAGCTCTCATGGGTAATTTCACTTTGTGTGCGCAATGGGCGAAAAATTAAGCAAAAGGACGCTGCAACAGCACGCAGAGGGCAGAGCAGAGTAAAGGATGTGCTTAAGGGAGAGCCAGTCCGTGAGCGCGAAGCAGGACGCTCGTAAAGAAATGATTTCGAAAAACAATATCCGCTCGGTTATTCTTTAGCTGATGCTGGTGCTCTTTGGGCAGTGAATTGGTGCATTGCATATTTCTGCAATTTATTTGCGCTTGAATGAAATACGCCCAAGATGCGCGTCCAAAGCCACGTTGGCAAGGGAGATGCAATATTAAAATGCTTTTAATAAAAATCAATTTATGTGTCATAATCGAAGGCCAGCTGAGTCTTAGACAGTCCGGCAGAGCACAGAAGGAAATTGTGCGTTCATTAATAGTAATGCCACATCCACCTGGCCCCTGATTACAGTTGAGACGCGCTCTACTTAGTCCATAAATTGCTCTCATTGAGTTCATTGAGCTCAAACGCTGACATTCAGTTGCAGCATTGTAGGTATTATTCAGCTATTATAGTCAAGGATCCTATGTCTAGAGCAGATATGCCTGACAAATGTGAAAGGGTGACACATAACATGTCAAATAGTTTGCAAATCTACATAATATATGCCGAACTCTTATCTATAAGTGTTAGATCTAAACTACTTAAGCTCCTTGTATGTATATAAAGGACATTTTTTGTATTTGCTATGGGCTATTCACTTTTCCGTTGTCCCCAGAAACTCATAATAAAACTTCAAAAGTTTGGTTTTTTATTCAAATTTCTTATGCCTAACAATGCAAATAATCCAAAGGAACGTGCTCAAATCTAATAGTGTGCAAAACGGATACATAAATAAAATTAACTTGTTTACATATTTACGTTAAGCACATATATTTTTGGGTTACAAAACTAAAAATATACGCATACCATTGGGGAGGACAGAATATCTGTAAAGCCTCAATGTTATCTAATCTCAAATGTTGAATAAACTGTTTTCAGCGAAATGCTAATTTTATGGATGCTGTTCATAGGTTTTCATGTGAAACAAAAACCGAAAAGCTAAACTTTGGATTGACTTTTATTGAATTTTGGTGAAGCTCCCGCAAATCTGCTCGCACCACTCGAAACACGGAATCCACCCACCGCACGAAAGTAAACGAAAACAAAAGTGAAACACGAAAAGTTTAAAGGGATCCTCCCTCCAGCGATGAGAATATGGTTTTTTTCATCTCTTTTACTTTTGGGTTTGTTGCTTTCAATTTTAAATTAAAACTCTTAGTAAGAACAAAAAGTATAAAATACATTCAAGCAAACAAAATGGGCAGAGAAAAAGGGAGATGGTATAAGCAGCCACCAAGGCCGACGTGTAAACGATGCGAAAACATAAACATAATGAAAAATATAAACTTAAGCAAACTTAAACACAAAATAAGTCGATAACGTTAGAATGAACATTGAGCAGGATGTGGACGTAGTATGGTCCGCAGCGGGGATTGATGCGTGAGGACGAGGGCGTGGCAATGCAGAGCACGGAACAAAACTTGGTAGCTGACAGCGCGAACACGTCCCTTTGATGCCACAGTGAAATACGTGAGTCTGTAGTTGAGATTGGAAGAGTCGCCGGTCCGACGCATCAATTCACATCAACTTAACACGACGCGTCGGCTCATTGGATAAGTTAAGTTCATCTGCAGCACGTGATAGTACGTCAGTGGCAAGGACTGACGGTTGTGGCACAGCTGAACTGCGCTCACTCCAAGCTGCCGCTGCCCTCGCCCAACTTGTTTGCACAAACTTTGTGTAATGCTTTAAAAACTATGATATCAAGAGAAAAACTCAATCATGTACATCAGCTGGGTTGGCGCTGGAGTGCAACGGAATAATATATACATACACACATGTTGTACTAAATATATTGCTGTGCCACAGCTGAACGCTGTCCCATTGTGGGATATTTTTCAAATCGAATTTTCATAAATCAACGAGTCCGAATTAAGTCACAAACAGGCAGCACGTAATTTGCGTGCCTGCACTAAACAATGGCCTTAAACCAGCCAATTTATCCCCATTAGCATTTATAATTTTAAAAAATATGTGTTTCTCTTTTGTGGAATAAAATAATCAAATTTAAAATACTTTTCCAAACACGAAAGAAACAAAAAATAACTGAAAAGAATGATTTATTTCAATGGGCATCTCAGCATGATTCATGTCCACTAAAGCTTTAGTTCGGGGGACCCATAATTAGGCATTAAGTCCATAAATTAAAGAGTTGCATAACTTCCCGAATTATTTGGTGCCAACGAATCGGACATGATCACGTTTATTGTGTGTCTGTATTTTTATTCAGACAGCTCACACACACTCACACGTGGATAACTCAAATTCTGCTGGTCGGCAATATGTTCGCGCGTATTAACACAGACACGAAAGCAATAAATTTCCCAAACACTCTAAACAAGATTTGCTAATATTTTGTTTCCATGCCGACCATATCAAGTACACAGAGTAGGACTATTTATGGCAAACTCGCCGAGCCTAATATTGAACCGACGAGCCGGTCGACCGTATCCCGTAAATGCTTTACGTATTCCGTACACGCTTATATCCTCAAGTATGCGTGCTTATAGCAGACACACGGACAACAAAAACAAGTGCATAAGTTTGCCTGTTCGGCAATACGCGCCTACCGCACACCCTGTGCACCAGATATGCGGACATACGGCGAGAGTCCTGCATGCTACGGGCGAGGATTGCTCGAAGGCTAACTTTCCACTTGGCCGCTTGAAACGATGTGAGTGTGTGTGTGTGTGTGGTTTTTGGCCAAATGTGTTGGTGTTTTCCTTAAGGTTGACCGCTCATTTATCACCGCAAAGTCAACCAGAGTTTGACCTTCATCAATTTTATTCGTGCATGAATTGCGGGCCTGTCTATGCGCATCTTCTCCGAAATGAGCTTCGGCTCTCAAACTGTATAATTTTGGCATGCATTGCCCACAAAGTGGCGAGCTCTACCAACTTCTAGTTGACCAAATATGTTTATGCCATATACATAGCTATATCATATGATGAAATATGATTATGTACCATATGGGTTAAATTATTCTGATTTATTTGTTACTGTCGTTACTGTTGTTGTGCTTATTGTTGGCTACAGTTTTTGTCAGTTCCGGAATATGCTGAAAATTTAGGCAAACAGTTCTCTCTGCACATCATTTTTTATTCAAAATTTGACTTTGCTTCGGCACAAATTGCAGCTCAGTCTTGAGGATAAAGTGTTTTATGGCCTTTATTAGAGCCGACTAAGTAGTGGGCAGCTCTGCCGGCTTATTATGCACTTTCGCGCTTTGGCAGAAAGTACAAATTTTTACGATTCGGTTACACAGACGAGACGGTAACAAAAATAATATAAAAGCACCTCTGGGCAAAAATGTTCTACACATTAACTACTGTACTTTAGGCACAAATATCTGACTTTGCCTGCCAAAAATACTTAAATGTGGGCACTAGTTCCTCCCGCAAGTAAAATTATAGCCTTTTGAGCGAATAGAAGTAAGCGGCCCTCGTAAAATAAGGCTAACATCTACTTTGAGTTTACGGTGGCAATAAACGGCTTACAGAAGTACTCAAATTTGTTTGCCGGCAGCAAAAATGATTAAAAACTAAAGCAACAAAAGTTACTCAAGTTAAGAAGTTATCTCAAAATATATATGTATATCCCTTTTAAAAAAGAAATACTTGTTAAGAAATTAATTATAAAATAGATTTCAGAAGGACATTGCAACCTTAGAGAATCTGGTACATGGCAAGTAATAAACAACTGTCAACATTTCAGGCAACATTTATTTATGCTGAATCTCAGTTATGTTCTGTGGTCTGTAAACAAGTGGTCGTAATTTAATTTTCCAGCTTATGAAATATGAAGGCCGAGCGACAACTCTCTCATAATAACATTTAATATTTAGAAGCCGCCAAGTAAAGTGTAAACAATTGTTAAAAAGTAAATTTTACTCGGTACGGCTGTTCAAGATGAACACCGTTTTCCGTATGCAAACAAACCAGCTGAAACAACAAAATGATTTTTACAATCAAGAGCAAAACAACACATTTAATTTTCCAACATTGCCCCACCGACACAGTCGCATCCAGGAACCTGGCTGCTGCTGGTGCTGCCTCGATGGCAAGTCACATTGACCGTCAAATTGTAATCAAATGATAAATGTTTAGCAAAAAGGCGACCAGCATCGTCCCGGTCCAACTCCTGTACAAGCCCAGACACTTGAGCACTAGAGTTGTTGGGAAAATGACAATAAAAACGCAAGAAAAAAAGCCAAGAAGAAGGCAAAACAAGCGCAACTGGCCACAAGACGATTATCACAGGTTGCCGTCGACATGGACACAGACAAGGACACGGGACAAGGGATTTGGACAGCGCTGAAACCGCAACACAATTGTTCTTAGGGATGGTAACAGTAAAGGCAGCGCTGGAGCTACTTCGTCTTGCGGCTTTGTTGGTTTTTGCGCGTAGTCCTGGGACTGGACAGGCGAAAAGAGTCGCAGGACAATGATTTGCATTTTCTGCTATTTCAGTTTCTGCCTCAGTTTATTCGTTTTTATGACACTAGAAACGCAGCAAAGGGAAAACACGCGCTACGCCCGCTACACTTAAATGAGAGGAGTTGCAGGCAGAACACAAGAGCTATGCAAAGTTGCCGCCTGCCGCAGAAAAAATTAAAATAAGCGCGCCAAGACAAATTCCAAGAATTTCCAGCTGGAGTCCAGGCAAGGGCACAAGCAAACTTTTGGCCGGATACAGCGGCTAAATAAAATATGAACTAAGGCCAAAGCCAAAGTTTTCGAGATGCCTTTTATTGCCCCGCTCGGAGATTAGAGTGCGGCAGTGGCACGGACTGCTCGCTTGGCCCCTGCTGCGTGGTCGCTTCATATTTTTGCGAATGTTATTTGTTCGAAATTGCTCTCAAGTTCTTAAGTTTGCTGTCCTGTTGCTGTTGTTTCTCCTGATGCTGATGCTGATGCCGACGCTGATGTTGATGCTGATGCTGCGAGCGCTTTGTGTGTCGCTGCTGCTGTCAACGCTTTATGTCGAGCAACGAGAACTGTTCCTGCCGTGGGCGGATTTGTTTCTTTTAACACCCTGCGCCTTTAACGGATGGGCACTTAAGTTCCTTGAGAACAAGTTTTTCTCTTCATGGCATATTTGCATCCAGCTGCACTTTATAAGACACACAACGCACAGCCCTAATCCTAATCAGATAGGAATCTGAAATTTTCACTATAGTTCCCTTATGTGTTGCAGGTGCAGGTTACTACGGGGTTTCGACACTCCAATATCAAATAGGTTTTCATTAAGTCGATTTTAATTTTTTCTATTGCCCCAGAATTCATTACTCGTCCTGAGCTAATTGCGAAAATGCATCTACTGCTGTTAGTACTACGTTCTTTTCTGTCATGTATGTGTCGATATGGATTGTGGGTCATGATTTTTCGGATGCCTAACGTATTTTTCTTTTTTACAATCCTGACACTGCTTGACTAATTCCGTTATTCGTAGCTTCATTTTTGGAAAATGGAAACTCTCGGACAAAAATCGTATTTGCAAATATTGCTCGAATACGCGACTCTCGCTTGTGATGGGATAACATGAAAGTTCGTCTCCCGCCCATTGATAGATGACGATAAAATAATCATGCGTGTGAGTTTACAGATGAGTACGTAACTACAAATATATATTTATATATATAAATACGAATACATAACTCACATATATGAATAGGTCCAATACATTTAATGTTATTCTTGTTGTGCTATTTTTGTTATATTTTATCTACAATTTATACCTAGATGCTCCCGGAGCAGGTGCTTTACATGCCGACGTATAATAATAGCCGCTTAGTCTTTGAAAATAAACATGTAACTGAAACAAAAAGGTTGTATTAAACCGTTTATAACAAACTCTCCTCACCTTTTCGAGCTGAATAATAACTTTATATGAATCTGTGAATTTGACTTAGTTTTAAACGTTTTAGGTCAACTGTTTGAGCAGCTAAATAGATAATTTTGTTTGTGTCATTCTTAAATGTCCCCTTCTTCGATTGCCATTCATGTTCACCTGCGCATTAAGCGAAATTAGCGCTAATAAATCTTTGCGATTTATTTTACCTTTATCGCAGACATTAAGATAAATCTGATTAAAAAGAAAATCATAAATCCCAATATAACTGAGGCCCAAGCCCAAGACCAGACCCACGCCCACGGCCGCGGTCTTGTCGCATGCCTAATTGCGTTTTGCGTCCCTCCCTTGGCACAGGCTCCTTACGCTCTATAGTTTAGGGAATGGACTAATCCTTTCGCATTCTAAAGGGTTGGATGCCCACCCACATCTGAATCCGAACACGAACCCGAACCTGAACCCAGGGGCGACCTGCAGACATAATACAAACGCGACGAGTCATCTGCAGCTCGTCTGCGTGCGTAGCGAAGCTGCAATCTCAACGTGATAAATTATGGCTATTTGAATTCCTTTCGCAGGCTTCGCCTTCTATATTATTGCTGGTGTTGCTGTTGGCATTTGTGTTTGTGAAAGTAGGGCCTGGCCTGCCAGCCTGGAAATGAAGCGCATGAGTTATGAACCCGGGCAGCGCTGCGTTGCGTTGCGTATACGCCGCGTTCGCCAAACACATAATTGCCGCTAAGATTTACGTTAGCCCTTTAAATTTATGTTACAAATTGCGCCAACTTTATGTTTATTACGTGCAGAATAATAGGCTTTTGTTGCAGCCAACTACCAACTGCCAACAGCCAACAGGCAAACGTAATGCCTCTACGCCACCCCCTCTACCTGGGCACCTTCCCCAACCGGGGCGAATCCATTCACGTGACGCCTACCCTTCTCGTGCTCGGCCCACGAGAACTTGGCATCATAAAAGAGGTATTATCTTCACACATAATTGTATAAATAATGCACTTTTTAGCGTTAACTTCATTCAGCTGAATTTATACATATATATATATTTTTATATTTTTTATGAATGCACGGCAAGTCGAAGCCGCCATATTGTGTTCATTATTAATGGCGCTGATAACACCAAAATGTACTTAGCCCAGACAATTCGGCGCAATTAAAGCTCCATAAACGAGGCCGATAGCGCGACATTGTCGTTGGGCAATGAATGGGCTAATTTATGTATGTATTCTCTTCGGCAAAGACAGAATCGTTCGGGCTGGCTGATTGCATATGAAACTCAACTCGTATTTAAACTATGCACACGACAAAAGAGAGAGAGCATGCAGACCTGGTCAATAACAAGTAATTACCAATCAATTATTGAACGTTTGCATTTCTTTTTACTTTATTGCAATTTAAATATCATGCAAATCGAATTGCGAATGCTACTGTAACTAGTACTGAATATTGCCATTCAACTAAGTATTCAATTAAAAATGTATTCGTTCATCTTATCATTTATATATAAATTAAAATAATATATATATTTTTTTTTTTTTGAGTATTTCTAGGACCAACAAATTGTAAAACTTTTAAGCACACAGTTTTTAAATTCACAAATATTCAACTTGCAGAATAATACTCGAAATGTGATGAACGTTTATTTAAAAAAGTATACACTACGCATTCCGAAAAAAAATTTAAATAAAAAATCAGAAACTCGAGAGTGCTTCACTAGAGGATGCCCTGTAGTCAGTCCAATGTAACAAAAAATAGATTTGATTAAATTTCATTCTACTAGAAATAAAAATACCATATATACACCACCAAAAATTTGAGCCAGAACTCGTAACAAAATAAATCCTGATTTCGCTTGGCTATTGAAAGCATTAAGTATATTTATTAGAATCTAAAATGTTTGATTCTCCTATTTTATGGTTGTTGGGGAGAGGGTGGGGGGGCACTGTAAATAAACCGTCGACTGCCCTGTGTGCTTCCAATTGTTAGACATGAGTTTTATTTTGTTGATTTGTGCAGCAAAGTGTTGCGCATAGGGCATGCATAACACGATATGAAATACAGCATGAGTCTGCTGCAATACAAACAATGAAACATCCCATCTAAATGGCTCAAACAAATTTTTCTCTGCAAATTTTTCATTATTAAACTGCGTTTTAATTGAAATATGCGTTATATTATCTACATATAATCATCTTTTTGCTCAGTTTGGAATATAGCAAGTCGTGATTTTTTATAAATATAAAATAAAATAAAAAAATAGAGCAAAATTGTTCGTTTAAAATAATTTAAGGACCTACATATACATAGGTATATACGTCCACAAGGCTCGTGTGTACGTACATTCATTTAATGGATGAGTATTTTTTGTACTCGTAGGTACATGGCACATATTTGGGCCAAAGGCAAACATTGGGCAAAGTGAAAAATGTCGGACTAGGATTTCGTTTACTAAGACTTTTCTTGCCTCTGCTGGTTGTCACGTACATGGCTCGAAACAAAAACAAAAACATGGCCAACAAAAAATGTAAACAACACACACATAATTGCGGATCACAAAAAGCGCTTTGAGCCAAAAGCCAAGAAGGAAAAGTGTGCAACGAACCTTTGTTGATTACATTTCGTAATTAAGGGGATTTTAATATGCCACAAAACGGCATAAAACTAATGCATAATTTTACAACACATCTGAGTAGGCACGCACTCACTCATCAGGATTCCTCCTGTGTGTGAGTGCGTGGGTGGGTGCAGCATATGTATTGTCAGCCATTTCGGTGCCGAAAAGAAACAAGGGCGTAGGTAGGTTAGCCCAATGCTGAGGAAGCCTATGTAAACAGACCTCAAAAATCCGCTGACTGTTCCAAGTTTGTATTCGGGGCCCTTCTTGCCTGGCATGTCGGTTCGCCTTTTTTATGGCATATTGTAAAGTATCTTGTTAACATATTTGAGGCATTAACTGAGAAAACTACACAACCAGCGTACACCGCATACGTGCACATGTGGTGGAATTGCGGGGTCGCTCTTTGCAGCTTTTACCGGCGCAGAGTTGAGGTAAAAAGCAAAAGTACAAATTAATTAGTTGGCCAAGATTCAAAGAGCAACAACGCAACATGAAATGAGACGGCTGCCATGGCAAATGCGTTCAGTTTGCGCACTCGGCCAATTTGAAATTACTCAAATGGGGTAACAAGAGCGCCTAGTCGAATGAAGTAAAGTTGAACCAGCAAGCGAACTTCCTTCTAACTAATTAGCCGGCAAAAGCAACTTTGCGGCAAGGGGTGTGGCTGGCTGAGGGATAGGATGTCAACATCAGGCAGGCAACATCTGCATTTCCGAGGAGTAGTCGCAGCATATTACAAATCATTTAATTTGCATAAATTTTGCATTAACATTCAAGTCCGCTTGGAGATCCCCTTAATTGGTATAACGTGCTGGCTGTTTGTTTATTTACTTCTCCTGAGCACAGCATGTATCTGCCCGCTACCGACCCTCCCCCCGCAAACCACGCAGTAGATAGTGAATACATATTCATAAGATACACATGTATCTATAACATGCAGTTAATGCACTCATCATGGCTGAGGAACTTTAAGTGCAGATAACTCTCAATCTCTATTTTATTCGGTTATCGGTTTTGTTTTATTCATAATATACTAAAAATTCATTGCCAAGATCTAATTGAATGTATTATAACCTGAACTCATTGAAAATGGATAAAAAGGGTATAATGTATTTGTACAAATGTATGTAACAGGCAGAAGGAAGCATATCCGACCCCATAAATTATATAACATATATTCTTGATCAGCTTTACAAGCCGAGTCGATCTAGCCATGTCCGTCTGAGTGTCCGCCCGTCCGTCCTTATGAATTTTAGAAACTGTAAGAGATAGAGACATGAAACTTTGAACGTAGGTCCTGGTGCCTGCGCAGTACAAGATACTAGATAAATTAAAACTCTATATAGACATCCTGTTTTAAGAACAAATCCTTTAAGTTTCAAGAGCTGGAATCACCAAATGTGGCTTCTTGAGTTTGCTGCATTTGGTGTTGGTGGAAAAGGATTGAGGGTATCCCCTAGTCGGGAAGTCCCTACTAGAGCCTCTTACTTGTTTTCATTATTACCTTAAAGGCTTTACACTCACTTCTGCTGGCTCAGACTCTTTTCCTGCTTCGTTTGAAGTTCCTAATTTATAAAACTCATCAGTCAAGTGCTCTTTGAGTTTTATGCAAAACTGTTTTCAACACTTCTAAATTATGAGCATACACTAAAACGTCGCTAAAGAGCGAGGAGATCTTAAGAGGACACGTAGCGCGTAGCACCTTAAAATGGCTCCTGCCTGTTAAATTATTCCAAGCGCTGCGCTCAAAACTTTGAAGCCCACGGGCGCACTCCAAAGTAAACTATAGAGTGACTTACCCTGGCCAGAGCTCGAGCCTAGTGTCTACTCGCATTCTTAGGAGGGGTTCGGTGTGCCACGAGTTATTAACTTAAGCAATTACAATTTTTTATTCACAATAATAAAGTCTGCAGTAAAAATTCTGTGACAGGGCTTTTTATAAGACAACTATGCCAGTTCTATGTTCTTTAAATAAATTACTGGTGTTAGAAGTAAAAATCAGGTGTGTGTTAACTCTTTTGTTCAATTTCAATTTCTTGAATATACCCATTATGTGTTTAATAAACCAAAGCAAGCTATTAGACAGAAAAATCACAATAAAATAAAAAAATACCTATAAAAAACATTTATTCCATTAAATTTGTTACGGAATATTTAATGAATACATGCAAGAAATTCAAATTAGTTGTGGGGGCGTAACTGAACTTCTGCAATCGCTCACAGTCAATCCATATTGCAAGCTAACTTACAATGTCAAGAGAAGATTGCTACTCGGTGCTGCTGGCGCTGGTTGCGCGTTGTCTTTGGTTGTGCAGCGTTGCTGGACTTGAGAATGGCTTGGCCAGAACGCCACCATTGGGCTGGATGCCTTTCGAGCGGTTCCGCTGTGTGACTGATTGCGTAAAGTTCCCGAGGGATTGCATCAGGTGAAATTGCAAAGCTTACGGATAAGGCTGTCAATATTTTGGTCATATTCTCCGTGTACAGTGAGTCGCTCTTTATGCGTACTGCTGACCTCTTGGTTTCGGAAGGATACTTGGCGGTTGGCTATGAATATTTAATAATCGACGATTGCTGGATGGAAAGAAAGCGCCACGAAATCACACAGGAATTGATGCCCGATCGAGAACGTTTTCCCAGGGGCCTTAATTTTCTGTCAGATTACGTAATTAAAAATTTGTACACAGTGTTATTATATAATACTATTCTCTACTTGTCAGATACATAATAGAGGTCTAAAGTTTGGCCTATATCACGATATCGGTGAGAGAACTTGCATGCATTTTGGGCCCGGTGCGAATGGATACTACGCAATTGATGCTAAAACTTTCGCTAACTGGAACGTCGACTACGTAAAGTTGGATGGCTGCTTTATAAAGAATATTAACCTGGACATTGCGTACCCAGCCTTTGGTCGGGAATTGAATAAGACGGGCCGGCCAATGGTCTACTCTTGTAGCTGGCCATACTATCAAAAACACGTTAGTTGTGTATTTCTTTATGAAATGTCGTTATGCCAAACGCTATGTTTTAGCCTAACTACAAATTGATCAAAAAACACTGTAATCTGTGGCGGTTCGCTGATGATATTAGAGACGCATTCGATTCTGTGGGCAAGACCATGTACAAGTACTACCAGGAGCAGAATAATCTGACAAAACATGCTGGTCCCGGACATTGGAATGACCCAGATATGGTGCGTATTACAATATTGCATTGAGCTAGTACAGTATAATAATCTATTGGAGGATAAATCAGCTAGTGCTCGGAAACTATCGACTTGGCTATGACGCAAATCGTTTGCAATTGGCCATTTGGGCTATACTCGCGGCTCCGCTTATTATGACGAACGACTTACAGACTGTTCGACCTGAAATCAAAACATTATTACAAAATCGGTATGTATTTTTTATGATAAACTTCGCAATCTTTTTGACAAGAGGCTCATACATTTTTTGCAGGGCTATTATTGAGGTCGATCAGGATCCACTCGGCATAGCTGGTCGTTGCGTATATATAGCAGGTAGTTTTCAGGTTAGTTTACAGAAATTTTCATTTAAGTTTTTAACTATAATTATCTCGGCGAATTAGATTTGGGTGCGCCCTGTTATGCCGTTTAATAACATGGGCGCACACTCATATGCTGTGGCTTTCGTTAACTTTGGAAATTACGAACCCTGCCCACTGTGTCCCCAAACGTATGAAATTGTCTTGGAACGCTTGGGATTTCAAAATGATATGGGTTATAAGGTCATTGTAAGTATATCATTACCTATTATGAAATATATATTGAATTTTTATATATAAATATTGTGATCGCAAATATTTCAGGATTTGTTTGATTCAATTCAAGATCTTGGATTGTTCAAGCCGAAAGATAAATTTATAACCCGAGTTAATCCATCAGGAGTAACGTTCTTCAAGTTTACGGCTGTAGATATATACTAAATTTGTAATATTTTTATGATACTATCCTTTAAACTCCTAGCCATACACTCTACATATATCAATCAATTTTAATATATGTTTTCAACATTATACATATATAATATTAATATATAAATGCATATATATTATATATAACTTACTTAAAAACGAGCTAACTTTAGTTTTAAACAATTTATTTTTTTGATTTTTTCTGCAAACTACATATTCGGGCTAAGTATTCTGCTGATTTAAGTTTGTATGACTAGCTGACGGTACACACGAAATTGCCGGCTAAAGTTCCGACAAGGAAATTTTCTCTTTTGGTAAATTTGTGCTCTTAGCTAGAATCTGTGAGTGGCATAAAGAATGAAGGAAATTTAGAGGGAATCATTTGCATTTTATAAGCTTCATGGGTGGCTTTTATTGCCAGAACTTGTAAACATGACATTTCCATATTTATCTCCATGCGACGGCGTTACTCACCGTCGTAACATTCTAACACATCTGCACGAAATCCTCACCGGCTTCACTGCTGTATCCTTCTTGTTAAAAAAAAATGAGTAGCAACACGAAGGACAACAGCTAAAAGGTGAACTGTGAGCTGAAAATGAGAAAAAATTTACATAATTTGAACATGGGAGTTATATTTAATTTTGAATAATTTTAAGCTTTGTTGCAAATAATTTACATCGATTTATTTTATAAATCTCTATATATACATATATATCTCTCTCTATACATATATATATATATATATATATATAAACGTGTGTATTGAGTGTTCAAACGAGCGTCTGTTTAATCCATAAAGTTCAGTAGATATTGTATTTGCACCTCGGGAGCGTGGAGCAGCGCCTGGGAGCCTGCTGTGACCGATGAACGACAGGGCCGTTAATGCCATCGAGGATGCTGTTAGCTTCTGTCATGTTCTTTTATTACATCGAAATCAATATTTATTAGAGGATAATGGCTCAGCTCACAGCAGCCTTAGTAAGGCGCAGGTGGGCTACACCCTACATCCCTGGCCGCCTCCTTTTTGATGTTTGCCTGGCGACAGGGGAACGAATTTGGTGGGATGCCCAAATTGAATATCATCACTTTAACTGTAAGGTTCATCCCTTGATCAAATTTGGTCAATACATTTTCAGAAATGTTGAGCTTGACAGAAGGGTAATAAATTGCCAACACATAGATACTTAGTTCTAAGAAGTATCAACATGATGGCATATTGTCAAAAAGTAAAGGTATTTGTTAAGTCGGGATATCGTATTGTTAAAGGCAGCATCAGTTATAGTCGCATCAGCTTTATAGATTTCCAAGCTGCAATCAATATAATATAACAAGTGTCTTATACTACTTTAACTGACACTAATTAACGAATCACGTATGTAATATTTTTTAAAGAATTTTTTTAAATTATCTTCTGCATTCTGTCCGTGTTGTAACGTGGTTAGACCTGCCAACACCTACACAAAATATATCCACTCACCCAAAATAATATTTTCACTCCATTGCGAACTGGAAAAGTGTTCCATCCATTTTAAAACAGCAATTAACTTTAAACAAGCGTGGCCAAGCTCAACATAATTAATTCATTGCCAAGCACCCAGAAGTGGCGCTCTATTCGTGGCCAGCTTGTAGCCAACTACACCCACTCCTACACACACACACACACACACACACCTTAGGAGTACATATAGCCACTGGTGCTGAGCTGCTGACATGCCAATAGAAGTAACTATTCCATGAACGCGTGTTCCTGGTCGCCAGTTGCGCTGCTTTCCACACCTTACATAATTTGTAGGAAGAGAATTTTCTTTATTGCTGAGCCAGTCTTGTGGGTAAGTGGATGAAAATGACTATGCGCTGTGGCAATTAAAGGACCTTCGCTGAATGCGCCATTGCCAGGACGATGTCTGGCTAGCAACGTTTAGATGTTAACGCGTGTTCTCCATTAAAGCAATATTAATTTACTTGAAGCAACCGTTGAAACAATGAGAATATTTAATAAATTCACCAATGACTCAACCTTGGCACGGCACTCAGAGCAAGCGCTCGCTCCATTTACGCTTGATTATTAATTTAACAATATTTAAAGCTCGTCTGGAATTCAGCTTTGTACGGTTCATATACCTTAATACAATGAAACATGTGAAGGCAAATACATTCATTATAATGACCACTTCATTTGCTTATTAAAACTAATGCAATATGAGTATTAATTTTCATTGTTCAATTATTTATAGTATGATTTTAATGATTGCATATAATCTCATTGTTGTCTGGCATTCCAGGATTCAGAAAGTTTATCCTGATAACAGGGTATTATCTAATCAATCACTCTGAACTTATTTATTCTTACTTTCTAATCAGCTTTAAAAGAATTGCAGCTTCCAAGCCCAAGCTGATTATTTCATGAAATGCGCTACAGAAAAAAGCAACAAAACCAAAAACACAAAGGAGCTGGAAAATAGAAATATGGAGCATTGATAAGAATATAACGATATCCATGCCATAGCGTTGACGATGATTTGCGGCAGCAGCAATTTATCAAACATATAATTCAGACCATGAACCGTAGCCGAGTGAAGAAGCAGTCGTAATTAAAGCAAACAACAGGGGGAAATACTTAAACTCATACGTTCACACACGCACAAACACACACACACACATATACACACGCACACACATATATTACGCACTCATGTTCATTGGCTAGTTGCCAGATGGTAGAGAGCAAAAACCAACATGGAGCAATGCATGAGAGAGCGTCCATCGCATCTGTCTCTGGCTCGGGAGCTAAACTTAACAACGAAGCGAAGCGAAACGAGGTACGGCTCCATTGTCAGCAGTTTTGGCCATGTAGTACCATAGAGCTACAGAGCGCCAACACAGCAAAAGAAAAGGCAAAACGCACGACAGTGCGTATGAGCAATTAAATATAATAAAGCGAGGCAGATGACATCCAGAAAAGAAAGAAAAAAAGCAGACGTAAGCCATCAACATTGGAAATTGTGTCGAAAATTTGCTCGAATGCCTTTGTGACTTACGTTAACAAACAGAGAACACCACACAACTACAGGCACGGCTTTATTTACATTGATTTCCTGCTAAATACACAAAGTATGTGTGTGTGTGCGTGTGTGTGTAGATATATAGGCCCCATTGTCATCATTGCAAAAGTTGAAAGTATTTATTATCCGCTCTTCTTGCCAAGCTATGTCAATATAGATGCACATTAATATTAAATGTTTGTAATACACTGAAAATGAAACAAATGTAAATTAAATTGAATAATTTCATTTACCAAACAAATACGCATTAATAGGATTGATAATAAAACGAAACGTTTGTCTATATATTCTACAAATAGTAAATATCAATAAGTACCATACTTATTTAAGCGTCAATGGGTGTAAATAATACTTCCGGATAAATGTGCCAAAGGGTAACCTTAACTATTTTAATTAATATTTTATAATTATGATTACATGATTGCAAACTATAAATACGTTGATTCAAATTCCCTTTTCGTTTATAGTATACATCCATAATTATTAATTATTATTGGGCAATTTATTTATTTGTGTTTTCAGATTTGGTAATGCGTTTATTTTAGAAATCCCGTAACTGATTTTTTCCGAAAACCAAATGTAGCGTGTGGTAATGACAAAGATTCTCGATTATAACTAATTGTAGAGCCGAATCCATCTACCTAAATATACCTTTTTGCGTTTTGATAATGGGTTTGGGTAAAGAATGTGTCTTTGAATAGCTGCATGCACTTCCCTAAGCATGTTATTTTTCCATTTCGTGCATCCACCCTGCTAATGTACTCAAAAGCTGTCTTGACTAGAGTATTCATACTTCAATTCATATTTTGCTAATGAGTGTATGCTATTCTTTCATTTCAATTGCTTCAATTGTGCTTTAATGAAATCCTCAGTACCTTGAGGACAATGAACGGACTCCATACCCGAAACATGTCGAATGAGAATCGCCCCTTAAAAGTCCTTAAGTCATCTTTTGCTGAAGTCAATCGAGCAGACGTTCTGTTTTCGGCTTTTTGACTGTTTCTATTCTGTGGGGCAGTGCAAGCATATACTGCGGGGAAAATTGTTGGGAACGTCAACAGATGCTGCCCAGGAGCTCGTTGCGTGCCCGGAAACTTTGCTAACCGAAAATGTTGGTTTGTTGTTCAATGTTTTGTAAGTATAGCTTGGCATTTTGAACGTGAATTCTTAGTATGTGCCCTATTTCGATAAACAGTCAGGGCCAGAGGTCATTCAGTTGTAAGTCCAATTGACGTTGTGCGAGACAATTAATTGAAGTAGTGCAATTATGACAACCTTTGAACGAAAGAAACTCTTAGTTTTTGACTAATTGGCACACGACTCAGCTCTGCCAGCATACAATCTTTTGTATATGGGTAAGCTATTCTTTGGCGCTTTGAATGCCAAAACTAAATGGATTTCAAGCATAACAGTGGGTTCTAGTGCATTGTATTATTCTCTGGATTGGACTGCAAGGCTACTTAAAGTAAAACAATCCCATGGATGATATACAGTAAGTAGGTAACAGCATCCAAACAACGTGCTCGAGGCCATAACAAAGACGACGGCCAAAATGCAGAGCTTAAGAGTACATCACATTCATGTTACTTTTGCACCATATACTATCCGGGTATGTACTGAAATAATACCTGTGAAATTCGCTTATTTCGCAAGCAAAGGCAATACGCTGTTATACAGCATTTGCTCTCGCCGAGCGAGTCTAGACTGAGGGTCATGCCAACACTTATTTCGCATGAGTGTTTAAAGTTTAAATCCGTAAACATTTGGTGCTTACCTCACGGGACATGCAGACATGCGGACATGCGGGGTCAGCGGGCAGCCAAAGTGTTCGCTCCCAATGTGGTGCGACTCATCAGGCAACAGCCGCTGTCTGTGGAATTTTTCTACCGTTTTGCAAAAGCAGACATCTGCTTTTAGATCAAAGGGTCAACTTGTGGGTGATTTATTTATGCGCAACACTGTACTTCCACGGCCAAATTAGGCTTAAAGCCCTGGCAGCTGTTAACGCTTCGTTTGCCTTTGCCTCAGCCTTTGCTCGCCAAAAAGGTTTTCATTCTGTTTGGATCCCAGCATTCTATAAATTCTCAAAGGCCCATTTCAAAGCTAATTTGGTCCTGCCATATGGGCAAGTATGGTGTCTAAATGCGCAAAAGTGAATAATAAATGGGTAAATAGATGTATTGATCCGTCTACCAAATGCCGATAGACAGATAATACAGAATGGGGGTTAATTATGAGTCCACTCAGAAGTCTATCAGCAGCCAAAAACGATTAGAAATTTGGTATGTGTTTTGCTGGGCAAAAACTTTCAATATGATAACTGCTAAAAATATTTTGCTACCAAACCAGCTTCCACGCTGCCGAAAGCGACAAGCTCTGCAAAAGTTAGTCTAACTAGAGATACCATTAAATAGTTTCGGAAAATATAAAAGCCGATAATAGTGCACAAAGTTTAGCGTTTTGTCAAATACATTAACTGATTTATTCTAAAATAAACAAACGGTACGCAAAAGGCAAAGTGTGTAAGCACCTCGAATTGGGGTCAAGGAAAAGTTTACGAATTTGAAAGTCGGCCAATTGGTAAGTGGACTGAAATATTATCAGCCAATCACTGTGACCACAGGCAATCATCGCTGGCCTGAACCGTTTTGTCAGATACACGTAGCTGGCAGTCTGGGTCACAGCAGTCAAGCGGGAACAGGACATTTTTCAATCCTGCACAAGCAAGACTCAAACAACAGTTTGTGTTAAAAAGGAGAGACACAGTGCTTCATCTGCTGCCGATAAGCTGAATGATTTGCACAGCACCGAAAGGATGTGCAAAAAGAGAAACTTTTTAGGCTCCGAGTTATGGGTGCTGCATCCAATCAACAGCAATTGCCGTCGGCTCGTCTGACCAAAATATAAGTACGAGAAACAAAAACCTCGTAAGAACAGACAGTTCGAGCCTGACTATGTCAGAGCTTGAAGGAGCTTAAGTCCTTTCATGCATCAAAATATCTTTGGCAGTATAAATCTTTGTTTGAGTATGTGAGAAGTTGCCTAAAAGCTAAACTAAAGTTGAGATCATGTACGAAAGCAACGCTTAGTACGTTGCAGTCTGAGGAATTTAAAAATTAGACTGTTGAATAAAAGTGCTTGTTCGCCCCGTGGCTGTTAACAATAGTTCTCATTTAGATGCCGCAAGTGTTTGAGTTCAGTGAGACTTACGAGGCGGAAAATGAACAAGAGCTGGCAATTCAATTCAGGACGTCGAAGCAGCTGACTCGGCGCCGGGGCCAAAGGGCATTGGAGGAGGGGACCAGAAATGGACGTGAAATGCGATGACGATGCTCACTGACCACCCAGATGGCAGCAACAACAAGCAATTCGCACTTAAATGTTCAAAGCGGAAGGCATTCCGCATTTTGTACAATTTAATTTTGTAGTAAATTAAGCAAAGCACAAGTTAAATCAGCCTTTCTTGTAAATTTGTGCAAATGTTTATCCCGTCCGAGCGCTTCGTTTGCCTTTCCGCATCCTTCTACCCGCAGCGCCGCAGGAGGCCCACTCGTCACGTTCACTTGACTTTGTGGGACACTCTCTGCTGTGCGGTTTCGTTTAAGTGAGCAGGCTTTGTCTTAATCAGCTACAAATCGTAAAAGTGCGGCAGGACGATGACAATAAATACACATACGCCGCGTGGTACTCAGTTGTGTGCTGTGCTGTGCTGTGCTGCGAGGTGTGAGGAATTAAGCCATAAGTGGAATTAAAGGCTTATCGAATGCCCAAGGCAGACGTTGAGTGGTAAAAACCGCAGTCCCCAATGATGATTATCTAAATAATTTTTGTGATTACCTCTGCTGGACCACAAACCACTGCCAGACACAAAGCAAAGCTCATTTTCAATTTCCCCATATCTCTAGTCTGACAGCCTACATATTGGTGATGCGTGTGTGCGTGTGCGTGTGTGCGACAGTGTGTGTGTGTGTGTGCTTGAGCTGATTTTGGTTTGCATTTAATTAACGCCTCGCAGCAGAAAACTCGCCCGGCTGCTCCCCAGTGGCCTACTATTGCAGGCGCAATTACAGGAAAGTGGCTTTTGATTTCCGCCTTGCAAGCTCCGTTAACCACACCGTCTTGGGTACTACGAGGCGGGCTCTCATTGCTTATTCACTGTTCGTTCATTCACAGTCCGACTCCATTGTAATTTTGTGCATTGTATTTTTGTCTATTGCAAGGTTGCCATCTCCCTTGCGCCATTTCTATTATTCAGCTTCAATTTCGAAGTTTTTTCGCGGGTAATTGCTGTGCAGCACCGTAAAACGAGAGGGTAGTTGGCTGCGAGAAGGTTTCAAGGCATAATAAAATACTTACAAACATTTATACACACATATACGTATATATACATAAGTACGTAATTATTTGTATACAGTACCTTTTAAGGTATGTTTTGCCTTCCTTTAAGTCCTTTAAGTGTCTCCCCTCATCAGCAGCGCTGACTTTGCAGTTCAACCAATCGTTGTAATTGCTTGTCCGACAAATTAATGCGATTATTTTTACGTGGCGAAAATAATCCGTCTGTAAGCTCATTTGACACTTTCACGCGAACTCGCTGCGCACTGCGATTCCACACCAAGTTCATTCAATTTCGAATGGCAATCAACCTCCCCCAGGCAGCCGAGGCGTGCTGCTCCCCATTGCAGTCGCCTGGTATCGGAAATCTAAACGCTATTTAGCTCCTGCTCTCAAAAAGTATAATTCTATTTGATTCCATTATCGCTTAATTAAGTAAGTAAGGATGAAAGGCTTTCAATATGTAGTGCAAGTGGCTAAACTATTCAATAGGTAAAAAGGTCACATCTTACTTTCTGCACAGTTTCTACTAAATGAAATGCTAAACATTTAACGAAATTAAATATAATTTTCATGAATAACTAAATCTAAATATTTACCAACTGAAAACACAAACTATTGAAATAGGCATTAAAAATGTAATGAACAAAACTTACATTTATGCACACAGCTTGCAAATATGTATGTCTCAAACGAACGTAAAACGGCTGCAAATATGTATTCACACACGCGTATTAATGACTGCAATCCTTCGGAGCCTAGACAAACATCCTTGCGCTTTGCCAGCGGCCAATGTAAGAAATTAACGATGAATGAGCTCACGTGGCCCGATTGCTTGCAGGCGTTTTCTTAAGAACTTGATGATGGACCGACCCCATATGTTCTTTGAGACTTAGGCAGTTCAAAAGGGGCTTTGGCAGCTTTGTGAGACAGCGCGACGGCACAATTTTCGCTATTAATTTGTGTAAAAGCAAACAGCAGAGATTACTAAGGATACAAAACAGCATGATGATGTCAATAATAGACGGGGATCTGAGCTGGGCTGAGCTCAAGTGTGGTGTGGTGCGGTGAGGCGAGTTGAGTTGAGTTGAGATGAGGTGAGGTGGCGACAGCGAATAATGATTGGAAGGAACCCCTTATGTGAAATCAAACACCCGGGGACATCAAGACCATGTGCGCATACATAATTGACGTTGAGTTCGGATTCACTTTAATCTTTCCTGCGATTTGTTTGGCTTCCGACGTTTCTTAAGAGTTTCTATTTGGTCATGAATGATTTACAATTGTGCAACAGAGCTGGAGTTCTACTTTATTATTTGACTTTGCATTTGATCCTGCATAATCTTGCTCCAAGTGGGCTGCTGCTCATGTTTCATGACGTCTTTTACATATTCGGAACAAGTGTTCCGGTCGTTGGTACCAAAGGCGGTTTTGACGTAATTTTTTAAATCAAAGCAAATACACTGGCATAAATTCTTGATTCATTAATAACGTAAATGCACCCATGAGTTTTCAGCCAAGAGTAAAAAACAAAAAAACACACGAAACAGACAACCAGGGAGGCATTCCAGCACAGAGCCTAGACCCAGGCTCAGGTCCAACATCGTATCCCACCGACCGCTTTCCATTTGACTTGTCGTGTGGGCCGCGTTTCGATTCGTTTGTGGTTTTTTGATCAACGTCATCATCATTTTTCGTATGGATGATTAATTGAACGAAATTCAATATTCACAATTGAATTGGTTGCTGGCTCGCTGCTTCTTACTTGGCATTGTTCACAGCATTCACAATGTCCCGAATCCGATTAACTTCGACTCGTCCGCCGTGTTGTTGTTGCTGTTCAGCTGGCTGTAACTGGCTAAGGGAGCATTGCAAAAGGGTTTAAAGCTCGCATATTTTTAACAGACATCCGCCGGAAATGTGTGTTTGCTACCCCCAACAAAATTATATAAAAGGAAATTTCTTTTAAAACTCAGCCGTTTACAACACAATAAATCCATATTCGGCATGTATCTGGGGCTATTCGTTTGAGCTTATTTTCTCAACCGAGTGGGTTTTTGTGTTCTCTCACAAAATACGAGAAAACAATTGGCAAATCAATTTACTCGCAGCTGATGTGCACATTTCGTGAATTTATTTTCTGGCTAATTCGACTGTCACTCAGGCTCTGACATTATTTCTAATCATGTTGATATAAGGTCTACGTAGGGCTCATTGATTTAATCAAGCTTTGCACTTGACAATTGAATTACTGCAAAAGGATTACATATTTATCTCAAATTCAGAGCATTTATAATAATAAAAACACACACATGTATAAAAACATGCTAGATGATTTTCAAAATAATAAAATTGCAAATATATTAAAAACGATTTAAGTCTGCTTTAAGTACACAAGATTAAAGCTTGAGCCTCAAATAATCTCCTGTTAATCTCATTTGTTTATACCGGCTTTGTTTATTCCGGCTTTGAGAAAATAAAATAAATTTACAACAAGACCTACTCAGCTATATTTTGTGACCTATTTTTTGCGAGCTAATACTGAACGTTGTTAATTAAAATGTAGCTATAAAACTTAAACATGCACCAATTAAATATATTTAAGGCCAGAAGTACTGTCTGTACATTTATTCCCACAGGGCCCATTTTAATATAGAGTTAAATTTTGATTCCACTTTCGCCTATACAATATAGCCATAAAACATATATGCGCATAACCCTGGACAGACACATATACAATGTATCTTTGCTTACTGTTGGCTGTGAGTCCCGACAGACAATACAGAAGTGATTGGCAATTCGGTAATGATGGCTCATTGAAATTCGATGGGAGCGCAACAGGATTAAGGATGCGGGTTGGAACAGACAGCAAACATTTGCATGCACAATAAATCAAAACGATCCAATAACTTTTTCGAACGGGCTGCTCAGTCATATGGAAAACCATTGAGCTAAAACGCTGTAAAAATTGTTTAAACAACTTTTTTAGCAGTCGCCACGGCAAAGACATGACAATTGGATGGGCATGGTCATGTGTTTTTTTAAAACGAACAAATTAAACTGACAATATTGTATGTGTGCATTAACTAGTCGCATATAAATCTGTTATAATGACATAGGGATAAAAAGCTTAAGCGGCCTGAAGAGGTTAAAATAAAATCGAAATAATAAAATGCTCACTGGCGCATTCGTTTTCAACTGGTGCTCACTTTGCCTGCGTGTGCCTGTGCTATGATCCCCATCCCCATCTCTATGCCTAGGCCCAATCCCAGTGCCAGCACAGTATTGCGCAAGGCCGTAAAATTACAACTGCGCCACTTTTGGCTTTTACGGCACCATAAATCGAAACAAAAGTGTCGTTTAGCAATTGAAAGCGAAAGGCAGAAAGTAAAAAAAAAAACTCGAGTGCCAGACCCAGCTGACCCTGTGAGAAGCCCAAAATTTAAGCCAATCTCAATCTAACGCAGATCTGAGAGCTGAATTGCGAGTCTCGGGATTTCAGGCTCAAAGCCCACAATTATAGCACTAAAGAGAAAAAATGCATATGGCCATTATGACTTCCGGCCTGAAGGATGATGCTCGGAAGCTGCTGCAATCAAAGTTCTCGCCATGCTCATATACATTTCACGTTGCGGTAGAGTGCGGCGTAATTAAATTAAGCCAAAGCCACACCGCACCGAGTTGGCAACCCAACCGAATTGGCTTACACGCCGCCCACTTAACACCACCCGCCAGGCATTGGGATTTTCGGCCACAGTTCCACCAACACTTAATTACTTTTGATACGTGACAATTTAATCCTTGGCTACTACGTAGCCGAAAATCGATGTCAGAAACCACTGAGCGGTCATATGCCAGAGGCTTTTCATACACACACATTAATTCCTGATATCAGACCAATTTCTCTATTTAACAAAGTGGCACAGTTTCGTATCAAATTATCGATATTTTCTCGAATGTAATTGCATATTTAAACCAACTGAATTATAATTATTATATTTACACCAAGTAGCCATAAGCGGAGCTTAAATTGTTTTTGTTGCATATGGTATATAAAAGGAATATTCATCATAATTGTTAATTTTTAAGAAGTTCAAGTCTGAATAGCTTGTTTTCCTTTGAGTATGTTTAAGGATTCTTCTATGGATGCCTCGACTAATTGACTTCTTTTGTAGCCCAGGCTAATATGGACTTCAGCTGAGATTTCCCCATGCACGTATCAACACCACAATTCAGAGCTTATCTTTATTCTTTTATACCTTAGATGGGCAACATAATTTTGAGATATGTTTTTGTGGGCATTTTGCCACCTTTTATGACTACCCCACAGAGAGCGGGCTTCGTCCCCGCTTTGGCCTACGACAAGCACAATGACGAAGGTCCTTTATATACCCGAGCCTTTTCGTTTAATCACTGCGCTATTATTAATCATTCAATTGTATTCCCAAGGCAATTATGTTAATGCGCAGCACATTTTTAATTAACCAAAACACATACAAACGCACACGCACACACACACACAAACACGAGCATGTGAATTTGCACATACGCACACACACACACACACACACACACACAGACATTATAAAACCACACACAGGCATTCAAAATGGGTTAAAGTGTTTATGGTTGAGTGAGGCGATTAAGGATTTGAGGTATATGGTAAATTGGTTAGGTGCTCCAAATTCCATTGCTCCAATTGGGCCTTGGAATTCCAATGCCACGAAGGCCAGCCTGCCAATTAACCCCACTGAGAATACAAAAGAATTTAAAGAATTATATACTTTTAATGGGTTTGGGATGAAAAATCAGTGTGGATGGCTTCTCGTCTATGGACTGTGCACTGTAATGGGTCCCAAATCTACGCATTAGATCACACAAATTCCATGAAAAGACCCTCCATAGTAAATTTAACTAAATTTTGGAAATGTGAGTTCAAGAAGATATATAAGCTATAGAAATGGTAATAGGCGAATTTACAGTAGATACTATAAAGGTAAATGTAATAAGAAATTTTATGAAATAGTCACAATATACTCTAATTGCAGGAATGCATATCTCTGAGTGTATTCGGAAATACTTACCGTAAAAATATCTGAATGTTAATTTTCCCCCTTACCCGCTGGAACTGTTTAAGTGAAGCTCTCATAAAGTGTCAAACTTTTCACATAAAAGGTAAAACCGAGCATACATTTAAGGGTCTGTACACACTCATACCCACATTTATATGCACATTTACATATTTGCAAGAGCATAATTGTCTGCGTGACGCTGGGTCTGTGTCTGGGTCTGAGAGTTAGCAAAGTCTTGCATTTTCCGTATCCTGCTCCCAGCTCACAGCTCCCGTCTGTGTTCCAGGCCATGGCAATTACTGTGGCTATGGCGCTTGCCTAGCCCACAAAAACTGAAAATAAGTAAATTATTAAATGCAAATGAATCTCCTTGTCAAATTAATTCCCCTCTATCTTTCTCTGCGCTTCTCTGTTTTATAATTACACATTCTCGTTCAGTTCCGAAGTGGCATAGCTCATTGCATTATTATGAAAATAAAACAATTCGCATAAAATTATTGTTTATTGCGTAATTGGACTCGGATAATTAAGAGTTGAAACTGACTGCGCGAATTACACAGATTTGTAATTGCACAGAGCTCTGGAAAATTACATTTCAATTTGTTAAACTTGTTCTGGATCAGAATCTGACAGATTAATCAATAACTTTTGTTGGAAACTGTTGCAAAGGCTCGGCGAAATATGCGCATTTGGCAAACCAAAAAATTCTATTACAAATTTACAAATAGAGAATATGCGCTCTCCCCTGGACCTGTCCGGCAAATACTCAGCAGCTCTCTTCGGCCAAAGCATTGCATGAATGCAAATCAGAGTTCAGAACTTTGCGCCCCCAAAGTGCGGAAACTTGCACCGGGTGTACCGGACATGTATGCAAAGTATGTTTGCATCTAAATTGAGCGTACAGACAACGGCACAGGTGGCAAAAAGCTCCGGCATTTCAACATATAAGGACAATCGATTTTCGATTATCGTTTAGGGCGTTCCAGCTACCTAGCTTGAGGCTGCAATTGAAACTTGATTGTGGACACGGAACCAGCCCAAATGCTTCAGCAAACACAAACACAACAAAATGACAGAGAAATTGCTAGTCCGGGAAAAGGGGGCAAGACAACGATTCTTTGCATGTTGTTTCGAGATAAACGTAAATCGGAACCTGCCAACACAACGCTGGCAAAAAGTAAAGAACAAAAACAAATGAATGCATTCAATGCATTTATTTATGCGTTTACCTGAGTATGGAAATAGTAATTGTTATAAATTCCAAATGCATTTTCGATGCGTGTAGAGGCTGGCACTCCAGCATGCGGGGTGTACTGTGTTTGCTGCTCTGCCGTAAGGGTCGACAGTTGGCTGGGAGATCAGAGAGTTTTGCATTTCATTGAGGTATATTGAAAAATACGTATAAACAGAAAATTAAATTTTAGCTGTCATCGTACGTGACTGGAATACAAAGCAAAAATATTGCGTGTGCGTGTGTGCGTGTAGACTTTTTACTGGTATTCAGGTAATAGTCGATTTTCGGCTTTCAGAGTCACGTGAAAATGTGCGAAAATGTCTTTAAAGCGTGTTAGCATATGGGCGATAGTGCTGCAAAATATGCGAATGTGTGACTATTTAATGGAATTCAAATGTAAAATCAAAGTTAAGATAATGCAAAGCAAAGCACAGGTAAACGAACGGTGTACTTTATAAGTGTTAAGTATTTACGATTTGATATCTTGCAAAAGTTTGAAGAACTCAAGAAGCACTTGGATTAACTAGTCCCGAACTTGTCCGACTCTAGATAATAGGGATCAGTAAGGACTATAACCTGGGTCCAACTACTTGGAATCGAATTTAATTATTTATAGCACTTTATGAATACAATTATGGATTCATCTTTTTCTCGTTAACTTTCATAGCAGTTGCATGCAACCTCGTATTTGCAACCTTCAATGCAGCCCGCGTGTCCTTAGCCTAGGCTGACATAATATTTATTTATTTTTTTTTATAGAATTTCCATTGTGAAGGGAATTTAAAATAATGTCGACTATATTTCCATAAAGCTTTATTCATGCTTATACTAGTGTACTGGAGGGTACTATATGCATATATTGAATAAATTATTGTTTACAGTACTTTCAGTATGCCATTAGGGTCTCGAGGCAGGGCTGGCTGGGTCCTTTTGAGCGCTTTGACTAGGTGCGTCTGCCCAGGGTGCATCTTTATTTAGCGCTGTTTGATAAGCACAGCCGATGCCATTGTCGCTGCGGTCTGAATTTTAATTACAGTCCTTTGAGTAGCAAGGACGCTCGCATCATTTTAATGACACAAAGTCGCTTAGGATACAGACGCCGTCTGCCTCCGTCTACGGCAACGGCTACGGTACTGAAATGCAGCCGAGTAAATGCAACTGAAGTCGGGGCGCACTTTGCAACCTGTTTGTGTCATATGCAAATAGACATCGGTCTTAGTATCCTTTCTGCTTTTGGTATGCAGAAGCTGCAACGGCAGCCAATGATGAGCAGGACCTACGGATTTTGTGCGTGCCACAGCCACAATGGCAACCCAATCGACCCGAGCTGCAGTTGAAACCCTGAAAACATGCAATGCGAAGTTGATGCACCAAGCTCAAATGCCCACCGGCAGACATACTAATTGACGGTATGCAATTTCCCATACAATTGCTCGTTGATTCAGCAAATATTTGGAGATATCAGGTTTTTTCAAACGCAAATTGAACGCTGTCGTCAGTTGAAGAAACAACTGCAGGCATTTGGTCCTTCAGCTAATTAAATCAACATTGAGCCAATGACTACCTTTAAATCATTGCTTTGAAATCCACGGTATTGGGCCATCCTCAATTACCAACTGGCATGACGTTGCCAAGTGCCCTAATTAATCAGTCCCATCATATTCATTTGCATATTACGCATAATGGGCGTCATGCTAACAGCTGCACTTCAGCTTATAATAGTTTGAACTGCAAACACATGCACTGAGCGAAAGTAATTGAATCATCAGAAAAACCTGCTTAAATACGAAAATATGTTTTGAAGTCAGGATGTCATGTAATTATATAAATATGCGGATCAACAGTCTCTTGACTACAAAATTTAAGATACCACCAGCTTATTTAAATTGCAAGGTAACTTGTGTTGAGAATCCAAACAAGTATTTCTTAAAAATTTGTTTCTCATCTATTTGATCAAATTTTAATTGTACTCAATTATATTCAGTACCTATTTAATGCATTTTTTTCCGTCTTATTTAGGCCAAACTTATTTAAAGAAAAGTAAGTTGAATTCATTTAATTGCTTTCAATTTGTAAGTGCCGAGACTTTTTTCTCAGTGTACGTAAGCAATCATATTCATAGTAGACAATATGTATACACAATATATTCACACTTCGACTAGAATGAATAGTTTCATGCGTCAATGAGGACAAGGCAGGAGCTAGAGCTCGGCCTGTGCCTGGAAACCGCTTTGTTGCTAGGGAGAGTGAGATTGTCTGGCGCCACCACAAAATTAATAGACTTTGATGTCGAAGCCCGGACAAACTCATTTTGGGGGCTGCGCCCCCAAGTGGGGCCGGGCAAATGGGACGCAAGCCGCATAAATTTGGCAGATTGAGCACTGAAATAATGTTGCGTCTTGGCGCAGTAACGAAATGAACTAATTTGTTATAGAAATCAAGTTGCCATTTGCCATTTGCCTGGGCCATTCCGCTGTCATATCCAATATTAAATCAGTTATGTTTGGCTGAACAATAATGGCCTGTTTTTGGAATGGAAAGGGGCGGGCCACACATGGCCTCAGACAATATAGTTATTCGTAAGACAACAGAATGTCTAGGCACTGTACCATATAACTAAAAGAACTAAAAGACTAGACGAGGCTAGAGGATACCCTGTAGATCATAAATGAGCTAAATAAACATTAATAATACAAATTTTGATTAAGGTTTGAGTTGCCATTTTTTATCCGTTACAAGCTGGTACCCACTTGTATCATACCCTTTTCTGTCCATATAAGCAAGCAAAGGGCATACAAAAACTAAGCAGAAGCTGAAGTAAGGCCTTTGCTTCTATCACTAGTATAAAAGTGGAATAAGAAATGCGAAAATCCGGCAAAAACGAGCGGGTAAGCGAATCGGAAGCGACCGTCTCATCATTATAAGAGAAAATTGTTTTTGAAAACGTAAATCGAGGACAAAATGACCAGAAGCCTACGGCATGTCAACGCAACAATGGCCCAAATAGATAGACAAACAGGCTCTAAAAGAAACTTGATGAACCGACCAGCGGGTGCGGTGTGTGGTGTATGTGTGTACGTTGTGTGTGTGTGTATTGTGTGTGTGTGTGTGTGTGTGTTGTGTGTGTTTGCTGATGCTGGTGGTTGCGGTGGTTCCGTTGCGGTAATCATATTTATTTTTGGTCTTTGGGGTTTCAAATGCATTCGAGCGAAAAAAAAATGCTTTAAACTTGTTTCGGTCGCTTGGCTGCTGAACAAACATGAACTTAACTTTGAACTTGTATCAGGTGTAGGCAATTCTTATGCAGACATTTTATTTTTACTTCGCTTTTTTTTGGCAATTACAGATTTGTATAATATTTTCGGAAATTTCCCCAGATGCTATTGAAAGACCTCCGCGGCAGGGGAGTGTGCTTAAGTTTTACATTTTTATGCTAAGGCAATGTCAAACGTACCATTGGCCCCTTGAAACTAATTTTGTTGTAGGGCGTGGCAAGCAAAATGCACTCAATTTGACAGTTTACAGGATGCGACGAATTTTTATTCATTTCATAAAGTTTACCTGAAACGCCAGCAGCAAGCTATATGCGAACATGTATATGTGCCCACAGGTAAGTCCCCTTACACGTATATGTACATATACATATTGGATATATGCATGTATGTGTACATAAAGACACAAGCCCTGAAAAGCCGCCGCATCTCGAGCAGCAATTTGAAAAGGCAAACGACAGTTGAGCAAAGCAAAGCGATTTCATTAAAGCTTTTGAAATATTAAAGCACATTCAATGAGTGTGCCTGTGCGCCTGTGTGTGTGTGTTTGGGGTGGGTGAGTGGGCGGAAAATGGGCATATGTTGTAGCTCGCAGCACTACTGTCGCTTACCCAACCTCAACATGTTGGGGCGCACGTAAGTTGGGGGCGAGGCAATGTTTATTTGTTTGTTTGTCGTCCTTGCTGCGCACTTGTGGGCGCGTGTGGCACATCCTTGCCTTGCTACCTTTCTGTTATTTCAGTCCTTTTGTTGTCGCCGGAGTCATCTTTTATTTCATTTTGTCTCATAAGTGTCAGAGCATGAAACGGACAATATAATTTAAATTCTGCATGCAAATGTGCGAGGCCACACACAAATACACACGCACTGATGGCAAATGTGTTATCCTGCGCCGCCATTGCATTCGGAAATGTCAAATTTACAATAAAACCAAAAAATTTGAATAACTTATTTCGCCAAGGAGCCGCTCGGAGGAGGACCCCGTGAATGCCATGGCATGTGGGGGCTTTCGACCGGAAGAGCCGAAGTCTGTGAATAATTCATTTAAGACATTATTTATTATAATTTTATATTAAGTACATGCAGTGGTTACTTTATTGCATTGCCGTTACAGCTTGAGACAATTTTTGATAAAGGGAATTTCCCAAATTGAAAACCACAGGCTGACAGCTAATGCCTCACCGGAAATTAATTTAATGTATTTGGCATTTTATTGAAAAATCTATTGGGAAGTATCTCAGATGTATGTAATGGAATCTAAGAAGTATTCGCCGGGAAACAGTCATCATCTTGCATCCGACAAGCGCAAGTAGGGGACGTGTCAGAAGCATAATAAGAATTAGGAGCGCAGAGGCGTGGTCGCGATTCAGGTTAGGTCAGGTCCGAAATCTAAAAGCAATAAAGAAAACGTAAATTTAACATAATTAAACAATTTGGTTCTCTTTTTTTTCTTATCGTCCAGCAAGCGAGACCAACCTTTTCTAGTCACAGGCGAAGCTAATCCCAGCGACACTTTTTCCTATTAACCCTGACCTGTAATTCCTAATTCAGATCGTGCCGGAGCAATCCCAGTCACACTCTCCCTTATTAAGCTCAACTCACGTCGCGGCGGAGCTATCCCAGCGACATACATCCTCTACTAATCTTAACTCGTCTGCGGCGAAGCAATCCCTGCGGTACTCACCTTCTCTAACACTGACCCCCCCTTTCCTAGAACCGCGTCTCAGTATTTTACAAATTTCTTGTAAGTGTAACCAAGTAGACTGAATTCTACAACCCAGGCTTTAATCACTAATTGATTCCCATGGAGCTAGTGAGAAGATTCCGAAACATCTGAGTATAACTCTGGTTGAGCACATCTTTCTGTATTTTGCAGCAAATCCTCGAGAATATTACGTACGTTCTGTTATATAATGACATCTTTAACCTATCCTTCATTATGATAAATGATACGAGCCATTCGTGACATAATTTTAATACCCAAGGTGCAATAAAAAAATGCATGCACATCAATATCGAAAAGTCTGAAATCAATATTTGTACAATATATTTAACATTTATCGAAAAAGCGAAAGTGCCATAAAATATATATGCGAGTTGGTCACAAAGTCAATGCAGTATTTGATGTCAAGTATTAATCGCTTTTCATTCGCTGCCGCAAATGAGTTATGGCCGGGCTGATACGCCGAATGGCCTGGTCATAAGCCGCTTAAGAGTGTTACAGAAGATGAACCATGGCATTTATTTAGTGGCTGACTGTCAACAACAACAACAACACATTTGCCGACTGCCAGTTGCCAGTTGCCAGTTGTTGCATGTTTGTTGTTTGTTGTTTGTGCTGGCTGGCACTTGCTGTGCTTGTTGTCAATTTGAAGTTTCATTAATTTGGTTTTACGCGCGAGGAACCAAAAACAATTCGGCAGTGTCAATATTTTGGCGCCGGCTGTTGCACCACAGCGGCCCAATGTAAGTGCACGACAGCAACAACATGTTGTAATGGAAAACAAACACGAAGGGTTGAATGGCAGGGGAGGGATAGCAGCAACAACAGCGGCCACAGCAACAGCAACAGCAACAGTGAAGGCAAAAACAATGGATACGCTTGCAGCTGCGCTTGCAGCCTTAACAGTTCAGCCGTAAAACTAAAACAAAAGCTCTAACAGGCAAACATAGACGACGCGACGAACACTTCGCAATAGTTCGCAACCACTTCAAGCTGGCGGAAGAACAACAACCAACTGAAACAAAGTCGCCTCTGGCCGGAAACCGCGACCGCACTCCCCAATTTTGGGTTTTTTTTTTTTTTGTATGCTTTGAGCGGAAAAATTGACAGTGGCTGCGCCATATGGAATGGCAAAAGGAAAACGCTGGAGCATAGCTGAAAGGCTTGATTCAAAAATTGTTTTGCTGTTATTAGTTTCTCGGACTTGCTTGAGACGATTTTAATTAACGCCGCCAATGAGCGCGGCGCACTGAGCCAGCCAGCCAGACAGCCGGACGGACAGACAGACAGCCAGTCAGCCATCCAGTTGCTGGCACGTCCAACCGAATCCCTTACGCCTCCTCGCATCCTTGTGCAATTAGCAGATAACTCCCGAAGAGTTGCATCTCACAAAGCAGGACTTTCTTCGAGGACTTTGTGTAATCTGTGGCAACAGAAACCCAGCTGTATCTGAATGCCTTACAACACAATCAAGTTCGTTTATCTTGGGGAATGCAGTATATTAATTTGGAATTAATTGTATTAGACTGGAAACTATCTATCTAGCTCAATCATAGTTGAGCATGGACTCGAAGAATGTAGCTATGCACCAATTATTCGAAATATTCAAAATAATAGCTAAGCAAGTGCGCTGTAGTCGAGTGTGCTCGACTACAAAGTCCCCTGTACTTTTTCATTTAATATAGCCCAATATGAAGTCCATAATGCTTGGCCAGGTACTTGTAGCCTGATTCTTTCGCCTACGCCACACTATTGGAAATACAATATTTGTTCTCAGATTATCATGAAATTTTAAGGGAGCGACTCACAATTCTCTAGCCTTAATAATAAATTTCATTCAATTTATGCTAAACAAAGCAAGTCTCAAAATCGATATTATCAATATTTATTTTTGGGAAATGGAAGAAGATATCAACCAAAAATGAGAAGCTTGATTTGCGTATAGGAGAATATAGATTTCAAACTTCCAGACACTAGGTCTTTTAAATTCTGGGATCGACGCGTTTATACAGGCGGACACACGGAGATCGACTCAGCTTGACATCTTGATCAAGAATATATGTACTTTATACGGCCGGACATGCCTGCTTCTGCCTGTTGCAGACATCAGGAGTGCAGGGAACTTGTTTCATCCTGACTTTTGGTTTCTTGGGGGTCTTTGCTTAAACAGGAATGCGGGTAGAGCAAATGCTCGATGTGTAGTTGTGTTATAGAACCTTGTGCCGTGATCCATAAATCAGAAGAGGTCTCAGATAGGTCTGCCGCCATACCAAGGCGGAAGACACAACCAAAACAGTCGCGTCTTTTAATTGGCATCGTATAAAAGGAGCCGTGAGCCATCATTTCAGCAGCTAAACTTAGGCCCATTGACTTCAATGCCTGTTGCATATGCTTGCACAAAACCAGTATACCCCTTTTACACAACATCAATGGGTAAATGGTTTTCAAGCTTAACTTCTTAGATCAGCCGCAGCTAAATCCGAACAGACTGCTTTAAATGTTTGCCATATATTTGCCATGTAAATTTATGTACTTACACAATCTTCTGCTGCACAACAAGAAAACTTACTAAAAAACACAAAATAAAATAAAAAACTTTGAAGAAACATTAAAAGTCGGTTTGCCTTTGCATTTAAATGGAAAATGCTTTTCGCATAGAAAACTTTGTTTCAGTTTAAAAAAAAAAGGCACAATTTCCAAAGTACAACTTAAGGTTAAAAGACCCGCCTCTGTTATCCTCATGTTAGTTATGACAAGGCCACAGAGAAGATGGATTTATCTTGCGATTAGTCGGGCATATTTGTGCTTAACTCAAATTGCCAGCAGACACACTCACGCATACATGCATATATATATATATATATATATATATATATATATATGTGTGTGTGTGTGTGTGTGTGTGTAAGTGGCCACTAATGTCTTGGGAATGTGAAGATGCCACGCCAAGTGTTTACATTTAATTCGTTTAAATGCACGAAATGTTTGTTTAAAAAAATCCACTTATTATACCCTGTAGCCATTAAATGATTAAGAAGGATATTCGTTAAACGCACTGCAAAACAAAATATGCCTTTCTACTTGATTAAAGTTAAGAAATTGCGTGTACATAAGCGCTAGTAAAAAAAAACTAATTATTATTTATATACTTTCATATTCTATTTCTTCATATTATATTTACTTTATGTGGTGAGAAATCTGAACCGAGGGTATTTCATAGTCAGGCACTCGCGCGTTGTGTATTTCATTTATTTTTATATGAAAGTGTTAGCTGTTGTATTTGTACACAGCAATATGCCTCCTCTGAAAACAGACTGTGCATTTAAATATGTTGAGTGTATAATAATTTGCTCGATAAACAAGGGTGTGTTTTATTTATACGTTACAAATTACTTTATAGGCTTGCGAGGCAATCAGTATGTGTACCCAAAACGGAAATTATTTGTACGGGTACATAATTTCCCAAAAGCACTTTTTTCTAAACCTTCACCACGATAACGGTTCAAGTATTGGAAAACCCAGACTGGTTCATTTCGTTCTTTTGCAACAAACTCAACAGTTGACGCCTGAACGCTCGCAGCAGCGCATTGTTTGATGTGCGTTCTTTTTTGGCCCCTCCAACAGATGGTGCTAACGACTGGACAAATATCAATAGAGGTCGCTATATGCAATTACTGCGTAATTTCGGGAATTTTCAAACTACAAAAAAAAACGTTTATTTAAATATAAATATGTTTTTAATATTTTCTATGTATATGCCCGTCTGACTATAAGAAATCAACATTTCATTCATATAACTCATATGTACGTAACTGTGCAGCCGGATCGACTCCCGGCCAGATTTATAGGCCATGTCTGGCCATGATGTCCGTTATCCACTGCACATAGTGGGCCACATTAGTGTAGAGACCCGGCAGGCTGATCTGGCCGCAGGAGGTCACGCCCAAGCTAACAATGCCGAACTCAACCATGCGCAGCTTGTACTCGTCCAGGTAGAGGGCGGGCGCCTGCAGCGGGCCACCCGAGTCGCCCTTGCAGGAGTCCTGCAAATCGCCGCCGCCCACACAGAGCTGACTGGAGGGCACCTCGCGGCGATAGGTCTGGGAGCAGGCCGAACGGCTCTGAATAGGCACATTGGCCTGTAGCAATACATCCGAAGAGGAACCGTTCTCGGTGGTGCCCCAGCCGGTGACAAAGTAGTTGGGCAGCGACTCGGCCTGCTGCTTCAGCTCATCGCTTATGGGCAGGCAGATGGGCTTAATGTGCTCTGCAAGAAGTGATAAAGTGAAGGTGGCTTAGCCCGGGACAATGTATGGATTATGCTGTGCCCGCAACTTACTCTCAAAGGTCACGGTCTCGTTCAGGCGCAGCAAGGCAATGTCATTCGTGACTTGCTTGGCATCGTATTTCTCGTGCAGGATGAACTTCTCAATGCCCAGATCCTTGACGGGCGGCGCGCACTTCTCTCTGCGTCCCTGCCGTCGGCAGTCGCGCTCCGTGGAGATGCGATGCTCGCCCAAACGAATCTCATAGCTGGAAGAGTGTTTAGCATATAGGGATTTGTCTGAGCCATGAAAGCCAGAGCCTCAATACTCACAGCTGCTCCTCCAGTCCGTACACGCAATGGGCGGCGGTCAAAATGTAGCCTATGCATAATAATCAGCTCAATAAGAATCATAAATATGCTAGATATAGTTGCCTTACGGTTCGAGATGAGTGTGCCGCTGCACAGGAAACGAGATTGACCCAGGCTCTGATATCGGAGCAAGGCCATCCAGGGCCTGGAGGACAACTGCACCTCGTAGCCATTGGCCACGCGCTGATTGAGAATGGACCCGCAGCTGAAGTTGGAGCTCTTAAACAGCTCCATGACCTTGGAGTTGTGCTGTATCTGCGGCGCGGGGCAGCAAAAGTGTCGCTTCGGATGGAACAAAAGATTGAGTTGAGCTCGCCAATTAACCGGACATAGCCACTATTTACCACTCCGTCGAATTCGCCGCAGGCTGCCTTCTGCAAATAGCTGGCGTACTCCGGCGGCACGCGCTCGCCACCCTGTTGGGCGGCCAGGAGGCGCTGCTCAATGTCCGCGCAGGAGGAATATGGCATGCACTGGCCCCGCACGCCGTTCGGGGTCTCACAGTCATCCGCATAGGCTATATGAACGTCAGTCAGTGTACACAAGCAATTAATATGCTAAACAGTAAAAACGGGTCATGAGAAGTTTTCTAGCTCACCTGCCCATGCGGATCGAGCGCCAATCAGGCAGACGACGGCCACGGCGACGGCGACGAGGAAGCTGCAGCGCAACATCATATAAAAGTGCGAGTCGATAGTCGATAGTCGATGCCTGGCCAGTTAACTAGCCGAACTTGTGCTCCAAGTGCTACTGGGCGCAGCGCGCTCCAAGCGCGCACTTTATACGAGACGAGCTCGGCCAGATTGAAATCTCAGCTCATCTCTCTGAGTCGAGAATTGAGCACTCGCCCGTTTGATTGGTTTTCCCCCTTTTGGTGGCCCGACCACTTGTGGCAAGTGTTTGGCTTTCTTTGCCCAGCACCGAATGTACAAATTATAATAAAAACATATAAATATTAATTATAGATTGTATTTATAAAAAAATATCATTTGCTGATTACTCAAAAGCCATCCGGGTTTGTTTACATGCCCGCACTCGGCTATAAAATCATAAAAAATATCTCGATTTGCTGCTTGGCATTTTCTGAGCAGACTCTCGCGCTCCTCTCGCATGGCTATCGCTCAGCCGGGCTCAGCTGGGCTCATCGATCTCGAGAGAACCAACAGCTAGAAGGTTGAGTCGAGCATGTTTTGCTGCGGCTTACATAAGCCGTTCAAGCCGAAGTCTAAACACCCTAGATAAGAATTTGAAGATTTCTAAATATATAAAGTGGAAGAGATTTACCTAAAAGAGAAAATGCCCCAATTCTAAAGAATTTATAACAACATTTATGAATCTCTAGAAGTTATTACTCATACGTCATGTTGAGTTAATATTAGATACAGGAATAACTCTTTTATGGCCTTCTTTTTTTGTGTAACACATGGAATGCTTTGTCCATCCCCAAAAATTCCAGATAAAGCTACCGTAAAAAGTCAAATTTGTTAATTTTTTTTATCATTTTTGCCATACAAAATGCATTCGCTTATCTAGACATATTCCATGTCCGGCTACGATCAGAATTATGGGAGCTTTCACAGTATATGTATTCTTTATCAGTATCAACAACCATGCCCGACAGCTCGTCTCGGCTATCTTGACGAAACCTTATCCTATAGCTGACATGGGAGAGATCGGTCGAAAATCGTTTTGTATAATGCGAAACTTGGTTTCTCAAGATATCAACATCGGACTACTATGCCATACTACCTTAGCCTGATTCATAGCTCTATCAGTCGAAAAATTACTTTCTATGGAAAATTCTTGTGTTTGTTCAGATATTTTATATTAGTTTATATAATCATCAATAACATTTGTGGCCCTTAAAGAAGAAATCCGTCTCAAATATATATTTTATATAATATTACTTTCAAGTCATATGTCTAGCAGGGTATGCGCTCTTCGGCGAGTTGATGTTCCTACTTGTTTCATATAAAATCTTTATGTACCCAAAAATTGCATGATAAATATATTAGTAGGGCAACCTGTATTGGCATTTCCAATTCGCATCAATTGCAATAACCTCGGCATTTCCCAAGAATTATATCAGACTAATCTATGCCAGATCTAAGGGAAATTCTACTAACAGGAAAGCAACTAAAACTTTTAACTTAGCGCCGATATTTAAATGGTCAATCAATTGTTTGGAGGGAAGTACGAAAGTAATCAACACATGTTTATTTTATAAAGCCAGTTAGGCAACTGCTCGGAATTTCTTATCAGAATGCAATTAATAGAACCCACTTTAAAAGAGAAACGCGCGATTGAAAACGTTTGAAATAACCATTTTTCGTATATTTTATTGTTTATCGCACATCAGCTGGTCAATAGTACAATTGCTTGAGGATCACTCCATTTTCTTCTCATTTTTTTTTTTTTAAAGTTTAAGTAATATGATAAACTAAAATTGACTGTGTGTAACAATAAATTATAACAAGGCTATTTAATAAATATCAGACATGGATCAACGACAAAAATAATTATTTCTATAGTCATATATGAATATACATATACATATACACATACATATATATTTATACATATATACGCTATTTGTATTAAATTAAAACTTTTAACTTAGCTTGTTAACTTTTAGTTTAAGAGTTAATGATTAAGGTCAACGGCTGCTCTTTTTTCATTTAAGGTTGGGCAGAATCTCACCGTTCTGCTGTCTATATATGCCAATGGTTCTATGCGGTCGGTGTGGGGGTTGGATTATTTATAAGATATCTTCGCTTTCTATATGTCAACGAAAGGGAAATAGCAATAGATCAATATCAATCAAATCTTCAATTTTTCATTTGCTTTAAAGTTGAGAAAGGCAGCATAGCAAGAGTTAAAGTAAGAGAGAGAGAGAGAGTTAGAGAGAGAGCCAGAAGGAAATTAAAACCAGCAAGCCAATTAAACTTAATTTCAGGTGAAAGATAGGCAAGTCATAAACAAAGCAGTTAGTAAGTAAACAATTGTGAGATAATTAGGTTCGCATTCATCGTAACCTTATCAATTTCGATTAGATACAAATTAACACGATAATTTATACAAATAAAAACATTCTGTACAGACATATATAATACTATATGAACATATCGAAAATAAGTAGAAGTCTCTGTCGCACTTGTCGCTGGCTAACTACTACAGCTCGTATCTATGACTAACAATTTGTATGGATAGGTTTAATAACAATGTGGGAGTTTGCTTGTTTGTTTAGTCACCAATGGAGAGCTGCGGGGCCCCATAGGCCCATAGCCCCATAGCCGTACGCCGGCTGATCTTGAACCTGGCAACTGACGTGGCAAGTGAATCGATCATATAACATGTAGATAGTGTGAGCCGTTGCAGAAATGTTCTAGGCCTATGCTTGGTTAGTGTTTGGTGCTGTTGGTGGTCGCTTGGAAGTAGTGGTAGTGGTAGTGGTAGTAGTAGTAGCAGTAGTAGTAGTAATACGAAGAGTGGGTTAGAATGCAATACAGAAGTGCCATCAAACGATCAACCAAGAGAACTGAGCGATTTTCTTATTTAATGGCAGCAATTAGCGGACTCTCTTCGCCTAAAAGAGAAACAAAGAAAAAGAAATGTTAATCACTTTTTTTTCCGTAGATTTTCGTGGGCACTAATTCACGGGTCTTGATGTATGGCATGCGTGGCCAGGTCCAGGTGACTGGCATCGAGCACTCATAGTTAAAGTTGTACAGTTGATCCTCCAGCCACTTGCGCGTGTCCTGCGGCTCTGGGTATGTGGATGCCAAGCCTAGCCAAATGGTAAGCGTATTAAGCAAAGAAGTTCACATATCCGAAAGGAAACATACCCTTAGCATAAGCACATTTAGTTACGCCAATGGCAATATTCATGGAGACATCACGGATGCTCGACAGCGGCGGATACAATGAGCCGCGCTCAATGTCAGAGGGCTCCACAAAGTTGGCCAGCTCCTGGGCAGCAATCAGGAACATATCATCAGGTATGTGATGTGTACCCGTGCATATGACGCCCAGCCCAACGCCAGGGAAAATGTATGCATTGTTACCCTGGCCGGGGTAGTAGGTTTTGTTGCCCACAACAACCGGTGGGAAGGGCGAGCCAGATGAAAAGATGACGCGAGCCTAGAAATAGAAACCAGAGGGACCTTTATATCCACCAAGAGACATACAACTTAAGCAACTCACATCCGTATTGTGATAAGCCTCCTCAGCTGTGCATTCCGCCTTGCTGGTTGGATTGGAGAGAGCAAATATGATGGGCCTTTCGTTATTGTCCGCCATGGTGCGCAGAATCTTGGGCGTGAAGAGGCCGGCGCAAGCTGAAGCGCCAATTAGCACCTGTGTGATAAAATGGCATTAAATGGAGGATTAAGTTTAATATATATACCACATACACTTGGCTTAACAGTCGACACAATTTCCTCGAGACTCTGCATTGGTTCAATGTCCTTGGCATAATTGACCTTGTGGCCATCCAGGTTGCCCACTTTGCGCGATGTGGTCAACAGCCCGTCAATATCGACCATAAATATCCTACTATATGCCTCCTCGATGGGCACGCCTTCGGCAACCATGCCTTTAACGACGAGATCGGCAATGCCTATGGCTGCCTCGCCGGCGCCCGCGAATAGGAAAGTATATTCCTTGAAGGACTTGCCCGTGATACGCTTTGAGGCGTACAAGCCGGCCACAGCCACAGCGGCTGTTCCCTGAATATCATCGTTAAAGGTGCAGTACGTATCGCGATACTTGTCTAAGAATCTAAATGCATTGTGATTGCCAAAGTCCTCAAACTGGATGAGTGTATTCTGGCCATAGCGCTTGACAACTGCCTCCATGAACTCGTCGATGAAATCATCGTATTCGCGTCCCACGACGCGCTTTTGGCGCAGACCCACGTACAGTGGATCCTCCAGCAGATCGATATTATTGGTACCCACATCTACCACGATGGGCAGGCATTGATGCGGCTTAATGCCCGCCAGTGCGGTGTACAGCGCCAGTTTGCCAACTGGTATGCCCATGCCGCAAGCGCCCAGATCACCCAGGCCCAGGATGCGCTCGCCGTCGGTTACGCAAATGGCACGCACATTCGGCTCTGGCCAGTTTTTCATCACATCAAAGATGTGACCGCGATCATTGAATGTGACAAACAGGCCATGCGGACGCCTGTAGATCAGGCCAAAACGCTGGCATGCCAGGCCCACTGTGGGTGTGTATACAATGGGCATTAGATCCTCAATGTTCTCCGATAAAAAGCGGAAGAACAGGCGCTCATTGCGATCGTGCAGATCGCTCAAATACAGATACTTGTTCAGCGGTTCTGTATAGCGGTTCACGGCAATCTTGCACAGCTGTAGCTGCTCTTCCTGGGTCTTGAAACGTGCTGGCTGCAGGCCATGAATACCCAGCACCTGACGCTCCTCCAGAGTAAAGGCCAAGCCCTGTTGATAAGGCAAACCAAAATATACATATGTATATATATAGTTACGACTCACAGCTGGGGGTAATTGCAGGCACTTACCTTATTCAAGCGAGGATCGCGTATATGATCGATGCCGCGCACCTGTGAGGGGCAGATAATGTCGCCGACAACCTCATGATAGCCGCGGGCATCGCACAGCGCCAGCGCCGATAATGCCGGCAGTGTTGTTGTTGGGGTGCTCGTCACGGCTGCAGTGCCGCTGCGGCACAGTTTACCGAGATTTCCACACAAGCTGCAAGCAAACAAAAATCGTGGAGCCAATGTTTATTATTGTCGTAATTGATTCAGTGACATTGGAAAGCCAAGGCCAAGGCCAGCGTCAGCTGTTCAGAATACTCTTTGAAATAAGGTTCAGGAATGGTATAAACAGATTGAAAATTTGGGCACATCTGATACGCTGTGAGCTCCCGTGGGCAGACTCCACCTCTGCCGACTGAGAACGTAACAGATAATCAAACATTCTAGTTTGGGATTTCAGCTAGATCAACGACTGTTTTAAAATTTAAGAAATCTTTTATCGTTTCTTACCATTCAAACTAAACGCAGTAATTCTAGAGGAAAATACCAAAATTAGCTGCATGCGTCAATGCTGATAAGTACTTTCACTACTTTAATGATTGCATAACAATCCGATAGTAAGTGCAGTAAAAAACAAAAACTAAGTACAGGGTATCATCAAGTTGAGCACTCTCGAACTGCCGCTATCAAGTGGACTGTTTGCCAGAATGCCACCAAACTAAGCCGCATTCGCATTGTTTACGATGGGGGCGCGATAAGATTTCAAGTGCCACGATAACAACATGACGACAAATGAATTGCAAATGCTTTTCTGTTGCGATTTTGCATAATTGCTGCTAATTGCCGCCCCCCTTGTGACTAATTGAATATGCTTCATTGCCGGCTATGACATGTCCGTGTCCATCTCTCTCGCTCTGGGATTACGGCTGCCGCAGCTAGTAAACCCGTTAATGACGCGCCTATGGCTCCGCGCGCTCGTGACGTGTTGACTGCGCTGCTTGGCCCGATGTGCGCAAACACCTTTGGCTGCTAATTAGCGGCAGAGTGTAAGGGGCAGGCCGGCATGGGCATGGGCATGGGCATGGGCATGGACATGGGCATGGGAATGGACATGCTATCATTATCATCATTCGTCATTTTGTTACTATTTGCGCAGCCTAACGCCCAGAAGCGCTCACATGAGCGCCAAGTGCTTAATAAATTCGCATATGCCCCCCATATACATACACACATTTATATACATATACATATATATATTTATATATATATACGTATAACATATTTTATATCTAATCACTAATACAAATGTAAGTGCATGCCGTAAACATTTCCGCAAGTGCTGATATGTTTACACGACACGCAAATTACGTAAAAACGTTTTGATATCACGATATTGCCATATAAATAGAAACAGCTGCTTCTTCCTGTGTTCTGACTTGATATCATATTAAAGGTGTTATCATTAAAGCAATCTGCGCTCTATATTTTGTATTTTTTTCATTTCTTATATAACTTTTTTATATAGATCTTATTACATATTATAACAGCTGTCATATTGTTCTCGCTGAGCAAAACATTCGCAATATCTTGCATATAATTACTTGAATATTAATTACAACAAAATGCAGATCCTCTAAACTCAAATATTAATCAAAATTAGTTTCAGCACGTTAAATTATGAAAATGTTGAATTGTCTAATAGTAAAAAAAGTAGAAACTTTAAATTATAATAAAATGAATAGTTTTTTCTGTAAAAACAAAGGCAGCTTTACGAACTGAACTTAAAAGAACCGCCGCTTATTGAGTTTGTAAACTTTAAATGTTTGCTTCCCATTTTGCCCCTTAATTATATTGCCAGACTTCCGTATAAACGTAGTATATATTTACGCGCAACGATGATATCACAGAATATGAGGCGTGTGCACTTGCTGAGTATGTGCATGTGTAGGTGTGTGAGTATGCATGCAATGTCCAATTAGCTGCAGACATTTATCGCTGACCAGGCCAAGAATATTGGATATCAACATGTACCTCAGTTCATATCAGCATATCAGCTGAAAGCCATAAAGTTTTGCGTGATGCCAAAAGCCAAAGAGCGAAGAAGTCAATGTACTCGAATGTGTTTTGGAATACGAAATGGGGCAACTAGCGAGAAGAAGAACAGAGAAGCGAAACCAGCAAAGACAGAGATGGAAGATGAAGCTGCGCAGCAAAAGAGTAAGCTTTTGAACTTGGCAGCGAAAAAAAAAGAAGTAGAAAGACAGCGCACAAGCAACAAACAAAATAATAGCACCATCTTTTTTTTTTTTTTGTGTATACTAATCGTTAATATGTAATTGCCAAAATGTATGTACATATATAATTTTAGAATTTGGCAGCAGAAACGGTCAGTTCTATATACATACATATATGTACATATATACATATCTATGTATATAAAATGTGTCTATGTCCATGAACGTGAAGGTGGCGGTGGCCCACACAGACGCAAGAGCAAATGCGTTGGTGTTGGAACGAACAGACGCAATTAATACACACACCCACACATGCACATGGGGATTGTTAGTGTATTGATTTTTCAGCTGTTTTGTTGTATACACATGTGTGTGTGTAATTGCCGCTATTATTTTTTCGTTTTAATTTTACTTTTTTGTTTTGGCTTTTCCTTTTTGCACATAGCCAAGAAAAGCGCACCTGAGCGCTATCAACGCTTACGCAATGAGGAACAGAAAATGAAAAGGTCGCTGCCAACAAGCAGCTGTTGCAGGCACAATGGGGAGCCAGCGAAAACCAGAAAAAGTTAGGTCAATGCAAAAAACATGTGCGAATCTCTGCCTGCACTAGCCAATACCAACAGGCCAATGCTTGTGACTGTGTGCGTGTGTGTGTGTGTGTTGGTGTGTGTATTGTTAGCGCCAATGAAAACGAAAGCTGCGCACTGCAGGCACTGAGTTTGATGATGAGGGAGGGTGCAGGGAACCGCCCGCCTTGGCGCACGCTCGTCTGCCACGAAAAAGACTAGGTCACTGACAAAAACAGCTGGGACGCGGAACCGTCGCCTGGCAATTGAAATTGCATAACAGTTCTTCAATTCGCCTATGTAGCAAAAATAAATGCAAGCATTGCGAATTCCTTTGGCAACTTGATGCCAACTTGATGGTTCGACTTGGGTTGGTAGCTTACCTGGGTCGAGAGAACATTTTGCGCCTGTGTTTCTAGTATTGCTTTTGATGTGTTAACTTTAGGTGTGTTTGCTTGTAGCTTGCTTTTGTTTTGACACTTATCACTAGGTAATAATACTTTTTGTTGCGCTAAGCTTTTGTTTTTACATATGAAACACACGACAATAACCAGCCAGCCACCCTTATTAGGCCCAACAAACAAAACTGTGTATTCAACGCGGCGCGGGCAAAAACTACCTCGCGAAGCTGTCGGCGAATGATGAACGAATGCCAAATTCGAGAAAACGAACAAACGTATGGAAGAAACTTGCGCGGCACTGATTGAAATGAGTGTTGGTTAGGGCGTGTGGATAAAAATACTGCCACACTGGAATTATGCCTTATCGATGTATATCGATAGTTATAATGCAAGTTGATACATTGTGAACTACCTCAATCCTTAAACGCATGCTAAAGGTTTAGGTTACTTTATTTTCACTCTTAAGCAATATTTCTTTAGTTCTTTAGTATAGGAAATATTAGAGCAGTTATAGCTATGATTATAATTTTAGGTATATGCTGCGATCCACTAGACACATAGCTTTGCATGGACACAGTGCTGTCCCCCATTTCCGAATTGGCTGAAGAACTTTTCGTATTCATAGACTCAAATGTGTAAAGAGCGCGAAAACCATTGGCCACAAAACGGTCGTTGGAGTAAAAGGTTACTCGAAAGAAACGCCCATCAGAACGCACTTCGAAGTCTGGTAATTTTCCGCAATATTTGCTGTACTTGCGATCTGTGCTCATGAAATTTGAAAATTCCACATAATCACTGGCCGATTGATGGTCACATCTTAAAAATATAAAAAAGAAACATGAACTAATTTGTTACAGTAACTATAAATGTAAACCTACGTGCTAATTCCTTCGACATCAAAGTACGTAAACCGCAGAACAATGCGTTCATCAGCTCCATAGAAGTAGTAATTGCATACAACATTCTCCATATAGTATCCGGGAAAGTTCGGTGAGTGAAAAAGACCACTAATCCGCTCGCTGCTGTTGTAAACAAAGGTGCACTCATTTCCCTGCTGCAACCCAGACATAATACCGAAATCTAAATGAAAAAACTTTTTAAATAAAATTGCCTTCAGTTGTATTATTTTTGTAGAACGTACTTGTGAGAAACCGATACTCTGCGCGAAATCCATAGTACTGCACTTTGTTGGTCATTTTCGGCGGATATTTACCCACAAATTGAAGCTGAAGTTTCTGTCCATTCGACATCAGGGGCTTGGGCAAAAATGCCCCGCATAGTAATTCTTGCGTCTCGTATTTGCCTCGCACCTCTGCCAACACATGCAATGCATCCTCATCCCGGCAGTGGCTGGAATTCTCATGTTCAGTCGGTATGTTGAAGTCATGAAACTTAATTTGTATTTGTTCTGGTTTTTGCCCTTCAAATTCGTAACGGCATTGCAAGACCTTAAAAGCATCGATATTTTTACCTATCGATGTACCGATAAGCGAGCCCAACAGCTGATTCGATTCGAAGATGCCAGACTTGTTGACGCGCGAGTCGTACAGCTGCCTGCAATGCTCTGAAAGAGAGTTAATAATCAATGTTTTAAGAAACTAATGCTTAGATTGCTAAGGAATTGTCGTGTGTCGCACATCACTAGCATTGGGAGCAGAGGCATGAGCAGCAAGCAGGCGCGGAATGAGGACAACAAGCTGGACACATTTCGGCGTATTTGTGATGAAATAGCCGCCGAGGCGAGCTACTTGCGAAAGGTTGAGAAACTGGAACATTTCTTTAGAAAGGGCAGCAGCGGCTCAGGCTTCCAGGGTGACCTGTTGCAGTGGGTGCAGTTCCTCATACCCGGCGCCACGCAACGTGTGTACAATTTGCAGAACAAGGCATTGCTCAAGTTGTTTGCACGCATCTTCCATGTCGACCAGCAGCAAATGCATCTGGACTTGGAGCAGGGTGAGCAGCATAGGGTACAAGTGTTGAGGCCTCTCTAAACTAAACTTTCTTTTGAAGATGGTGACATTTCGGAAACCCTGCGCAAACACTTTGCCGGCTCCAGTAAACTTAAGCCGCAGGCACAGAGCAAACTTTACTTGCATGAAGTAGAAAATATGCTTTGTCAGCTGGAACAGCGCACAAAGGAAGATGAGCAAACGGAGGTGCTGCAAGAGGTGTGCAAACAGGCCACCGACTTGGATTTGCGCACGTTTATCAGGCTAATTAAACAGGATCTGCGTATTAATGCACGTGCTAGGCATATACTGGATGCCTTTGGACCACAGGCCTATCCAGCGTATCAGAGCTCTCGCGATCTGAAATTGATTGTAGAAAGTTTCGCTGGAACCCAGGACAAGCCGACAGCAGTCAAAAGTCTCACAAAGGCGGCCACTAAAAGCTCGAAGAAGGCAATCGGCGCCATTCAAGTAATGACGCCAATTTCGCCCATGCTGGCCAATGCCTGCAAGTCTGTGGAGGAAGCTTTTAAAAAGAATCCTGGCGGCCTGTACAGCGAAGTTAAATATGATGGGGAAAGAGTGCAAATACACAAACAAGGCTCTGAGTTTAAGTTTTTCAGCAGGAATCTAAAGCCGGTAGTAGACCACAAAATCAAGGAGCTCAAAGATTATATACCGCGCGCCTTTCCCGGCGCCAACGACATGATACTCGATTCGGAAATCATACTGGTGAACACTATAACTGGTGTGCTGCTTCCCTTCGGCACACTGGGCGCGCACAAGAAACATACCTATGCCAATGCGTCAGTTTGCCTTTTTGTCTTTGATTGCTTGCTTTACGATGGCGATGATCTAACACAGCTGTGAGTATGGAGCTCTGTTTTCACTACCGACCTAATGCTGATATTTACCTTAGCTCATTTTGCAAACGCCGAGAGATTCTGGAGCAAAACATTAAGCCCATCAAACATCACGTACAGTTGTCCGAGTCGCAGTTTTTGAAAACCAAGAATGAGTTGGCTATGATGACTGCCAAGGTGCTTCAGGCTAATTTGGAGGGTGTTGTGCTAAAGAGCCCCGCAGGAACGTATCAGCCGGGCAAACGTAACTGGCTTAAAGTAAAAAAGGATTATCTCTTTGGTGGCAAAATGGCTGACACAGCAGATCTGGTCGTGTTGGGCGCCTGGTATGGCTCTGGCAAGAAAGGCGGCGTGCTAAGCATCTTTCTTATGGGTTGTTATGATGCACGCGATCGTCTCTGGAAGACGGTCACTAAAGTGCACTCTGGCCTGGATGATGCCTCCAACGATGAGGTACACGAATCACTGATGAAGCTAACAGAACGCGCCGATGCCAACAAAATTCCTAACTGGTTACTCTGCAAAAAAACGCTGGTACCTGATGTGCTTGCCAAGATTCCAGAGAAAATGCCAGTGTGGGAAATCACGGGCGCAGAGTTTACACAATCCGAGGCGCACACTGCAGCGGGAATCTCCATACGCTTTCCACGCATCACGCGCTTGCGCAGCGACAAATCTGCGATGCAAGCGAATGATCTGGAACATTTGGAACAGCTCTATGCAGCCTCCAAACAAAATGTCAATGTAGATCTGCTGCTGGCAAACTGTGAGGCAGACAGGGATGATGCCCTTCAAAACGAGCTAAAACTGGAGCAGACGCCCCAAAAAGGCAAAGCACCCAAAGGGGTTACAGCGAGCAGCAGCAAAAAGCCAAAGAGATCCAAAAGCGCCTCTGACGATGAGGAGGCAACGCCGTCAAAAGGCCGCAGCTCACGGAAAATGCATAAGCTGGAGACAGCGACGGTAACGTCTCAAGGTAATCTTAAAGATTTTTTCAAGCCCAAAATAGTGAAAGCAGATGTGAAGATTGAAAGCCCGCCGCTGACAAGCACATCGCCCGATTACAGCAAAGGCGAGGATAGCAAATTATTTAGAGGCCTGGCGGCGCATTTTGTAGCTGATGCAGTCCAGCCTCAGCTCATGGATGAATTTGTGCGTCATGGGGGCATCTTGGTCAAATTTACGCAAAAGGCTAGCCTGGTATTTCATGACAGTAATAAAAACAAGGATTTGAAGCAACTCAGGTGCTTATAATACTAGATACGCAAATAATTCTTGCAATGAAATTGAGCTTTATTTTGCAGACCTCTCTACCGTCGAAGCTGTCGTCATCTGAACATAAAATGGCTAGAGGCATCGCTGAAGATGAAGACATTACAGCCTTATCCACCCTATGCCCTGCTTTTAAAGTCTTAGTCAAGCCTTATGGCTCAATTTACATAGATTAACATGTTCATTCACCTTAATTATGATATTTTTTAAATTTGTACATCTTGTTATATGTAAATTTACTTAAGGTTATTAAGCTAATTCGCAATATTTACTATATCATAAGTTCTCATCTGTCTGATCGTTGGGGTAGCTAATGGAAGCTGTCTTGTTCCACTTCTACTTAATATTTTTTTATTGATATAGTTGCTTCCGTTCGTCAGATTTTCCCCTATATGCCCCCTATAACATTAAAATATTTAAATGTATTTCGTCTCAGCTTGATGTACTGGTTTCCCAGAATGACATATCGCATGTCCGAATGCTGTCAACATAACCAGTTGCCATTGAACTTAGCTAAATGCTATTATATCACATTAGGCAAACGTTTATATGCCTTTCTTTCTTCCTACTCTATTAAAGGAGAAGAACCTACTCGTAAATCTGAAGTCTAGACTGCGGCGTAAGAAGTCTAGCCCCACGCAATATTTGGGTTTGTTAGGCGCAACTTTAGCCAGTTTTAAGACCCGTTCTACGATTATGTATGTGAATAGACATAACTCTTCTGACCCCGTCGGTTATTACATCTATCATCTCTTGGAGACAGAAAGTGATAGCCCCTTCTTGATGAATTGAAGTGTGGCCAGTAGATCCTTGCGATTTTATTTGCCTTTTTTATGATCCTACATACTTAATTACTTTTTCTTTTTAGGGCTACAATAATGAAAGGGTAATATAATTCAGGGTAACCTGAAAGCTGTTAGCATTGCTTGATAAGTACATGATAATAATATCTTTTCTATTCGACTAAATTACCAATCGTTATAGTTCTTAATTCTGATGAATTATTCAAAGAAAAAGTCCAGTGCGGACTTGGAGCTGTTCGGACAAGTTTTCGACGAAGGTCAGAATGCGTTTCTACGTTCTAATATATGAAATCCGATGAAACCGATTCTAAACACGTGGCCGTTAACTTGTTCTAGTCCGGCGCAAGCTCGTGCCTGAAATAATTAAGCAGCCTTAGTTGCTTCGGCGCATTTTTGAGTAAATACGGAAAAAACAACAAACGGTTTTTAATATTTCATCTGCATCCGCTGCTTATATAATGTTTGCATTTCAAAGGGAGAAATTTGAATGAAAACAATTTTGTGTAAACCCTTTTTGAATAAAGTACACAATAGTATCTAAGACGCGACCTTTATATATAGAGTGTGTTATTAATTATCACATAGCTATTGATTTAACTAGGAATTTATACTACGTCAAGAAATATTTTGCTAAAGGGCGTAACTGCGATGCCATTTAAATGTTTACTCCAAGGTATTTGTTCAGCATATTTAGGAAGTTAATGGTGGAATTGTCTGGCTGTAATATTAATATTCTCTCATCGAACACACTTTAAGCTGCTCAATGACCCAAAGCTACAACGTTTCTCAATTAGCCAAACACTCACTAAAGCCAACTTTGATGTGGACTGCTCTAAAGCGTCAGAGCATTGTGAGCCGATCGTCAGATTAAAAACCGTAAATATTGGTGAATTTAAGACAAAAATATGAAAAATTAAACTCAGATCTAGACATCTCCAGCATGAGGATGTATATAGTATATTCCTGATCAGTATCAATCGGGTGCCCATCACCCCAACGCAGCTGCATGACAACTGCTACAAACGCCAACCACCAGAATATTAAAATAAATCAGAGCTGCTGACCTTCCCAGATAGGAAAATTCACTTACACCAATTAATTGATTAAGCTTTTACACAATCGTAAAAAATGGCACCTAAGGCCCGGCGAATACTATATAAGATCTCAAAAGGCTGATCAAAATATTATTTAAAAACAAGTAAGAGGTTCTAGTCGGGAGCTCCCGACTAGGCAATACCCTGAACCCTCTTTGAGGTGGTAGCGGGGAGGTGGCGAAAAGTATAAAATGAAAGATACTTGACATATATATAATATTCTAGAAGCAACATATCATGTTTGGTGACTCTAGCTCTTGTTATTTACCCAATTTGCTCAAAAAACAGGATGTCGATATCGATTTTTATCGATTGCTTGGAAACGGAGTAAGTTATCGATTATCGGAAACAAACTCGATCTGCGCAGGCACTAGGAGCACCTACATCTAAAATTTTCAGTATCCAGCTCTTATAGGTTCTGAGATCCTTGCGTTCATACATACATACAGACGGACGGACGGACGGACAGACGGACAGACGGAGAGACGGACGGACGGTCATGGCTAGTTCGACTCGGCTATTGATGCTGATCAAGAATATATATACTTTATGGGGTCGGAGATGCTTCCTTCTGCCTGTTACATACATTTACATTTTGCACAAAAACATTATACCCCTTTTACCCATTTGTAATGGGTTCAGGGTATAAAAAAAGTCAATCGGTTCCTTGAAGCCATATCCATCTTTCTATTTCTATGCTAAGTTCAGTATCAGAGCTAAAAGCCTTTCATTCTACTGCAGGATTGGACCACTATGTTATGTTATGTTATGCCCCAGGAATCATCGCTCAGAAATAAAGTTATTCGTATAAAATTTGATATTAAGATATACTCCTATCAGCGCTCTTATTAATATTTGACCCATATATTTGATTATTGATTTCCAAGATATTTGAACCAAAGTCGACATTTACAAGTTGTACCGTGCTCCTTATATATGAGAAAAATCGTGTCAACTTCGGATAAAGTATAGTATTTTTTTATAAAAAACGGTTTCGGTTTTCAACATATCTAGCAATTACGAGCTGCACAATTCTCACAAATGTATTTAATCTTCTTGTTTTTTGTTTTTTTGTTTTTTACTTCAAAGTGCGAAGTCTTCTGCTGGGAAACGAGTAAGTGTAAATGACGCTATTTACGATCGTTGTGCGAAGCTTATTATACATAATTTGCGGTTCAATCTGTTATATCACAGATTTTCAAATCGAGTGCTTAGCTATCTGCTAGCCACTGTGCAATTGCACCTGGTAAATGTGGGTATAAATACCGTCAACAAGTTCTAAGCGCTTCTCATTCGAACGGAAGCTGCGACTGCGTTTAATGCTAGCCGTACTAAAATTGAATATACTCTAACTATTTGCTGTCGGTACTTGGTGTGAACGGTTAGAAATGGATGTGGACAACGAAGAGTCATCCGATATGCAACATTTTTATAAAGACAAGACAATTTTTATAACTGGTGGCAGTGGCTTTTTAGGAAAAGGTATACACATATTAAAGTGAATATTAAAGTGAAACAATATCAAACTCGAAAAGTGATCTTTGATTTAATAATTAATTATATGCTATATACATATATTTAAAAGCAATGTTGTTCATATGGATTATGCATGCATATTTAATCGAGAGTATGTCCAGTTCCACATTGGATATTGACAATAAGTTCGCAATTTGTCTCATTACGACAATAAAAAAGTTGGCAAATAGCAATAATTATTAATAGACTGTAAAACAGTTTACGTTAAAGCTATTTAAGCTTTGAACTCTGTGCAAAACGAATCGACGGTAAAAATTCCACGAATGTGCAAAGTAACTTGTGGGTGGTAACTACAGTTAAGGAGCTCATAAAAATGATATATATGTGTTTATAAATATTTCAAGATAATGTGTAAATAGCAAAAGCTGTTGTAAAAACTTGTTTCTAAAGAGGCATATATTGAAAGACTAATGGGACAATAATTTATGGTTATCATAAGCAAATGTGCTGTTCAATTATATAAATGAATTTTATGTGCTGTTGTTTCTACTTAAGGTATTCACGCATCTATTGAGCGGCCCTCGCAGAGGTGTGAAATTTTAAATCGTCATAATCTTAAGTTTCTCATAAATGAATGGAAAATAATTCAAAAAGTAGTAAAGTTCAAGTTATGATTGAATTATAAACAATTCAAAGACAACTGTCATAATTATACGATATTGAATTTCTTGGTGCGCCTTTTAGTGATCATTGAGAAACTGCTGCGTACAACAGATGTGAAACGCATCTATGTCCTAATCAGAGCCAAGCGTGGACAGGACATGCTGGAGCGGCTTGCTAGTTGGAAGGAAGATGGCGTAAGTAGCCCACAAAACCAAACTAGAGCAGTCGGGTTCATGTTGATATATTCCCCATAAGGTATTTGAGTTGCTGCTTAAATCAAATCCCAGTTGCTGGGAGCGCATAACGCCCATTGGCGGAGACTGCCAGGAGCCGGATTTGGGCATTAACCAGGCAGACCGTCAGCTATTGCTGGAGCAGGTGCAGCTGGTGGTGCACGGCGCGGCAACTGTGCGCTTCGTGGAGCCACTGTACTTGGCACTGGATATCAACACGCGTGCCACTCGCCTCATGCTGCAGCTGGCCAAGCAGATGCGTCACCTGGAAGCCTATGTGCATGTGTCTACGGCTTTCGCGAATTGCGTCATTCAGCGCATTAACGAGTGCTTCTATCCGGAGCACTTGACCTGCAGCGCTGACACCGCTTTGGCTCTGAGAGAGAAGCTGAGTGATGAGCTGATTGACAGCATGACGCCAGCCCTGCTTGGCAGGTTTCCCAACACGTACACCTACACAAAAGCGCTGGCGGAGCAGCTGGTCCAGACTGAAGCGGGAGATTTGCCCTTATGCATCTTTCGGCCCGGCATTAGTAAGTGATCATTTCTGAGGGTATATGACCATGGCCTCATCATATTTTCAGTTATTGGAAGCTACAAGGAGCCCGTCTCAGGCTGGATTGACAATATCTACGGTCCCATCGCGATACTACTTGGCACTGCATGCGGAATTTTAAGAATTTTTCGCGTTAACGTGCATGCGCAGGCCAGCATGGTGCCCGTTGACTACTGCGCCAACTTGACCCTGGCTAGCGCTTGGCAAACGGCTAAGGAGAATGCCGCACGTAAAAGGAAATCAATTGGCACAGCTGCGCCGGCTGCTGCTCAGCTATTGACCCCGCCCATCTACAATTATGTGCCCAGCGATCTCAACTTGTTAACCTGGGGAGATTTTAAGCGAAAAGCGGAAAGCCTGGGCCATATGTACCCGTTGACCAAAATGCTATGGCTGCCGTTCCTGCATACCACAACCACACCCTGGCTTTTTAAGCTGGCTGCTTTCTTCTATCACATTCTGCCTGGCTACTGCATCGATGTGGTATTGCGCCTGAGAGGCCGAAAACCACGGATGCTTAAGCTGTACGAGAAAATACACAAGAATGTTGATGTCCTGTCGCCGTTTGTGCACTCCAACTGGTATTTCGAGACGCGCCATACGCAACAGTTGTGGCAGCGTTTATCGGCACAGGATCAACAGCTCTTTGCGTTCGATATGAGCAGTCTGGATTGGGATGATTACTTCTATCGCGCTTTAGGCGGCATGCGCATCTATTTGGCTAAGGAGGAGCCCGGCGATGAGTCGCTGCAGCGGGGCAAAAGGAAACTGATACGGTATGCCATCAAGCTTTCTATTTCTTACATACTCTATGAAACCCGTTCTCAATTGGACTAAATTAACGTTTCTTTTTCACAGATTTTACATACTTCACCGGCTCCTGCAGTTCGTCCTTTGCGGTGGAGCGGCTGCCATTTTGTGGTCGCTGCTTAAACTCTTAGTTAGGTTCTAGGCTCTTGTAATGTTTTATGAAACTAGTTAAATAAATAGTTGGCTAAATATAGATAAACACACTCACTGCCATTGGCAAGTCCTGCGCAGGATAATGTTGGACACGCCAGCCAAATGGCGGCTATTAAACAGAGCGCAGTCAACAGCGCCGGGCGCACCATTTGGACTAGTCGACAGCTTCAAACAGACTAAGCATTGACAGTCAAAGACATCGAGGCATCTGGCAGTTGTCCCACCAGTTGCCCCACACCCTGGCTCCCAAGTCAATTGGCCACATCCGCTGCCGAGGGCGCTGCCTTCCGCCCGGCACACAGACTGACAGGCGGAAGCTGCCAGCATTTGCGGCAATTGCGACGCCAGCGAAGAAGTTTGCCGCCATTTGGTGGCGATTAGCATAATTCGATTGAGTCCTTAGGTTCGAGTCAAAATCTATGGCTAATTTATGGGGCGCCAACTTACGATTTGTGCGTCCGGGGCCAGCATCCTTCTTCTCCTCCTCCTGCAAACTGTTTGCCTTGGCGGGCGGCTGCTTAAATGCTATGCTAGCTGCCTCGAGTATAGGCGCCATAGGCATCGCCTGCTGCTCATTGGGCACAAACTTGTATTTGCCCCGGAATCCTTTGGCGGTACGATTTGAGCTGGCATTAAACTCGAGCAGCAGATCTGGGCCGCTGCTTAGTATGCGGCGCGTGGGACATGGAGTGCATAGCACATCAATAACGGCGTTCATATGCGCCGATTCTGCATCAAAAATGGTGAGTGCGTCCAGTTGGCAGCCGCCACTGACCACCGGCGGCAGCTGCAGCTCCTCGAACAGCAGCTCCACACGGCTGTCGGGCCGCCCAATGAACTTGTAGGCGCACTTGATGTGCGCCGGATAATGGGCCGGAAAGCGCGGTGAGTGAAAGTAGCCCTGGCCCAGATTGCCTTCAGTTCCGGTGCTGGCAAAGAAATAAAAATCGCAGAAGCTATGCGGCACAAGCCGTCCGTTCGTCTTGAAGAGCTCTGCATGAATAAAACGGGCCATGAACACATTGTGAACTAATTTGTTAATTGGGTGCACATTTGCTTACCTTGCTTTAGGAATCGATAGGTCGCCGTCAGATTCAACGGCCAGTCGGCCAACTTTGTGGGCGGCTGCCGAAAGCTTAGACGCAGTCCAAGCAGCCTGCCGGCGCTATAAATAGGCGTGGCATTGCGTGACATCGTGCTGTGCTGGCACCAGGTATACGCCGACAGCGTCGAGTTCTCGATGACGGGCTCGCGCAGATACGGAAAGACCTCCACGGTGTCCAAGCAGCTGTCATAAAATTGCATTTAAAAAAATTAGCAGCGCATTGCTAATCATATTGCAAAATGGCCGAAATGGCCGGAATCTAATGATGTTGAAAATTTATTGGCTGATGCCCGTGGGGCTGGCCGCTTGGCCGGCTCGTTGGTCAGCCTAAAAATAGGCAAGCCGCCAGCGAGCTGCCATTAAATAAAATGTTGCATTTCTCTTTGGTTCCGCGCCATTTATTTTGATAAAAAGTCTAACAAAAGTTGGCGTTAAGGTTAACACAGAAAAACAAACCCAAAAAAACGCAACCGATGCTCACAAAATGGCCACAAATCGGTGCAAAAACAAATGTGTTCTGAGAGGCTAGAAATGTGAGATAATGCAACTCGAATTGGGTAAACTCAAGGCAATTAAAACGTAATTTTTCAATTTATTAAATGTCCATCTCATTTTAACAAAGAGATAATTATGATAGGGAAAACAACAAAAAAGAACTAATAGAAAAATATGGCAAACAAAAATTCGAGCAATCGTTGTCTAGAGGATATATAAAGTTATTATAAAATACAATAAAATAATGGTATGTTCTAAAAGCTATACTATAGAAACTTGATGAAATTGAGTTTTTCAAATCCAGCCTGCTGCGGCAAGTTCTTGCATCTCATCGGCTCCAGCTACTAGTTCTTGCGTTTACGCATCCCACCGAGCATGCGGCAGAATGCAGGATAATCAATCATGGGCGGCTCTTCCAGTGTCTTGGGCTTGGCCATGGGCGCATGGCTGAGCGCCTCCTTGGCCTCACTGATGGTCATTTTGTCGCCATAGTTGGTCAACTCTTCATAGATTCTGTTGTGTTAGAAAGTGTTTGCTATTAGAGCCAATTAACAAGGCAACAAGACGCAGTGCACCCACTTTCTTTCATCGATCTTGCCCGTGCCGTAATCATCCCACTTGCTCCAGGCCTCTAGCAGCACTTCCTCCGGATCCAGCTCTATGGTGCGACGACACATCAGCTGTACAAATGCCTCATAGTCCAGAGGCTCGTGCGCTTCCTGCATCATTTGCTCCAGCAGCTGCTCGTTGGGTTCATTGCCGAGCGCCGTGTAGGTGAACCGCAGGTCCTCTTTGGATATCAGCCCGTCACAATCCGTGTCGAAGAGCGTGAATACCTTTTGAAAATTCGCGATCAACAGCATTTAGGCTAGTCTTCTAACCAACACTTACTTCCTTCAACTCCGCCAGCTTGGCAATATCCAGGTCCTTTGGCGATACGTGATCATCGGCGCTTAGCTTCTCGGGCAGTCGGTAATGGCCTGTGCTCTCCGGCAGCTTAAGCCTCGGATTGAATATCTCGTTGATTACGGCCATCGCCTCCGAGTCCGTTCCCAGCTGCGGTGGTGGCTGCGGCGTTTGCGAAGCTTTCCGCACTGAGCTGGCTCGACGACGCCGCTGAACAGACATGGATGATGTTACTATTAGTCACTGCCTGATCTTTTACGGTTATGTTACGTTCACTCACACGTTCCAGATCTTCCAGTGAAACCGAAGGATCCATCGACATTTTGAATAGCGCAATTCACCAGTGGTTCACACGCGTTTTACAAGCAATTCACAAGCGCTCCACACGCGATTCACACGCGATTTACTAGCGATATTTCACTTTTCCACCAATAAACTTGTCGCGACGACAGCGGCCAACGTTGTGCTCAACGCTCTGCCCAAGCTCCACTGAAATTTGTGGCGCCGGTGCTCAGCAATTTTATTGACAAATCGATTTTGAAATTTTTATAATTTTTGTTCTTATTGCGTATTTTAATGCAGCTAAAATAGCTGCAAATTTCAAATAAATTGACACAAATTTGCGGGCGCGTATACCATTTATATAAATAACCAGGCGTGCCGGGCACGGCTCCACGGACCCCCCATATGAGCGGCCATGGTGGCCTTCACAAGGTATTTTAATTACATTGCATTCGCAATTTCCTCGCTGGCCACTGCATTTTGATGGCTGTCGCGCAGCTGCCAGTGGCCGACATATCCAGATCTCCGATCGATTTGGATTCGTTATGCGGCAGCGGGTGGCAGCCGCCTGCAACTGTACGGCTGGCTTACTATGACCGGAAGCATTGCTACTCACCCGGGGCGCAGCTGCAGCTGCTGTAGCTGAAAGGCCACCAGCTCGTCGGCCATGCCGCCAATGAAGATCATCAGACAGTTGTTTTTGGCGCCCAGCGCCTGGCTAGCATTTATGCTAAGGCTGCCCCATTGTGTGGCATTGCGCTCGTTGGCGTGCAGACAGGAGCAGTCTGTGAGTGGCCAGCCATTAATTATGCATTCGAATCGACCACCTTCCAGCCGCATCTTACCTAGCCATAGCTGCGATTGTTTGTTGCCAGCAGCTCGTTGACCACTGGCCAAAATCACAGCGAGCACCAAAGTTAAACATGCGGCCGCCATCTCCAGCGGCCAAAGTGAAACTGCGAAGCGAGGTGCCAAGCGTCGCGATGTTATCCTGCCAGATGCCCACAGTTCTGCGGATGCTTGTGCGCTTTAAAAATAACCGGGCACCGGCCACCCTAACAGTCCGGCACAGTCCGGTGCCGCCTCACCTTCTTCTCTCGAATCATGAAATTTCAGTTGAGGTTTTCATGAGGCTGCTGCCTCCCCTGCTGCAGGTGGCGCCAACGCCCAGCCGTTAGTTTCTGCCACCGTCCATGCCTGTGGCAGCAGCAGCAACCACTGTGACTTTGGTAAGCTATTTATAAGTGGATTTCGTATTTTTATGATTGGCAGTTATCAGTGCACTGGAAGGAGGCCACAAATTGATAACGATTCGCCTTTTTTCTCGATCTGTTCTTAAATAAAGTCTACGGCATTTTACCTACCCCAGAGGCATTTATTTTCTTCATCTAAAAACGCTCAGAACTTGCTCAAGTCTTAACCCAATTTAGCTTAGTTTAATTTAGGATTGGAAAATACTAAAACAATGAAATTAATGCGAGAATATGAGAAAAAAAATTGAAAATAGTAGTTCTACTTCTAATTCTACTTCTGACTTAAATCTATCTGTATCTATAATTGAATTGGTATCTGCATTTGTATCTATTACTGTAGATATATTTATATATATGTTTATATATTTTAGCACTAAGCTGTACATACATTTTTCTTTCATTTATCATTTATGTATATATAACTAAAAGAGTTTGTCCTGACTGACTGACCAGATATATACCTGTATCTACATATATCAAGGACACAAATCACAGTCAAGATTTTAAGCAAAACACTAAATATTTATTTAGTACAACATTAACACCCACATGAGTATATTATGATATTTGATGTATGATATATTTAATATATTATGTATACTTGTAGCTAATTAGGATGCACCTGTTTGATTCATCTTCGCCCTGAACATGTCGGCCAACATAACCGCCTTGCTGGCATTCAGTTCTTCGTAATCGTAGGGCGCCATATGCTCCTTGCAGCGATCTAGCCATTGCCTGACAAATTTGTAGGGTCGTAGCTCAAAATCAAAGGCCTCCAGCTGGGAGACAGTGACGAGAAGTGTCAGGTCTGCAATTGTAAAATGATCTGCGGCTGCATATTCCCGGCCCTCCAGTATTGCATTTAGCCAGCCGACGGCTTCGGTTAGTCTGGCACGTTTGACCTCGTCCAGTGGGGCCCCAATGAACATTGTGGGAAACTGCAGGAGCACGCAGATATGAGAATATAACTTGGTCCATCGCTAGCTACTCACATAAAAATCGGTGAGACGTTGATAAAGCGTGCCCAGATCAAAGTGTAGACGTTGATCCACCAGCGCTCGCACGCGTATATCCGTGGGATAAAGCTCGTCTGATTTGGCATAGGCGGCCACCAAATATGAGAGTATAGCGCGACTGCAAGGATACATGTAAGGATGATTGGCTTGCATCAATTATGTAAAAGCAGCGCTCACCTTTCCCAGAGCACCAGTCCCTGATCGTTCATTGTGGGCAAGCAGTGCTGTGGATTCATTGCCACAAAGTTGGGCTTCAGCTGTTCCCCCTCCATGATGTTTACGATCTTCAGCTCAAAGTCCAGACCGAGCATTTTCGCCAACAGCAGAATACTGCGACACGGCGGACTCGGAGGCAGATAGTACAGCACTGGCGTGGACATTTTGCCACCTCTGATAAGTAGGCAGTAGACAAATTCGGTTACAATTTGTTCGGTTCGGTTCATCAGTTACAACTGAAAAGCTATTCGAAAATTGGCCAACAACATCGGTGGCCACAGCCGTGCGTACAGCAGAAAATCAATGCATCGATTTCAAATGTTTTATGAATGTAAATTGCTTGGAATTTTATACTAGCCTACGGCAAGGGGACTTCTAAAGGTCAATATCGAATTCGAATCGCAAAAACAGTTAAAGGCGATTGTTTAAGTTATGGGATACTAAGTTTATTGTGTAACTAGTTGAACGAATATGAAAACAATCGCCTTGAATTTATTAATAAGTCATTTACAAAAGTTTCCCAAGCCCAAGCCAATGTGTTTTACATCTGGTTCTAGCTATCTTAATAGCTAAGTAACTTTTTAGCAATATTCAACCAGTTGTAATTTACAAGTTTTTAATTTAGCTTCCTTTTTCATTTATTTAAAGAAATGTTTTGGATTTATTTTGCACACTTTATCCATAAGGAAAGAAAAGACGATTAAGACAGGCCTTGAAACATATCTACAAGGTATGTGACCGTCTGGCCATTAGCAGTTACCCAAAGATAGATTATCACGGACATATTAATTGCAGCCGTTTCACCTCAATTAATTTTCCATTATTGATATGGGAAAGCTTATGACCCACCTGCTGCATACTCACACAATCTTATGCACCAGCTTGTGCTGCACTACGGCCACGGAGTCGATGTCTATGCAGTTCCCCAGTGTGCTAACGAGTGTCGAGCTCTACTGTCGCCTCGACGGAGCTCCGGTACTGGTCCACAATCTCGGCTGTGATGCTGATGGTGATATAATCTCGCTGTGTGTTAAGTTGTCGACGTGACTATTCGTCGCCGCCTGCCTGTTTGAATTTTCAGAATTTTCATGACATCGGTGGCTGCTTGGTGCTTTGTTTCATGTTTGTTTTGTTTTGCTATTTTCGTTTAGTTTTCATATCGAGCGTTACCTGGACGACAACAGCGTCGCCTCGGCTAATGTGTGCTCACCTGAGTGGGTGCTTGGGGCGGTTGAGCGGGCGCCAGGCTGTAGGATAGTAGCTTGATTGGGGGCGTCCGCCGAAACTCGGTCAGGATATCGTGTTCGTGTTTTTTTTTTACGTTCTAAATTAAGCCACTACATAATTTGTTGTAGCTACGTGTTCTATCTGGTATTGATTGCTGTAAGTCTTTCCAACTGAGTGCCGCTCGAAACTTGGTCGGGGTGGGCAGGCGAAGCCCAGGCCCGAAACTGAAAGTGGGTATGCAGTAGCGTAAGTTTTAGCGCTTTCGTGGCCACTTAGAAGCTAACTCGAGCTGTCGCGTTTTGTTAGGCAAGGCGAAATGAAGAAGCAACTGAAGGCAATCAGCCAAACAGGCACTAGGCACTTTATTTCGACAGCGACTGTAAAGCAAAAATGACCCAGGACTCATGCTTAGCTACCTGTGCAGTTAATGATGCAGGTAAGCCAATGACAGTCCCTATTTTGGAAAATTATCGAAAAATCCAAATGCATTTACCATTAAATTCCTGGAAAATTCCACATTATTTGCAAAAGGGACAACCCAGTGGACAAGGATAACAGGCCATTAAAATGGCCAGATCATGCCTATAAAGACCGTTGCCACGCAAGTACCTTGAACAGTTGTCCGTGCAAGTGAAGTGAAGCAAGTGCGTCAAGATGAGCTATAGAAATCAATTCAACATGTCGCTGCGCCTGATGCTGCTCCTCATGATGTTGTTTGAGGCGCGCTCGCTGCCGGCGCTGGAATCTGCGCCCATTGCAACAGCCGCCAATACCATAGAGGAGTCTGATAAGCAGCCAGATGCGAACATAGAATCGAATGCATTAAGTGATGCCGGTTTGGTCAATGCCAATGGCTCGAGCACCACTGAAGCACAGGATCCAACAGTGGTGAGTAAGAGTAAGCAGCCCGAATGGACAAAGAGCTCACACAATTCTATTACAGTCGGGTGACAATGTGGCCAGCGCCAGCAGCAATGAGCCGGTGTCCATCTATGCCGGCGGACTCATCACGCCCGAGGCCTTTCAGCAGTATCTGAACCAGTATGGTGGTGCAGCGGGCTTGGCACCGCTCGCAGCCTACCCAGCGCCGATGACAGGCGCGCCTGGTATCTACCCCTATCCGGGACCCATTATGGTGCAGACCGGCTACGAGGGCTTCTTGGTGCCCACAAATCAAGTTAGCTCCGATAGTGCTTCAGATGTGACCACAACGGTTGCAGCCGGGCCTTCCCCCGTCATGAACCCGTTGATGGCCTTTGCGTCCAGATTATTGCCCACCATACTGATGTCAACGCTGTTTCGCATTGCGGCCGTGGTGATCTCCGCCGTGGGCGTGATTCTCTTTGGAGGTGCCATTACCAACGCCCTCTGCCGGCTAACGCCCATCTGTGAGATTCCCAACAAGGCTGTGAACTATCTACGCTCTGGTGGAGCACAGGATGTGGGTCGCATGCTGGTCGAGGAAATTACACCCGAACGCGTGCGACGAACCACGGAATTCGTGCGCAACGCCATCCACAAGTATCGCCAGCTGCAAAAGCTAGTCGAACCGGAGCCGGACACACAGTAAAAGTAGAAGCTTTATTATCGCTAACTGAAGAACGTGATGAAATTTGATGTAAATTGTAGTAATTGCTTGCATACCAAGGAGAATTGAAATACATACATATATATTTTTAATTTTAGTCGAAATTGTTATACAATTTTATATTTAAGCAGGCAGATATTTGGTTTGGGGTACATATAGCAGTCCTTACTGAGTGAAATTTGACCTAAGGCTTCCATAGGGGTAAAAAGTGAGCACTTACACGGGGTTTTTGTGGAGGGAAAAGGTGGTTCAAGTTTGTATGAAAAACGTGAAAAACATCCCAGCCAAATAACTGTCTGACACGCGAAAAGTTGCTGGTTCAACTGCACCAGCAATTTATAACCCTTATATGTGTTTATTTAATTTGTTACCATTCAGAAAGGAAAAAGCAAAATTGTTTATTTAAAAACAGTAACAATATGGAACATTATTGAGAGTAAGCAACAATAATGAAGATTCTTTTGTTTTAATTGACTTGTCAACTAGAATGATGTCATGTTTCTTGCTCACAGTCAGTCGTTCAAGTAGTTTAGTTGGATAAACATTGGCAAAATGGGCACGACGTTTAGGATTCAAGCTCCCGAGAAGACGCAAGCAAATAAGGGATAGTTCTTAATAAAGGAGGACTGCTCCAAAATAGAGAAACAAGCCTAATGTTGGCAATTAATTCCATTTATAATGGGTTGGTAATTAATAGATTGCATATACGAAAGAACAGTTTCTCAACACTGCTTGTCAAACGAAGTAAATTTTCTCCTAAAAAAAAAAATAAAAGTAAAAGAAAATTTTCTTATTTAAAATCCTACATTCTCGTCTTAAAAAGTGCCCATCGGTCGAGCGTTGTGTGGCGTCTCGTCACCTGGTGAGATGAACGATGGAGACGGTGCCCAAGGAAGCGCCCTTGCCAGCGTGACTTGGCAAATAAATTCCAAGCGATTGACACCCAAACGAAAAAAGTGCTCTCCTCTGTTAAAAAAAGAAAGTTACCCGGAAGCACGGAAACTCCTTATCAACAAACTCTCTATCGGACACTGACGACTCAGAAATGAACGAACTCATTGCGAAACACCAAAACATTGGCAAACTCCCAGCAGCCCAAGGGAACCCAAAAGCAGATGAGGTAAACTCTATGAATAGATTCGCTCTTCTTGCGACAGCAGACAACGAAATGGATCAAACAGCCGCACCAACGAATCAGGAGCCAGTTGTCCCTCCTGCACACAAGCCGCCACCAATATTTATAAGTGCGGTTGACAACATAGCAGCTATGCAGGAGACATTCGCAGAACTTGTCGAAAGCGACGGGTATACTTATAAAGCTGGCCGAGATGGTCAAGTGCGCATCATGGCCACAAGTGAAGCCAATTACAGGAGCCTGGTCAACATGTTGATTCAGCGAAATGTGGAATTCCACACTTACCAGCTTAAACAGGAGAGAGCATACAGAGCCGTCATAAGGAACCTACATCACAGTACTCCGCTTGATCACATCCGTAATGCCCTAAGCAAGATTGGCCACTCGGTCCGCCACATAACAAACGCCAAACATAGAGTTACAAAGGCGCCCATGGCAATGTTCTTCGTTGACTTAGAGCCAGACAGCAACAATAAAGCTATATTTGAGGTCAAAAGACTGTGCAATGCAGTTATAGCGGTTGAGCCACCAAGGAAGTTCAATGACCTTGTTCAATGCCATAGGTGCCAGGAGTTTGGTCACACTCAACGCTACTGCCGTAAGTCATATCGATGCGTCAAATGCAGTGGTAATCACAAATCCACGGATTGCACGAAACCTCGAGATGCCCCCGCCTCATGCGTCCATTGTGGAGAGAGCCACACTGCTTCCTACAAGGGATGCAGAGTTTATAAAGCCACTGTGCAACAACGGGATCATGACAAACCCAGGCTTATGCCAACAAGCAAGGATGTCAAACCCACCTCCACATACACATTGCCCATTAATACTCCTCCAAAAGTAAGGAATGATAACGCTAGCTACGCCAACGTAGCAGGAGGTCGATCCCCCAACTCTAACGAACTGAATCAAGCACCAGATCAACCTTTGATCGCCCAAATACAGGCCATGATGCAATTAATGCAAACACAATTTGCTCAGATGACGCAAATGATGGGCACTATCATATCATCATTATGCAAATAGGTTTAAAGCTGGTCATATGGAATGCGAACGGCCTATGCAAGAGTAGGCCTGAGGTTGATATGTACCTTAAGAGGAACAACGTAGATATTATGCTCATTTCTGAATCTCATTTCACCGATAGATCTCATTTTAAAATAAATGGATATAGCCTCATTTTCGCAAACCACCCGAGTGGCAATGCTCGAGGCGGTGCAGCCATCCTCATCAAATCAGGGCTTCAATTTGCTGAGCGCACTCCTGTTCTGGAGCCCTGGTTTCAAGCAGCTGTGACAACAATCAACACGCCAACTGGAATATTGACACTTGCAGCCGCCTATGTACCACCCAGACACCAAGTAACAGCGCAAATGTTTAGCCAAATTTTAATGACCTCGGGCACAGGTTTGTAATTGGGGGCGACTTTAATTCAAAAAACACCTGGTGGGGCTCCAGGCTTTGCAACCCAAAGGGAACTGCCCTGCTATCCTGCATCCAAGCTAATCATTTCACCACTCTTTCTTCCGGACATCCTACCTACTGGCCCACGGATATTCGGAAGGTGCCCGACCTTCTCGACTTTGCAGTTGCCTATGGTGTGAACTCAAATCTAGTGCAAGTGGAGAATGACTTTGATCTACTATCTGATCACTGTGCAATAGTGCTTCGTATCAATTTACCTATAAGTATCAGCAAGCGAATCACCAAGCTACTATCTAGGAACTCAAATGTTGAGAGGTTCAAGGCAAGGCTGGAGGAGACACTCGATCCATCCACCATCAACCTAGACTCTGGTGAGGATATTGAGGAAGCTGTTGAAACTCTCACACGTAGAATACATGACGCTGCACACTCTTGCACTCCTTCGTACTCTATCAGGTCAGCTCACACCCAGAGACCGCGAAGAGATCGTTATCTGCACTCAGAGCAAGTTACCGAGCAACTGAGAGCTAAGCGTCGTCTTCGCAGAATATGGCAGCTTAGTCGTAATCCTCGCGACAAGGCAGCCCTTAACCGTGCATGCAAAGACCTTAAGACTCTCCTACTGGAACTGCGTAACGAGACTCTGTCTGACTATCTCCGCAAAGCTGAACCTAATGGGCAAGAGCACAACCTGTGGAACGCCACTAGCTACCTCAAGAGGCCAACTAAAAGGATTGCACCAATTCTCAACGCATCTGGCTCCTGGTGTCGCTCCAACGAGGAGAGAGCCCAGACTTTTGCCCTCCATCTGGAGAGAATTTTCACACCCTTCAATATATGTTCTGCCTCGGATGTAATAGCCACACAGCTTTTCTTAGATGCGCCTTGCCAAATGGACTTCCCGATTCGACCCATACTAGTAGAAGAAGTGGAAAATGCAGTGTCCAGCTTAAAAATAGCTAAAAGTCCTGGCTACGACGGCATCGACTCAGCCACCATCAAGCTCCTTCCTCCACGTGCTCTTGACTTCCTTACGGCCATCTACAATGCCATCATTAAACTTCACTACTTTCCTTCACAATGGAAGTGTGCGGAAATCATAATGATACACAAACCTGGGAAGCCTGAACAAGATCCTGCCTCCTACCGTCCCATCAGCTTGTTAGCAATACTGTCGAAAGTTTTCGAAAGATTATTTTTGGTCAGACTACTGCCACTGTTGGAAGACGGGAAGTTGATACCTGATCATCAATTTGGCTTTAGGAGTCAGCATGGAACCCCCGAACAGTGTCACAGGATTACACAAGCAATCCTAAACTCCTTTGAAGCTAAAAAATACTGTTCAGCGGCCTTTCTTGATATAAAGCAGGCCTTTGACCGAGTGTGGCATCTAGGATTGCTGCACAAACTGAAGCTCCTACTTCCAGCTCCGTTTTATTTAACGCTAAGGTCATACCTCCATAGGAGGACGTTCTATGTGAGAAGCGAATGGGCCGAATCCGCAATATGTCAAATCAATGCCGGTGTCCCGCAAGGAAGCGTGTTGGGCCCAGTCTTATACACCCTGTATACAGCTGACCTTCCTGTAATCGACAGAGATGACCTGCTCATCGCCACCTATGCAGATGACACTGCATTTGTAGCTTCGTCAACAGATCATTCTGAAGCCTCCGTCATCCTTCAAGCTCAGCTGTCAAGCCTCGAACCATGGCTTCAAAGATGGAATATTGTGGTCAATGAAGCCAAGTCCACACACATAACATTCGCCACAAGACGAAAAACCTGCCCTTCTGTTCACCTAAACGGCAACACGCTGCCAACAGAAAACAAAGTCAAGTATCTTGGCCTAACCCTTGACAGGAGATTGACATGGTCAACCCACATAAAAGCCAAAAGAAAGCAGCTCAGCCTGAAACTCCGGCAAATGAACTGGCTCCTTGGCTACAGGTCGCAGCTTAACTTAAGAAATAAAGTACTCTTATATAAGGTAATTTTGAAGCCAATCTGGACATATGGGATTCAGCTGTGGGGCACGGCCTCTAATTCAAACATCGAAATCCTGCAAAGATTCCAAAATAAAACTCTGCGCAGGCTGGTTAAGGCACCCTACTATGTAAAAAACAGTGTAATACACAACGACCTCAAAATCCCATCCGTCACCGAAGAAGTGAAACGAATTAGCCTGAAGCATGCAGACCGACTGGGCAACCACGTCAACCACCTTGCAATAAACCTCCTTGACAATAACCTGCACCCCCGACGCCTAAAAAGAAACCACCCACTCGACCTGCCTTTTAGGCCGCCTAAAGAGTGGTGAGACTCCATAATATACCAGTACCAATACACACAAAAACCTCATGTGAATTTCAACATCACATAATTTACTTATCGATAAGATAGATTGTAAATAAAAATAGAGAAAAAAAAAAAAAAAAAAAATATACGAAAGAAGTATGGGTAATGTTTGGCCGGCCATATAAGGTAACTTATTAAAATGCCATTGTTTCTCTTTTATAGTTTCAATTTTAAAATAAATAAAAATTGATTGGTCTGCGAGAGGAGGGCAGAGGTCAATTATGGCTGAATCGTCGCTGTAAATTGATCTATTTGTTGATAAATTATATCTAGCTGCATTTCAATTTTATATACCCTGGATCCATTAAAAATGGAGGTATAAAGTTTATAATGCTTTCGTCAAAATTATTGTAACTCAGCACCAATAGCCGAGGCGTATGTCCGTATGTATGTATAAACTGTTGAGTTTCCAAGAAATCGATGAAAATCGATATCGAAGTCCTGCTTCTTGAGCATATCTCGGAGCTTTTGACAGCTAGAGTCATCAAATTTGGCATGTGGACTTCTCGTATATTACACACAGATCTAGAATATTATTTCTATTTGGAAAACTCCTCCGTACCATCAAAAATGCAAAAGGCATTTGTACCCCAGAAATTGTAGATATCACACAATTTTGAGGCTAAGGGGAGCGACGCACAGCCTCAGTGTAAGCTGCATAATTTATATAAATAATTTAATAAATTTAACAAGCCCTGGATGTTTTCACCTCTAGATATGTGCTCATAAATATTTTATTTAATTTTCCCTAATATACAACAAATTGTGTTCAACAAATAACAACAAGTTCTTAGATTTGGGAAAAAATTAATTACGCCTTTATTTCCTTCAACTTAGCATCAAAAAAGTCCCTCATTTGCAGCAAGCCCTCCCAGTTTTCATTCCACCCGGGCGTTACCTTTTGGGCATTTTCGTACCACTTCGCAACGTTGGGATAGTCCTTAAGGTCAAAGTTCATTGTTACAAATGACGAAACGTTGGCCAGGATGGCAATATCCGCGATTGTCAAATTGTTCCCAGCTACATACAGCTGACCTTCCAGAAAGGTGTTTAGGAAACCAAACGCAGTCTCAATCTTTTTGTAGTCTTCAGGATCTCCTAGCTTCCTTAGTCGAAATATTGGCGAGTAATAATCGTAGAATGACTTGAACAGCACCCCCATATCAAAGTAAAGTCGCTGATTAACCAGAGCCTGTTGCTTTGGATCCTTGGGATAGAGCGAATCGTCTTTTCCATACTTCTCAGCCAGGTAAACAAGAATGGCGCGTGACTCCCACAAGGCGAAGCCATTGTCCACGAGCGTTGGAATTGTGCGCTGTGGATTGAGTTTAACAAACTCAGGTTTTAGTTGCTCACCCTCCAAGATGTTTAGAAGTTTCTTGTTGAGCTCCACCCCCAAAGCCTTTGCTGTCATCATAACTGAACGACAGGGGGCTGAAGCGGGCATATAGTAGAAGTCCATGTGGCAATTGCGTGTTCTGCTCTTGACAAATTAGCGCTAACTGAATTTGAGCGTGTGGCTGCTACTCTCTTTATAGCTATAGCACACAAATAATTATCTATTTATTTCGTGTTTTTTAAACCCTGAACTACTGAATGGGTATATCAGTTTTTTGCATATGTACGCAACAGGCAAATGGAAGCATCTCTGACATATTCATGATCAGCATCAATAGGAGAATCGATCTTACTTTGGGAGTCTGTCTATCTTTCCGTGTGTATGTATGAGTACGTCATTGGGACTAGATACTTGAGATTTTAAGCGTAGAGCCTTCTAGTACCCGCACAGATAGAGTTTCCTTCAAATCATCGATAACCGTCCCCATTTCTATAAATTCAATAAGGATCCATATCGAAATTCTGTTTTGGAGCATAGCTCGAAGCTTCTGAGCGCTACCAAATTTGGTAGGTAGATTTTCGAATAGTATATACAAAAGTGAAATATTTCACTTGTAAATGCCCACGTTAAATGTTTCGCATTTATAAAGGTATAAGGCTTTGGTATTTACACACATTTGCACGCCATACTTATGCCCTTAAAATGCCATATAGATCGGACCATAAACTCCAAAGCAAATCACGAAAGCGTTTCCCATGTTGTTGAGATATTGAGTGCTTGTACGGATGTTAAGAAGGAAGCTAACATGTTTGAGATGGCAGCTAGGCGCTCAGGGAATCACCTAGTCGAATACACTCGACAAGAGCACTCTGACTTGTTATCAAATAGTAATGGTCCCTCTTACTTTCAGTTATATAAAATAAAGTAGGAGTAAAACACGCAGGATTATTTTACTGCAATCTATATGTAGGATATAGAGACATTTATATGCAGACATCACTAAAAGATCAGAGGAAAGAGAGGCAGAAATGAGCAGAGAGAAAGAGAGAGAAAGATAGAGAGAGAGAGAGAGAGAGAGAGCTAGAGAGGGGAAAAAATAGTATATATATAATTCTTGATGTGTGCTCATAAATATGTATTTTCACTTTCTTTAACTTATATCAATACAAAAGTTTTCTTTAAATAAATATAAATATTATGAATCTAGAGAAAATTAAGAGAAAATAAATTAAGCTTTTAGATTCTTCATTTTTGCCTCGAACCATTCCTTCATCAGCAGCAAGCCCTCCCAGTTTTCGGTCCATCCGGGTGTTACCTTCTGGGCATTTTCGTACCACTTGGCAACATTGGGATAGTTCTTAAGTTCAAACTTCATTGCTACAAATGTCGAAACGGATGCTAGGATAGCGATGTCAGCGATTGTCAGATTGCTGCCAGCCACATATTGCTGACCTTCCAGGAAGGTGTCAAGCAAACTGAAGGCAGCCTCAACCTTTTTGTAGTCTTCAGGCTCTCCGAGCTTGTTTAGCCGAAAGAGTGGCGAGTAATAATCAGTGAAGGACTTGAACAGCACTCCCATATCAAAGTATAGCCGCTGATTAACTAAAGCCTGTTGCTTTGGATTCTTGGGATAGAGCGAGTCGTCCTTGCCGTACTTCTCAACCAGGTAGACAAGAATGGCGCGTGACTCCCACAACGCGAAGCCATTGTCCACGAGCGTTGGAATCGTGTGCTGTGGGTTGATCTTTAGAAACTCTGGTTTCAGCTGCTCTCCCTCCATGACGTTGAGTATTTTCTTGTTGAGCTCCACTCCCAAAGCCTTTGCCGTCATTATAACTGAACGGCAGGGGGCTGAACCGGGCATATAGTAGAAGTCCATGCTGAAGTTGCTTGCTCTGCTCTTGAATAATAAGTGCTGACTGACTTTCAATGTGTGGTCGCTTCTCTTTTTATAGCAAAAGCCACAAACTATTATCTATAATTTCGTGATTCTTATCAAATATTGTTTGTCACTGTTACTTTCAGTTCTATGTGTATATGCATAAAATCAAGTGGGAGTCATCGGTGCTATCTCCGTACTCAGAACTGATAATGCAATAGCCAAGTTTTAAGCTTTGGCAGTTATTTTATATGCCTCAACGAATTATATTAAAATGGTCGCTCGTAAAGTATAACTTTTAAATTAAAAAAAAAAAATACGTACATTAATTTGTCATCAAAATTTAATTTTTTGTAGTTTTCTGTTCTCAAAGTTTATTAAGTTGACAAGTGTTTAATTTAAAATATAGTATACTAGCAGATCTGAATTGGTTAAACATTTATATTCATTAATATATAATTAAATATATACACCCATAAATATATAACAAATAGACACAAACAGCCATTGACCATGACATATAATTATGTGTTTCATAAAGAAACATGTACGAATATTGCAACCGACTGCGCAATGCTCTGCTAGAGTGAGGTAATTAGTCGAAAAAGGTTTTCTATATTATTTGTTTGGGCCCACTCTGACCGTTGCCCATGTTGCAGTGACTCTCAAACTGTGGTTTGTGAAACATAGATTTCTGATCATGACATATAATTATGTATTTCATAAAGAAACATGTGCGAACATTGCAACCGACTGCGCAATGCTCTGCTAGAGTGAGGTAATTAGTCGAAAAAGGTTTTTCATATTATTTGTGTGATCCCACTCTGACCGTTGCCCATGTTGCAGTGACTCTCAAACTGTGGTTTGTGAAACATAGATTTCTGATCATGACATATAATTATGTATTTCATAAAGAAACATGTGCGAACATTGCAACCGACTGCGCAATGCTCTGCTAGAGTGAGGTAATTAGTCGAAAAAGGTTTTCTATATTATTTGTTTGGGCCCACTCTGACCGTTGCCCATGTTGCAGTGACTCTCAAACTGTGGTTTGTGAAACATAGATTTCTGATCATGACATATAATTATGTATTTCATAAAGAAACATGTGCGAACATTGCAACCGACTGCGCAATGCTCTGCTAGAGTGAGGTAATTAGTCGAAAAAGGTTTTCTATATTATTTGTTTGGGCCCACTCTGACCGTTGCCCATGTTGCAGTGACTCTCAAACTGTGGTTTGTGAAACATAGATTTCTGATATTTAACGACTCAGGTTCAAAAATTGTGGGATAGGTAGATACTCGTGATTTACTCGCTTACTCACATATTGTTAAATCTGAACTTGAAAAGAAGTTAAGACGTTGCAGAGGATAAGTGAGAGATTTGAGTATTATTTTATTTTAGAAAATTATGGAAGTACAGTTAAGCTCATATGCATCTCAACTAAAGTGGAATACACGAATAAAGGGGAGTTAATGGGGAATTTTACTAAACACAGGCAAAAGCTCTCAAGAGAAAATAAATAAACTCCGTTTAAAAAACCGATATTGGACTTCAGAGCTTCTCGCTCTTTCAGACCCCCATTAAAAATCGCTCTACCGTATACATTTTTATAGCTGTTTGTGTTATTTTTTATTTAAGAACACGTTTTTAATTATTTTGTGATGTGTCATGGAATAAATTAAAGTAGGTGTACGTATTAGACATAAATATTTGTAAATTAAAGATGGTCAGAATTTATTTCTTGCTCATTGCTGCCATGCGCTCTTTCAGTTTCTCCAAGCCGATTAGATTCTCATCCCAGCCAGGAGTCACCTTCTGGACATGTTCGTACCACTTGGCGACGTTTGGATAGTTTTTAAGGGGGAAGCCCACTGTAACAACAGTCGAAACCGAGGCCAAAATGGAAATGTCGGCAATCGTCAGCTTACTGCCGGCTGCATATTGCTGACCTTCCAGGAAGGTGTTCAGAAGAGCAAAGGCAGACTCCACCTTTTTGTACACCTCAGGGTCAGCTGGCTTGTTATAGCGAAATTGGGGATAGTAATAATCGGCGAAGGCCTGGTACAGCACACCCATATCGAAGTATAGCCGCTGATTCACTAGAGCACGCTGCTGGGGGTCCTTGGGATAGAGCGAGTCGTCCTTGCCGTATTTCTCAACCAGATACGCGATAATGGCACGCGACTCCCAGATGGAGAAGCCATTGTCCACCAGCGTTGGAATCGTATGTTGCGGATTAAGCTTTAAGAACTCCGGCTTCAGTTGCTCCTGTTCGCCGGTGTTCACCAACTTCTTGTTAAGTTTGACACCCACTGCGGCAGCAGTCATTAGAACGGAACGGCAGGGCGCCGAGCCAGGTGAGTAATAAAAGTCCATTTTCACAATTTTGGTGGGTCGTGTCTAGCGCTGTCAAAGTGCGAGCGACTACTAAATTCTGTTGGACGGGACTGCGGCTAATATAGTAAAAGCTGATACACAGATAAGGCATGACGTGAGTGCCTCATTATCGCGCTCCATTATTTGTTGGCTTTCGAAAAGTGCTTGTCATTGGGTTTATACAAATCAAACATTCGTTGGGTATTAAAAACGATTTGATCGATTGTGGACACAGAAATAACTAAATATTTCTCATTTTTATAACTTAAATCTAGTTTAGAAATTTGTAGAAGCTTTTCGCATTGATGATTTAATTTGTTAAGTTCTTGATAATATATTATACATATGTTGACATAAAAAGTTTTTCAATTGGTAGCATTTTCCTTTCGCTTATCGTCAATCCACTCTTTCATAACGCTTAAGCCCTCATCCCAGCCGGGTATTACCTTCTGAACTGCCTCGTACCATCTGGCCACATTGGCATATTTGCTGATATCAAAGTCGGCCACAACAAACGTGGACACGGTGGCCAGAATGGAAAAATCTGCGACAGTTAATTTATGGCCCGCAACAAATTGACGACCTTCTAGAAAGCAGTTGAGATAATTGAATGATGTTTTCACCTTCTCAAACTGGGCAGGGTCTGCTGGCTTGTGCTGCAGAAACTGTGCATAATAATAGTCGGCGAAACTCTGGCTCAGGCTGCCCATGTCGAAATACAAGCGCTGATTAACCAAAGCCTGCTCCTGCGGATCCTTGGGGTACAGCGAGTCATCTTTACCGTACTGCTCCACGAGGTAAACAAGAATGGCGCGCGATTCCCACACCGAGAAGCCATTGTCCACGAGCGTTGGGATCGTGTGCTGCGGATTGATCTTCACAAACTCCGGTGACAGTTGTTCACCTGCCAAGGTGTTTAACGGCTTCTTATTAAGTTCAACATCCAACGCCTTTGCCACCATAAGAACGGCACGACATGGCGCTGAGGCCGGCAAATAATAAAAGTCCATTTCGCCAGTGGGTATTCCGTCGTCAGTTTTCTGGTTAGGCGAAACGAACCGGCACTGAATTATTTTTGCTTTAACATAGTTCAACGAACAGGTGTGAGAGTGTGTGTCACACACACATTTGTGTGTATGTATATGTATTTGATAATTTTATTTCTTAGTTATCGCCACTTATCATTATACAAATATTGGTGTAACTAACACAGCAATATATAATATACATATATATGCATCTACATCTATATACATCATGAGAATACAAGTTACAAATTACCTGTAGATATCCGAATTCTAAAGACTTTACAAAATAACCTTTCTCACGTCCCAGCTACCCAACTGCTATAAGACTGCGTTCCTACATCTACAACAATTCAAGTATATAATATATATACATACATATCAAACTATATGTATACATGTATGTATAAATACATCTGAGTATTCAAATGAGGCAAGTAAGCATGCTCTGGGTGGCTTGCTCAACTAAAACATACCCTGTAACTTAATCTCAAGTTATCTGCTTTTCTCTTCATATACATTGAAAAAGTCAGAATAAAGCTTAATTGATACCCTATACGATTTATAAACTGTTTTGTGAGCGGAGTATATACATATGTTTTTCTATAACTTTTCGTTTATTGTTAAATCGTTACAAAATTGTCAGTGCTTAAATTTCTATCACTATTTGTTCGCCCCATCAGCCAATTTTCATATCTACAGGGTGTAAATACAAATTCGAACTGTTTTCTTCTCTTATTTCTAGCTTCTCTTCGCTTGCCAGTGCTCTTTGTTCACCCAGGGATCTGTTTTCTGGTGGGGCGTATGACGCACGCGTCGCCAATGTAGGCAAACTGGTTCTCTGGGCAGCTGAATTGTGTTCATAGCATAGATGCCGCGACCTTTCTCTATATTTCGGCTCTTCGTCATCTCCGAGCGCCCGTAAAACCCAAACCACTTGTTTGGTGGCTTCTTTTGTTTATGTTTTCTATTGAATCTTTAAATTATGTAATACATGAGTAAGCTGCCGGAGTCTTCTTCTTCTTCTACATTTGTAGGCTGTGGGGTTTTCTGAATGCTTCGAATATTCTGGGGATTGGAGAAGTGACTAAACTAACGCTCTCAACTGCCAATTCTCACTCGTTCGCTCTTTTATGCTGACGCATCGTTAATTTGTGTACCCTATGCTTATTCAAAATAGATAAAAAAAAGGTATGACGGTTTTATGTTCATGACAGAAGGAATCTTTTCGTACTTAATTTACTATATATATTCTCAATTTGAATCTTGCGCTTTGGTTTAGGCACACATTTCGTTGTCATTTTGAAATCCGGGTCCCTTGGCTCGCACTATAAATACCAAAGTTTAGCGCTAGGTACAGGGTATTTCCTAGTGGGGCAGTCCCAACTAGTGTACTTTTGCTTGTTGTTGGTTTTCGTTTGAGGTATTCCTGACGTGTAGTTTACAGAGCCGGCAATTGCTCGCGTTGTTTATAATTATTTTTTTGCAATGTCATGCTTATAATAAACTTTACAAATTGTGAAACTGATAAAAACTACAAAATGTTTGGGACAGGCCGTGATGCTCATGGAATATTCGAGTGCTAATGAATTGCCGAGTGACATATGTATGATTAATAAAAGTATGCAGGAACTTCCGAATTTCATCATTTACATACATATTTACATTTAATAGAACATTTGACGTTATTTTAGTTCAATTTTTATTTATTTACTGTATAAGTAGCCTAAGCGTAAATAAAGCTAGCCGCCGGCTGATGTTTTATTTATAATAATATATAATAATCTTAATTTTTATACTTAATGCAAGCGATGTGCTATAGCATAAAGTTATAGATATTTTTGTACCTATTGATATGGCATATTTGACCACAAGACTTAGCATAAAGCGCGACCTCCTTTGACTTCTAAAGTGACCTCAATGGTCATTTGGGTAATGATAGGATATTTGAATAGTGTTTATACATGCGAATCTATACTTTCCGTGACTTTACTTACAATATTTACTGCGTGAGAATATCTTTTGTATTCCCTAGTTAATGTACATTTACTTAGGTAGTATTGCAATTAGCCCCAGTAATCACCATTAGCAAAGTTAGCTTTGGTCACCATTAATGGAAAGTCAATAAATTTTCGGTAAACATATGTACATACATACAAGCGATGCAGATATTAGTGTACCTATGTATATACCTTAGTTACCTTTTTTGGAAAAGCTTTTACTCTTAATCGTTTGCATGTTAAAGGCGTGGGCAACTGACCGTCACAGAGTGTTATACTATTATACTATTATATACATATACATATGTGTGTATATGCAAATGCCAGCCCATGTACAAATTGGTACGTTCAAGGCTAACGGTAAATGTACCATTATTATAGCCCACATTTATTGTATGACTGCGCTGTTTTAGTTCTTGGTAATAAAATTGCATTGCTACCAAAACATGTACATAGGTAGGCATGCACTACCCGCAGATGTGGGTATGTACATTTGTAAATACATTTATGCTGGATATACACATCTGTATCAATGTATTTGTAAATATTTGTGCTGGTTTCGACAAACAAGCTGCTGTGATTATTTTCAAATATAATCTCAAGTGCATTAAGTTCGATTCGACAGCTGGCACAAGTCGCAAAGAATTCACACAAAAGCCATAAACAAAAAGGTTTATAGCGTACGTAATTGAATATAATATTGTTTATATTATATGCACACCCATATGTATAGCACATACACAGGCACAGAAACCTATACATATGGGTAGTAGGGAACTTTAGCAAGAGAGACAAACAAATATGCGAATAAATTTGCAAACAAAAAGGCGGCAAAAAGAATACTGTGCTGAGAGCACCAAAGAGAGCAGCCAAATGATTCCCCTAAAAATTAAGGCGATCCGCAATGTGGTGCAACAAGTTCATTAGAAAGTTGCCGCTTTCTGTGGCACCCCACACAAGTGAAGGGTATGTGCTGCATGTATGTATGTATATTCGCAAGTTTGTTGTGAAGTTACAATTTTGATTATATTCATGTGCATGTACACATGTATGTATGTACATATGTATGTTTATGTGTATATGCTACATGTTCAACTCTTTTTAATTTTGCTTTATGGTCTTGATACGAACAAGCAGAGACACACACACGCACATGCATACAAATACAACAAATACGCGAAAGCAACGGCAAACACGCGAAAACAACTCGCGCTCTTTATGGCAGCTTACTTTGTATATGTACCCTATACTATATATGTACATAAGCGTGTGTGTATTTATGTACTGTGCTCGCCGCGAACAGCAGATACCTATGTTCATATTTGTTTGCCGGTTTTATAGCGGCCGGTCGTCTGTTGCTCGCTCGCAGTTTCTGATTCAGCGGGGGTCTATAAAAGCGGAACGTCTCTTCAGAGTCCCAACAGTGTTGCTTGATACTTGGTACAGTGCGCCGCGTGTTTTCTACAATCCCAAATGTAAGTGTCTACGTGTTAAATATGTATATAAAACTGTGAATTTGTGTCTGTGTGTTGTCCAAGAAATTGTTAAGCCAAAAAAGTACTTGATGTTTGGAATAGAAAACCAAAGAAAGACAACTAAAACTCAATTGTTAAGGCAAGAGCCGCAAGTTATGTCCATGACATCAGAGAACTACGATTCTCGCGATATTAAATATAATTATGGACCTAAATTGTTTTTGTGTGTTTTTGCTCAATTATAGTTAGGGATCGCATCTAATGATCGTTTGTCTTGTGTGCTCTTCTAATTATAGCAAAAAATGGTTGACTTCTACTACTTGCCCGGCTCCTCGCCCTGCCGCTCCGTCATCATGGTGGCCAAGGCTGTTGGTGTTGAGTTGAACAAGAAGCTGCTGAACCTGCAGGCCGGCGAGCATCTGAAGCCCGAGTTTTTGAAGATCAATCCTCAGCACACTATTCCCACTCTGGTGGACAATGGCTTTGCACTGTGGGAGTCGCGCGCCATTCTGGTCTACCTGGTGGAGAAGTACGGCAAGACCGACTCGCTGTACCCGAAGTGCCCCAAGAAGCGCGCCGTCATCAACCAGAGGCTGTACTTCGACATGGGCACCCTGTACCAGAGCTTCGCCAACTACTACTATCCCCAGGTGTTCGCCAAGGCGCCTGCTGATCCTGAGGCCTTCAAGAAGATCGAGGCTGCCTTCGATTTCCTCAACACCTTCCTCGAGGGTCAGACCTATGCCGCCGGTGACTCACTCACCGTGGCCGACATTGCCCTGGTGGCCAGCGTGTCCACCTTCGAGGTGGCTGGCTTCGACATCAGCAAGTACGCCAACGTGAACAAGTGGTACGAGAACCTGAAGAAGGTGACTCCAGGCTGGGATGAGAACTGGACCGGTTGCCTGGAGTTCAAGAAATACTTCGAATAAGCTTAATACATTTGCGAGTATTATATTTTATATAATAATTTATTCATACTTACTCACAAAACGATTTGAAATCGTCAAATCGTCGTGGTGTGCAAATTTGTATCAAGCGAGAGTTTGGTGCGAATGAATTTTTTGCTTAAAATAAAAGAGTATTCATTTTTACTGAGTACAATTTAAGAGATAAACCACATTTTGTATATATACTGTGAACACTCTTTTGACGGACAATCTTATTGGCCTTTATCTCAAACTATTTTTGAGTCAGGGCACCCCCATTAGGCGGACACTCTTGGGCGGACAATTGTCCCGCCTACAAGCTGGTTAACTGTACATACAGACATATGCATATGCGGGGTGGGCTTAGACGATATGATGTACCCATAATTTATAATAGTACATGGTTGGATGAATAAATTGCCCAGACAGCTGGCAATTCTATAACGAGAGTGTGTGTATGTGTGCGTGTAATAAGTATACATATGTATGTATATGTAAGTTTGCACTCTCTCCTTAAGTCCGCATTTGGTTTAGCAAAGTGTACTATAACGGTCGCTCTCTTTCTGTTACTCTTTCTGCTCGATGCATGCCGGACCATATCGCAATATCTCACATCAGTTGCTAAAAGCCCACGCCGTGAACAGGAAGCTCGCAATTTCAATCAAAGAAAAGGTTAAAAAATTGAATTTGTTTTTTAATGTGCCCCACAGAGCAATAAATAACAGTTATTTGATGTGTGCCGCACATTTAATATTCTTAAATCCCATTTTGTTGTGTTGTAGTTGTAGCTAAATCAAAAAATTCCTAAAGCTCAATAAATATTTATTGCATTACAAATATTAAAAAGTTTCCTATAAAATACAAATTGCGAATTACACAAAGAATTCCAGTTACTTAAATCGTTTTAGCCAACTATATAAGGACAACAGCACATCAACACGGCATTGCCAAGTTTATCTGACCTAAAATTCAAAGCAGAAATTCGAATCGCATCGTTCGTAATTTATCAAATAGAATTTTATTTATAATAATCTGATACTTCTTAATTCTAGCTAATATGCTGGACTTTTACTATATGCTCTACTCGGCGCCCTGCCGCTCGATTCTGATGTTGGCGCAGGCTTTGGGAGTGGAGCTGAACAGGAAGCAGGTGGACCTGGATGCTGGGGATCATTTGAAGCCAGAGTTTGTTAAGATAAATCCACAACACACGATTCCCACGCTGGTTGACGGTGACTTTGCCTTGTGGGAATCACGTGCCATCTTGCTGTATCTGGTAGAAAAGTACGGCAAGGATGATGCACTGTATCCCAAGGATCCCAAGCAGAGAGCTTTGATCAATCATCGCTTGTTCTTCGATTTGGGCACATTGTATCAGAGCTATGTCTATTATTACTATCCGCAACTGTTTGAGGATGTTAAGAAACCGGCTGATCCCGAGAACTTCAAAAGGATCGATGCTGCTTTCGCTGCCTTCAACACTCTGCTGGAGGGCCAGAAGTATGCGGCTGCTGATAGGCTAACTGTGGCTGATTTTGCGCTCTTGGCCACCGTTTCCACATTCGATGTGACTGGCTACGACTTCAGCAAGTTCAAAAATGTGGCCACTTGGTATGAGAACGCCAAGAAAGAGGTACCCGGCTGGGAGGAAAACTGGGAGGGCTGTTTGTACTACAAGAAATTGTACTTATCGCAGCTATAGGAATTATTCATTGATATTATACCCTTATATATGATATTGAAGGCGTATTATTAAAACTATTGTTGCCATGTACGCTTTATCTAAAATAGAAAAAGAGTCAACGACTCTAAATACCTCGTCTTATCAGTGAGGTAAAAGTCATTTTGTTACTTGTTAACTGTTTTTATGAGTAGTCAGTTGGGGGTACTGATAACGCTGAGTATCTGATAATACGCTTGCGATAAGATATCAAATACTTATGTACAGCTGGCAACTAACAGCCGAGATTGCATCGATGTGTATAGTATGGACTGAAAAAGCAACATTTAAATTTAGTTGAACTATAAATTAGTGGAAATATTTGACGCTAATTGCAGGGTATGTTAGGGGGGGTTTATTTGTGAGCATTGAGCGTAGCTCAAAGAGAAGCGAATGGTTTATTTAATACAGCTCTCTTTGGCGGATCAAAAAACAATAATTTTGTTAATTATCACCTGGCCTAAGGCATTTGTATGCTGCCTTTATATTATAATTGCCTTTAAGCACAGATCTTGGCTCAGTTGCCCAGCGAGAGACCCCGAAAACAGGTGAATACTCCATAAAAGTTGTATTTCATAGACATATTTTAGACATTTGTGTTATGTCATCCAAAGAAAGTGAAGATCTCGAAATGTTCGCGACGCTTGGCTGGTTTTCTTTGTCTGTTTGGTTTGATTATATTTAGTCGCTTTGTGACAGCTTTTGATGAATATGAATGTTTGTTTTTTTGAATACGCCCCAATAGCATTATGGACTTCTACTATCGACCCGGATCTGCGCCCTGCCGTGCGGTCATTATGACGGCCAAGGCAATTGGCATTGAGTTCAATAATTTGATTTTTATCAACACACGCGCCGGTGACCAATTCAAGCCCGAGTACCTGAAAGTTAATCCACAGCACACGATACCCACCCTGGTGGACAACGGTTTCTCGTTGTGGGAATCGCGTGCCATAATGGTGTACTTGGTGGAGCAGTATGGCAAGGACAGCACCCTGTATCCACAGGATATACAAAAGCGGGCGCTTATCAATCAGCGCTTGTACTTCGATATGGGCACACTGTACAAGAGCTTTGCGGATTACTACTATCCGCAGATCTTTCAGAAGCAAGCGCCCAAAGAGGAGTGCTACAAGAAGATTGAGGCTGCTATTGAGCTGTTGAATACCTTACTGGAGGGCCAAAGCTATGCGGCAGGTGACTGTCTAACTCTGGCGGATATATCAATCTTGGCCAGCGTCTCCTCCTTCGATGTGGCTGGCTTCAACTTTAAGCGTTATGACAATGTGACCAGATGGTACGAACTAGCCAAGGTGGAAACACCCGGCTGGGATGTCAACTGGGCGGGTTGCCTGGAATTTCGCAAATACTTTGACAGCTAGAACCTCGGATCCATGCTGTTCCTAATGTTTCAAATAAAGAAAGCTTCATTTATTGCACTTGGTTCTTATCCGTGAGGGGGAGCTACACACTAAACATTGCACTTGGTTTACTTAACAGCTAAAACAGGGAGTTCGACTTGCTGAACTCCAGGGGGCGTCGAAAGGACTGCTCCAAATTGTGCAGCCGCTGCTCCAGATCGTTCATCGAGTTGCGCAGCGCGTGTCCACGTGGACGTAGGGAGATTTGCGGCGAGTGCTGCATGAGGTCGTCCTTGACGCCCGAAAAGGAGTGCCGCACGCAGGAGGATCGCTTCTCGAACTTGGTGTTCTGATAATGCGGATGCTGGTGCTGATGCTGATGCGCACGATGCTCGCAGCTGCCGTTGCGGCAATTGTGCGCCACCAGCGGCTCATCCGTTTTCAGTGAATCCTCGTAGGTATCACTGCAATGGGAAGCGAACAAGTGCAGCCAATTGAGTTGAGCTGATGGTCTGGGTGAATGCCACCTACCTGCTGTCCGTGTGGGGCTGCTGGCGCAGCTCCAAATGCGCCTTGGCGTGTCTGGGACAAAGCAGCTCCGCATTGCTGACCCGCTTGGAGCCGCTGTGTTGAAAGGAGTCGGGCGAGGTTTCATACAGCTCGCGACTGCTGAGGAACTCCACGCCCGAGTCCTGGCCAGTGGAGTGCAGCGAGAACAGCGACGTTTCATAGTTGTTGCTAAAAGAAGTTGTTTTAACCACGGATGGCTTTAACCAAGTAGGACTTACAGATTGTTGACTGGCTGACAGGAGTTGTATTTAAGCACAAATGGGGCATTCCCATCGGCTGCAGTAGCTGCTGCCGCGGCCGCCGCCTTGGCAATGGACTTGGGCAGCGGCACGTCTATATATTCTCGCTGGCACTGCTGCTGCTGTCTGGAATCGGAGGCATTTGGCTTAATTTGGAACCAGTTTCTAGCGCCTGCTACTTACTCGTTCAGGTACTGATGATGCTGCTGCTGTGTGACCAGCGCCTGCTGCTGGTGATGGTGATGCAACTGCTGTTCAAGTTTCTCTGTGGCCGCTGCCGTCGACTGGGTTTGCGCCGAGGAGCACACCGACTCGTTCAAGAAGCCGCTCGTCGGACGCTGCTGTCCGATGTTGCTGCTGCCCTTGCTGCAGCGCTGCGTGTGCCGCTGCTGGCGATGGCGTCGCTGCTGCGACCGGGACTGGTTGACGCCGGCTATGGTATAGGCAAGACCGGCTTCCGAGGCGGCAAAGTCGCGCTGGGACCAGAGCTGACTGCGAGCAGATGGAAGAGGGTATGATCAGATTTACAAAATGGCTTTGACATTCACATTCACATTCACATTTGAGTGGCAGTTGTCAACAGTTCTGGAGAAGCTTAGCTTAATTGCCAGCTGTTTGGGCTGCAGTTGCAGTTGTTGTTGATGTTGTTTTTGTTTTTGTTGTGCGTTGTGATTTTTTTTTACAGTTAGAATTCCAACGGTCAGGTGATCGGCAGCTACAGCCGGTTTTCCAGAGCACAAGAGCACAGCCAACAACCAAAAACAACAACAACGACAACAACAACTAAGTCATTTGATCTGCACTTAAAGAGATTTATTAGACGGCCTTAGACTAAGCATGTATATATATATGTATATGTATGTGTTTGTATGTTAATATCTATGGATAGCACAAATGCATCTATGAGCTACATTCAAGCGCCCGTTTGGCAGTCTTTCTGTTGCAGTTTTTATGTATGTTAGTTTTTTGTTTTTTACCGTTTCTGGCGCATGCACAGGTAACAACAGGCAGCTATAAGTGCGCCCAGGCTAACCAGCGCCAGCAGCACCAAAGTCACCAATTCCAGGCCGCCCATAAAGCTGGAGGCGGAGGCGTGCGTGGGACGCGGCGCCTGCCCAAACTCGGCCAACTCGATGATGCGCGGCATTGTCTTGCTGCTGTCCACTGGCTGATGCTGAAGCTGCTGCAGCTGCAGCGCATCCAGTTGCAGTCCGGCCAGTGACCTATAAAATCGGAAAAATTAATCATTTTTGGATTCCAGCCGGTTGATTGGGCTTATTGCTTACTCCTGCAGCTGCTCCATTTCCACAATGGAATTGGTGTGTGGATCGACGGCATAGATGTAGGCATTGGTGCTGTGCATTGGGATATATAGAGATATAGATTAATGTTAATCTTATGCATATGATAAAACAAATGAGTTGGGTTTTTTATTCAATATTTTCTAAGATCCTGAGGATAATGGTATAAAGAAGACTAAATATCATATAAGAAAGACATTTAGAGCTCAGTGGGGAATACATTGAAATCAATTCTTAACCGATCGGAGCTATGTATATTATATAAATGTTCGATATTAATAAAATGTTCGAAGCCATGTGAAGCTCATAATTGTCAAGTTTGGTTAAGAAACATATATTGGAAAACAAAACTGAAGAGTTTTTCATAGAAAAGCTCTATATATGAGCGATCCTACCAATGAGAGCTATAAAATAAAGTTTTCTTTTGTTGTAAGGACATCTTGAAGCCCGCCACAAGTTTGTTTGAGCAAAATCTATGTTTCGTCCCCTAGTTCCGACATCTGTATTGTAAAACCCTGTCATTTACAATATCTTAACAAGAATTTATATGTATATAGACAATTGGGCTCAAAGATTTCACCTTATTTGGGGGAATATACAAATGCTGATTCAACTTACGCCACTTCGGTTGCTCCAGAATTGGGTTCCAGCAGCCGCACGCGCACATCCTTGCCAATGGCAGAGCTTAGCGCATCCATTAGGCTATCTATGCGACGCTCGACGTCCACCGGCATGCCGGCCACCACGAGACGCACCTGCTTTGCCTCGTCTATGATGTACACAAAGACATTTACGATGCCGCTGCGTCCGTCATCGGCACCCATGCGATCGGTGGCCTTTACATCGAAGCCGTAGATGCGCTCGTCCAGGGGCAGATCGCCCAGCAGGCGTATGTTGCCCGTTAGGTCATCGATGCCAAAGAGTCGGGTGGGCTCATTCAACAGACGATATCGAATTTCCGCATTGAGGCCCTCGTCGGCGTCCGTGGCTGCGACGCGGGTCACGTGGTAGCCAAAAGTGGCACTGCGGGGCAGCACGGCCACAATTGGCTGCCCGTTGCCGCGGAACTTGGGTGAATTATCGTTTTCGTCTGCAATGCGCACCACAATGCGGCACTCACTGGGCGAGAGGCCTTCGACGCGCTCATCGACCACCGGATAGGATACCTTGGCGTAGTTGCGTGCTCCTCGCGTCAGTCGATCGGCGCGTACCCGGAGCTGATAGCGTGCGATGTGCTCCCGATCAAAGGGCTTGAGGGCGTAGAGCAGCATATTTTTAGCATCGTATTCGAACGGTGGATGCGCATCGGACTCGTCCAGACCCTCCTCCAGCCACAGGGACCAGCGATAGTTTTCGGCATTCAAGCCATCCGTCAGGTTCAGACGCATTACCTCAATGGGCGCCTCATTGTTCTCCGCCAGCTGCACGTCGTAGTACGGATGCTGGAATATGGTCACATTGATCGGAATCTCCGGCTTGGGTGGCGGCGTTGGCTCAGTAACCGCCTGGCCTTGCAAATTGATGAGCACCACGGCGGTGGCCGAGAGCGCTGGACTGCCCAGATCTGAGGCAATAACAGATACATTGAGGTGCTCATAATCGTTGTAGCCCCGTATATTGGACACCGTGGTAATGGTGCCGTCGCGGGAATCTATCTGAAAGACTGGCGCATGCAGCTCCTGATGCAATATGGAGTAGAGTACCAGTCCATTGCCATTGCCCACATAATCCTTGTCGATGGCGTTCACCTGCTTGACAAACATGCCCGGCAGCGTGCTACGATCCAGATACGCCTTATAGACAGGCAACATCATGGTGCGATCTGCCAGATCAGCTATATACTTGATCGCCTTGGTCTGATCATCGTAGCCAATGAACTCGGGACGATTGTCATTGATATCCATCACATTCACCTCGACATCGACGCTACTCGACAGACGCTGCATCGGCTCCGCATTGTCGCTTGCTATCACCTGGAAATTGTACTTGGCACGCAGCTCCCGATCCAGCTGCCCGTTGATCTTTAGCACGCCCGAGGTGGGCTTCACTGTGAACGGCAGCTGTAGGTCACTTAGAGAATATGTTATGTTCGCATTCTCGCCATAGTCCATATCAATGGCCAGCACCTGGCCCAGCACACTGTCCTTGTAGTCGCCCTCGGGTGTGTCAAAACTGTACCAGGACTTCTTAAAGGCCGGCACATGATTGTTCACATCGATAACCGTGAAGCGCATGCAGGTGGTGTCCTTGAGGCCGTCTATATCCGTTACGCTAAGATTCAGCCAGATCTCAATGTTGGCCGCCAGCGGATAGTTGACCGTCAGTTCGCCGCTCAGCTTGTCTATGGCAAAGTGGCGTACGGTGTGCAACTTGATCATGGGCATGCCCGGTGAGCGTTCCACCTGCTCGCCGTATAGCTCATAGTGCAGCTGGGCATTCTTGCCAAAGTCTTCATCGCTGGCGCTCAGCTGCAGCAACTTGGCGCCCACAGGCGTGTCCTCATAAATGGCAAACAAGGGGCATTTAACTGGAATAGCGCGTGCAACCCGGCGCCGTGATTTGGCACGACCGACAACGCCCGCGCCAGCCACGGCTCCAACCGCGCTTCCCTTCTCCCTCTCTATATGCAGTCTGGGAGAGCCAGGTATGTGATAGGCGGGTGGCGCCATCATCATGCCATTGGCGCCAGCAGGCGGCAGGACCATGCCATGAGAGCTTTCCACAAAATATATCTCCATATCTGTATTGTATTCGCGTATTTCCAGACGCGAATCCTTGAACACGGAAATGCGCTCAAACATTGGTCCATTATCATTGACATCCGCCACGAGAATCGTGAGATGCGCATAGCCCGAGAGGCCACCAGTGTCCGCGGCCACAATCTTTAGATTGTAGAGCTGTTGTTTCTCCCTGTCCAGGCCGCGCTTGCCAGCATAGCTAATCCGGAAGTAGGGACCGGTGCTGAGCTTGAAGTTTGACTGCATGAAGGAGTTGTGCAGCTCCTGATACTTGAACTCCTCGTTCCACTGATCGGTCAGATTGAATATATTGAAAGCTCCCGTGCTTTGGGGCATCTTATGCTGGCTGGCATTCTCGCCAGTGCTGGCATTGACATACTCAATGGTGAACTGGTCGCTGGAGTCCCCCTGGAGCTGCACGCGGAACTCGGCATTCATGCCCTCATCGGCATCGGTGATTTGTATGGCCTGGTTCATGGAGAGCTCTGTGCCCACGGCGCAGTTCTCATTGATCAGGCCAACGTAGGTGAGCGCATTGAACTTGGGCGCGTTATCGTTGACATCGTCAACCTTGATGTTCACCTGATAGATGCCCGCTCCGCTCACCAGCCCCGTGCTGTACTCCACAATGACTGTGAGCTCATAGCTGGCCTGCTGCTCCCGATCCAGTCCAATCAGCGTCAGCAGGGTGCCATCTTCCGTAATGGTTATCTTGTTGATAACCTCCTGCTGATTGGCTATAATATAGCGCAGCTTCAGATTTGTGTCCCCCGCCAGACGTCGCGGCAGCCGTCGCTTCGACTTGGAGTTGCGACTGCGATTGCGACTGCGGAAACGGCTGCCCATGGTGAGGTTGCCGCTGCCCGCAGCTGTGCTTAGCTCACGAAAACTGCCCAGTTCGTTGTTGGCTACATTTAGCGCATTTTTGTAGAGCAGCTGGCCAATAATGCCGCCCACCAGATTCTCCTCCACATGGAAGTTGATTATATTCATATTGATTTCCCTACATAAGCAAATGGAGTACATTACGCGATGCAACTGAGTTCCAATTTCTGTACTCACTCTATGACAGGTCGCAGCGGCACCTTCTCCGGCTCGGGCTTGTTTACAATGTGTATCGTTAGATTCGTTATGAGCACACCCTCATCGCTGAGCTCGGGTGAGGCTGCTGTAGTCAGCGGCAGTGAGCTGCGCGAAGCGATCAGCGGCTGCGAGGAATTGGCAAAGAGCTGAAAGGAATTTAAAATCCGTTTAATACATACTTATCCGCATCTCCCGGTATTCCTCTGTCTACTCACATAATTGGCCACCGCTTCAAAGTTATAGATGCGCCTCTTGAATTCCGATAGCTCACGTATGACTGTGATAATGCCCGATCGCTCCTCGATAGCAAATGGCACGCCCTCGGAATATGTGTGCAACAGATCGTACATTATCTCGTCCTCGCCATCGTATATTAATGTGGTGCGCACCTGACCCACCGACGTGCCCAGTGGCGTACTCGCGCCCACCCAAAATTCATAGGGCGCGCCCACAAAATCGATCGCCTGATCATCGATCGTTGCATAGACTTCGATGGTGATGACGGCCAAGGAAAAGCGACGCTCTGAGGGATTGGTGGGCTGATCGCTGGCCTCCACAAACACTGCAATGCGACCACGTCGCAGCGGACCAGCCACATAGATGGTGCCGTTTTTGCTGTCCAGCCGAAAGGGTATGTAGCCGCTGCCCTTGGGCCGCTGTAGCTCGTAGAGTAACTGACCATTGGGGCCATCATCGGGATCATGAGCGGCCACCCGACCGATCTTAGAGCCCACAGCTGCCGTTATGGGCACCTTAAACTCGTACAGATTACCATGATCGAACTTTGGATTGTTGTCGTTGCTGTCCAGCAATGTGATGTCCACTCGCACCGTGCTGGGACCCGGTTTCTTCAGATGTTTATCATCCAAGTAGGAGGGATTGCGTTCCAGCGCCTCCACCTTCAGCTGTATGGATCTGCGTTGCTCTCGATCGAGCAAGCGATCATCGCGCACAGTGATCCAACCGGTGCGGGAGTCAATGCGAAAGGCGCCAGCAGCTGTTTTATTCTCGACAAGATTGTAGAGGAACTCGGAGTTCTCGCCTTGGTCCCGATCAATGGCATTCACCTGCAAGACGCTGAAGCCTGTGGGCAGGTTTTCCACAATAGATATGTTGTAGAAATCGGCCTCAAACTCAGGCACATTGTCGTTCAGATCAAGCACCTCCACCTCGATGCTAAGATAGGATTTTTGATAAGGGTCGGCAAATAGTTATTTATTTGAGATGTTGTATACTTACCGTGCCAGAGCTTTCTTTAGTGGATTATCCTTCTGTCTTGCCTCCAGCTGCACCACAAAGGTATTGCCTGGCAAACTCTCCTCCTCCAGATCAATCTCCTTCTGCAGATACATAACTCCGTTGTGGGGATTCACCCGGAATAGCTGACGCTCATTGCCAGAGATGATATCATAGACGAGTGTGGCATTCAATGAGTCCTGATCAAATGCCATGATCGGTGGCGCAAAGTACAGCGGAATGCGTATGGGCATGCCGGTCATTGGATAGAACTCATTGATCTTGGTGCGATAGACGCCCTCGGTGAACTTGGGTGGCAGATCATCCACGTCGCGCACATTGATTGTGATCGTGGTGTTGGCTTGATTGGCGGGCGTGCCACGATCCCAGACAAAGATTGGCAGCCTGAACTGCCGTATGCCGTTATCAAAGTCCAGCTCACGTTTGAGTATTAACAACGGTCGGTGGGGACTTTTCAGGGCAAAATACGGTCTGCCATCGGCGGAGAGCTGCTCTGGAACCGTTGACATGCTGAAGTGCACCTCCGAGTTGGGTGTATTGGGCTTATCCCGATCGAAGGCCTGCACGCCCTGAAAGATGATGCTCTCAACGGATGTATTTTCATCCACATCGACCACATAGGGAACATTGAGAAACTCTGGCGCATTGTCGTTGACATCCTCAATGTAGACCGTAATGGAGAGGTAGCTACCCTGTGGTGGGAAATTTTTGATGGGAATTTATGTGTAGTTTAACTTGAAAGGAAATCTTCGGTCAACGAACCTCCTCAATCTTTTCGTTCCTGCCGGCGCAGAGTATGCGAAACTTGAGCAAATTTCGGGGCACATCGCGGTCGACGAGACGCTCCAGGGAACGCGCCAGGCTAACCACCAGAGTCGTGGAATTGTACTCCGTTAGATTGAAATACTTGTGATCGGCGCTGGCATCCGCGCCCTTAAGGGCCACACTGGAGCGTGGATAGGCCTGCACGCGTAAGATTTCCTTGCCCACCTGGGCGTCCTCACGTAGTCGTATGAAGCGCACACCTTCGCTTTCCGTTGCAGCGCCATCTAGCGAGTGGAAGACGCAGCTGCCGGAGCCCACTAAAGTGGAACAGTTACAGATTAAATACAATATAGACAAGAGCTGTGATTAAGATACGTCCAAAACAACAACAAAAAATCAACGTTGACAAATTATCTACACAAATTTGTTGTTTCTCTTTTATTTGGCATGCTAATTGCGAGCTGAGAACCGAAAACGGAAAAAAATAATATAACAACAATTGAAAATCTCCATAAGGCAACGTGCGAAGCGAATCGTTGGGCCAATTGTTTGAGGAACTGGCAAACAACTAGCCGAAACTTTCTACGTTTGTCGCGTGGCTGGGCGCTGCCACGCCCACAGGCCAACTGTGATTTTCATGAGCAATTGCAACACTTTTCCACATGCATTCAGCTGTCGCAGTTGCAGTTGCAGTTGCTGCTGCTGTTGCCATCTCTCATCTTGCAGCTGCACTGCAATCAACGAATTATTTTCGCGTTAAGGCTTGCGGGTCGGTTCCCACCCTCATGACATAATTAGACAATGTTTTGTTTTATTTACGCTAGTCCCAACGAGTGCTGCACTGCAGCCGGGGCAACCAAATGTGCTCCAAGTGACAGGCAACCGCACAAAAGATGCGGCGCCCGTTGGATTCCAGTCTGGGTTTGGGCCGCTTGTCTCTTGGCTGACGTACTGCCTCAGTGGCTGACTTTCTGACATTTTTTCGGAACATCTAGTACACGGCGGCGAGAAACTATCATTTCAGATGTCTTTTTGTCTTTGCTGTTTATTGTTGTTGTAGTTTTTGTTGTTGTTGTGGTTGTTGTTGCCTTATTATTGCTGGAGTGAAATCTTCGCAGTCTTTCGTAGGCTTTACTTGTTTATTGTTAGTCTTATTTCATTTTTTTTTTTAAGTTTTATTGTCGTTGTTGTTGTTGTAGCTGCTGCCAGCTATTGCAATTTGAGCTGCAGTTTCTATTTACTTGCAGTTTCTAGCTCGTTTTGGTGTGAACTCGGATTATTGCCAAGCACATGTATGTATATATACTTAAAATGCATATAATATGGAAATGTAGCATTGCAATTGTGCCACAAAACTTGATTGGGCCGGAAATGCAGGTGGAACATGCCACGGGGAGTTGCTACAGTTTCATCTGAACACAGCTAAGACTGAGAAGAAGCCAGCGTTTAATGCAGATAAGTATAATGCCATCTATTAAAAAAAAAACTGAATTTGTTGAGTTTTAAATTATCTTAAAATGCAACATATGTATTCCGGGCTTAAACTTTTTATTTAAAAAATTGTTTCCACTGAGCTACCAATTTATTTTACGTTCAAGATTTTATCCAACGTAATTCTCACCCAATAGTTATATTTAATTAGGAATGGCGATTGGGTCTTGTCTCTTATGACCCAGGCTTATGCCATGAAATTTGGTTTTTACTTTTGAAATGGTCGAATGATGTTTTACAAGTTAACTAAACCATTAATGTTCTCACGTATCTTTTAAGAACTATCTTTTAATATATAAAAATGTTTATCTCGACTGACTGACTGCAAGAAGCTGAAGTTTTCACCTTATGTGATGGAGGTGCACGTAAAGACAGGGTTTTGGGAAATTCCTCCCACAAGTTTAAAAAAATCGCGAAAAATGTTTGTATGAAACTTTTTGCTTCAATCGGAATCAAACTCATTTGCAAAGAACTTTGTTTAAACTCCTTTGAGGCGTGTTTCACACCTTTCGCAATTCCATTCCTCCTTGGAAGAAATGGAGATCAAAGATTTGGTGGGCGAAGTTTCGCGTTCAAATTCATTTCCAAAGATGAAAAATCATTTGAGACGTGTTTCACACTTTTCGCAGAATCCAAGCTTCCTCTGTGGAACTTATAGATTCACAGAGTTTTGGGCGAAGTTTTTGCTTTAAAACTTTTTCTACCCGCATTGGATCGGCTTCCAACTCACTTTTATAAGATTTTTGTGAAAATTATTTAGATACGTTTTTCTCTAAATCCACCGCCCTTAAATGGAAAAACGAACGTTTATTTTCGGCTTCAAGACTCTTACCATAATGTTAACATGTACGGAAACCCTTGATTCCAACTTTTGGTTCTTAATTCGATGGGCTTTAAACCTAATTTCTAATAGAAGTGGGGTTCAAGATGGTACGGACAGATTTGAATTTTCATGGCATCCAGTGATGTAAAAGTAATATCCAAAATTGTAAGCACAAAACTGTGCACGGGCAAGACCGGGTAATACTCGCTGGTCTCATATAAGAAAAACATCCAATTTATGGTACATTGTTTTTAATTTGCTGCACATCGTTTTTAATGTTAATACACAAAAAAAAGTAAGCAGAAAAACAAGTTATTTTTGAATCTGTGGCTTCTCTTTTGCATTGTCCACGTCCAACTTTTGTTTCACATAACTCTCACAATCACTTAATTGATTTATCTCTGGTGCATTTAATAATAACAATCAGTCCAGCATCTAAGTCGTATTGTAACACTTTAGACTCATGTGTCATAATTCCCGTAGATCTAGTTCGCTTTGCATCTTTTAACTATCCACAATTTGTGGCACATTCACTGTCAATGCTCTCATATCATCTTAATGACATATAATTTGAGTGCATTTCAGCACAGTCCACAATCAAATGAGTGCGTTGGTTAAGTGGGGAGCAGGTGGGGAGTCGTTGGGGAGTAGTTGGTACACTTAAGCATTAAGTTCAAGCGGCCAGTGTTTTATTTAATGCCAAGCTAGACCGAGACAATTACACATACACACACAAATTAAGATTTAATTAGAACATTGCGGCATTCTTTAAGTGGTTCCAGTTAACCATTTCAACTTTGTGCCGCGCGACGTGTTTTCCCAACGTTTTGGGGCGTTCTCTAAAAGATGTCATAAGGTGTTGCCACAGTGAGGTGCCGCAGGAGCTGGTTAGGAAATGGGCCAACAAGTTTTGGCACTGTCGCAGTAGGCGTTGGTAAGCGATCAATTCAGTTGAATATATATGTGCCACATGTTGCATCAACAGACAACAAATTGACCAATTGACACACACTGCAACGCTGGGGCTTCCACTTCCTAGTCGCTTATCGTCGCAGACAAATGTAAATTTACGGCGTTCAAATTGAAATTTGGGTTATTTAACGGGACAAACAAGTTGGCCAATGCAACAAAAAGCGTGAGATGAAAGACATCGACTTTGGATGTTGTCAAGCTGCATTGACAAATCCACTCGGTGGACAGCACTCACAACTCTCTAACACACACACGCACAGACACACAGACACATGCACACTCACTAACAAGGCTTAAACGACTTTTTGGCCCGCAACTTGCCTTGCACTGGTCCCGTTTGAGCCGCAGCTACCCACAGGAACATCAAAGAGCTGAAGCAGGCGGCATAAACAAGGCCCGCGGCCATATTCTGACACATTTTCAAATCGCACGGATATATTCTGAAATTTAAGTTCGGCGCGCGCGCGTAAAGTTTTCGAATGCGTTTTTGCAAAGCGTTTGAATACAATTTCCCACACACCCTGCACACACGCACACACACACTCACATCGCGAACAACCAGCGCAAACAACCGACAACGCAAACACCTCACGACCAACTGAATGATGTGCCCGGGCCGCAAGCGCAGCCGAGCTGAGCCAAGCCAAGCCAAGCTGGGTCTCTATGTGAACATGTGAAGCGACTAGTTTTGCTGCAACAACAACAACAACGACAACAACAACAACAACCACGACAAGTGCAACAAGTGGCAGGAAAATGAAAATCTTGCAGTGGGCGCATCCACACAGTCTGGGTCAAAAGAACGAGCAGCAGCTGGGCTTATCCTGGACTTGGCTGCTGGCCAAGAGCAGCTGACATGTGGAGACTTCTTCCAAGCACCGTTGCAGCTTTGTTCAGAAAACAACAGCCAAAATGGGTTTTGGCTTGAAAAGAAAACAAAAGAAACAAAATGAAATGGAAAAGCATAAAAAAAGAAAGAAGGAAGACCAGCCCAGAGGCAACTACAACAACAACAACAGCAGCAAATGGCAATAGACTTTGTAATAATAAAAACAATAAACAGCCAAACTTATTAACATAAACACGCAGCAGAAGCAGAAGAAGAAGCAGAAGACGAGGAAGAAGCACAGGTGCTGTGAGCGTGCGTGTCCGACGGAGAGATACCCCGGGAAAAGTATATATGTATATATATATATATATATATAGCCAAGTGTTTAACTAGGAGATACCCCGTGAGCCTGTATGAAACTGCCGTGAGAAAAAAATATCACAGATCAAAACATAAAGAAAGTAGCACAGAAAAAAAAAGACATGACTAGCACAACTCAACTGACCAAGAATGATGTCTCCTGCTGCCCTGTTACATATATTCGCAGAAAATCTGTATACCCGCTCTACTACACATTTTCAATGGGTATGGGGCATAAAGAGCGAAGGTGCGCTTGCTGAGCTTTAGCGCCCAGCGTTCACGTTAGCCAGCTCGGCCATTAACACGCCCCATTCTCAGTAGCTGAGAGGGCAGATCCCAACAAGATCCAACCAAGCGCAGCTGCAGCTCAAAAATCAAAATAAAACAATCTGAGACAGTGTCCAACAACAATGCAATAAGCTGGCATCGAGCAGGGGCCAGATGAATGCACTTGCTTAGCATAGAGTCAAAGCCAGGCCCAGAGCCGGAGCTATAGCCGGAGGCATAGCTGGTGCAGAGGCGTCTTAACGGTGCTGGTCATAGCTGGAGATGGGCTCAAAGAATGCAGCAGCGAACGGGCCAAACAAAGCGAGCAACAAGAGCAACAACAAAATGATCTCAAGAGCAGACATAACAACAGCAACAACAACAGCATTTGTGGCTAATAGCCTTTACATAACACCTGAGTGGAGCCGATGTTGCAGCTGCAGCCAGTTGATGGGTAGCGGGCGCAGATGCCGGGGTCCATCGTCGTCCGCCCAGCGGCTTGGAAAATTGACGCGTGCGAAGGCTCCTGCACTTGCGGTTAGCAGCAAATACTCAATATACGTCTGTATGCTAATATGCGAGGGCAGTCCAAGCAGTTGGCAGCAATTGAAACCGAGCGCAGCAGTGAAAGGAGGAAGCAGCTCCAGTCCAAACAACATCAGACAAAAGCTAATTTGACTATGCGCATCATAAAATCGGATTACGAGTTTGCCCTATTAAGTTAAGCGTTGCTCAAGTCCTCCAAAACCAACAACAATCAATTGCTTTCTGCTTTGTATTATTCGTAAATGATGCAACACGATTCCATTTAATATGCTTTGTTGGCTTAAAACACCATCGAATGTTGTGTGGGCATGGCATGTACACACATGACCTGGTCAAAATGGATCGTATGTGTGCTTGATAGAACTAACATGTTTAGAGATCACTGTCAAGTTTATAGGTAAACCATAAAAACTATAGAAATCAGTTGGAAAGGGTTTGTAACAAAATTGAAGGTAACATCTCCCATTTCTTTAAGTTTATACAGTGAATACTCTCTTGTGAGAGTTTTATAGGTATACGATTAAAACTAAAGGAATAAGTTGAAGACATTTCCGATTTCATAAAGTCAATACAGGGAAAACTCTTTTGGGAAAGTGCATGAGAGTGTATGCCTCATAGGAAAATCTGCTTGTAGAGTTCTTACCTTATATCTTTAGCTGGAATCAAATCTGAGTAGATTTAGCTATGTTCGCCTATTTGTCTATCATTCATTATTATTACATGCAAACTTAGCTTTTCTTCTTTCTATCTAAAACTTAGCATAGATTCGCCTTCTTTTTATACATTTTTGTCTGGTCGTTGGAGTCGGACGAATTCGACTACTATATTCATACTTAAAAATATCTTAAGCAAAGTTGATAATCATTATCTGAATCTAATATCTGGCCAAAATCTTACCCTCATTGATTGATCATATCTGATAGGAATAATCGGCTGGAAGTTGATTTGTACATATACGTAAAGATCGTTGGGATTAAAACATTAAATCATATACATATATACTAAGATGGGATTTATGATACTTGGCACTCTAAAGTCAAAAATTCTTAAGTGTTAAACTATGAATGTATAAACTGTCTCTCTCTCTCTCTTTCTTTATCTTTCTCTCTCTCTCTCTCTCTCTCTCTCTCTCTCTCTAGGCTACAAATGATACTGATATTTCCTCATAATTCTAGTAAATGCATCATAACAAATTTCGTTTTCCGTTAGTCAACCTTTACTTTTACTTTAATTATTACTTCTGAGGATACTCTCTTCTCTTCTCTTCTCTTCTGATTATTAAATATCTTATATTTACGGGTTATTACGGGTAATTAGCTCTGTCTACGATGAGCTTTGGATAATACAAAATAACATCTACCCAATAGTCTGGGTGTTCAAACCAGGATTCTCGTAATACAGTTACCTAAGGGACTCCTCGGAATTCCCTGCTGAGAATGCTTTATTTGTTCTATTAAATGTTTATTATATAATTTTGCAAATACCAAAATCTAGTTCAATGCTCTATTCCAATTATTAAAAAAAACAGTTATTTTCTTACTACTCACTAGTAAATAGTATAAAAGTTGCGAGTATTATTAGCAAAAAGCCAAAAAAAAGCAGGTGTCGTCTCTGTTGCAACTTGTTTTGCTTATGTTGGCGGCTCTCGATTTTTTGGCTACTTTCTTATCCAGTTTATGCGTTTACTCAAACACCATAAAAGAAACAAACAAAAACATAAGATTAAAGACAAGTTCCAATGCAAAGGTAGTCCGAAATACACGACGCTGACAGATAGATGGCGCTAGCACGGCTTGGTGGCTGTCTCTGCTAAGCAAAGGCAGCAGCAAATTCACAAACTGGAAAAAAAAGCTCTCAGCGCATCGAATGCTCCACAGTGAACTGCAAAATGATGACAATGAAATTCACGGCATACGAGACGAGAAATAGCCAAAAGGCGTTGTCCAAGTTGAAGAGGCCCAAAATGGAGAACTTCAGGCAATCCACGGGCAGCATCAGCAACGGCGTGGGGCGCATGGCCTGCAAGCAGAGTGAGCATAAAGCTAGCCAAGTGCTCAAATGCTCAAGTTTCACCCACCTGCTCTTTGGTCAGCTCCTGCGGCACATAGCACAGCTCCAGGCAGCGTCTACGCAGTCGTGTGTGCCGCAGCTGGCAGAGATGCGTGGCCAGTATCATCGCATAGAGCTGAACGGCGACTATCAGGCAATAGTTGGAAATGGTCAGCGGTATGCCGTGCTGCTCCACAAAGTAGGACATGTAGGCATACATATTGGCCAGAATGTTGATAAAGTTGCCAATGACCAGCAGAAAGATGCCCAACTGAAAGACCCGAATAAAGTTCTCGCACACCAGCAGCAAACGTCGCTCCCGCCGCAAAAGACGCTCTTGTTGGCCTGGCTCCTGGGACAGTTGCTGCCACTGCAGCTCCAGCTGCTGTATGCCGGCCAGCACCAGGAGCAGTGCACCAAATACGCCGTTGCCAAAAACGCTGCTCATATGCTGCACATAGAGCTGCACGCCATAAGCCAGCAGCTGCAGCCAGGGCAGACGAGCCGCGTTCTGCTGCAGAAAGGGCACATTGCAGAGCAGCTCGTAGAGCGAGAGCAAGAGCTTGCACCACAACAGAAACGTTGCGGTCCAGCTCAGCCTTGTCCTGCGCTGCAGACGCGCCAGACCATTCAGCAGCTGGGCCAGGCGCTGGCGCTGCCATATGTGCGCGCCCAGCAGCGCCAGCGATATGCCCACATCGCCGGCCATGGTGGCCAGTGCAATGCGCCTGAAGAGCGGTGAGTGCTTCACGTTGGTCGTCGCGTACAGGGCCACGCTTTCGCGCAGCAGCAACGGCGACAGCGCCAACAGTCCGAGCCACTGCAGCGCGGCGCTGGCCGTTATTGGGCGGCGGCAGCGTGCGCCACGCCCGCAGCTAAAGCTGAGCGGAGCCAGGCCCAGCGTTTGCCACAGACGCAGCAGCAGCAGCAGGCACAGTGCACCAAAGTGTGGCAAGCTCGGCATGTCCAATGCGACTAAAGCTCGCGATAGCTGCAACAGAGCTTGCTAACTCCCCTAACGCACACACACACACACACACACACACACAACCTTCTCGCCAGCCTGTTAGGGTCTGTTAACAATCTAACTACAGTTATAAATTTAGGTTTGAGTGTGGTTGGCACAACTCGTTATCGCGCCCCAGCGGCATTAGCGCAATTCTAGATAAGTGCGACAAGAAACACGATCGATAGATCCACAGATACGGATACATTTACAGATACAGATACAGATACAAAATATTTGATACACTAACACACAACTTGCTTATGTATTGTCTGCTCGGCTGACTCAGCTGTTTGTCCCTAGAACCTTGGCTTAACGCGCAACTGAAAGGTTTTGGTCAACGTGGACATAAAGTTGGGCATTTCCTTCATCTGGTTGAGCGCCTCGTTCTTCGTATTCGACTGATACTCGTAGGCCACCTTGCGATTGACAGCGGTCAGCAGACGCAACAAATCAAATCCCTCCGGCTGACTGGCCTCATTGGCAGCCGCGCTGTCAAGCACCCGGCAGAGGCTCTGTATAAACCAGGAGCCGTCGTCCACATTACGAAACGAGAAGTACTCTGGAAATGTGAATAGTAATGCAAATGGTATTAGAACTAACTAATTAACTCTCACTTACTCTCGAAAGTTGAGTAGAAGACGAGCATATCAGCTGTGCTGGGTATGGCATAGGTCACCGGCTGTACTGCTGGAGGCGCTGCTGGCGCTGCAAGCTCCCTTGTCATGACCGAGAAAGATGTGAACTCCACAGCCTTTTCCAAGTTCTCGCCACGACAGGCTTGTATAAAGAAGAGTTTCGGTTTGTTCACGAGCGTCTTGCAGCTGTCGCCCAGGAAAGGATTCCACAGTCGCTCAACGGGATAGGACATGTCCTTAAGAAAACCTTTAAGTTACTTATTGCTTGTATAAATATTTTTAATTCATGCTTACTTTGGCATAGACCTTGCCCTCAGAGCCATGTGACATGACAACCAGCACAAAGCAATCGTTTTCGCTGTGATCCTCGCGAGCCACTGCAACCAAAAAGAATTTCCCATAAGAATCGAAGCACATGCATCCAATATATCTGATGATGTCCCTTAGAAACAGGCATTACTCACCCTCTTTGAGCATATCGGTGATTTCGGCAAAGGTCAGATCGTTGTAGGGCCGAACATCGAACCCAAATCCAAGCAGGGACCGTTCTATATCATCGCGATCCCGTTCGGTGCCCACGCGCTGTTTCTGACCCTTGACATCCTTGTGATTAAGGACCAGGGCTACGCCGGCGCGTGTGCAATTCTCGTAAGTATCATCGGTGGTTGGTCTGGAAATAATAATCCGTTTGAGATCCGCCTCCGATGTGGGCGTCTTGGCGATTTGCGTAGCATCCGCTTTGTCTTTCTTGTGCTTATTTTTGTTGCCAAACTTGAGCGAGAAGTCCGTATCGTCCATGTCCGTCTTTTGTGCAACCCAACTAGTGACTAATTGGGTTTATTTCAAAAGTAGAAGCTTTCGCTCCAATACTAGTGCTACCAGCTGGTCTTATCTTATCAATGCAGCGCGTTATCAGCATACACTGAACCTTCAAAGCTCCCCAACTCTTTGCTGGCTATGCTGCCTAGACGTTGATTAGCCTGCTTCAAGGGAAGTTCTCTTCATTGCCGGCAATTGGCAGCTAATAAAATGAGTTTTCAGTTGCAAGCAGACAATTCGATTTGGCCAACGAGACACGCCCACAATAAAGGTACACCAGCAAGTGAGGGCTGTTATCCTGCGCCCGCTGTTGTCACAGCCTCAATGGGTGCTGTCGTCATCGCTCATGGAAATTACAAACATCCGCCAGCTCTGGCGTCCGTCTCCTTGACTATTAATGTGTTTTCCATAATTTGCAATACGCAAAAAATAAAAGCGTATAAAACAGAGTCGCAGCGCGCCAAACTTCGCTACGCAATTCAAATTTAACACGCACACAAAGCAACGGAAACCGGAAATGAGTATGGCACCCAAAGAGCACCAAAGTGTTTCGCCTCACACAGGGTTCTTCTATCAGTACGCTCGTGCCAGTGTGCCCGGACGCAGTGCCCAATTGTCAGTGTGCCGGCACCCAAGTTTACCGTTATAGCGCTACGTAAAAAGAGAGCGCGTTGCGTGGGCGCCTAAGAGAGCCGGCGCCGGTAAAGAGCGTGCGCTGTGCGGAACGCGTGGCAAACGAAACATTGTTGCAGACCTGGCCGGAATAAAAACTATCCGGCTAATTAATTAGGCTGGATGTTTTACGAAATGCTTAAAGCGCCTCACTTGAGTTCTGGTAAGATGCTCTCAAGGGATTTACAATCATACGATATTTTATACAGTTTAACAAAAATATGCTAAATAAATTATGTCGTAAGCTCTTATTAAGTTAGATTCTAGCTGATAAAGCTATTCCCCATGTTAAATTCCATCAGTTCAAATATACAATTATCTTTCAATTGTCAGCGCACATCTGCATTAATTCTATGTTCAATTGAATTTAATTATCGCTTTTACATTATGCGCTTCATTTCACTGCGCTTTACTTTAATGCGACCGCAGACAAAAATCAAACCGACCGTCGATGGCGATTGGTGATGCGATTGCATTGCAGAGAACAGTCCAAATCAGCAGCATCAGCATTGGCTTGAAGAGAACATAAGCACGATAGCAACAGCAACATCATCGAGCGTCGCACAGTGAAACAACATTTTGTGCTAGCAGAAAAACGTACAAATATCTGTAAAATTTTTCAACTATAAAGATCGTAAAATGGAAGAGTTAAACAAATGGTGTACGAATATAAAGCAGTTTTGTAAGATATTGCTTTTGTTTGGCATAACATCCGTACTCACTCAATCAACATGAAGAATACTTTGCGAATACAAAGATGTATTAATATCTAAGCCAAACCATAACGTAATATCCCGAAGGTTTTTCATCTGTCCTTTAGGAATAATATTGCTTAGAAAATAAGAATATACCAAAACTGATCGGAGTCCAAAAATTGAAATTGCAACAATTGTCTCGAGTAGTTTCACACTCCTATTGGCTAGTTCGTTTTCACACCCGGTTCATGCTCAGAGAGCCACTGTGCGGCGCTAGCAGCGGCCGTAGCAGCAAGAGCAACAGCAACAGCAACACACTTGGTTTCATTTCCAGTTTTCAGTTGCGCGACGACTTGCATTGCGAGCGGACGTGTTAAAACGGTGCGGAAGCAAAACGATTGTCAAATAAAACAGAAAACATAGCAAACGTCGAGTTATTTGAGAGTGTGTTTGTGTGAGTGCAACTGTGAGTGTTTCGCGAATAATTCGCCTGCAGCACCCGTTTCGTCCAAGTCTTTGGAAGCTGGTGCCTGCCTTTTACTCCGCGCGCGGTGCTTGTTTTCATTTTAGTGATGTTGTTGCTTTTTGATTAAAGGCCTCCCAACAGCAACAACAAAAAAAAAGAAAAGAAAAAGGAAAGCAAAACCAAACAAAACAAAGCTGTAACAACAACCACAACAAAAACAACAACAACCAAGAAGTGTCTGTGTGCCAAGTGCTAGCTTTGAATTGTTGTTGGTTGCGGCACTTTTTGGGAAATTAAATTATGTTAAGTGCATAAATCGTTCGACGCAGCAGAAGCATCGGCAGACACAACAACAGGAGCAGCAGCAGAAGTGAAACGCCAAGGTGCAATCACAAAGTATGTAAAAGAGTTGCAGCCAACACAACACAACACAACACACACACACGCACACACACATACAAACATTCTTGCATGATGTTTGTGTATGTGTGTGTATGCATGTTTGTACATAATGAGCTAGCTGGTTTACCCCTGTATACATACATGTTAAATACATGTGTGTGTGTGTTTTTTGTGTATTTTTGCATTGTATGCAAAACGTGCACGACAACAACAAATTAGGGTGGTAGTTGAGTAAATGACAAAAGGCACAAACTCAAAACATAAACGAAATCAAATCAAAAGCAGCTCTCAAGGAAAAAAAAAATAAAAGAAAAAACAACAAAAAAATTCCTGCACGCTTTTAGGCGAATGCCCGCCAAAGTGCAAAAGAATTGCTGTAAAAAGAAAAGAAAACAAATAAATATGTGCAGGAACAGTTAGCTTCGCAGTAAATACCCTTGCAAACATTTGGCAAATGTGGGATATTTATATATTTATTTATTTGGGCAGATAATTGCCTTTTCGGACAATTCTGTTGCTGACAAGTGTATATATAAGTTTCTTTAAGTTATTTTGGGAAACCAAAAAGTTTATATGCTACTCAGGCAGGCATTTACCTTTATTTTCTCGTCAATTCTGAGTTTGGCTTAGATATTTTATACACGAATTAATAAGTTGAAAAACTCAACTTGCAATAGATAGATTCTTTGCAAGGCTTGGATAATGATAAAGCGTAAAAATAATTTTGTTATTTGGGCACACAACAAAAACCAGTTGCTGCTTTGAGCTTTAGTCAGTGTGACCAGCTGCCACTTGCAGTCGCCGCCGCATTCTGTTTTTCCACTTACCAGCTATTCGCTTCTTCTTGTCTGCTGGAAAATTGAGTTGAGAGGCAACAAATCTAATGAACTCCGGTACAGGACTCTTGAATTAGTGAACACACCTTGTTCAGCAAATATTTAACATACTTTATGACAAGCCCCAGCTGACCAGAAGCATCCCAAGCAGCCGGATGGGCTAGGGCAGGGGCAGAGCGTTGTCCCAGAGGCGGAACAGGTTAGGTGTAAAGTGTAGCAAAAATATTTATTTATGTTGAACGTTGCTTGTTGCTTGGTACAAAGGTTGCGCTTTTTGCCACACGACGACCCTTTCATGCTCCCTGGGGGCAATTGGCCGGGCTTGTCGGATTCGCATTTTCGACGTATTTTTTTTTAACTTTTATTTTTTATTTTTTTATGAACTTGGCTCTTATGAAATATGCAAGCTTTTAGCTGCTTTGATAAGAGTGTGAAGGGTCCGTGGGTGGCAATGAGAGGGGGGGAGGAGGGGGGAAGGGATATTGCCAGGATGCCTTGGGACTGCTTTGATGTTGTGTGTGTGTGTGTGTGTGTGTGTGTGTGTGTGTGTGTGTGTGTGTGTGTGTGTGTATGGGACGATGCGGGCGACAGGCAAACAAACATTAATTGTAACTGTAAATGGCGTGAACTGCTTGAATGGCTGAGTGAGTGAATGAATGAGTGAATGAATGAATGAGTGAAATGAGTGCATGAATGACAGTCAAGTAGACGCGACTGCCGCAACTGAAAATTGCGTTAAGTGGAGGCTGCAGCAGCGGGAGCAGCCGGCGACAATTTTGATGAACTTAACAAAACACTTGACAGCAACTGCGACAGGGCGAAGTGGCAAGTGGGCGGTGCAGCAGGGAGCAGTGGCTAGAGGGGGGGGCACAGTCCATGCCATAAACGAAATTATGACGCTAAATTGAACACGAAACGGCCATCGAGCCAAAGAGCAGGGCGAAAGCATGAACCATTCCTAGTTTCAATCGAATCGAGGGGCTTTCATTTACTAGCCCCCATCCCCCATCCCCCATCCGCCACCACCCCGCCAAGCACATTTAACGCGCGAATGAACCAGCAACAGCAACAGCAACGGTAACGGCAACGGCAACGGCAATCAGGGAAAGGGGGTTGGCGCTGGGCAGTTGGTTCCTAAGCCTGAAGTTGCGCTGGGGTCGTCGCGCCATTGTTGCGGGTGTTGATAACAGCTCCAGCAGCAGCCGGCGGTTGAGCATAACAATAAAAGTCATAATAATAATAATAGACATAGAAATACGGAAATGATTTTCGGGTAGCCAACAAAAAGGGGTTGTGTTTCGCACGGCTACGGGTCTGACTGTGGCTACGGCCACGGCTATGGGCTCTGGTTCTGGTTATGGTTCTGGTTCTCTGTAGAGTCTGCTGCCAGCTACTTGCCACCGCAAAAGCGGAAGGTGAAAATTAAGAAATTAGCGTGCAGAGCTGTCAAATCCAAATGGGGGTAGAGCTGGGAGCTACACGCAAATTGCCAGCCGCCGCTCACTTTAACTTAATTATATAATAAACGAGACAGAGCGAGAGCGGGCGAGAGAGAGAGAGAGCGGGAGAGAGAGATAAAAGCTGCTGGTGGTTGGGTCGGTTTTTGCCGCGCATTGCAAATTAAATGAGCTGAATGCATTTAAGGCTTAAAAGCCGCCACTGGCGGCTGCCGCAAATCAGCCCAAGCCGACGGCTTAGTGCGCGACGCTGTCTTAAGTGAGTCAGCAGGCAGGTAGTCCGTGCAGCAGACAAAAAAACACAGAAGAAGAGTATGTGTAATCCTCTAGCCACAAAGCAATTATGCAGCACCACAGACAAGCAGGCAGAGGCGACATCTTGTCAGCCGCTGATAAATTGCACGCCGTAAGTTGTTGCAAGTTGTTGCACGTTGTTGCAAGGCGTAGCTCGCAGTAGCGACAGGTTGCAGGCAGCAAATTTCCCAGAGGCCAAACCAAAATCCTTTTAAAACGAATTTAAATTTTGCCATTTAATGCCAGACGGCTCTAGCCAAACCTCCCAAGCCCCCCCCCCCTCCGCATGCACGCCCCGTGCCCGCTCCCCTGGCCAGCTGATTGTTGCTCTTGCCGCATTCGCTGGTCATGCAACACGCATTGCGGCTCCCTCTTGGCGTCTCCGCATTGCTCGTGGTGGGGTGCATTGATGCGTGTCCTTGATTAGTGTGCCCTGTGGCAAGCCCGATTCCGATTAACTGCATGGCTTTTGTAGTCAGATCAACTCAGGGGCTTTCAGCTTAAACTGGCCTGCACACAATGCCCGATATGCCGTGACTATTCAAAAGGCTGTTACTCAATGAGTAGGCGCAAGGTTAATGCATCAGACTAATGCTCAAGAAAGTTTTCGGCATGAAAATCGGTTCAGCTTCGACAATCTCATGGAAGGACTGAAGACTGCGAGCATCTACTATTTATTCGGGAGGTTGGCAGTCAACATTTTCGTGATTTTGCTCATAAGAAAACAATATATTGTTTTATACTGATTCCTGATATCAGGAAATTTTAAGATTAACTTATCAGAGTTAAGAAGAACCTAGAACCGCAAATAAAACTTTCTTCTTCCTATTTAAGTTGACAGCTGCAAATAATTTGAATTAATATTTTCAATATCTTTAAAAAGTTAACATCGGGAAAGGGGATTCAAGTTTCGCCCAAAAGCCAGACCCAAATTTGTTCTTCAAGTTGAAGTGCCAAATCAATTAAAATAAATAAAATTCCGTTCGCCTTGAAAATCTTTTTAGTTTCGATTGAGTTTATAGCCTATGTATACTTTCTAGGGAGAAAATTCTCTTGTGAGATTTAAGTATACAAATCTAGGTTTATTTTAATCAAATTAACAAACACTAAGCGAACGATATTTGTGTTTATAGTACGATATATTTAACAATTCCCAGTTTATTTTTCCGTAAGTTTTTGACGCTGTACAGTACGCCCTCGCTTAACGTAACCCAACATTGTAGTCAAAAATCAAGTCGGTTAACGCAACAGGAAATCGTTTGTTGAAGTCTCTTTCGACCACTTTTCTTTTCCTATTTGGTTAATTCATCTCTATCGAGAAATAAAGATCGGGGATTCCCACGCATGAGGCATGCATGGAATTTATTTAATTCATATTTCAAAAGTAAATTGAATGGGTTGCACTGAGCGAGGGCGTACTGTATTTAGTGCCTATGCTCCAAAGATTAATGTCTTACTTGTGCGCCTCTCTGTGTGTTATATTAATGAATAGACCTATTTATCATTTTTCTGTGTTCTTTTATCTTCGCTTAAACTTAACTAGCAGCCACGTCGCTTTCAAGGCACAGCTTAAACGCTTTCTGTGCTTTCAAAGCCTGCAAAAATTGATGGGCCAGTTCTTTCTGGCCTCAACCAAAACAAGCCACAGGACAGAACCGCACGCTGTCCTGTCCTGTCCAGGCCAGTCCAGTCCAGTCCAGTCCAGTCCAGTTTAGTGCAGGCATAGTGCAGGCCCTGCCCCCTTGTCAATGTCCAGCTGTGTCTGTTTACACTGCTTGCCCTTTTGCAGCGTGCCCCATTCAGTGGCAGCAGCGCACACACACACACACACACACACACACACACAAGGCAGACTTCAAGCTACAGTGGACAGAGGATTGGACACTGTGAGCCCTGTGCCTGCGCTTCAATTTACGCCTAATCACAGACCGACTGACTGCCCAGGCCACCCAGTGCTGGGAATTGCTGCTGCTCGCTCGGTGGTGGTTGGCCGTGCGGCTTTGGTTAGGCAGCCAGCTAGCCCGTGGACGACCTTTCAGCGGGGTCGCGGATTAACATTTGTTGCGCCTGCCGGACTCATTCATAAAAACACACGCAACTAGACTTTAGTCGTTGCCCGGCGGTCCGGCTGTCGGGCTGTCCGGCTGTCCGGTTGCCCTGTTACCCGGTTGCCTGAGCCGAGCGAGCACTCCAAGTGCAAGGTTGCATGTCTCGCCGTCGACGTCGACGCTGGCGGCGACGCCTGCGGTTACAAGTTGTGTGCAGTTTGTGCCACGTCTTGCCCTCTCTGCTGCTTTTGGCTGCAGCTGCCCCGTGCCGCCCGCGCCATTGGTAGAGCTTTTGTGCTGTTAAGTGCTTAGTTGCGTGTAACTTTACACTGTTTAACAAACTCGCTTACCGCATGGCGGGTGGGTGTGGCCACCTTTGACTAAGTGTTGCAGCCTGCACGGTGTGTGTCGTGGGTGTCGTGTGTGTCGTGTGTGCCAGGTGCAAATAGAGCAGCCAAGCAAACAGTAAGGATAATCGTGAAAATATATACTCGCACACACAGCTCTCACTCTGTCTTGCTCTCACACTCACGCTCTTGTCTGCTTTTATTACAGTTTAACTGCCTTCCGTAAACTTTGAGAAGTTGCCCATGTGTGTGGATGTAAGCTCGTCTGTGTGTGTGTGTGTGTGTGTCTGTCTGTATCTGTGTGCCGCCCATAGCTGCTGTTTTATGTGCAGTTAATTGTCTCTCCTTTTCGTAACATCTCGTTGATATAACAAAATCCGAAAATGTCTCCAATAATTTACAAACTTTTTAAATATCCTGTTTTTGTAAATGAACTATCTTTTGGATATTTATTGCAGATAAAGTAGCTATCTATTCTTGTTTTTGTTGTCAAATAGAAACTACGATTTACAATGTAGGATTTCTATCGCACTCAATGGAAAGGGCTTTGGGGTCTATGCTGCTTAGCGACACTTCAAACTGTCTGTAGTTGTATATGGTGCATATTGTGGCTACATAGTTGCATAGTTGCATATGCTGTCTCTGCAAAAAGAAGAAAACTAGTCAGACTGCGAAATACTCTGTACACAGTTCGGTTGCTGACCCTTCAATTGTGACTCAAACTGTGAGCTTTACTCTAGATCTTTGTGTACTCAAAACTTCTGCTTCTTGGAGTTTCTAGAATCTGACTACGCAATCATCTAATCAATATGTAAAAAGCTGTAGGAGCTATAAATCTTTGTCGACTTACAGCTGCTTTCAGTGGGCGTGGCCGGAAAAATATGATTTTATCTTAAGCAAGTATACTGCATACTAACATACAGCTTGCATGCAAATTGGTAATTGCGTAAAGCCAATATACACTTTTCAGCCCCAGGAAACAGCGTATCAAAAACTGGTACTTAAACTTCGAAGGAGTTGTTGTGGCTCCAGTTAGAATTCTTTGCAGCAGCAACAAAAAGAAAACACACACAAACACACATGTGCACACATTGCACACTATGTTGTTTCTGCCCCTAAGCTCCTGCTTCCCGTTCAGTTGGCTGTGAAATGAACAAACTATGCAATGGAGAGCGGATGGGACAGGCGGCATCTGAGTTGGCGGCTGGATGCACGACAAGCATCGAGTTGGTAGCCAGTAAACAAAAGCGAACATTGCGTGCCAAAAATTCCGGAAATTTGTAAAAGTCAGAACATGTGTAAGCTGGATTTTTACACGCACACACACACGCACACTCCATTGTTGCTGCATGTAGAGGTGCGCTAGTGACTGGAAGGCCCCGCCCCCTCGTCAACCCGGACGGCGCTGCCATGTTTCGAGTCTTAAGTGCTAAATTGAAATTCCAAAATTAAGTAATTTCTCCCAGGGGCAAGTTGTGCAGGCTGCCGTTCTAAGGCTGGGCGTATGACAGTGTTGTAAAACAACGCACATAAAACCGCAGAGACCCAAAAGACGACTACAACAATGAATAGCACTAATAGTTTGTGCTATATGTGGCCGACACATAAAAATGCAAAGCCCCGCTGGAAGGCGGCCGCATCCGCAGTATCCACAGCTTCTTCGGCAGCCGCAGCAAAACAAGCTGTAAAAATTATAAGGAAATGGCAAGAACATAAACAACAACAAGCCACGCTGTGTGCTAGACATGCGGAACGAATGCCGACTTTCGGCGGGCTCAACTGAAGCACGTCATTTACCCGTAAACCGATGGGTCGCCCAATTTGTTTTACTGCTTCTTGGCCAAGGAAATCGAATACATTTCTTTTTTTTCAGATTGTTTTGGGTTTCCTCTAAATGATTGCACTTGGAGCAGGTTGCTCAAACTTTATCTGTATCTGACCTTCTCCATATGCAATCACCGAATGCGGACCCAAACTGCGCTACCTACAGGTTTCATAGTGTAAAGTTCTTGAACATTGTCTATATAATATAAAATAAACCAATATGAAATAATAATATTTAAAATTGAGTTATTCCTTCATACTCCAAATGCGTAGGATACCTCAACTATCTGGTTTCAAAGTTCATATATGCATCAGATTATTTTTTCTGGTAGTTAAAATGTTTGTATAAATACATACTTTCTTTTAGATAGACAAGATATCAGATAGCTTGCATATACTAATCTTTATCTGTAAGACAGGTCTTCATTTTGATCAAGTTTAGCAGAAATTGTTCTGGTTTCTAGAATTCTGTTTGATTGTTTATTTGTTCTTTGTTGTTTCGCTTTGCTGTTGTTTTACAATCAATTTGAATATTTGGGCAGACAAGGCCCAAGGAGACTTTCAAAAAATTCATATAATTTACACCTTAATAGTTATCTTATATCTTATATCTCCCTGCCAACCTTATCAACTGTGAATGATGTTGTGTAAGAGATTTAGTTTTGGTTCGCTTGGCCTGCCAAACATTAACATTCCTCTTCTTTGACTTTGCCCAACGCTTTTTCAATTTCGGCGATGAAGCAGCAAAAAAATGGTAGCTCGTGCTGGGAAATGGCACATCCACGCCCTGGCAGCCCTCCCCCTGGAGCTGTGTGCTTATGGGCAGCATCGAGGGGGTAGGGAGGGGCGTGATGCTGCCGGAACTGGCTGCCAAGAAAAACTTAAACACTGCTTGCATTTTTCATATGACACGACAACTATTTATTACCCCAGCCAGCACCTAAGGCCCCAAGCCTGAGACGACTTCGTAGCCCGAAGATGTTGCTGTTGTACGTGTGTTGTGGCAACAATAAAGCTGGCTATAGATGTGATGTGACCGGTGGTTGTTGAGGCGTCAACTGCTGCTGCTGCTGCTGCTGCTGCTGTTCCTTTAGCCTCCAGTTGTTGATGATGATGAAGAATGCGCATGTGTTACTAACGGCCCGATTATTTTTATTGTTTATTTGCTTTGATTTTGCCCTCCTGTTATGTGTGCTGTTCTCTTTCATGTTTTCATTTTCCTTCTACCAATTGCCTAGCCAATGTGTGTATGTGTGTGTGTGTGTGTGTGTGGATGTTGTGTGTGTATTGGTTTGCGCATTTGTGCGTAACGAATAAATTTAGCAAAATAAATAAGGACAATAATCCTTTTGAATGCATTGCAATTGAGCTTTTTACAGCCATTGGCTTCCCTTTGCCTCGCTTTGGTTTCTGCTTGCAGCTACACACACACACGCACACACACACACACACACTTACCCCAACATTGTGTGCCCAGTTAGCTGAGCCTGGCTCTTGGCCAGAATTGGTTTGTCCAGTCGCCCTCGTCCGTCTAATGCCTTTCTATTTTGCTTGATTTGCATTTCAATTCGAAATCAAATTTTTCAATTGCCAGCTGGACACACATTGTGTACCCTGGGATATATATATATATATATATATATATATAAAATGTGTGTCTCGGCTAAGTAGCGTCTGCTAACACCCACATCCACACCCACACACACGCATACTCGTTCACTCATGACCGACACACATAATTGAATTTGTGCGCACAAAAATTCATAGCATGCTTTTTGGGGCCGCCCTCCGCTGGGATGTTCCAGATCCATGTAATTGACAAAAGCTGCGCGCCAAGCTGTTGAAATTTGAAATCAATTTATTTATATTGAGTTAGCATCAGAAAGCATTAACCTTTAGCCGACTACAGTCATACATACTAATATATATGTATGTACTTATGTCCGACTGCAGAGTCAGCGCAAAAGCAATGCTCATTCAGGTCAACTCTCTGACTTTTCACTGGCCAACTGACTGGCTGTCTGTCTGTCCGTCTGTCCGTCCGTCCGTCCGTCTGTCCGTCTGTCCGATTGTCTGTCTGTTGGCTTCGCTCGCTCTTATTTGTTAAATTAAAAGCTTCATTGCATTGCAGTTGTTGTTGCTGTCCGTCGTTATTGGCATTATTATTGGCCCCACAGCGCACAAGACTTTCAATTAGTTTTATTAGGGTGTACCAAACATTCCATTGACTTGCACCCGCTGCTTGCTTCATAAGCTGCTCATTGTTGTTGATGTTGTTGCCTGCTCATCGAAATTGGCCTTTTGACTTTTATGCTCAATTTTTGTATTGTGGCTGCTGCGGCACGGTCTGTGGTGCGCATTTCATCGGATTGTTTTTGAGTTTTATGAGCGATTCAGCCTCTGTCTTACTGCTGTGTGTTGTGGTTGCCGCATGATTGCGCAATATACACGCACACAACACTCACACACACACCCACACACACACACACACACACTTTCCCACGTATTGTATAATCCGTTATGATGCGCACATAATACTTGAATAACATTTTCTTGTATCATTTTTGCTGTACTTGAGAAACAAAAGAACTATCAAATTCAATGATCCGTAAATTAATATATCTTATTTGATTTTTTCTAAATTCATTAATCGAATATTCTGCTTGTGGCAGTACATTTATAAAGATTGAGGAAATCAAGGAATTGTTTAAACGATTTTACACTTGAATTTAGTAAATTACAATTATGGAAATGATTTTATTCGCAGAATATTTCAATACCTAATGCTTCACGACTTTTTTTACTTTAGCTAAACTGGCTCACAAAAGTGTACTTATTTTTACCCAAAAAAATGGCACACAAGATCTCTTTTACACATGTTCTTGAAGAAATGATTCTTTCTTAAAAAGTTTTTATAAGGCATATTCAAGTTTTGCTGCTCTTAAATTTCCCAACATGACAATAATTCTGTTTTATGGCTTTTATATTGTCTGCTGTGTTGTTAGACCTCAAGTGGCGCCCCGCTTAAAAGCCTCACCCATTTCTACCCCAAGTCAACAGTAGGCTACAAATGTTTTTGACACGCCAAGTCTGTGGGTCAAATACTTACAGTGCCCCTCAATGGCGAGGTTATTGTTGTTGTTGTTTGTGATGTGGTTATTTTTTGTTTTGTTTTTGTGTTTTTTTTTATTTTGTTGTTTCTTCAGTTGTTGTTGAGCGGCGAAAAAGTTTGTGAACAACTTGAGCCGGCCCAAGTCATCGTTGGGAGCCGCTACACACGGCTGGCTGAACTTAAAACGAAGTTAACGCCAGGACACGCCATTGCATGGATGTCGTCCTGGCAATGTTGCCTGGTTGATTATTGAAAATGTGCCGACTGGGTCCAGTTGCCATAATTCAAGCATGGCCAATGCGGCAAACGCCTGCGACGATTTGCTAGCAACTTTTGTAAACTTAGTTCCCAGCACTTTTGCCCATATTTTTTCCAACAATTTTTTTAGTGACTTTTTCACTTTTTTCTCCACTTTGTTGCAGTGAAAAGAGCTGAAGAACTAAATAAGTTGCAATGTGAAGAGCGCTTGTGTGACAAGTGAAAACTGAAAACTGCGCGGTAGCCCAAGTAAAGTAAGAACGTGAAGAGGAAAACTCGCTCAGCGCTGTCAGAAAAGTTGTCGAGGAGCCCAGGAAGCACCGAACCCAGAGACCAGAAGCAGCTGCTGTGACGATTGACAAGACAAAAACAAAAGCCACGACGCCAAGAGTTTGACAAGTGGCACAAGTGGCAGCAGCGCCCAAAAGCACGCAGCTAGTTTTTCAACTCAACTCAACTCAGACTTTTTGTGTATGCTTGCTGCCCCAAGCCCAAAACGTCCACCCACACCCAGCCACCCAGCCACGCAGCAGTCACCGCAGTCCATGGCCGCGTAGCTTTTGTATGCGGCTCGCATGCCGTGGCAGCAACAGCGTGAATCGCAAGTGCAACAACAATAGCAGCATTACAGGCGCTATGTGCTGGCCAAATACCGCATCGGAACGTCAGCAGCAAACGAAATAGAGCATCGGCAAGGACATAGCCAAACACTCGAGCCTTGGCCAAAAAGGAGCAGCTGGCAGTGCAGCACATGTGTTTTTGTAATGCGACAAGGACACTTCAAGTGCCGCCAACACACTTAAACACAGCCCGAGCAGCAGCATCCACGTCAACAACATCTCTGGCATTAGTTTAAAACAGTCAACAGTCTTCAATCGCAGCATGCGCAAACACAAAGCGCCGCCCGGCGGCCACCCAATCAGTTCCAGTTTCGTGGCAAGGACAATGCCAACAGTGCACAGCGATACAAACGCAGCGGGCACGACACCAGCACCAGCAACAACCACAACAACAAGAACAACAACAGCAACGACAACATCAGCAGCAGTCGAAATGGAGCAGCAACGCATGTTGCTCGGCCATGCGGCAGTTGACAGCGCCACGCCAGCAGCAGGAGCGGCAACAACAGCTGCTGCAACAAGCCCAACTAGTCGCCTTGCAGCGCCATCGGCCACCTGCCAGCAACGATCTGCAGCAGCAGCAGCAGCAGCAGCAGCAGCAGCAGCAACAGCCAAAGCAGCGAGCAGCAAGGAACGGCCGAGATATACAGTTAAGCTCATGTCCTTGCTGCACATCGCCTGCTACGTGCTGTGCCTGTGCGCCTTCAGTTTCGCACTCTACGCGAATGTGCGACAGACCCGACTCGAGCAGCGACTGCAGCGCCTGCAGCAGCTGGACGCGCGCATTGTCGAGCTGGAGCTGCGTCTGGAGCAGCAGCAGCTGCTGCACTGGCCCGCCGAGCAGGCCAAGATCCTGGCCAGCCCCATCATCAGCAGCAGCAACAGCAGCAGCGAGAACGGCACATCCTCACACCTGGCGCTACATGTGCGTCGCGAATTACATCGCCTGCGCCGCGATGTTTCCCACCTGCAACTGACGCGACGTCAGCAGCGCCGGCAAGCGGCCGAAGCGGCTGCAGCTGCAGCAGCAGCTGGATTTGGAGGCAGCCCAGCAGCCAATGGCGAGTGCCAGTGCCAACCAGGTGAGTTGAAGCGCTTTACTCGCATATTCTATTGCGCATAAAAATCTCTATTTGACTGCGGGAATATAGATGTTAATTTATGCTTTGGAGAGTGTATTATGTATTTCTCATTTCGGCCGGATCGGTCCACTTTATCATATATCGGTCCCAAAGTAGGTTCTTGATGGCAAAGTATACATTTTCATTAAGCTTAGCATTTACGAGCTTCACTATTCGCACATATCTGCAAGATCGTAAGGCAAATGTCTGAAAGGGTATAAAATCTTCGGCGTGCCGAAATTATTCTAAACTTCTCGTTTTTATTTATATTTAATCTTCAGCGCCTTGTTCTGTATTCCTTTACTCCGCTGTCCTTGTTCTCTTTGATTGTCTTGACAAATAATATCTATCTATTTTCAAAAGTAATGTTCTATATTTCTTCAAAATAGCTTTTGAAGTTTTGTTAAATTATGATTAAGGACTCGGTCTCTCGGACTTTGGTCTCGATATGGTGTGTTTTGAGACTAGAGGGTTGTCATTTTTATTTATGTATTTATTTAATATCTTAGGGAATATATTCAACCTTATGTTTTACCCAACTCGAGCTCGATTCGAAATCATTCTGATATTCGCACATTCCCGAATTTGTTGGACGGCCTGCCCCATGTTGACTTTATGGGCGACACTTATCGATTTGATGGCTTACGCGTTGACCAGTAAATGCCTTTATTTGTGGTCTGCGGCTTTGGGCTGATTAATGCACAATTGGTCAGACATGTCAGTCATACACACACACACAGACACATATACACACCGACTAAAATACACACGCACATAAGTCAACAAGTCTTGGATGTGTGTGTGAGTGTATGTGCGGCAGGCGTGAAGCCAACGCAATTTAATTATTTGCGTCTGGGCAAATTTATGGCTGTTTAGAGATTTCATTAATTGGAAAAGTGTTTCTTTTTTCTCTCGCTTCCATCAGAGGGCATAGACTGCACACGCCCCACCCATGTCTGCCCACACATGTTGGGGCAATTCCTGTGTGTGTGGGTGTGTGTGTGTGCGTGTGTGTTTGTGTGTGTAATTTGTCTGAGCTGTTGGCTGCCGCCTTTTGTGCTGTGTTTGGCTTTCAGCTTGCAGCTTCCTTCGCTGCTCGTTCCGTTTGGCATTGCCAAACTTTGATTACTCGGGGATTAGCCATGTCCTTTGAGTGCCTCCACGCAGGCTGCTGGCTGACTGCCTGGCTGCCAGCTTGCCTTGTGGTTTGCATAAATTTTGCTTAAAATACTTTTTAAAAACTTTTGCGACACTCACACACATCGCTATCGCCAGCACAATCAGTCCCACCCCTGACCTTTGCTTATGGGATTTATCCGAGACATGAACAGCTTTGTGCTTTCCGCGTCCTTGTGCTCCTTCTCATCTTCCTCCTCGTCCTCGTCATCGTCCGCGTCCACGTCCGTGTCCATGTGCCTGCCATAGTCGCTGGTGTCCTTTGTGCGCTTGTCGCATTAACGCAATTTGTCTTGACATTCGCACAATTAACTCATCCACTCGAGTGCCGCTAAGCTGCTGGCAAACTTTCCAGCTAATCCGAGCCACGTATGGACCACTCCAGCCACACCCTCGCCCATACCCGCTGCAGTTGTTGCCCAGCATATGACGCATACGCAGAGTGTGCCAGCAGGGCCAGCAGGACAAACAGTTCGCCGGGAACTAAATGCTCAGCGCAATTATTTAACAACTTGGCCAATTGGGCCCGCCCCCGCTTTGCTTTTGGAGACAAGATACGACAAAAAGTTTTCTAATCGATGCGCACGCAGGTCGAAAGTTTCAGCTCGCCAGCGCAACGGTCGAACTTTCTTTTCAAAGTCACTGCAAATAAATATATTTTGGACTCCGGCATTCCCGACGGCTTTGATAAGCGTGTGCCAGGCGAACGGTGCCGCCTCCGGCTGCTGGCAGGACAGCCTTTTCACAACTCTGAGCCGCACACAATAAATCAAAGCCACACGGGACGGTTCGGGAGAGGAGGGTCGTTGTGCTTATCTCAGCGAGAGACTGCGGCAAAAGTCTTCATAGCCAGCACTTGACTTGTCTGCATATGCAGCCCAATTGTCCTGAAGTTCGTGCCAAGGATATTGCAGCAAAGCAGAGGGATGCCTAACTTCGAAGACGCTTCGGTTAAAAAAATTAGTCGAACGGCAATGTTATGGCAAACGGTCAGTACAGTGTACTCTGGCTAAAGGCAACATATACAAACTGATTTATAATAATATAGTTTCCTTTAGGTTTGCGCCTGGCTTTCAGGTTCGGCGCAGGGTCAATTAAAAATTCATTCATGAATATCAATATTTGTGAAAATTAAAATTCGTTCCCGCAGTTGCACCCTGTTTTCATTCCTGTCAAACTGCAAATGACATTTGGCCACTTCTCATTCAGCCCTAAGCTTCTCTCATCCCCTGATGGCCTGTAGGACACTCATCTGCCATCTGCTGCAGCTCTAAACCTGAACCTGAACCGAGTGCTATAAATGCCTGTTCCTCCCCCTTCTCTCACTCTAATGCTGACCATAAGCTGCTGCTGCTGCTGCCCCCTGCCAGTCGCTCACTTTATCATAGCCAAGCGCAAAATCCACTTTAGCAACAACAACAGCAATCACCAGACAGCGCTCGACGCTCAACGGACATCGTTGGCTGCGTGTGACATTTTGCAAGCCAAAATATGTAGAACATGCCACAGAGAGCATCAGCCACACACACACACGGACAGTCAGACTCAGTCACAGAGAGACTGTTAGAGAAAATGGCATATGAACTATGGAAATTCCCAATTAGGTTTTAATGCGTACAAGTGCTTTTTATTCAGTGCAATTTCTCACAGAGCATAGCCCAAAGCAGTCAGAGATGCCCGCCTTTTCGCACTTCGCCCCCGCCATTGGCCAAATTCAGCTCACGTGCTGAGCAAAGTAGCTCCCCCAGCGCTCCCGCACACCCCCAGCGCCACAGTGGTTTTTATATTTCGCAGCTGCTGCTGCTGCTGTTGCTGTTGGTTTGGCTGCGTATATTTTTCCCAGTCATAAATTTCAATCACGTTGTCAGGATAACACCAAGTGGATATACTCATATGTCTCCCGGCTGCTACAGTGCGTCTCTCTGCATATGTTACCGCTGCTGATGCTGCTGCTGCTGCTGCCATCAGGTACCAGCCAGGCTGGGCCAGGGGCCAACATACCCGCCACCCCGCCAGATATGGTCCTTGTTGCTTCTGCTGTGTGGTTTAAGGGCGTGCCAAAGCAGAAGGACAAACTCTCACCTACCACGGTCGCTGCTACCTCCCCCTGCCCCGTTTGCGGTCACAGATGCCAGTATATTTCGGCCATTGGCTGCGGCACAGACTGTACAGTACAATACCAATACCAATTCGAATGATAACAGACAATGCCATACCGGTGCAGAGCAGACCACACCTCGGCATATCGATTGTCGCTACATATCAATTGATTTCCTCTTCGTTTTCAATTTGGTCTGAACCCGCCCGCTCCCGTTGCCGCTCCTGCTGCTGCTCCTGCCTCTGCTGTTGCCTGTTTTCTGCTTCATGCTGAGCATTTTGTTTATGTGACTTGGGAGAGTTGTTTGCTCTGCTCTGTTGGTTTTTGTGTTGGTCTTGTGCCTTTCGTTGTTTGGGCTTTCATTTGTGACTTTGCGTGACTTGGGGCTTACCTGGACATCTGAACACGCCTTGATTACCATTTAAATGCTGCGCTAATAGGCCAATAAACCATTTCGATTCACAGCAGACAACAGACGGCCACAGCAACAACAACAACAACAACAACAACAATTATGGCAGCAGCGAATTATTAATTAGTGAAACAAAATTAATGCGCAACTGTCACCATTATATGTATCGTCCCATCCGCTCACCCACACACGAGGCGACATCGAATGCCACATTTGTTGATAAATTTATTTATTCGCCTTGCTCCCCTCGCTTGGCCCCCCTCCTATTGCCGCTGTCTATCCTTAGCCCTTGCCTATATGCTGGTCCGAAAGTTTTTTGTTTTATTTGCGGCTTCCACTTCTCAACGCTTGTGGCCGCTGCTGTGCAGCGGAATTCCTCGCTCGGAAAAAAATTGCTATTAAAAATAACACAATCCACGAGTCAGTCAGATAGACAAACAGGCCGCCTGGAAAATGGAAATGGGAAAAAAAACGTGAGCAAAGGCAGCGGAAAACTCTATGAGAAAATAAAATTAATTTATTGGCAGCAATAAAATAAATGAATTACCAGAAAAAAATTGCATAAATTTTATTTAATTCTGATTCCGCTGCCGTTAACGAAATTCGTTGCGTGTTTCTGTCCATTTCTCAATTTATTTCTGGCACATTTTTCCACAAGTGCCAAATTTTGATGAGTATCAGCGTCAGTCAGGTGAGAAGTCAATTAAAATTTCAATAGCAAGTTCTGCCAAAGGGCGCCAATTCAATGGAAAATATACAAGAATAGGCTTCAGTTAAGAGCGCTTCATCACAATCACAATAGCATACACACTATATATGTAAGCCCTTTCGGTTTCTTAAATAACTTTTATTCTATCGTTATGAAAATAAATTGTTATGAAGTGTACGTTGAATTCAAGATATAAATAACAACATTTATGAATTCTGCTTTGAAAATAGTTTCTTTGTTTTTTGTCCCAAAATAGTATATGATAAATTTGTATAATTTGTATATTTAACTTTTCTCACGATTGTAGTTCCTTGTAATCAAGAGTGCTATCGGAAAATAATTGATATGAGATATGATATAATTGTGTAAGGAATCTATAACAAAATGTATAAGGGTTAAAATATGGGTAGCTCTTATTTAGTCCTACACATAGACGTTCATAACAGCCGATCGATTAGCATAACCTGATTAATTTGGTTTCATATTGAGGGTCTGCCTGTTACCTACACATTTCCAAGTTGATGATACCCCTTCTTAAGCATTTTATGTGCACGGGGCATGCAAATTGGGCTATTGAGCTGTTATAATTGCCACGCTTGTATGTCTGAGGCAATTTGAAGTTTATCACAAGAGCCTGGTAATTAGCACGATTCTCTAGCTGCGCGTGCTGTCCGTCAGTCAAGTCGAAGCGCACCACCAGCAGACAGTTCATCGGCTGAGCTAAGCGTTGAATGTTTAGATATAGAATTTGTATCTTGTATCTTGAAGCTGCGGTTTATATATTTATATATGTGTGTGTGTGCAGCTGTGACCGGATCTGCAACTGTCTGGGATGTTTGGTTAGTTTATTAGCCACATATGCGCGGATTTCTTTTTCGGTTTTTGGTTTCCAGTGCGCACATGAGGCTTGGATATGCTTTGGCTTGGTTTGCTCTGGCCTGGGTTTGGCTTTGGCTTTGGCTCTGGCTGTGGCTCCGGCTCTTGCTTGGGCTTTGGCTTTTCGTGTGGTTTCGTCTCATTGCCTGTTCCTGGAAATTGAGCGCGTTGGCTGCTGCGTAAATATTTCAGCGCCAAACTGAAATTTATTCGACTCGGCGGCTCGTTTTGGGCAGCCACTGCGACATTTGACAAGCGTCAGCCAGCGATACAGTTCCAATTGCCTCGGCCAGAAACAGGAACAGGGAATGATGCGAGGGGTTGGTAGGGGGAACGGGGGTAAGACTGTGAGCACTGGGCGTGCATTGCCTGTAAACAGATTTCATTTTTATACATTTACGTGATTTTCAGCGACAATTCAGCGAGTACAGCGACATTGCCGTTCAAACGACGCACATGCTCCAATTTCATGCCATGCTCACGTACACAGCGTCCAATGGCAACTCTAGGTTCGGCGGCCGCGCAGTGGCAGCGGCTGCTTTATGATTTATTGCCTTGACACTGCGTGCTCTGTGCACAACCCCTGCAGCAGCCGGCCCCAGCCCGCTGGCAGAGACACAGCCACAGCCACAGCCATAGCCATAGCCAAAGCCAGGGCTACAGTCGCAGCTACCTCCCCTTCGTCCCCATCCCTATTGCACTCGGCTGTCCGACGTTTATTTTTGCCATCGCATTGTTTGTTTGACTGACACACACAAAACTACTCGTCGTCTGCCAGGATTTGTCGTCATTCATCTGCTGCTGCTGCTGTTGCTGTTGCTGCTGATGCTACTCATGGGATTTACTAGCGTTAGTGCAACGCGTGGCAGCCACCGACCCATCCCCCTTGGCCTTGCACACATTTAGCGATAAATACAAGTTTTATGATGGATAATAAATGGCTTCATTCGCGTTGACAAATAGTCTGGTTTTGTTTTCATTTGCTTTGCCCACAGTCCACAGCGCCTTCCCGTGTCCATATCCCCCGGCATTGTTTATGCCTTTGCTCCAGTGCTGGGAGGAGTCCGCTTCCGCCTAGCGGCGCTCTGTCACTGGCATTGTCTCTCGGGTGGCTCTCTGGTCGAAAGATAAAGATGATGTATTGCTGGCGCGTCAGTTCGCGCGTTGCCAAGTGGGTGGATTATGCTTTCAGGTAGGATTAGCAATTACGTTTTAAATAGAAATTCTTGCAATTTATCATCCGTTTGGCTTTGGTTTCGAAAATCTGTGCATTAAATCGCCAGAAAATCCGCTGCAAAAACGTTAAGCGGCCTTTCAATTGCTGGTAGAGGGTGCGAGGCGGAGTAGTAGGGCGAATCGGTGTCTGTTTTTACTGGCTAACGTAAATTTTATTGCATCATTTGAAATTTGAATATGCCACCCAAAATATAATAGATACAGCTTTTGTGGCCACTCCCCGCTTGAGGCTGTCGCTTTTATGGCCGAATAATGTTTTTAGCCTTTTATGCTGCATAATTTTTCCAGACACGGTCACATAGCAAAAGCGACAGCTCGGGCCTCAGAGATTCATTTTCAATTTTCGACTATTTATGCAAATTAACTGTAAATATGCATAAAAGTTGAAAATGTCATCAATTTTATGTGCGCAATCCATAAAAGCGCAAAAATATCACTCATACGCCCCGCTGCGAGCGCCCCAGCACGGCTCATTAGACCACAGAAAAAATCAAAGATTTCTACTGCGTCACAGCCATACAGACAACACTGTCTCTCTGTCTATCTCATTGTCTGGCTGGCTGGCTGTCTGTGCGTGCTTGGTTTTTTATGTTTCAATCATTGAAGAATGAAAATCAAAATCCAAATCAAAACCCCCATCAATGTCACGGGGTCAAGTTGTCTGCCCATTGGCCTTCTCCTGGCCACTTCCAAGCATTTTTCTTAAGTCTGTAACATAAACCGCCTGCAGTAATGAGCGACCCCTCTCCGCTCTTTTGCACACAGCAAAAGTTAACATTAACATTAAAATCAATCTTTAGCTCCGTATCAGTTTCATGTGTTTCGTGCATTTCATTCTTAAACTCGTTCCCAGGTCAAGACATTATTGGAAAGGCATTCCTACAAATCACAATCGATCATTGTCAAACAAAAAATACATAATATGCGTTAACAAAGAAAAAAGAAAATCGCTTTGAGAAATATGTTAACGCTTGCTATCAATTAAATTTGGCTTATACATCTTTTTCCCAGAAAATTCAATCATAAAGTTGAGCAGCGTAGCGACCCTCGAAGCGGGGCAGTTAGCGCGCGTTTCCCATTTCAGTTGCCACTGTGCGTGGTGCCTGGTGCGTGGTGCGTGGTGCGTGTTCCATGGTGCAATGCACCAATAATTGAGGCTGTTAACGAGTTTCGGATTGAAGATGGCTGGAGAGGAAGTAGCGGGGGCAGGCTGACAGTAGAGTCGAACTGGTTTTTAGCCTTAATGCTGATAAATTATGCCTGATGTGTAATATGAGAGTCGTACGTCAGGGAATTTACAATTATGGTAAGATATACATATACATGTATATGTATGTTGGCATGTTCATATATATTATTTCCATTGTCTTTTCGAGTTTCTGACTGCCAACAATTTGTATAAGCTATAGGATTACAATCATTTGATTGGGAACCTTACGGTTGGCTGTCTTTATGAGTTAACAAAATGTAAAACAAACTACCGAAATGTGAGCCAAGATGAACTAGTTATGATCGCTTATCAGATCGAGAGTTCGAAACAATAAACGCCTTTTCGTGGATGTGTATTCTATGTGCTTCTATAAATTGCCCAAAACCTGTGAACATTTAGTCACACCCAATCTCATGCATGTGCTGGCGATATTAAACAGACTTTTCCCATCCACTTCTGGCGGCTCATATGACACCCTTTTATAGCTTGTTAGCCACAGGCAAATAAAAAAAACCCCGTATAGTGGTGCCTGAAATTACCTGCCTTTGTTGTGGCTGTCTGATTCATCAGTTTGAGCACCTACTCCTGGCCATCCTCTGTCTAACGTCGCTGCGTGCTAAAACTCAATCAAAATTGTCGCCCGTTTGTCAATGGCCGCCACGACTATCAGTTGGCTGTCAATGTGTTGGATTCCGCTCCTTGCCCATCCTCTTACACGTTCTATACCCTGCCTATGGCACACACCCCGAGCGTGCAATTAAGTTGGGCTTTGCTTTGTGGGTTTTTCCTTTCTGTGGGCGCGCCTTGTCGCCTCTGTCTGCGACCGCCCGGCCGCCCGCTCTGGCAGCCATTTCATTTACATTTGCATTTGCCGAAACGCATTGTCAGACATGCGACGTCGTTAGACAACATCGATGACGGCGGCGACCGCGACTTGACGATGTGGCGGCCACCGCGTTCGCGTCCGTGTCCCTTCTCGCGTCTTTGTCTGCTGCGGCCTCTGCACACAATTGGAGCGCCAAAGCGTTGGTTAAATCTAATCAAAATGCGAATGTGTCGCCGTTGATGTCGCGTTTGCTGTTCAACTTGTTGTAGTAGTCGTTGTAGTTGTCGCCTCTTCAACAGCAACTGCTGCTGATGTTGTCGTTGTCGTTGTTGTTCTTGTTGTTGTTTTTGTTGTTTCTGTTGCTGCCGCCTTTCTTTCGCACTCGGCCGCCGCTGAACGAAGCGTGTGGAACAGCTCTAGTCGTTGCGTTCACACACTGTAGGCCGATCGGCCGCCATTTCGCCATTCAAATTACCAACAACAACAACTGCTGCAACAGCGACAGCAACAGCAACAACAAGCGACAAGTTTTTCAAGTGCATGGCATGCAACACCTTTTGACATGTTCGTTGCCCCTGTTGCCGGCTTGGTTTGTCGTTCATTATGCTCTAGCAATCGAGGGTATCATCGATTCATTAGACCAATTGGAACACGTATTGTATATATTGTTAATAACAGTCAACTATTCTATGAAAAGTACATAAAACCAAAAACTGTATAATTTAACAAATTTATTTTAAACTTTTCGAATGAGATTTGACTAAAGCTAATATGTGTTATTTACCTAGAGTATGCAAATATTAGTGCATAAAATTGTTGCCATGACACGCATTGTTTTTGTTTTCTCATTTTCAGAGCCATCGCTCATAGCTGCGTCGACGTTTCCGTCTGGCTCTAGTCTCTGTCTCTGGACTCGATTTGGCTAGTGTTGGGGTTTTGCGGCTTGTTCGCGCCAGACTGGCCCTGGTCTGTGGCTTTTGTCACACTCATCTTCGTCGTGGTTGTCACGTCAGTTTCCTTGGAATTGCATTTTGGCTGGTAGCAGCAGACGGAACGCATGCGCAGTGCAGCATTGTCAGCGCTTTGTGTCAGCCCCTGTCGCTCCTGTTGCACCCATGCCCCTCTGTTGGCAACCCAATGGCAGCCAGGCGACGAAGTCTGACCAGTTTGTCAAGTTGTCGCAAGCGTAGCTTACAAATTTAATCAGCTTAAAGCGACATCTTTGGGTCCGCTGTCAGTTCCCCGCCGCTCGTCTTTTGGCTTTTCTATGCTCCACTTGCTGAACACTTTGTCGTATGTTGCCCCGCCCCAACGTTCCATTCATAACTATGCAGCGCTTTTGATTCCAGTTAGTTTACATTTCGTATGCAAGGCATCGCTGCATTCTGGAGCAGCTGCACAGTGATGCCGGGGCTGTTGAAAATTATATTATGCAAAGTGCTGCGTGCTGGAAATTAAACATTTGCATTTGCTGCTCGCGCTGTTCTCTCACTTAACACCTCTTGGAACTGCTCATGTGTGGCGCTTATGCGCTGCTTTTGTTGCTGTTCATATTTATTTATTTTTGGCCCTTTTGGTTTAAAACGTTTTAGCATCTCTCAAGTGTCTTACACACACCCACACACACACGCACACACCGTATCTGAACGCATCGCATAAACAGGGCAACATTTACATAGTTAAACATATTAAGCATCACAAATGCATTTTGTGTGTGTGCACTTAAACGCAAGTGAAATGCTTAAATAAACAATACCAAAAACAACAACAAACAGCAGGAAAGTAAACAGCCAGCTACAAAGATGAACAACAAGCAGCGCCCAATTCTACAGCAACGACTGCGGCCCACTGTGCGGGCCTGCCTCTCGACGTTGGGTAGCAGCCGCGTGTATAAGCTCGAGAGGTTATGCTTGGACCATCGCCAAATAGTTGTCAATTAAAGTCAACACTGCAACAACACCAACAACAGCAACAACAATACTAACAACAATAATGGATAAAACTCTATGGCAACCAGGGTCGCCGCCTTATTTAACAACAAGAACAACCCGCATCCCATCGCAGCGCAAGAACCTGAAAACAAACTGCTGAGAATCCACATTTATTATGTTTAACAAACCCAAATGGCGTCAACGTTCTGACACCTTCAACTCGCAGCAAATATGCCGACTTCAAGATACAGATACAGACACAGATATAGCTATAGAGGGGCATAAATATACATGTGTATATCTATATACATATACACATATGTATATGTTGTCAGTATGTAAAGTGCTTTGTTGTTTTTATGGCGCTTGGGATGCAGCTTATAGTTGTCACTACAAATTGGTTATGCTAGGAATAGGTTTTGGGTTCGCTGCTTGATTAAGCGCCATAAATCTTCAGGGTCGCAGCCAAAGCTTGAGATACATTTGTAACTAGACTAGAAAAGGGTCGCACCAGCTGCCCAGAACAAACGAAATCTCTTCTCTTTTTTTTCAACATTTTGTTAAACAAAATGCGTGCGAGATATTTCTGTTCATGTTCTTAAATGAAGCGTCTTCGGCGAGTTCAACGGCAGCGCTTTTGTATCTGTATCTGAGCTATTGTATCCGAGAGACAGCAAGCACTGCCATTCGAGCACATTTAACACTTTATATAATTTATTGTAATTTTGTTGTTGCTATTCATGCGTTGTGTTGTTTTTTTCTTTTTAGTTTGTGGCAGGCAGCTGTTAACAAAACGGTTTCCACATAAAACTCACACCTTTTTTGGATGAGCCGCACAGCATTTGGCGGCTGCGGCATTGATGCAGCTGCATCTGCTCTGCAGCCGGCTTGCAGTCGTCAAACCCACTCAAAATTCAGATAATTTGTGTGCCTAGTGTAGCCAGCAGCAACAAGTTGCACAAACAGAGTTAATGCAGCCAAGCTTTGATTTAGAGTCTCTTCATGCGTGGGTTGATTGGTTTGATTAGTAGCTACAGAAAAAGTGCTTAGACATTACGAAATTTCTGGTTATGTGGTTCTTTACTGAGAGAAACTGAATTCAGTCTATCTACATTAACATAGCAAATCTGTTAGAAAACACTAAAATGATGTGAATAATAACCATCCCTTTTTATTAGGACTTAACTCAGCGTATTTCCATAATTCAGGCACTCTTCTAATATCTTATTAACATTTTAAAATACGTTCTTTATCAAAATATTTCATACTTGTGCTTCTATACGTTATATAAAGTACTCAAAAATCACTTTGAGACTTTTTTGTTATTATAATAAAGGCTATATATGTATTGAACAGATTTATTAGATACGTCAGTTTCCAATACTTTCATACATAACCATTCGTATTCGAATATTTGCTTCGATTGAATAAGAGTTAATGAACCAATTGACAGCACAGCAGTTGTCAAATATGGTATGGCCTTCAAACCTGAACGCTCAACCCTTGCATCAAATGCTCATCAATAATCCTGTGTCGTGCGTTTTGGCATTGCATCGAGCTCTGTTAATTGTCGTTTGTTGCATGCACACAGCTTGGTCTTTAGCCGGTCGTGCCCACCCCTCTTTGGCATTTATTACAGACTCGTTCGATCTCAGTGGGTTATGTGCGGCAATAACTTTGTTTACATTCCTGTTAACCCGCCACACACGCTTCATCATCATCATCAACCTCAGCATCAGCATCGAGACATCAGCCCCAGCAACAGCCTCAGTCTCAACATCAGCCTCATCGGCTTTGGGTTTTGGGCTTACCTTTGCCATTTTTCTCGTTTCCCTTTAGGCCTTTGTTGATGCTCTTTGCATGTCAGCGGGCCTAAGCTGGGAGACGCCTCTGCAGCCGCAGCGGCAACCTCCGCATCTGCCTAGACCATGACTTCCTGTGCAGTACCGTCCTGCCCCGCCAACCACGAGTGTCTCTGCCTGCCTCCTTGCCTGACTGCCTGCCTGTCTACCGCCTCGTTGTTCGCCTTTGTGTGCGATTTCAGTATCTTCATCGCTTTTGCTTGTTCTGCTGCTTGCAAAACTCGTTTGCATATTGTCATAATTTCTACACTTGCACACACTGGCACACACGCATTCACGCACATACACATACACACATTGCGCTGCCTCTTTGCCGGTTTTGTTTAAACTGCTCAGTTCAGTTCAGTTCAGCTCAGCTCAGCCGACGTCAACTGCGATGTCAGCTTCGGCGTCGCCTAGTTGTTATTGCCACGGCATCGCTGGCTGCCATTTATGGCAAATGTAGCATGTTTTATTGTTATTTTGATTGCATTTATTGTATTTTTAAGCTGCATTGTTGTGCGCCTTAAGCCGGCCGTCTCGCATTTACAAGCGTTTGCCACATGCACCACTTTCTTTCACTACCAGCAATCGGGCATAGCGGCTTTACTGTGCAGCTTGACAGGCCTTTTCTGTTGAAAATGTACTACAATGCTTTACGCCTCATATAGTTTCAATTAAATATGCATATTATTCTATATTGTGCATATATGCATGAAATTATTATTATTGAGTGCACAGACCAGGTTCACGAAGCGAGCCTTAAGGTGAGATAATAGTTTGAAACCTGAACCGAACCAACATATGACAGCCAGTCCATAGCCCGAACCGAACCTTAATTCAGTGCACAGATGTTTAAAGCGAGGTTCACATACCGAACCTTAAGGTGAGGTTTGAACCGTGAGCCGAACGGCCGAAAACGTTTTTTGTTCTTGCAACCATGAGATGTACTAAGCCATTTAACATTATTAAATGTTCTGCCTTGGTTAAAAATACTAAAACATTTTTTTCATTTTGTTTTGCCTAACATTTGTCCATGTCAGCTCCTAAAACATGGCTATGCAGTCACACGCAGCATTAGCATTTGCCTCAGCATCGCTCTGTCAATTTGGCTAACGGGTTGCATGCAACGGCCGTTGCATTTAGCTGGTAATTTGCCATTTGCATTTGCCCGTTGTTGATTGTCCATTAGCGCGTTCAGTCGAACATCGAGTGCCGCTCAAGGGTTTTGGGACGCTGCGTTTCCGTCACAATGTGTGCCTGTATATGTGTGTGTGTGTGTGTGTGTGTGTGTGTGTGCATTTGTGTATTGGAAGCAGAGGTGTCAGTTTTTCAACGCCCCTTTCCTGTCTGCCAGACAAGCGGCAGGCACTTGTGCATTTCTATTCAGTCAGCACTCGGCTCAATTGCGCTCATATCACATAAAAACTCATTGGGTGTAATTAGGCGTGTAGCCCTTCGGGCACTCCTTAGATGAGTCATGCGCTCAACTGAACCATACAGATGTACATATATATTGATGCATATACTATGTACATCAATCAGCCAACACGTCCATTATTGATGCAGCAACAGCAACAGCAACAGCAACAGCAGCAGCAGCTTTCTATTGCATCTGCTCAAATTGGCTGGAGTTGGCCGCTTGTCGACTTGTTTAGTCTGGTTAATTAGCAAGTTTTTCTAACTGCTAAAAGTTGAACATTGTTTGTTGATTAGCGACTGCTGCGGGCAACAATGACCAACTCTCTAATTAAAGGTAACACGCTGCAAACAAACAAATTTGTGCCGCCCACCTGGTATACGCCCCCGAGCTGGCAACATGTGTGTTGTTTGTTTCTCCGTTGCTTTTGCTACTTTTGCCCCAGCAAAAAAAAATCTTTTTTGCCACCAATTAAAAACTGTGCAATGAACAGTATTTTTGGCACATTTTTCATGCACTGCGAGAAATCCATTGTAATTTCTAGGGAAGAGAGCTTATCTATTCAGCATAAATATCAATGTGAGTTCAATTAATACTCAATCTGCAAAATGTGTTAAGCCTAACGAGTAAATCCCCAGATTGACGCTCACATGATAGATTAGGCCATGTTTTTTTGCTTTTATTCTTTCATTTGTTTAAAGTTTGATTGATGGGACGAACAAATACAAAAATTATTTAAAGAAAAATTCAATAAAAATAATTTATTGAGCTGATGTAGATGTTCAATAACGATCTCTGCGCTGTCGCTTTCAATATTTATATTCTTATCTAGGAATTGCTTCCCGCTCAGCAAAATTTAAATGTAATCTTTTACACAGCGGGGTCGTAATTGCATTGCCGTTAAAACCGTAAAAGCCAAAGGCTAAAAGTCAATAAATACTCAAAAAAAGTTTTTAAACCAAAAAATAAAGACAAACAACAATTTTTGCTGAATGCTTCCGAAAAATAGCGCGAGGCTCAACTTTTGGGGCCAAAAAAAAAAAAAGTGCAGCTAACAAAAATATTTGCTGAACAGCCCAACAACAGCAATAACAACGAAAACAAGAAGAACAACCAGAAACAGCGACCACGTGGCTGCTAAAATTGAAAACTAGTTAAATATTCACGGTAACTGTCAAGGAGTCAACGTAGAAAGTAGAACTTCAGCTTTAAAAAAAAAAAAAAAAATAATAGAAAAAAGGAAAAACAACTTTTCTTTCTTTTTTATTGATTTGCTGTTCAATTTGCTTGCAGTTGGTTGCCAGGGATTGTTGTTGTTGTTGTTGTTGTTCCCATTGTTGTTGTCGCACAAATGTAGCCCAGCAATGGCGCAGCAACAACAAAAGAAACACAACCTAACCATAAATAACACGAAATGTTGCTCACAACAAAAGCAACAGAAAAAATGAAATTTTGGAGGGAGAAACTACAAATGCTGTAGTCGACCTTGAGTTACCCTAACATATGGACATACCTATTATTTCAAAATTAAAATAAGTCCCATAATTAACTAGTAAGTCTTAAGAATTAAATAATAGTCAATACATATGCCTTTATATATTTCTAGTCTCTTGTTAAAGTTAATCAAAAGCACAGTATTTGTCCATAGTACATCAGCGTTCCTGAGGCCTCTGTGGAAATGCTTTGCAATTATAAAATGAGTTTTTTATGTTTGGTAGCAAAAACTGATACTTTCCATGATCCAAATTTCAAATACTTACCCTTTGAACCTTTTTGTATGCGAGGCAGTCAAAACCAAAGTCCGGAAGCAACAAAATGGCAACTGGGCCGCCTTTTTATTGGGGCTACTTGTCGACGTTGTTGGACGAGGCGACAGCGAACCGCTGTGCCTGCAGGTTTTATTTGGGCTCCAACCAAAAACTTTTTGCAGCCTGGCAGCAGACAGAGAAATTGGACAGCTATCGCAGCTAGACAAACATTAAGTAAACGACAACAACAGCAACAGGGGCAGTAGCAACAGCAACAACAACGACAACAGCAACAATGTAACACAAATTGTTGAAAACACATCAGGCCAACTCTACGGGTGGCTGCAGCTTGGGGTGCCGGGCGGGGGCAGCTGTACGTCTTTTTTTAATTAATTGCCAAAAAGCGAGGCTGGCAAAAAAGCGGCCCAGACCAAACACTTGTGGCCGGCCTACGGGAGGGTAGGCACGCCGGCAGACCGGAAGGAAGTCAGTAAGATTGTGCACAAAAGCCTGAAAACACACGCACACGGACACACTCACACACAAAGATAGAAAGTGACTGGCTGAATGTGTGCGTGTGTGTGTGTGTTTGGGCTGGCAGTTTGCAGCATACTTTTGTGCGCGCTGCTGTTTATGCGATTTGTAAGTTGGTCCTTGGGCATTGTTGTTGTAGTCGCAGTTGTTGTTGTTTTCTCACTTCCTTGCTGATTGCCGGCAACATATTTCGCAAATTGCTGTCAAAGTGTTAAGGAAGTTGACTTGGCTTGCCCTCGACGGGCTCCTTTACAGCAGCCGTCCAATATGCTCGCAGCAATGAAATACGCTCAGGTCGACTGTGTGTGTCGTTGGGTATGCGTGTGTGTGGTTGTGTATGGTATGTGTGTGTGACTCTAATTGCAGGCACAGGCAACAAGAACTGTCTCGAAGATGAATTGCTAATGGCTTTTTTTATTTATATTTTCGAGGGTTTGAGCAGCAACAACTACAACTACAACAACAATATAAATAATAATAATAATAATAATAATAATCATGAGGCGGGCCAGTTTACATTGGGCCACTGCAGAGTTTCAAGTGTCAGGCAGGCAGCTAACAAAGGAACCCGCCAAGATGCATGATAGCCTACTCTGACTGATGGGCGTCCAATGAATGCTGATGAAGATGGAGCGCACCGATGCTCGTTGCTCATGCCCATGCCCGTTGAAGCTGGAAATGCAGATGAAGATAAAGTTGAAGATGAATATAGGCGGCGCCAGCGTGTGAAAGTTTTCAATTTCAATTGTGTATACAGTTTCAAACTGCGGGACCAATTCGTGGCTGCGCTCTACCTGGCCGGCCAAAGAAACTCAATTAGTTGCAAATGCGCCGCCACTTGGGCCAGGCAACAACACAGACTGACAACAAACATTTTTCAATTAGCAAATTAGTGACTTGGCCTTAGGCAACTTGGCCGAGAGCTGACTGGACTGCGAATGCAAAGACAGCGCCAAGTTGCAGCCATGGACAGGCAATTAGCAGCATCATCACGTGACCTGCAACCCAAGCAACAACATCGAGTGGCATGAAAAATGCAGCAGAGGACGCGCCTAGTCAAATGCGGCGACTGCGACCGGAGCGCCGGTTCCGCCCTCTTGGCCCAATCACGGACTCACCCAATTGACTTTTGGGCTGCCGTCAATGGCATCATTAATTTAGCTCAAACCAAAATCCGGAATTCGAATTGAAAGCGACTGTGGCTCTGGTCTTGTGGTTTGCCTGCCGCTGAGCGCAGGGCGTTTCATTTGGCCCAACCAAATGAAAATAATAAAAATGTAATTAACGCCCAAGTCATAGACGCAGTGTTTGTGGGCCACGACCGTGGTTCTCCTCCCACCTCTTTTTGTGTTGTTCTGGCTCATTTCTTATACAATTAAGTGGCCCCGGCCAAGTTGCTGCCCTTTGGCCACTGTCGAAATGTTGCTTAACTTTGTCTATGCCTGTCATGAATCTCATTGCGAGGCGTTTGTAGGCGTTTCCATTTATTGTGCGCTCCTTGCTGCTTATCTGATTATGCGGCCGGCACCCCAGGGCGGCCTTGCTCAGCCTGGACCGGAGCCTGATCCTCAGCCTGTCGCGGATGACACGTCAATGCCAGCTCCGTGGAGAGTTCGAAAGTTTAATTACCACTCACAGTAATCAGCGTGTGTTTGTGTGTGTTTGTGTACATAAAAATAGCTACTGCGCAGCAAATTACGGCCGTGGAATTCACAAAAGAAAATAAGCAAAAGTTTTGTATGTCTTCGATCTATGCCAGTTTTGAATGCGCTACAGGCACGACTTGAATATATTTCCTTGCAGTCAGGAATACAGGTTATAAAATTAACTTTATAATCCATCTTTCTCAGAAATTTTCATTCCGAATAGTTTATCTACACATGAAAAGTATTTTATATTTGCAAGACACATTAATATACTGTTTGTTGATATTATTTATGAATTATTTACAACCCGTGTTACATATCGAGCCTGCATTCCGAAATGCCCACGCTCATCCAACTATTTTTTGTAGGGCAACCAAAACACAACAGAAAACACGTTCAAATTATTTTGCAACATCCCAAAAAGGAAACAACAAATACTGAATGCCCTCGCTTGGACAGCTACCATTGTTGCAGCGAGGGCCAGTTTGAGGAGAGGGAAATGGGCTGGCTGCGTCCCCAGCGGCTGCTATAGAAAAAGTTGATGAACAACAAGACAATGAACTATGTTAAACTTGTAGCCGCAGTAAACTGACTAAACGAGTGGCGACCTGCCGACAAATTTTGCGCTGTATACACAAGGGGTACGGGGGGCACCAGACAAAAGGGTCCGTTGGGCCCTCAGGGGAGCAAAAAATATGGGAAATGACGTTACTGAGCAGCTAATGGTCAAGAGGGCGACCGACCAACCGACCGACCGACCGACCACAGGTAGGGGAAGCCGTGTGGCATAGTGGCGGCTGAGTGGCACGAGATAAGCGTGCTGCGTGAGTATTTGGCCAATGGCGATAGATTGTAACCAAACCTACTTGGTGCGCACTTAAGATACACAAAGCCTCCAGCAGTGAAAGGTGCGAGAAGAGCACAGGGAGAAAGAAAGAAAGAGAGAGAGAGAGGGAGACACGAAACAATGCAGACGCAACTATAAATTGATTAATGGATGCAAATGATTGGGGAATAGCAAACCAGAACGAACTCAAAAGAGCCAAACGGCGCATTGTGGGCGGTAAAGGGAGCTGGGGTAGTCTGTCAAAGTGCACATCAAAGCCGTTTGGCATTTTGGGGGTCTCGAGGTGCAGCCTGGTGTGCGCCATGTGGCGGAAAATGCCGGACCGAATGTGCTGCGTGCACGGAGTAGGTGCTGACCCCAAAAGAGATTGCGAGTATAATTTCCAATCAATTGAATAAGCCGCACACAGATGGTCGGTCGATCGCTTTTTATTGCTCACTAAAAATGAGCCACAACGGCGGCGGCGACGGCGGTTGCCTGTGAGCGCTCGGTCCGTGTGTCCAGCTATACGGCTGACCTGACAGCCCGCCCGCCCGTGGTTGCAATTGTTTTGTTTGCTTTAATGTCTGCACCGCAAAAACAACAACAGCAGTGGCTACGCGGCAGCGGCTAAGGCAAAGCCCTGGCTAAGACGGGCGGAGATGCAAGCGGTACTCCGCAGCACAAGAACAACAAACCCAGCGACGACGACGATGACGACGACGACGATTGTTTGTGGATTTTATTGAGGCTGTGGCTGCCGCCAATGACGTTGATGAATTTCTATTTACTTTGTTTAATTTCTGTTTTTATTTGCCATTCGCCTTGGCTTGCCACTCAACGTGCCCCAACCCAATGCCTGCCTCCCCCATTTCCCATCACCCGTCTGCCTCGTTCCCCATCGAAACTGCGTGCAATTAGCGCAAAGTGTTTCGTGGCACTCTTTATGAGTGCGGGGTCTGCGTCGATTTTTAGCTGCAATTACCGTTCGCCTGTTGCCCGTTTAATTGATTTTGACGCCGGTCGCTGCCGGCCCAAACCCCTCCCCAATCCCCAGCACCATGACCATGCCCTTACCCACCCGATCGACTCTTGCCGCGACAGCTGCAATTAGTCTGCTGTCCGATGTGCGTGACGCTGCTGCATTTTCAAAGTGTGCAAAGCATCAAGCCTGGTCGGACGGAAATAAGTCCTGCAGCCTCTCGGGGCTTGCCACTGACCAGCTCCATTCCATCCCAAGCGATTTTCCTTTAAGCATCTTTTGTTTATTTCTGTTGCTGTGTTTGTCGTGTGATTAACTGCTGCCAACTGTATTATGCACAGCTTTGGCTCTGCCCTTGGCCACCATTTAACTTCTCTGCTCTGATTTGCTGCAGTGGGCAAAAGGCTAACTAACGGCAGCAGCTTTTCCCAAATGGAAATGTGAATTAAATTTTCATCACTTTCCGGTTTTTACTGGATTTTCTTGTAATTCACAACGGCGGTTGGGAATTCAAATTGATAAATGTGACTTCGCGTTTGCTATTTAATTAAAAGGGATCAAGTATCTCGAAGACCCATTAATTAATATGCTGTAAAATTTGAACATGCAATAATTGAAGCAGATGCCGTGTTGCATTCTATATTATAAGTAGAAATTCGAAAGTCGCTTCTGAATAGAAATGTTGTTCATGTGAAGCCTTTACTTTCTTTAACTCATTATTTGCTAAATACAAATAAAATTGCTAAAATATTTCAACATATGTTAAATTTATTCAGTTCATATAAAGTTAAGCTGAAAAGTGTTCTAGAAAGTGCGATTATCCAGCCTAGTTCATATTTTAGCTTAGGCGAGGCAACCCAAATGAATTTCTAATATGTACTCTATTCCAGCATAGCCGTGTATAAATAAGTAAAAAGAAAACTAAATTAAATACCTTAGCTTTCGTTTACTTTATTTGTTTTTCTAACATTTCCAAAAACTTTTTGTTTTATTTCCATGATGATTTAATACGGCATCGTTTAATTAAAGTTGTTGGGAAACTAAGTCTTTGCTGGTAGCGCATTTCTAATTTATTTTTCCATAGCTTTGCCTGGTTGGGTTCATAATTCAGAGAGCTCATAAAATAGTTTCTGGCATTTGTATAAACAAAATAATAAGTGTGCAGGCGCCCATTTAGCCATGTTGTAAATCAATTGAAACACAACTAGAATTTCTATGAGCCATTGCAAACTGGCTAATAACTTTGCGAGCCATTGCAAATGGCTTTCAGAAGCCCGAAAAATATGGCTCGTAAATTTGCTCACAACTCACGAAGCGATTCACGAGTGCCACTGTTAAGTTTGGTTATTTTGTTATTTGTGGCAAGGCACACAATCACAAAACAAATACACACACAAACTACAAACTACAAATGCAACTGCAGCAGCAAAAGCAGCAGAAGAAATGAAAAATATTTCTGGGGAGCGTTGAAAGCAGCGGCCAGCTTATGAATGACTAATAAATTGGCGCTTAATCAAGTTGGGGGCCAAACTGAAAACACAAACCACATGCAGCGGCGGCGGCAGCAGCAACTGTTGCAGTTGCAACCAAATCTTGCAGTCAGATAAAAAAATTGTGTATCAAGTGGAATTAATTTAAGGCAAGAGGCGCCACTCTTCAGCTATCTATATACATGCACATAAGGCCTATAGTATATATGAAAGAATAAATCAAAAGCAATCAAATTATATGCAGCACAAACAAAAGTGAAGGCAGCGACGAGGAAACTGCTCAAGTGGCAGCCGCTTCAACTTCTACCGCCAGCAGCAGCAGCAGCAGCAAAGAGAGTGGCAACAACTGCTAGTGCACTTGAGTGCAGCAACATCAACAGCAGCAACAACAATTACAGAACTTTGAAAATTGGCGGACTATACTGTACAGCATAACTGACGCTAGCCGGGCCGAGTAACTCACAGCAACAACAGCAACAACAACACGCCCACATTGAACTTGCCTGTGGCACAGCCTGTTGCTTGTCTTTGCCACAGCGTGGCGCAACTCTGTTGCTTTTGCTCTTGCTATTGTTGTTGTTGTTGTTGTTGTTGTAGTTGTAGCTGTAGGCACGGCGGAAGCAGGAATATAATAACAAAAAGACTCGAAAGCAGGGCGCATAAATTTATCAGGCAACACCAACAACAACAGCAACAACAAACAAAGTGGAATAACTTATAATAGAGCAAAAAGTGGGTTGAAAATTATAATTTGCTGCTGCTGCTGCTGAAGCTGATGCGGCTGCAACGCCAAAAGTGGCTGCTCGTTCTACTCCTGGCAAACTCAAAGAGCTGGCTGCCACATGTAGCAAAGCGCAAAGTCGTCAGCGGGCCTCCCCCCGAACCTGCTGCCCCCGCCGTGGCGCTGTGTTGTCATGCATTTTGTTGTTACTTTGCGTATTTGTTTTGATTTCTTACTATTTTTTGTAGAATTTTCTGTTGTTGTTGTTTTTTGGCTGTCTGCCTGCTGCTATTTTTTTTAATGATGATGAAGCGCAAAGCGCTGAAAGGTAAATAAACAGCAGCAGTCTGCAGCAACAGCAGCAGTACACACACACAGACACACACACACACTAACACGCTTTAATTAATCAAACACACAATGCGCCCAACATTGTGGCTAAAAAACTAGTTAACACAAAGTTTTTCAAGTAGCTGAATTACATTGTTCACGTGTGGTATGCAAAACGTAATCACTGTTTGTCAATGGTTAGTTATAAATACGTGCTTGTTGTAATTATAACTAATTGTGTACGTTAAACTATTGTTTAGCTGCGATTAGCTTTTTTATTGGATCCCCTTTTGTTCTACTCCTTTCATAAATTAGTTTATGAAATGTGTCCAACTTTCTCTCTCTGTCCATTTTCCATTACTGCAATCAATTAAATCAAACATATTCAAGTCTCCGGAAGGGATTTCTTCAAGACTAGGTGCGGGTATCTTGCAGTCGGGGCGCATTTTCATTCTTCTCGTAAGCCTAACGGCTAAAACAGCGCACAAAACGCGTCGCCTACGACTTCGACGTGTCTTTGTTGCTGCATTGTGGCAGGCGGCAGGCGGCAGGCAGGTAGGCAGCAGGCAGCATGTGGCAGAAGCTAACTGCAGAGAATGGCAATGACTGACTGCCTTAAAGCAAACAAAACGCACGCGCGTCAAGCGCAGACATTTAATTTGCATAAAAAGTTTGCCATCTCACGACTACCCCTAGCAACGGCAATCGGGGTAAGTAGGTGACAGCCCCAAGTTGGCGGCGCCCCGGGGCCAACACAGGCAGCGCTGGCGCAAAGTTAAGGCCAGGTTCGTGGGTGGGCTGATTGTTTGGAAGCCAGCGACCCGCAACGATGCCGAAACAGAAGCGGCAGCAAAAGCAGCAGCAGCCTCGGTGGCAGCGCTGGCAATAGACAAAATTAGCATAATGTTAATTTTAATTTGAAATTTGGCCACTCAACGTTGGCCAGAACATTTTTACAACGTGTTGATGCGGCACATTGAATTCTCAACGAATTTTAAATTTCCCATTAGGCCAAAAAATAATTACGCTAACGAAATAACTTTTGGCCATGCTTTAAAAAACGCTACCGAACATTATAAATTGGTAATGCGAGCCTTAACAAGTATATGAAATAAATATTAGCTTACAAAGTTGGCCCATTTAATACGTTTTCCATATGCCCATCTGTGAACCGGGCTCATTTAGCAGTCCTAACGATTTAATCTGTGATATATTCCACCAACTAAATCTGTTTTCAAAGTGCACAAGCAGGTCACAGCTGGGACCAGCGTTAAAACTTTCCACTTTTTTTTTATTATACTTATACCCTGTAACTATAAATTGGGTAACTAAGGGCATAACATTTATTTGGTAGCAGACAGTATGGCCACGCTATGTAATGTATTAAAACCCCATTTGAATCGGCATTTAATGAATATATTGTACTATAAGCAGGATGTCCTTCAAATTTTAATTTACGTTACTTTAATTTGTTGCCAGAACTTATTGAAACACTAGCTTATATTATTTACTTGTTCATTATCTACTTTATCGATTAAGTCTTGAGTACAGGGTATCTCAGGGTATCATTCGCGACCATGCATACTCGTTCTTTGTCTTTTTTATAACATCTATGCAGCTCTGCAAGCATTGTCATAATGCGACTTGCACTTGGGGTCATAATACGAGCGCGGCCCCCAGGGGTTGCAGCTTAGATTTATGTGAGCTGTTCATGGCTTTTCCTGGCACAGAGTGCATAATTGGCAATGCGGCAGCAGATTTATGCAACTGCTGTCCGGTTGACCCTTCTGCGGTATCTGCTTATAATTAGCGCATTGCCACTTGTGCTTAATGAGCCTGTTAGACACGTCATGCGGTCAGCGATTCCGTGTCCCGGCCCACGCAGTGGGTGCCAATAAATAATAGATATCGTGTTCTCATGTTCGTCGTGTTCCAATGCATACGAATCAGTTGGCCGTGTGCGGCAGGGTTAAACCTTTTCAACGGCCCCGGGCTATGTTCAAACTGGCAAACTGGCAATTCCTGCTGTCCAAATTTGTATTTATTAGACAGAGCGCTACGGGGCGTATGTGTAATATGCCATTATAAGCATTCCCGTCAAGAGGGCGCTCAACATGACTGACTGCGGCTTGTCGGGGACTGCATCTAAGCACCGAGCACGAAGGGCCACTTCAAATCAACTGCAGTTCGAGTGTGGGCGCAGCTATGAACATAATAATCTGGGGGAACGAACGACGCAAGTGGCTTGGCGACTGCAAATCCTTGGCTGCAAACGGTTCTATTGAACCCACAGCAAACGCATTATCATATCTTAGAAAGCGCAGACATAGCAGTCCGCGGAACCTCAGCTGTTACACTCGTTGTCTGTTTCGCAAGAATCCAATAAAGATAATGAAGATGCAGAGCAACAATAACAATGGCCAAGATGAGTGTGCCATAAAAAAGAGCAACGCGACTTGACAAAAAAAAAAAAAAAAAAAAAAAATGCTGCTAAAATAATAGAAAGCTGCTGCATATTTTGGCCCTTAAATAAATAGACTTTGCATACGCGCCACTAGAGTGTGTGTGCGAGCGTGTTTGAGAGTGTGTGAGTGAGCGTGTGTGTGTGCATTTGTTTTTATGTATTTATCATGGTACTGGCGCTCAATTTATTTACAAAGCGAAACTTTCAGTCACTGCTCCACAGTTGCCCCAACATCCCAACGAAGCAGTGCAACAAAACCGAGCTAAATAATTCAACTAAGATACGAGTTGTAGATACCCTGGCTACAGTAAAAATGCGCTACGAATCAATTTTAATATTTAATAATTCCATTCCCATAAGATTTCCATTGATATAAAAATGTTAGTTAACAATATCTGATTCGGTTGATCATTTTTCGTATATTTGTTTTATAGGGTAGCTACTAATGTCCATTTTTCTACGCAGTCTGATATGTTCTCATTTGCACTTGGGTTTCGCTGAGTTTTGCTTATTTTACGCCAAAGTTTTTCCAGCCATGTCAGCAGCGATGTCGACGTTGGTGAGTTTGCTGCACTTGCTGCAGGCAGCTGCAATATTTATGCTTACAGACTGGCAGACAGCAACTGCAACTGGACACAAACTTTAATATACACACGCTCAAGCACACAAACATATACACTAAATCTGACGTTCAATGAACAAATAACATGTCAAGTTTCATTACAGCTCGCCCACAATTTAGAGAACCCTCGCCTTCAGGCGGCATCCGTTGATGCTGTCGCTGTAGATGTTGCTGTTGTGGCCGTCCGATTAAACAAACTCTAGTTGCAGCTCGGGCAACACCAAGCAGCAGCATCATCGTTTTTATCAGTCAACCTGCGCCCGCTGGCCAATTGCCATCGCCATCGCCATCACCATCGCCAACGCCATCTCCGACACTTGCAGCAGCATCAGCAACTGTCCCGCTGTCTACATCTATATCTGTCTCACTCCTGTTCCAATCACCCCTCGCCGCGTCGCTCCCTTCGACCCATTTCTCTTTCTGTCTTCCCCAGTGTGTGTATAAAATGGCTGGCTATTCGAAATTTATGGCTGCTACATGATTTGTGTGATATGAACGTAAGCAGTTTGCACTCACGTAGTCGGGCCAGACAAAGAGTTGCCGCTGCAGACCCAGAACTGCAACTAGAGTCGGGGCAAGGAGTTGCTCGTCGTCTGCCCTATGGCAAAGGCAACGGCAACGGCAACGGCGAATTTGTCTACTCAAACCTATCTCTGATCATTTAATTGTAATTTGCCTCTGCATTTGCCTGAGGTAACATCATCAGCAGCAGCAGCAGCAGCAGCAACACCAACAATAGACAGAAGAACAAAACCCCTTTTATGTTTTAGTTGTTGCTCATTTGAATTTCCGCTGGGTCGCCCAAGGAGGAGGAGCAAAGGCTGTCTGGCACGAAAAAAAATTGGTTAATTTAATTCCCATGTTGTTTGCGTAACAGGCAGACAGTGTTGGGCCATGCTAGGGCCACCTGAAATATGCTCATTATATTGCAGCGACAGCTGGCGGCGGATGTGGCAGGACACTCGGCTTCAAGCTGCATGCCACTGGGCACAGACTCTACGCATCCGGCCATCAGCTGTTGCTATTGTTGCTGCCATCGCATTAAGCGCGCAAGCGTAAAACTTTCAATTATTTAAATTATACCACATGAACAATGCCACAAAAGCGCTGGCCGCACATATGCCACAAGCAACACGCAGCAACAACGACAGCAACGGCAGCAACATCAGTGGCAACAGCAACAGCTGCAGGTTGCTGTCTGGCTGCTTGTTCGCAACGTTGTCGCTCATTTTGGTTGTATTTGTTGCCATCTGCCATGTTACAAAATTGCCGCAAGTTTAACGCATGTCGACACAGACTGCCAACCCAATCCCAGCGCCTTCCATCACAGCACCTCCTCTCACTTATCCAGCTGCCCAGCTACCCACATAATTCATTCATATCATCAGCGAAGCCAGCGGGAATGTCAGGCGTCCGGGCAGGCATTGGGGAGATGAATGATGGCACAGAATATCGCGCATATCGACATCATTGTCATTGTGTAAGTGTCACTTCATCTCATCCACGTCACGTTAGCGAACGTTGCCCAACTGGCTTCCCCGACACTCTTAACTCAGAAATATTGCACATACGCCGCGTATAACACGCTGTCCTACGAGTTATTGCCAGTCCAAGGCCCGTAAAGTGTGAAGTGGTGCCAATGTGTGTGATCTCTGGTGGTTGACAAGCGCACGAGTGCTCGGTTCTCGTACGTATTGGCTGTGCTATGGAATGCATGAGCTTCTGAATACAATGAATACTATGAGTGCATTCGAACAGCAATGTGAGCAAGTTCTGAGCTGGAAATGAAAAAAGCATGCGTCTGCTAGCCGGCAGAAAATATAGTTTGTGTGCAACTTGAGATTGAGCTATATTTATTTAAAGTCTTTCACTATTCTTTGAGAGCTCTCCTTGGCAATCGTATGTCAAAAGGTGTAAGCTTTTGGTTTAACTATATGGGCCGATGGGCATGTGCCATTCAGTTCTTCATGTGAAGTCGCATAACTTTACTAACGCCACAATTAAGCCATAAATCGTCGCTTATACAGTATATGCTATATTGTGAAATTTCTGCTCGGTTACAAACCATTACGCTACCCACTCATCCGGATATATGTATACAAAAAAAATAAAGGAGGCTTATGGAGCACACGCAAAAATGCCACACACGAGAGTTAACAGGCGGCGGCTTGTCAGCAGAAAAAGACAGCATGTGCGAGGGGAGAATGCGGGTGGTTATTCTGCATTGCCATAGCCACAGCTACGTCACTCAGTCAGTGCCCAGGCAACGAGCCCAATATACAGATGCAGATACATTTACAGCTACAGCTACAGCTACAGCTACATCTACAGATACATATTTCCATTTATTGCTGCACTGCTCACCCTCATCTTGTTTCATATTCGCATGAATTTACTTTGTATCACTTGTCACTTTTTTATTATCATTGCCCTTTGCTGCTGCCATTGTTGTTGTTGTTGTTGTTGCTGTTGTTGCTGTTGCTGTGATTTTTTATGGCTCATCCGCAACCAGATTCCCTCGCAACTGTGGCTGCTGCTGCCGCGGCTGCTGCTGCCGCTGTTGTTGTTATTATTATTATATCATTCTTCATCAGCTCGATTTTCATTCATTGTTGTGTTCATAAGGCGCACAAATATTTTTCATTATTTGTTTGCTGCCGTCCCAGCTGTTGAACGGATTAATTTCTTGATTTACCCCTGCTATAACTCTATATGCAATATACAAATACTCGCATAGGCTGATACAGTAGGTGCCGAGGATGCTTTGTTCTTTGCCGTTGCCGTTGCCGTTGTCACTGACAACGGCGGCTCCTCTTCTACGCCCCCGCGGGCACTGTTACGGTTCGACTTAACTGCGGTTTTTAGCTTTATTTTTTTTCCCCCAGATGCGATGCAATACGTGGAAACGTATTGAAAGTAAGTGAGTCGCCTACAGCTTGCTGCCCGCTCTTGGATCTAGTGGAAAATATGCTAATGCCTGGCGGTTGGGGAGCAGGAGCTATCCATCAACGACACGTCAGAAAAAAGAGCGTATTAAATTCTTGTTCACTTTCAAGCGTCAAATACTTTCTATTGTTGAGAGCCTTCGACCCGCTCCACGGTAGCTGCGTATTTATTTCTACTTTATTTCTGTTTGTTTTCATGGGAATATTATTTTCTACTCACTATTATAGATTGTTGATGAAATTTCTTGGGATAATTCTTTTGCTGGACCGTTTTTTCTCTTTATTTTTTCCGCTGCTTGTCAATTCCACGCATTTATTTTACTTCAGCATCTGCTTATATTGTTTTTCTTTAATTTCCATAAGATCATCAATTGGATTTCATTTTTATTCCTCACGGATTTGCAATTTATTCGAATAGGTACACGGAGTCGCTAAATAAACGGCAATTGTACCCGAACGGAGTTTATTTTATACAGTTTATTGAATGTTAAAGTCCTTAAACAATTTATTTGCGTTGCCACTCCTTAAGGGTAAAACTAAAAGGGCACAATTAAGACAATGGCACTTATTGTGTATCTCAGTTTTGCACTCATATTTGTTGGACTAACGTAAGCCATGGTATTATAGAGACACTAAAATGAAAACGGCAACTTTTCAACAACCTTGGGCTGACTGCCGAAAAGCCTTGTACATTTTGTGGTACCGGGGTGTCGGAGTGCCCGGGTGCCGGGGTAAGCAGCAGCTTAAGCCTTTTGCCAATTACTTAAACATAAGCAACGCTGGGGGATTTACAAGTGTTTTTCCGGCTGCAAGTTTTCCCTTTTCTCATGGTCCCTGCTAAGGGATGTGTTCTTAAGTTGATCGTTTGGGATTTTTATTTATTTTTTTTTCATTTGCTGTTGACATAAACATTAACTTAAGTTTCCCAATGCTCGAGTTAGCAAAATTGTGTACATTTAAAAAGTGGCTGGAAGTACTTTAAGCAAACAAACTGTGGAGTTGGTAATTCACTTGGAAACCCGCCCAAGGAAGCTATTTAAGTTAGCTGTAAAAAGTGTAAGCAGCTTTACAGGTTGTCAGCTACTAAGCTCTGACTGATACCCTGTAGCTGTTTTTTTCCGCGTTGTCTTGCCTTAAAACTTATCGAAAGGAAATCGATTTTTTGCTCTATATGGAAATAGGATGCAGCTCAAATAAATAAGCTTTGTTTTCCCCAATTCCAATCTTTCAGCATTTTTCTCTGGCAAGCTGTCAGTCAAGGGAATTAAAACAAATTGGCTAAGTATAATTTAGTTGTCTGTGGCCAGAATGACTGACAGCCGTAGATAGGGCTTATAATATGACAAATCGAACTAAAAATATATGTCAATTTTATAATTAGCTCAAGCAGCAAGAAATTCCCTGGGATGACCTATTAAAATTACATTACACGCCATAAAATACTGTTTAAATAATACAAATTAAATATAAAAACAAAAATATAAACAATAATTATGCAATCTGTTGAAAATTGCATAAATCAAATAGTTAGCGGCAATAATGTGTGTAATTTGCATTTAAAATCATAAATTAAATAACAAATGAAATGCAAATTTCCCAACACATGAAAATATTTTCCACATAACAGAAACAAAATAACAAATGCAGAATTAAACAAAAAATAACAACAACAAAAAAATGGAATTAAATGTCAAATAAATGTGAAGCTAATTTGTCAGTTTGCCGTTTGTCAAACCGACTGACAGGGGTCAGCACTCGACAGACATCAGGGGCACAGCCCATTGAGGGGCGGGGCATTTGGTCTGATCTTCTTACCACAGCTGACAGGCGGGCGAACGAGCAAGCGCCGTCAATCAACTTGAAATGAATCGAGTTCAGTGAATGCTGTGCAATTTGCAATTAACCGTTGTATTCTTTAAATACTGGGCAATTACCTTTAATATATATGGGCGAACCGCAAACATTTATCAAACATGGCAGGGTGGCATAAACGTGGAGGCGTGGCTTTAATTAATTGGAATGTTGCAACAAGCCGCAACTGCAACAATTCCCTGGCGAGTCAACCTGTTGATGCTGAAAGCCCCCAACAAATGCGAATATGAATTTGTCCAATGCATCAATGTCCCAACATTTGATAATCCATGTGTCAACACACGCACGCACACACACACACACACACACACCGCGTATTGTCGCAACAAATTAGACGGCAATAAAGCCACGCACACACACGCAACGCAAATAAATGGCACAAAGGCGACAACACAGCAGGCAGCAGAAGCAACAATCTGCGGCAGCTGATTAGCTTACTGAATTTATGGCCATCATTTAATTGGGCAGCAGCCAAAGCTGGTGGGAAGGCAGCGAGGGCAACAACGCTCACGAGCCGTTTAATCGATGTGTTGCATGCAACAAACGGATTCACTAATGCAACAGATTTGTCAGTTATTTGTTGCCAAGCGATGCCACACTGCATGGGCGGCAGACACACAGACGCATTCACCCGCTCACACACACACACAAACGAAGTTATCGCAACGATAGCTTAGCTAAACAGATGCTGCAAGCAGAGCGTGCGTGTGTGTGTGCGTGTATCTGTGTGTTATTTCATTGACAATGCAAACTTATTAAATTGATACCAAAATTCTGTTTACGCACATCTCAAGCAGTCAAGAGGCTAAACACAACGGGGCCTAAAGCCATCCGCCTCGGCCCAAAGGTGGCTGATATTGATGCAAGGACAGATTGACTAGTTCGTAATTACTTGGCCCTTCAAGTGGTCGCCTTGGTGACCGTAACTCAATTAAGTCAGCATTGTCTCCATTCATGTGAAATAATTCGTTCATATAAGACAAGCGTGCAGCTGTATCCTTGGCAAAGGGAGGCTATTATAATGAACAACTACTAACTACAAGGATGCATGCAACATATATGGAAGATTTATTATTGCACAGCAGACTTAACAATCGTATGGTGAAATTTGGCTATTAAATTAATTAAAAGCTGTTGAGATGTCCTTTTAATTATCCAATAGACATGACACATATACCAGCCTGCTGATTTATGGCCAATGTATTATCGCCGCTCCGCTTGTGTATTAACTGGAGCCGAAAACGGGTTTTTTTTAATGAGCTCTCATAAATCTGCGTGGAGCGAACCTTAACCTGTTCAGCCAGCTGTTGCAGGTTTCACTGTAGCAGCTAACATGTGCATAAACATAGATTTTCTGGTAGCAACAGAGCTGGCTCCCTCCACATTTACATTACGTATACGTATATGTAGCTGATCTGTGTGTTTGTGTGCGTGTGCGTGGGTATCGTTCGGGCAGTAAAACTGTAGCAAACGCGACAACAACTTGAGACACAGGACGAACAAAGTACCGTTAGCGATAGAGGAGACAGACTTTAGTCAAGAAAACGAGAAGAATTATTTCTTGTACCAAAAGTATCGTATATCAAGGGAGTAAGAGAGGTAGGGACAGAAGGGGGATGCTTGCGACAAGGGCAAAGTACAAGGACAAGGACATGGATGCGAGCTGAAGGAGTTTTTGCTGTTTCAGGGGAAACACACACACACACGTACACACAGCAACTCACTGCTGCTGCAGCTGCTATGCTTTATTATACACATTTTTGTTGTCGTCGTTGCGTCTCGCATATCTTTGACATACGCAAATGCATTTATTGAAGACGCACAGCGGCAACTGGCAGACAAAATAGCAACAGCTTACAACTACCAGATTAAATCAAGTGTCCTTGCTGGATACACAGGAGCAAATGTTAGGGAATGCAAACTCCAGGCATGCCATAACGAGAAAGTTTTCTCAGTTGTATCGACAGCGCGTAGAACAATTCAACAGCGCATATGAATATGCTTGTCGTCTTGTTGTTTTTTCTCATTTCTGCTGCAATTTGAACGTTGCAGCATTCAAACGGATGGGCTGGCAGCAAATGTCGTGCACGCCACGGCACAAGTTAAAAGTTTGCCAGCAGTGTTTGCTATGCGAGTTCATTTTGGTCGCAGACGTCCTTGACAGGATGTCGTATGGCAGGCAAATGCACAGCCAGTTGCTGCAGTAACTTAAGTAAATAGATCCACTTACACACACACGCACACAGCCACACCCATACACATTAATATGTGTGTACACAGAATCCACTTCTGGGCGCGGCTAATGAAAATTCTGAACAGCCAAGGGTCTGAGCTCATTAGACAGACGCCTGCTAAAACAAAGTTTTGCTTCACTGACTGAAAACTTTTGGCGCACAAGTCAAAGATCAGCGTTATTTACGCACATGCACACATGCACACACACACACTCACACACTCACACACTCACACTTATTGAACTACAGCAATCAAGCTGGCAAAGTACAAACAACATGACTGCCAATCCGCAAAGGCAACCGATACCCAGCCAAAAACCAATCATCAACTCTAGACGCTGCCTGTGATTTAACGCTTGACTGCATTTCACGAATGAAACACAATTGTTTACACACACACACACACACATATATATATATCTATAGCATTTTTTGCTAGAAAATATACACATATCGCACCATCTGAGTCGAGTACTTTGCATCTCGTGGGATGCATATTTTGAAAAGTACTTAATGAGCTAGTGGAACTATTTGAAGCAAGTTTTCAAATTACATCAGTCTCCTTGGAGATCCGCCGGATCCCAAGTGTGGCGGCAAAGTTGGTTAATATTATATCTAGCTGTAAAGTAGCCATTCCTGCTGCTTCCTGTGGATCATTTGCTGTGATGCTACCTCAGTTGCCGTGTTGCGAGTCAATTGCCTCCATTCAACTGTCTCACTGTCTCTGTCCAACAGTCTGAGTGTCTATCCGGCTGTCTGAATGTTTGTCGGCTTGTTTAGCTCTTGTTTGTTGTACGTGTCATTGTGGTGTTGTACGCACGTAAACGATTCCGAGTATTTATTACGCGCACAACTTGACATAATTCCTTTTTTCCGCTCTGCCAGAAGCAGCCCCAACCGGAGACACCACTCATCCTACAGCTAAACGAGGGGATGAGCTACTGCCACTGCAGCAGTTGAACGGACGGTTGACGCTGCCGCAATGGCTACGGCTTTGGAGTAAATGCCAATTTAGTTTACTCGACTGGGTTGGGGGTGGGGCGTAAGAGCGAGGACAGCATCTCGATATGGATTTATGGGCGTCGTGAGTGTGTGCGACTTGCAACATGCGCTCATTGAGAGCGTTCAATTGCCATCATCATTATCAGCAACAAGAGTGTTACATTCATATATTATCATCATTATCAAGATCATAATCGAGTGCGACGGTTCTGTCAGCGAGTGGAAAAAAACAACAAAAAGTTTTGACTTAACAACTTTATCTGCACTTATTTTGCCCAGCCTGAGAACCATCTATCTCCACCCAATCTCTGGCCATGTCAATGGGATTTCTTAGCGCATTAGACAACAACAACAACAACAAAACCCAGAACAACAACAAACGCCATTAACAGGCAAGAAACTGTTAGCCAAAATGGCGGCAACCGTTGCCGCCATCAACGGGAAAATAATACGAAAATACGAAAAATGCGGCGTTAATGGCAATCCAACTGGGAAAGATGGCAACGCATGTGAGGGCAAATGATATTATGATTATGATTATTATGTTGTTATTAGATTAAGCGCTATTTTAACTTTTATTTTTGTTTTTGTTTCTTGTTTTTTTCCTCTTAGTTTTCTAATGCTGCCCCATTTGCTTTTGTTTCGCTCACTTCCGATGGCATTGTTAAGTCGACTCTTTTGGCACTGCGGCACTTCCGTTTGGCTTTGGCTTACGACACTTGATGCCCCAGTTGGCCAAGTTACGAAAGTTGCCTCAAGTACCCCCAAGCGCTGGCTAAGCAACCAGGCAATGGCCGTCCATTGTTTCAAGCTGTGCCTGCGTCTTATCCACGCTTAATTGGTTAGCTTTTATTACTTGGCAAGTGCTGCACAGTAAGCGCATAATTTTTACTTTGCAACCGCACTGCACAGTGGGCCGCGAGTAGATACTCGTGGTGTACTTGGTCTATAGAATAAAACTTTTAGCATTACATATGGCTTATGCTCCAAAACTATTTGCCAAGCCTATAAATATCAAAGGCGAATATGCCCGAGAACTAATATCTATGCCTAAAGTTCTAGCCCCAAATCTTCTGTGCATAGTTGTCTTAACTAATACGAAAGATTTAAAAGAGTTCTCCATTATATTAGATTGCGTAATGCGTGATAAGAGAGCTTGGGGGCAAACTAATTCAGGAAACGATTTCGTCTGCTTCACAAGTGGATCACTTTGAAATTTCTCTGGCAGATACTAGAGGAAACCAAGTGCAATGCTAACATCATTCCTCACCTTTTGGTAATCTCTTATAATGATACCTTCCATTCTCTTGCGTATCCGATCTTCGTATGTAATTCAAAGCCCGGTCTTGCTTATGTTTGCGCGGTCCCTAGCCCAATGTGACGAGGCAAATGAAATCTTTTTTTAATTAAATGAGCTGCCTGCCATTGAGGGGCGTTGCTCCGGCGGAGTCATGCTGGCTGGTCTACGTCTGCCTGTGGCTGCTCACATCGCACCTACACAATCTGCCACACCCACACCCGTACATACAGACGCCCACATTCAGACAGCGACGCGTGCCGTGCTGGGCCGCGCTGGGCCAGGTCGGTTCGGTTCGGGCCTTTTTCACTTTGGTAGTTTGTGGCATCATTTTGGCGCGATATGAATTTAAATTGTTTGCTGGCGTTTCCTGCATTAAAGGCAGCTTCCTCGGCAGCTCCGACTCTGGACTTTTCTTCAGATTCACTTGCACCTTTTTTTTCGAGAACAGCTAGAAACGGAATTACTTAATTACAACAATTATTAAATAGCAGCCGAAAGGTCTGCTTTTTCTCCGCCAGCTTCAAAAAAACAACAATAAAAGAAAAGTATAAAGTAAAAACGGCGCGTGTTTCCTGTTGCTTTTGTTTTCCTCATTTTTTTGTTATATTTTTTGTTTTGTTTTTGCTTTTGTTATCATGTTTGTAGCTGGCTGTTATTTTAATTAAATATTTTCACACCTACTTCATTTGAGCAACCCAGGGACGCGACCAGACATTCATTTCGCTGCCAGCATCTTGTCTTGGCCTTTATGTAGGTGTTAATTTCCTGTCTCCAGGCAACAACAAAGGACACTCAGCTAAAACAACAGCAACAGCAGCAGCAGGAGCAGCTAGTGTTTTAAAGGTCGGTTCTAATAAGAATAATTGCCAGGACTAGCTACAAGGCACGACGCCTGAAATTTTATGCGCCGTAAAATTGCATGCGAAATAATTGAAAAGCATCGAGTCGAGTTTTTGTCCTGTTTGTGACGCAGCGCTCTTGCTGCTCCTTGGTGCATCAGCACCAGCGGCAGCAGATAAAGTTTTCCACAGCGCTGAAATAATAGCAGCCAAAGTGGTTATAAATATTTTGTGCACAGTTTCTGTTCTGCCCCCCTGCCCCCCTGCCCCCCCCCCCTGGCCCCTTTTGTTTCCTTCCTGCTGCAGCGAAAGTCATTTTTCAGCTAAATGAATTTGCAAAAGTTGCGGGCAAAATGCGCAAAAAACGGTTTAAAAAAACGAAGCAAACTTGGAAAAAGTAGCGCCTGCCTCAGAATTCGCTGTGTCACCGGACGCAGGCTGCGGTCAGCTGCAAAGTTCAGAGAGCATCTAATGAGGCGGAATCGGTTGACCTTAAGACACAAGTCAGACTTTGCCCTTTGCAGTTAACTTAAAAATAAAATAATAAAAAAAAAACTTTACCAATTCTCCACTGACAGCGAAATTGCATTTCAATTGCAGGTCCACCAGGTCCGCCCGGTCCGCCCGGCAAGCGAGGGAAGCGCGGCAAGAAGGGCGACACCGGCGACAAGGGCGAACCGGTAAGTGTTCAGGGGAGAAGATGAAGAAGTTCTTTTATGCGAAAGTGCTCAACTTTTTTTCTTTTTCAGGGTCTCAATGGCATCAGCGGCGAGAAGGGTGCTGCTGGTAATCCCGGCGACAAGGGCCAAAAGGGCGATACAGGCCATCCGGGCGTGGATGTCTTCCAGACAGTCAAGGTGAGTGTAAATCGCGGTTCTGCTCAAATCGGCTGCTGCAAATCTGCATACGAAATCGGAAAAACGAAATCAAAAAATCGTATTCTAAAATTTTTGCATATCTCTAACCAAACGCTCTGCTCTGCTTTATCTGCATTCTCCCAGGGCCTCAAGAGATCGGTGACAACGCTGCATGGCGGCACACTGGGCTATGCGGAAATTGTAGCTGTTAAGGTATTTTTCAGCCATAAATACGTTTCAACTGCCGTACTCTAGACATGACAGCCCCCTACCCAAAACCCAAAACCCTAACCCCAAACCTAAACCAAATTCCCAACATCGCCCCGCACAGTAGCTACTGTGGCACATGACCATGGCCATATCTCAAGGCAAAATGCAGTTGGACAGAGAGCTGCAAATATTTGCAACTTGTTGTCCTCTGGACTTGTCCTGTCCTTCGTTGTAGACGCACTTTTAGTTGTTTTTATTGTAGTTGTTGTCGTTGTTGTTGTATTTTATATTTGTACTTGTTTACTATCCTGCTCATTGTTGTTCGTAATGCTTTTAACTTGGCTCAGCTCTTTGGTTTAAACAGCACCATAAATTTGTTGCTACTTCTGCGTGGCCATGCTTCTGTTTAGTCATTTTGTTGCATTGGGTAGCATACCAGACGCCCATTCCGTAATGCGTGTACTTGTGCAATTTTAAATGTCTTTCGAATATTTCACATGGAATTTTTATCATTGCTTTCATGTTAGTTGATATAGTTTCTTGTTTATTTTATATAAGCCCGAATAATTTACTGACATTTATCTTGGCCACGTTCGGCTACCCATTCGGCTTGTGATTTGCGTGCTCATTCGGAAATATTCCGTTTCCTAAATATCTCTTTTCCAGCATTTGGCTGCTTTAACAAAATCAATTTATCATAAAAGCCACAAATATTTATGGTTTTTTTGACAGTATTCCATAACGTAACATTGTACAAACACATTAAACAAAAAATGTTCGCATATTTGCAAATGTATTTTAAATATTTATTTATTTTTGTTGAGTTGAGTCAAACAAAACACACAAACAGGGCGTTAATTCTTTTTAAAAATTATTTGCTTTTGTCCTTATTAACACGGGTTTTGCTTAATTGATAAGCTTTACGCTTTAATTTTGTTCATAAAATATTCCTTGTTTATTTTGTTGGAATTAAATTTGGTAGATAGTTTTTTCTATGTAAACTTTTATTTTTGTATAATTGTTAAACCTTACTTTATTTTTAAAAAAATATTCCTTTTCCATTAGCTTTTTGAAACTAAATTTGCTTTGCAGCAGCTAATTTTTATACTTTTATTACATTTTTTTTATATTATATTTTTATTAATATTTTTTCTTTAACCAATTTAAATTTTGTTTTACTTTTGAACATTTTTCGTTAAATCCTTTATGTGTGTGTTGTAAGGACTTACAAGAAGCGGGCGTTAACGTATCCGCTTCAACGGTCATACAGCTAAAGGTAAGTTTTTGGGTCCTGGTATTTTCCTTTCTATGTATTGCATGCCTCCTACAATGTGGTTTCATCTTTGTGTGCTGCACGTGCCTCTCCATTTAAGCGGAATATGTGTGGGATCTTGATGCTAATAAAGATGTTTTTCAATAATTTAGGGTGAACCTGGCGAGCCCGGCCCGCCTGGACCCCCAGGCGAACCTGGCAATCCAGGCGTACCAGGCGAGCGTGGACCACCTGGCGAAACTGGACCGCAGGGAGTGCAGGGCGAGGCCGGTCAGGCAGGACCGATTGGACCGCCCGGCGTGCCGGGTGCACCTGGCACAAAGGTAAGTCATTCACAGACAACAAAAACCGAATTACCAAAAGGGACACACAGACAGAGAGGGCAGGGCGGCTACAATAGGGATTGAAAGCGATTCATAAGTAAAACAAAGATGTCACAAGGATTAATGCACTATTTGTATCTGTTGGATAAACATTGTGACGTTTTAAGTGACTACGAATGAGTCGTCGTCCGCCTGTACGTGTGTGAGAGTCTGAGTGTGTGTGTGTGTGTGTGTGTGTTTGTGTGACTGGGTATATGCATTGTCCGTGTGCTGTCTGCTTTTGTTTTTCCGATTTTCCCATTGTCTTTTTCTCGGTTTTCCACATTATTTATCGTTTATTTATGTATTAAGCGCCCTCTCTTTCCCCTCACATGTCTCTCATGTCTGTGTGTCACCTTTTTGCCTTGGCATTTCCACTTAATTTTCCAACAGCCAGATATCAATACAAATGCAGCCCTGTGACTCATTGAACCGTTTGCTTTTCGTTCACAGGGTGACAAGGGCGATCGCGGTGATCGCGGACTCACCACAACCATCAAGGGTGACGAGTTCCCAACGGGCATCATCGAGGGTCCGCCGGGACCGCCTGGACCACCTGGTAAGTGTCATAGAGCCAAAACTCTCTAGAGCCAGCTGCCTCTCAGTTTGTTTTTGTTTGAGGGCCACTTAACTCACAGCTAAAGATACAGATACACCCGGACTAGTCGTAAACTACGTTAACCGCAGCTTATTGATGTTTGAGAATCGATCGGTTCGATGGGTTTTTCAAGTGTTGCCACGCGGCTGTTGGGCCGTTTGGCCGTTTGGCTGCTCAACTGCGGGTTGTTTAATTTATTGCCAGATGACTCTGGGAATAGTGTTCGCCCCTGGCCCCAACCTAATTGAGTCATTGACTAGCGCTGTCCCATTAGAGCGCATTTTGGATTTTGATTTGGGCCTTTGGTGTGAAAATCAGCTCGTTAAAATGTAAATCAAATACCAAATGCATAGCTTCAAATGCGTTCCGTGCATTTCCGTTGCTGTTTTTATGGCCGCACACATTTTTGAAATATTCTCGTTTAAATATAGTTTTATTTTTTAGTTTTAGTTTTGTGTTTTTTTTTTTCCACATTTGGAAATTGGTCTGCCTGCCGCATTTTGCGATAACATTTACGACCTTTGTGTTTTGTGTGCTGCCGCATGCCGCAAAGTTTGACGTCGACGTCAATTAAATGCCCCACAATTTGCTGGCAGCAGCCGCCCACTCGTTCCGCCCCGATGTCCGGCCCCTACACACGCCCATTCGCCCACAACAGCTCGTACAATTTCCATTTGCTGGCTGCTTTTACGATCTGGCCTAACATATTTCTGCACTTTATGCGATTTTAATAAACGAAAATAACCCAAGCGCACCGTTCAAATAGTTGAAACGCTCTGGAATCCAAATCCGAATTTGAATCCGGCGTTTGTCATAAAAATTTGTATACCCGGACAGCTTGAAACACTTACCGCAGCCATAAAAACGCAACTTTATGTCATTTATGTTGCTTTTAGCGGCTCATTAGTATAGCTACTCGTTCCACGTCCCAGACGCAGCGCCTGTCTAGAATGAAGCATGCGGCATGCAGCATGTGGTAAAACTATATGTAAGACTATGTAATTACCTTTGCCCCGAGTCGGACGCTCTCTGACCAATTGTTTTATTAGGGGTCTTCAGTGTGCGCAATAAATAAACAATAGTCAAGCCTTAGGATGTACGGCATAAACATTCGTAAGAAGCAAAGAGATGAGTCGTAAATGTCCGCATAGTAAGAAGCTATAAAGACTATATATGCTTTTTTATTTAAGCAAATAAAAACTATCGGCTGTTTTATCCTTTAAAAGCCCAATAATGCTGGAGCATAATAAAAACCAAATCCATTGTTTCTTTGTAAATATTTCCTAAAACGATTCTGAATGATTATTTAAACATACCCTTGCATGCTAATGCATTGTTTTGGAAAGGAAGAAGAGATAGTATAGACTTGGCTTGACAGCGCTACACACAGCCGGAATACAATATAAATATTATAGTCGAAATTTTCTATCTTCAGAATACCCCTAATGCATGTGACCAACAAGAATCGCTATCAATTAAGCGCTCTACACGACCCGCATCGAGCAGCCTCCCACTTACCTTATCAGAGCATCAAGGCGCTACATTTGTAGTTGTAGTTGTTGTTGTTGTTTTCGATGTTGTCGCAGTTGTAAGTTGCAGTTGAGTTAATGCGGTGAGCATTGTTTTTAGATTTCTTCCTAGTTTAAAACAAGATCTGCTGCTGCGATAGCCACAGTTGTCGACAGTTACCAAGCGCCCAACGCAAAGCCCGACCCTTGTCCATGGCCCCTACTCCCAGGCCTGGGACAGTTCTATGACTGTGCTGGGCTGTGCGTTGATGGACATGAAATTGCAATTTATTTTCTGAAATCAGAATCGCCAGAATCGAGTCGCCAGCTCATGGGACATGCGTCTGCGTCAGGGTCTGGTTCTGGTTCTGGCTTCAGTCATTTGGGCTTGATTTGAATAAATTGAATGTCATTTGTATTTGGAATTCTTTCGTCTGGTCGCCACGTCTGTGGCTCATTCTCTCGCTCTGTCAACTGCTTATCTTATCGTTGTCGTAATTAGTTAAGCTGACTTGTGCTTTATGTGTGGGCAGGCCCAGAGCTGGACCTGGGAGATGTTTCGGCAATTTAATGTGTCATTTGTATTTTGCGTCTCCAGAAGAGAGCAGGAAATGCTGGCGCAATGGCAGCGACAGCAGCTGGTCCAATCCCAACTGTAATACCAAAAATTTCAATTTATTTGCTGATTTATTTGAATTTCATTTGAGTATATATTTTGATTGCATTTCATCCGGGTAGCTACGCTCTGCTTGCCTCTGCTTTGCATTTGTCTCTTGCTTTGTGTACGAAATTAAAACTTATCATTTGCACTTCATCTGCATTGCCTTTTTGGAGAAGCCACAAACAGAAAAACAGCAAACAAAGCACAGAGAGAAATGATGGATGCCAAGGGAAACGCAAACGGACCAACAATCCAATATCCTGACTCTATAAATCCACTTCAGGCCCCGCGGCGCTGGTCAACTTGTTGTCGGCTCCTAGCAATAGTTTTGATTGTGGCTGAAATTGTCGCCTAAAATGCTTAACGGTAAATTATGCCGCCATAAATACTTACCGAGCCCGAGACCGAGCCCGAGTCCGAGTCTGAGTCGCAGTCCAAAACAAAGCGGAACAGCAAAATACTTTATAAATAAACAACGGACGACCGAGGCATAGGACCCATAAACCAAATGCCAGCCAGACTGTAGGCAGGCAAATTTATGCGCCCTGGCCAAGAGACGAGAGCGTGAGTCCTGGCAACTCAACGAGCCGGGTCCGCCCCAAACGCAATTTTACGAACTTAATAAATTTTCTATATCTTTTCACACACACACACACACACACACACACGCACACTGGGACAATGCACATACACGTACACAGGCATATTTTGACAAGCCGCACAATTGGATTTATCTATGATATGAATTCTGTATGCGAATGTGTGTGTTACGTCTATTTATCCCCAATGTCTGTGCCTGTGTGTGTGTCTCTGTGTGCGTTGTATAAATGGTCGCATTTAATGGCCTCAGCCAGAAAAACAATTTCTCATTATATTAACTAAACAGGTCGTCACATCGTTCTTGTTGTTTTTGTTGTTGCTGTTATTGTTTTATTCTCGTTGTCGACGCTTTTCATTGACACAGTGGAGCAAAGTTAGTTTTATGTTGACAGATTTCGAAGCAGCCCAAAGAATCAGAAAATTAAATTTGATGGCGTAAACATTTTTTGAATTCAAAATAATACAAAATACAAATCGAATAACTCTGCAAATACGTCTGGAATTCAAATTGATAAACGTTGATTGATTAATTAATGCAGCTGAAAAATGCAACTGAGGTAAATAGGTCAAGTTACTTGAAAACCACACGCTTCATTAGCATACAACTAGCGGTTGTCGGTCACGGTTGGCCTCAGGCATTTCATTTTGGCAAATAAACAATTTGCATTTCAAACTAAACCCGAAAGCCATCAAGAGCAGCAACTGCCGCTTATCGTTGCCAGCATCATCGCCAGTTGAACAAATTGCTGACCAAAAACTCGACAAACGCTTGTTGACTGACAGATGAACGGTGACAGTCCATCGAGCGGCGATAATAACGGGTGTAATTACAAAGCTACGACTGAGCCCCGCCTCTTGTTTGCACCACACTTGACGCATCGCGTGTCAGCGTCAACATAAGCGGTGCACTCTAAAAAAATTGTAAGCAATAAAAATCTTTGGGCCGGATGAAATTTAATAGATATAAATTCAAATCTGTAGAAGGCTAAGCATTAGTGTTAACAGGAAGTCAGCCTGTTAAAGATTATGTTAAACATTAGTGGTAACAGCAAGTCATTCTGTTAAATATTATGTTAAGCATAAGTGTTACCAGGAGGTCAGTCTGTAAAAGGTTATATTAAGCATTAGTGTTAAGAAGAAGTCAGTCTGTTAAAGAGAGACACACATATTTAAACAAACATCCTCTCACAAATCACATAAAATATAAATTAAATGTATCAATAACATTACATATATAATAAAAAAAAATAATACGAGCTGCTAAATAAAATACCTATGAGAATTAACAAGAAAATAGTTTGAATTTGTCAGCTTTCTTATAATTCTATTTATAATGACTAATCAGCATAGTTAAACTATGAATAATATCGAAAATCATCATCAAATATTACACATTGAAATATAAAATATTCTAGAAATTTCAATTCTGAAATCCATATTTTGCAGAAGTAACTTGACTTTTTCTCCAACTGTAGCTGTATATTTGTGTAGATCGCTTTTGCATATATTTGTATACTTTGTGCTATTGAAATCATTCACTTTAAATGGCAAACATTTACATTTACAGGTCCGCCCGGAGACCGCGGTGAACGCGGCGAGGTGGGACCCATTGGACCGGCCGGACCGCCTGGCGAGAAAGGACCACGCGGCAAGCGGGGCAAGCGGGTGAGTGTTACAGCAAACCGAATAACCAATGCGAAAGCTCGCTTTGCAGTCAATTTTAATTAGAAAACAGCGACGGCTGCAAATTAAGTGCGAGCTCGCAAAATTAAAAGATGATGAAAAAACAGCACAATAATAATGAAGAAAATTTATTAATATGTAAATTGAAGTGTAAATCTTTGTAAAAATGCGTAGAAGCGTAACACAATAATTTACATACTCGTTAAATTAATCTGTAAATATTTGTGCAAACGGAGAGCTACAAAACCTGTATATATTTAGGGCGCATCCGCATCCTTTCGCATGGCCAGGCACGCAGGCACTGCCACCTGGCGTCGACCACCTTGCATGCTTACTATGTACATACGTATGTTTATACATCAATCTATTTATGAGCAATATGTGTATGTGCCTTTGACTGTGTAATGAGCATGTAGTCCCCAAGGAGATGCGCTCAACTTTCAACTAAACTCATTACAGCTACAGACCTGAGGCACATCCAGAGCGATGGAAAGACCTTGATGTAATGCCCTTGATTAAGTCTTAAAGTATCTGCCAGATACGCACACTAAATTGGAGCTCGCGCGTAATAGATATTCCCTTTAAACTGCTGGCATATGCGTGAGGGCTGCCTCGCGGCGCAAAACTATGTCGACACACGTTGGCGCCTCATCGAAATTGTCAAAAATGTTTTGGCGCTTAAATCTGCTGCTTAATTTATGTGCCGCATGCCTCTGGCTTAGAGGGAGTATCAGCAGCATTTATCTTGGCATTTGTGCCGTACGTTATGTGCGTCTCCTCTGGAATGTCAACAGTGCAAAGATACTTAACATTTTTATTGGCACTTGGTGAGTCAGTTGGCAGCTGTTGCCGCCCCGTGACGTGCTGATGGATGCACACCACGATGAAAGCAGCTACGGATTCTCATATTTTGCAAAAGATTCCTGTGTATATAAACGCACGCATGGCGGATTGAAGGTGGGGTACCGTGAAGGGGGCCGTATGAATATGTATCTAGAACGTGTTTGTGTACGTTATGAAAAATGCATAAGCGCCGGTGGCAAACGGAGATGTGCTGGGGCTTCGATAGGAGTTGTTTCTTCTACTTTAGCCACTCCACGAATATTTGCTCGTTTTTCCAATTTTCGTAAAAATAGTCTGATTATTGTACAACACACTCACATACACACACACATACACACGCACACGCATAGAGAGTAAGCGAAAGAGTGGCAAATTCATATAACACGCCTTTGGCCAACTGCTTTTGGCCCCGTCATTGGCATGGGCATTGCTCTGGCGTTTACTGTTATTTTTGTTACTGCTGCTTCTATTGTTGTTGTTGCAATAACGCGTAATAACAAAACAGCGGCAAACTCAAACTAAAACCGAGTTCCAATACGGCCAGAAGCAAACACCAAGAACAACATTAAGCGGCAGTGGCAACTGGCAACGTGCAGCTTCGCATTTATGACTTCTGCGTCGATGTTCTTCGAGTTAGCCGAGAGTTGTCTCAATGCTTTGCAAAGCTAAGCTGGAGCTGTTCATTTAACTATGTAGAATATTTGTTAATAATATACCTTACTTATATATACTTATCTAGTGCAAATAGATACTTAGATATTCGGACTTATTCAAGTACCTAAAAGAATTCGTTGTATATTGCTAAGTATTCAAACTCTTAATATACACATCCTGAAATACATCCATAGACATACCACAGTATCTGCAGGCTTGTTAGATATGCTGCCAAACTTTACTGGCTAACCTCTCGGCTTGCTTCAGCTGCGGGTAATGCATGCCGCGCCTCCTGCCACAATATTTTCAATGCTATGCGCACTCGTGCCATGGTACTCGAATGTGCCGATTACATCGTTCTGCCCCTGCCCCTGCCCCTGCCCCTTCCTCTCTGGATCAACCTCTCTCTCTCTCTCTGTATTGCTGAGGCGCTGCAGCGACGTGATGTCAAAACAAATGAAAGTCATAAGAAACGGCAGGCAGTCGCAGCTCCCTGGCTGCCTTTGGCAAACAAACAAAACTTTTGGCAACAAACAAAAGTTCGCGCGCGCCCCATCTCTGCCTTTCACTGCCCGCACAGATTTAGGCCCAGGCCATGGCGCACCGAGGCAATGTTAAGCATAAAAAATTATTTGCAACAATTGCCATCATCTTCGATGAAGGCCGGGCTGCTCCCGAAGCTGCCGAAACGTGACGGCTCCCGGCAACTACGGCAGCGGGGCGTCGATTTTTCAATTCGACTATCAGCGGCTTTGGTTTTTCCAGCAAAGCCTTCAAGCCAAAACCAAGGCATTCGGGTGAATGAAAATGCGAATGAAAATGTGAATGTATCTGATGATAATGCGAAATACTGAAAAATTATGCTTATTGTGCCTCGTGCGGCACATTCGAACTTGCAACACATTCGCTTAACAGCAAATAAGAAAATTCTATAAAAGTTGATCAAAATTTAGCGCGTTGCTTATATGAAAAATTCGTGTAATTAGTTCAGCAAGTCGTAAAAAAATTCAAATTGCTCGTGTTCCGTTTTGGAAAACATTTATCCGTCTAGCGCCATAAGGCCACGCCCCACTGCTAATACGCCTAAGGCGTTGGTTTTGCATCTGGCAATATGATTATAGCCGAAGCAGCAACAACTTTGCCTCGCTTGCGTCGATGTTCCTGCAGATTATATATAAATAACATCATGATATATGCAACTGCACGAATGGAAAGAATTGGTTGCCAATTAAGTTCAGGAAATACTTTTGGATTTGCTCAAATGAGGAAAGTTAAGTTTAAGAACGTTGTTAAAGAAGCAAATACTTTAATATGTCAGAAAGGGTATTAAGTCTTCGGCTCGCTGTTGCTGTTTTCTTGACGCTGTCGTCGCGTCGGCTACGGCCATAAAAAACGCAATTGTAGGCATTATAAATTTGACATGTTATTCTCGTCGCCTCGTCAGAATAAAATGCTCATATGAGAATATTGCGTCATTTGAAGGGGGCGAATTTGGTAGGGGTGTAGTGGAGGAGGCGACGTGGACTTAAATGAGTTGCGACGTGATGGAATAATGCTCTACACAAAACAGAGCTGTGTGGCACATGTGTCAGGCGACATACATATGTATGTATATTAATATTAAGTTAAGATCTGTATATGAATTATTGATGTGTAAATTTAAATCAAATGCGGCAATAATGTAACTTGACTTATATTCAAGAACATTTCGCAATCGTAGAGATTCAGTTAGGCAAGCTTTATTTAAAATAGGTGAGAAATGTTTTTCTATATATATGCTTTGTTTTATAATAAATTAATTGGAATACAAAAATTGTTTTCAATTGGGTGTATAGCATTAAAGTTTAATTGATTGTATTTTTCATTTTGACGCCGATTCTCCATTGCACTCAAAGTTCACTAATAAATGTCCTTTATAAATATATGTATATATATGTATATGTATATATGTAATATATATGCGCAGCCAATTGAAGAGAGACACTTCAAAATAAATTGTCCTATCATTTGTCGCACGCAATATTTCGTTTGCATATTTTAGCGCCGACGCAGTTTCCGAGCGTTGCCGCATCTAATATACAATTTACGATCAGGCAACATATTAAAAATTTAAATTAATTTCAAACTTTTTGACGAGTTTCGTTGCTGCGCACAATAGGAGTGCGGGGCAACGGGGCGTATGATGAATATCCAATGACTGTCCGACCGGAGCAACGGGCGGCATTTGCAGAGTTATTTGCCATTTATTATGCGCGCTGATGTCGCGTTGGCTTTAGCTGTTTTAGATTCGCTTTGCTATTTCTTTTTTTTATTTTAATAAAGTTGAAACAATATTTCACACACACACACACACACACACACACATATTTTCTAGAAAAGCGCCGCCTGAAGCGTTGCGGTAAAAACTGTTCTTGAAGCATTTATGTCAAATTTATGTTAATATATTTTACAATAGTCACTTTGCTCACCCCATGCCCATGTCACATCAGCGTGTGTGTTGTCTTTTGGGCCTCAAAATCTGCATAAATTTCCCAGGCTGCGCTCTCAGCTCCCAGTTCCCAGTTTCTAGCTTCCAGCTCACATTTCTTATCAGCAGCAATGGGCAAGTTTCTTGTGTGCCTCGTGTGTGCCTTGGGTAAATAGAGTCATAAAAATTGCCGTTGCCGTTGCCGCAAAAACAAAAACAAACAGAGAGAAAAAAAAACTTGCAGATTCGTTACACGTTATACAACACCGCCCAAAGCCCGCCCAGTTGCCTGGTAACATGAGCCATGTCCCGACCGGAAAGCTGCTGGCCAGAAAGTCACTCGCATGTGGCGCACCACTGACGACGCGAAGGCGACACTTTGCGCCACTTTGAAGCCAGCCACAGTTTTCCTTGCAAATGAAAGCCTTAAAGTTGCTTACGTGAAAAGTCTAAACGACTGCTCCGTTTAGTGTGTGTGTGTGTGTGTGAGTGTGCGCCTTTGTTTGGATATGTGCTTATATCTTCATGTCTGTCACTCAAAGGGTTCACATTCGTTGGCGTCTTTTCGCCGGCAATTCGTTTCGGGTGTTGCCTAAACGACGCAATAAGCTTAGCACTTTCCTCCAGCCCAGGAAAATCTCAGGCTGAATTTTCATTGCTTCTGCTCGACTTGACTTGACTTGAGTTGAGTTGGCTTGAGTTGGGTTGGGTTGGGTTGGGTTGGGTTGGGTTCGGTTTATAGCTCGATTTGATAAGCCTCTGCAATGCTGTGTCAACTGCTCTGTTGCTTATCGAGCGTGTGTGTGTGTATATGTGTGTGTGTGACGTCATTGTTCATTGAAAACTGCGCAGCATGCAAATTTCGCTACTCTTCTATTTTTTGGTCGCAATTTTCCATTTTGCCGCTATGGAAATTATTTGTGGTCATTGCTCATATGTCTCTCCGTATTGAAAATGAAACCTAACAAAATCGGTCAAGCATGCCATGGTTGCCACCATGCCGCAGGACATGCATGTGTGCGTGCGTGTGTGTGGCCTGTAATGTTGTCCCTGGGGTGTGCGTAACTTTTATTTTATGGCAACTGATGATGAGGGCGCTGTGGGAGCAACAAAAACGATTGAATAAAGAAATCCAGGCGGTGCCACCAGCGCACGCAACGTTTGCGTATGCTGGCAAATAAAAATCTCAAGTTAGCGACACCAAATGAATGGCCCCGCCCACACACACACACACACACACACACACACACACACAAACCCCTGGAAATTTATAGGCACGCGTTTGCCATTGATGTGGGACTGGGTACCATTGGGTTCCATTGGTTTCCATTGGGGCTGCAGCTCCCAAACAGGCATAATGTTACGTTTGCAAGTTGGGTTACGCTGCTGTCAATCCAGCCCAACCCAACCCAACCACTACCGCAGCTGGCATTGTTGTGGCTGTAACTGTGTCTGCGGCAGCGAATGGCGAAATCTTTAGCAACGATTTCCCTAAATACTGCCAAATTTCCGGCATATTACAATATCAGGATAGCAACAACATCAGCAACAATGTTAGCGGCAAAATGAAATCACGCGAAATTTTTACAACGCGTCTTGACTTTTTCCTTGCGGCTGCATACATATTACCATGGGCAAAATTGATCATAATAAAAGCAAAAAGTGTTGATATCGAAATGTGAAATTGATTGCTGTGTAGCTAATTCTGACAAAATTATAAATCAATTGTCTATTGGGTTTTTATGACAACGTGATTTTTAAAATTATACTTAAAGCTCTTGAATATTAAACAATTTCGACAATATTAGAAGAGCTTTCATGTAAGTTACGTTTATTCAAATTGGATTTCATATATAGATTTTACCGGATATTTTTCGGCTTGGTTATGTTATTTAATAATTATTATTAATTCAAATGCCTGGAATTAAATAGTTTATTTATAGTCTATTTTTCGGATTCCTTTTAAGGGATTGAATTATAAAGGTTCTTTCAGCTGAAATGATTGTTTCAATAACATGTTTGAGGTTCACTTTTTCTTTTTCCCTCCACTGTCAACGATGTCGATACGTAGCAAAACATATTACGCATTTAATGTGGCCGCGTACTTGCCAAGAACTTCCCTGGCATTGTGTGATTCTTGTAAACTTTTGTGGCAAGCGAAAACTGGGGAATGTATTACATGGCTGGGCCAACTTCAGACGAGGGGCGAAGCAGGAACTGTGTGTGTGTGTGTGTGTGTGTGTGAGTGAGTGTGAGCCGGAAACGGGCTACAAAACTTTCACCTCGGGCCGTGTTCAGCTGTTCTCTGTGCTTGTTGCTGTTGTTGCTTCAGCTGCGGTTGCTGTGGCTCTGAAAAATATAAAATTTCAAAAGGAAACTGCCATAAAAACAACAAAAAAATGGAAAAAATATGCGCACACGCACACAAACAGACAGATGCCATGGACAACGCGATATTGCGGCATATGGCTGCACTTAAGCACGAACGTGGGCGTTGGCCACGCCTCGCTGCGGCAAGCAGTGTCGCCGGAGAAAAGGTCGCGCCGGGATCAAAATGATTTTCAATTCAACGCATTTACGTGCGGCCATTTGTCTGATTTGGACTACGCAATTTCAATGGAATTTAAGCGCACTTTGAAAATACTCCGAAATCCGTGCGCGCCACTTGACCGAAGTCCGAGCGAACGGCGTTGGGCATGCCCCTTGATAGCTGGGCAATTACTTTGCAATTACAAACATTTTCGTGTTTTCCTTATCGAGGGCGCCTTAAAGTATGCTGCAAGTTGCCAGCGAGTCAAAGTTTAAATTGAAAAGCGTTTGTGCAAATAAAACAAATTTGCGCATAATTTAAGAACATGCCTCACAGCATACAAGCATCTCACATGTGTGGGTGTGTGTGTGAGTTCGTGTATACGAGTGTGTTTGCTTGAATACGTTGGAAATTAAAATCAACTCGAGGCGCACAAATATTGATACATTCTAATGGATTTCACACAGACACACACACACGCACATACACACTGAGATCGAGTCACGCCCACACAGAGCGAAAGAGGCTGCCGAAAAGGCAGACAAGAAGTTTTTATCGTAGTTAGGCAGCTGCGCCAACAGAATCGTCCTTGCGAATGGCTAACAAACATTTGCCCAAATTCACTTGGCTCCGTATCTTTTATTTATGTTATTTATCGCAACTGCCGTTGGCGGCGGATCCTTAAAGCCTTTAAACCCTTGGCCCTTACCTTTTTGTTTGTCGTCGTTGATTTGTCGCTGGCATTTGTTGTTCGACCGACTGACGAACGGACTTACCGACTGACTGACTAACTGATGGAGATGTGGGCCCTTAAATCCCGCTGAATGTGCCTTAATTATCGCCAATGCCGCACGCAGAGCAAATGTTAAGCGTGCGCTTTAATTTCAAGCGCTTTAATTGCTCAACAAATGGACGACTAATCACCAAAGCCCAACAATGGCGCACACGGAAAGCGGAAGCGGAAATTCAGTAGAGCCCAAGGCAGAAAACCGACCCACGCCCGAGCCCATGGGTCTTGGCAACATTGTGTAAAACTGTAAAACTTGCAACAAAGTGCCAGCTGAGCACGAGACACACACAGACACACACACACACACACACGGACGCACACATACACACGTACACGTGCATACACACACACATTGGATGCAGATGAGCTGCGCATAATATGAGTATGCATAAAGGGGCAAAAGTTACTCGTGCGCTGGCAACTGCATTTGCGGTAAGCCACGACGGCGTCATGGTCGTTGCTCCTGTCACTCCTCCTTACGCCCAGCATGGTTACAGCTTACGTTTAAGTTCTCAATGCTGTTGTTGTGTTGTTGTTATTGTTTTTCTTCTGTTTTTTGTCTCTGGCATATCTTTTGTTTTTGTGCATTTAAGCGAGCAAACGGCCGCCATTTCGTAGCAGCACTTAAGCATATGCCCAGGCACAGCCATATGTGTGCGTGTGTGTGTGTTAAGCGTATTGCATTGTTATGCTGTCTCACTGTTATTATTGTTTTTGTTGTACTTTAATATCTATAAGTACGCCACTTCCTTAGAAAACAAAGCGTCAAGCATGTGCAACAAGGAATACAATAAAACTTAATTGTTTTACATGCGCCAGCAAAAAATAAATAGAAAAGAAAAGGTTATCTCAGATACGATACTAAAGCTCTTTCTTGCACAGTATATACGTATGTGTATGTACACAAAATTGGATACATATTGAAAACTTTACTTTTAGCTCCATTGTTGCTCGATTTGCGTCTTCCTGCGCCACTTTTCTTTGTGGCTCTCAAACGGTACCGAATACTTTTTCTAAGCGTCTCCCTTAACGTTTGAGCCACGTGTGTAAACGTTTTCTATTTTCTTTAGCTGTTTGTATTGTTGCTTTTATGGGCCTTAACATTTTCGTAATAGACTTTGTTGCTGCCACTGGGCGTCTTGCAGCCTGAATATGCCAGCGGCAACCTTAACGCCCGAGTACTTTTTGTAAATTCACGATACCGAATGCGACCTAAATGCAACTGGCTGTATATGTGTTGTGTGTGTGTGTGTGTGTGTGTGTGTGTGTGTGTGTGTGTGTGTGTGTTAGTGTGTGTGGGTGTGAAAGTGGGTGTGATTGTGTGTGTGTTGTGGCTATATCGATGCGCACGCGGTTTTAGTTGGTTATGCCGTTGGCTCCCTGAAAATATGCCTTGAAATGCTTGAGAAGCGCACAAAACCAATTCATTATCTTTCACTTTGGAACTCACCATGCACACACACGCACACATACACCCACGAGCACACACACACACACATATAGACTCTAGCTCTCGAGCAAGCAAAAGCCAAAGAGCAATGCACAAGACACACAAGGCACACACTCGCGCACCGCACTTGAGGCACGTCGCTGCTTGACTTTATTTTCGACTCGCACTCCCACACCTCCGATCCATGCCCAACCCGACAGATTTTAAAGGTTTTTCTATGCCAGCATTGTCTAAGTTTGTGGCTGCGTTGCGAGTTTCGGCTCCGACTTGCACTTAACACAATTTCGACGCGCACACAAAAGACTTTCACTGCGGCGCAGCAGCCATCAAAAGCTCGCCCCCAAAACCAGCACCACCACCACCCCCATCACCTCCCACCTCCCACTCCGTCTATCCAGAGAATGGGGTGGGGGAGTCCAAGTTTTTTCTTCATGGCAGCGAATAACGCGCCGCATTTGTTGCGCCATCAAAGCGTGTGTACGTGTATACGTGTGTGTGGAACGAGCGCGTGCAACGCCTCAGGCGGCGCCACGTGGCATAAATTAATCTTCCCACTAAATTTGCCAACATATCTCTCTTCCATCCCCCATTTACAAAACGCATTCGCCTTTGCTTTGAGCAGCTATTTGGACCTGGCGGCACCAAGCTGGAGGAGGATTATGACGACCCGCCCGTCACACTGTTGCGTGGCCCGCCCGGACCACCAGGCCTTTCTGGCAAGGACGGACGAGACGGACGCGATGGCAGCAAGGGTGAGCCGGGCGAGCCCGGAGAGCCGGGCTCACTGGGTCCACGTGGCCTGGATGGCCTGCCAGGTGAGCCGGGTATTGAAGGGCCGCCTGGTCTGCCGGGCTATCAAGGGCCGCCCGGCGAAAAGGGCGATCGCGGCGATATTGGCCCACCTGGTCTAATGGGACCTCCGGGCCTGCCAGGACCACCAGGCTATCCCGGAGTCAAGGGCGACAAGGGCGACCGCGGCGATTCGGTGAGTTCAAGCTTTTAGATAACTTTAATCGATATACATTAATCGATCTAATTACAGTACCGTAAGATGCGACGCCGGCAAGACGACGGCATGGCTGATGCACCGCACATGCCCGCCATTGAATATGTGAGTAGCTGCCTCCTCCATTTCAAAAGCCCTTAACTAATATGCTGTTTCCTTTTACAATAGCTTTACGGACCACCCGGACCACCTGGTCCAATGGGACCACCTGGACACACTGGTGCACAAGGCGATCGCGGCTTGGATGGACGTAAAGGTGATCCTGTAAGTCAATAAAATCCTTAGTGCCGGGCGTGCTCTGTTATATAATGTAATCTTCTCCGTAGGGCGAAAAGGGACACAAGGGCGATCAAGGACCCATGGGCTTGCCGGTAAGTAATTCAGGTTCCATATCAGATTGTGCAAGAGTTTCAACGTCTCATGATATCATTTTAGGGTCCAATGGGCATGCGTGGCGAGTCGGGACCCTCTGGTCCGGCTGGCAAAGCTGGCATTCCGGTAAGTCACAGTTGAAGAAACCTTTTGCTTTTATTGTTCTTTTTATTGGCTTACTAAAATTTAAATGTTTGGCTTTTATGTTGCTACAAAATTGTTGTTGATCATCTTGCTTTGGTAAACCGTTATAAGCGTCGATGTGACTAAACAAATTCTAACCTCTTATGTGTTCTCGTGTCTCTCTTTCTTTCTCTCTCTTTTACCTGGAACAGGTGTGGGGCGACTACTAATACAACTTACTCAAAAGTGCAGTCTAATTATAAATAACAAACACATTGCGCCGAAAAGCGAATGAAATGCGACACAAACTTATCAAACACACACATATACTCACCCACACATACAAACAAACACACACACACACGTACGCACAGGAGGCAAAAAAAAATAATATACGCTGAGCTTTGTGGAAAAAAAAGATTTAAGCAAACTAAATATGCATAGGAAATGTTACCACGCTGGCTCTCGCTCAGTTTTACTGTCTATCTATATAGATATTTATATATAGTATATATATATATATAAATAAATATATATATCTGTGTAAATGTATGTATATCAAATTGTACATACAAGCGCCCTTGTACATAAATACATGCGAAACCCAATACGATATATCAGCCGCATGCCACTTAAAAATACCCTATATCAATATATAATTGAGAATATCCCAATTGCATGCAAGTTGCAGGACGCAAGGCACAGAATACAAAATACGACAAACAATATACAAAATAATACAACTATGTGTATGAAAATGCATTCATATCAAATGAAACATAACAGAGCTGCGAACATAATGTGTTTAGCAGCGCCAAATGAGTATTTATGTATACAGGCAAGCAAATGCAAAAAAAAAAAAAAAAAAAAACATAATTATTTCTACAGAAGCACGCGATCGAACATATTTACAACTATCTATTGAATCAACCAAATAAATTGAGTACATAAGAATATGTATATACATATATATACATGAGAAGGGGGCAAATATACAAATAAGCAAACAAACAAGTTCTCAAACATGCCAACGAACATGCAATGCAAACAGTGTAATTGCATTTCATTTGAAACTGCGCTGTACACCTATCCGAGAGTACATCCAAGCAAAAGCCAATGCAGCAGCAGCGGCAGCAGCAGCAGCAGCGGCAGCAGCAGCAGCAGCTGTTGCATAAATCATACGCACCGTGGCACTTGAAAGTTGCAGGAAAATAATATTGTGCCTGTATTTGGGTTGAGGCTTTCTTGCAGATTGAACAGCGTAACTCAATTTACTAGTTACTTTCTTGATTGACCCATAAATTTCATTGCCAGCCGCAAAGTCAATATCTTTTAAGTGCTGCTTGTAGCCGTTGCTGCCACTGCTGCTGCCGCTGCTGCTGCTGTTGCCGCATTGTTGCATTATCTTAGGTGCCGTCCAGAGGCTTTGTCGTATATTCAATTTATAGGAATGCCAAAGCTTCAGTGCTTGACAAATGGTAAACAGCAAATACATAGTATCTAAACATTCTCAATTTTAAATAACCTAAGTGAAAACTGTAAAGAAAAAATATACATATATATCTTTGAAATTTGTCTAAATGTTTGCGTATATATTATCGTGTTTGAATGTGTTATATGTCTACAAAAAAGAAACTGTTTAATATACATATTAAATACATAGAAATACACAATGATAACAATTTTGAAAATAATCGTAAATTGTAATTGTAATATCATGCGATAACAACAAAGAGCTATCTTCCAATTGTGCATATTTTTCAGTGTTATATGTAACTTCAATACGAAACGCGTTGAAAACATAAATTAGTTAGGCTAAAGTTTAAATATACCTACTAGTATACACAACATATTCGGATTGTGGGAAGCCATTAAATATGAGAATATGAGAATATGAGAATATGAGAACACAACAAAACGTTTGCAATAGCATCGGCTGGCCGGTGAACAACAAAGCGCCCTCAGAATGACCCCCAATCTCCCATAATTAGCCCACAAACAAATACACCCCAATTAAACAAGTTAACCAACAATGCATTCAAAATCAAATCAGCTCTCTTCAATTGAGGATATTATTAACAATAAATACATAATTCTATTATGTATCCTATTGGTTTCATCGATCATCTCAAATAAATAAATGCAAATCTACCTTTTGATCTGAGCGAGTGCACAGAATGCACCTAAAAAAAATCAATTTACAATTTATGACTACTAATACGAGCATGCTATATCGAATTAAAACGAAATGAAAAAAAAAATGAAAATACAGTCGAGTGGAAAAAAATATAAATAACAAATGCTAAATGCAAACGATATCTATTATATGTCCAACTACGATAACACTTGCTCTGCATTTGCATAAAATTTCAAATAAAACTAAAGCCTCAAAGGACTTAATGCAAATACGTGTTGGCAAATTACAATGCATATGTATGTCAATTTGTTTTCAATTAAATGTGTCGCTCCCAAAGCTGAAAAAGTGTCCCGAAAAACAAAAACAAAAACAAAAACAAAAACCAAACAATTTCGCATGTCAATTTTCATTTGAACCACTAGATTAGCCAACCTCATGGTGTACATAAAATGTCAACTAACAATAAGATACGATATTTTATATTTATTGAGCCATCTATTGAACAGCTAACTTATCCACAGTGCTAACTGCGCCTGTCTTCAATTTTCACATTTTACTCTACTTAACTTAAACCCTTGAACTTTTGTCTAACTAACTAACTCAAGCTGTAACCGAAATCCATAGGTTAGAATAATGAATTGTGCGGTCGCTGGAGATATGTTCTATCGGCAATGTGCATTACATTTAACTAAATATTAGCATTAAATTTAAAATACAAATTTATATATATATATATATATATATATATATATATTTCAATTCAATTTGGTCATTAACTTCATAAGCTGCTAATGGTAATTTTAAGTGTACATTTGTTAATTGCGTACTAAACCAAGTGTTTCCAATTAAATAACAACAAATATGTATGTATATGTATTTGAGTGTATTTATGTCTATACATCCATACGTGTATGTATGCATGCATGCCAAATGTGCGTATGAATTCTGCCAATTGCCACAACATAAAAATTATGAAAATTACGCTAATCCGAAAGGCATTCCTTGTCAGGCAGCAACAAATTGTAAAGCGGCTAATGAAACAATATATCATTTAAATATTAATTATGCATTTTCAATAAAGTGATGGTTTTTTACTAAAAAAAAAAAAAAAAAAACACATAACGTAGGAGAGCTTACTAATTTGTATATTCAACTTTAATTAACCACAAAAAAGAAAACAAAAGCTTAGCCCAATGAAATTGGGTGGATGCCCTTGGTGTGAGCCGCTCAGGCGACAGTTTTCTTTTTTCCTCAAGCATTTGCTGACGCTTTTCCTCTCTCATTCTCAATCGCTACAGGGTCCGCCTGGTTTGGATGGCATGAAGGTACATTAACCAGCTTCAGAAAAATGTCAACTTTGATTTTTAGCCTTTGTCTAACTGAAATCTTTGTTTCCACACAGGGTGCACAGGGCGAAACGGGACACAAGGGCGAGCGCGGCGATCCGGGTCTGCCGGTAAGCACAGATACACACTCACACACAGATCTATCTGTTTGTATGTAGTATATATGTAATTATACACGCACACACTCACACTCACACACACACACACACACACATCTGTGTTTATCTACCTTATGTGGTTGCTAATTTGAATAATTTGTGTTTCTTCTTTTTTTATTGTTTTTTTTTCTTGTCTGCATGCAATTCTCTTTCTTTGTTGGCGTCGTACACTGTTTTCAATCTATGCAAAACCTCCTACACACTTATCAACCTTTTTGACCCACACACTCACACACTCACACGCACACACGTACACACGTACAATGACACACACGACGCTGTGCGCCTTTTAAGGGCACCGACGGCATTCCCGGCCAGGAGGGTCCGCGCGGCGAGCAGGGCTCACGCGGCGATGCTGGTCCGCCAGGTAAACGGGGACGCAAAGGAGATCGCGGCGACAAGGGCGAACAGGGCGTGCCCGGACTGGATGCGCCCTGTCCGCTGGGCGTTGACGGGCTGCCGCTGCCGGGCTGCGGCTGGCGGCCTCCAAAGGTTAGCATGCGTTTCAACAAGCTAAAATATATTTCACTTTCTAATTGGCTAAACTAAAACGTGGAACTTTGCATGCGCCACTACCAACTCTTCCTATGTATCTCCTCTTGTTGTTGTTGTTATTGTTGTTGTTGCTGTTGACTAACTTGGTTAACTAACTTTTGCTTTTGCACACTAATATCCAAACACACACACACACAACCACACACACACGCGCCCGCACCGACGCACAAACATATGCAAACACAACTACACAGGAGCCTATCATTTCAACGCCCATGCACAAGGATTATTTGCCGGATGTAACACAGCCGGAGAGCAATGCCAGCGATTATGAGCAGGAGGATGACGAGGAGGAGGAGCAGCAGGAGGATAATGAAAACGAATATGATGAATATCAGGAACATTTGCATAACAATGACTAAAACGGATACAGCCAAGCCCAAAACGTCAAAGGGCAAACAGAAGCTCAGACACTGAAGCGCAACCAAAGCAAATAGGTTCCCAACACACACACACACACACACACACACACACACATGCATAAACGCGCGCGCGTGCATAAATACACCCGTAAGCACCGGCACTCACACCCACACACACCCAAACACACACAAAGACACGCACAAGCTACTAGTTAAGCATTTCCGATTTCCGTAGCAAACTTGGCTCCGTTTCGCTTTCTGTTGACACATGCAATTAGCGCTAACCGATGCAAAGTGGCTGCCACACCCAACGGCTAACTAAAGTAGATTCTGTTAGCATACGTACACCAAACCCCACCTCACATCCCCCTCCCCACAAGCACACCTACATTTGTACACTCGTAGCTACATATCGTACGTATTACACGCTCTGGCTTGGCTTCGCTTGGTGTTGGAATTTAGAGCTGAAAATACAAATCGCTTTGTTTTTGGTAACAACATTGGCCATTTTTTGGTATACAAACTCTGTTTCGCCCCTCGCAGGAGAACTGGCAGACGTGGCTCAAGGACGAGCTGAACGCGCTGCAGCATACGAAAACAAAAAACTAATATCCTCAGCTGCGAACGCGTTCGCCCAGCCGCAGCCCCAGCTCCAGCAGCAACGGTCGTGGATGTGTTGGCTCTGCAATATCCAGACGAATCTTAGCGCTTTGGTCTTAATTTTAGTAATTTGTTATTGTTAATGTAGAAATCGAACAAATCTATGCAATACCTACCATAGAACACACATACTATCACCCTACACCCACACACTCACATAGATACAAACGTACACACATATGTGCCAAAATCCTTGTGAACAGCAACAGTTGCTCTAGCTACTTCAGCTCAACGCATTTCACAAATATTACATTTATTTATAGTCTTAACTTACCTGCATACCTACATGCGTACGTATATACATAAATACATATAAATATTTAAATTGTAACGATGTATCTACTACTACTACTACTACTACTACTACTACTACACTATATTACTCCTATTTCTACTACTTTTCTATAACTCTAAGCAGCGAAACATTAAATAAATAGTAATGGAAAACAAAATTAATATATTTAAATATACATAAAAAGTTAATAAAAAATAGAAAAGTTTTCTTACTTCATAAACAATCAGATACGGCTGTCATAAGGAAATAAAGTTTAAAAAAAATATCAATACCACCCAATCGATATTTATTTCTATGCATTACTTACGCACGGTTCGGTTAGAGGAGAAAACATAACAAAAATGCGCATTTATTTCGAAGATCAAACTGTGTTTAACCATTCAAAAACAAATTCGAAGGAACAAATACTGAATTTTGAGAAAAGTTGTTAAGATTAGTAAGGAATCACATCACATTTAAAAAAAAAAAATGTCGTCTGTTCTGTAATTATATTCAAATTCCAATTATTATTATGAAGATTAGTTAAACAAAATTGAAGCGATAGATGTAGTTAAATAATTTAAATTAAATCGTTTTTATACATACAGTCTAAATTAAGATATCCCCAAATCTCAAATTTCACTGCATACTTTCTGGCAGGAAAATAAAAAGCTGTTGCCTACTCTTGCGCGTTTCAGTTGAGGAGCAACAAGTTAATACGTTTTTATAAGTTATTAGCTAGTTCAGATTTACAATGAACAGATTTTCTTGAGACTACAAGCACCTACTTCATCAAACCCCAGTAATTGTGGGCTTGTCTGAGTGTCCGATACAGGACCTAATCGCAATATAGTTAATATCACGGGAGCTACAAGAACCATTCAGTTGTTTTTTGGTCAGAAGACAGTCCTTGTCCACGTGGAGACACAACCGGATGCTATACTCTATACCCAGCTGCAGCCGATGATGTTTGAGCCTATATTTTCGTGTGCACTTTGTACACTTTGAACTTTGGTACGATTACCAAGAATAGAGTAGCCACCTCTGACCTATGGGGAATTTCGTCCGGGGAGGGCTCGGATTTCGCTATAAAATCCAAAAGTAGCCATTTATTTATATTCTGCCGAAGGCGAGTTGAAAGTTTCTCAATTTATCTGATAAGGAAAAGTTTGTTCAAGAGATTAAATAATTTTGAATCAAAGGCGAAGCGCGCGAGGATATGCTGATGCTCAGAGAGAGATAGACAATTTGTAGCGTAACCTTCACTGCCCTCGGCAGCGCTGCCACCTAGAGCAAATGCTTATTCTTGCCAAGTGGCAAGGCCGGGTAAAAGCAGAGCTGAAAGCTCAGCGCTATAAAACTCTGTTGGCTGAGCTTTTGCTGTGCAAGCTTTTGGCGTTATTTTTAAAAAGCCAACAACTTAAGCTTGAGGCTGCAAGCGTCCAACCAGAAAGCTTTTGGCGATTGAGTGCACTGCACTCCAAGCAGAAAACCACAGCAAGTTCTATACACACGCAATTGCATAAATTACGTAGCCGCCCCATTGGAACAGTAAATCGCTGCGAGGTGCACCCAAGCTCGGCAATGCAGCTCAACCGAAGGTTATATGTGGCAGCGAACAAAATTATAATTTTCATAAATTGCCAGCCAATTGCTGATCTTATCCGGTTCCATAACCTGCGTTAGCCGTAAGGAGTTAAAAGGAAGGCGTCGCCCACTGGAACAGCAACAAGTAATGGTTTTTGCCCCATAAATTAAACTTGCAACTGCTGTAGATGTTTAGCATTTATTGTTTGTATTGGTTGAAACACTTTACATTTACATTTATATTTAAACGCCAGAGATTGGGACGATAAACTACGACTACACACACAAAAACAATTTGACAGTTTAATTGGTTTAATTTACGCATCAACAGTATCCACCAGATTACACGAATCCTGTTCTAATTGAGCTTTGAGATATCGTTTTCATATTGAGCTTGCACACACAACAATTAGTTATATACTCGTATACTATATAAGTAGAATACAAAATATGTATAATAGCTAGATGTTTTCCATTTAACTTATTAGGCTAGTAAATTAGAACATTGAATTGAGCAAAAGTTGAGTTACAGTTGACAACAACATTTAATTAACAACGTCTGAGCTTTAAGGACTGCCAACTCTTAACTGGGCTACAAATTGTTAATATTGAAATGGAGTCTGAAGCCTTTTGTTGATTTAGCTTTAATTTAGAATGTAATTTCAATAATTTTTGAATATATCAATGGCAAAGACAAAATCGATCAGGAATTTCCGAACAGCAGTTAGAATGAGGTCTTGCCAAAAATAAAGTTGCCGGGCGCGTTCGCATCCTCGGCAGCAAAATACTCCTTCCACAAGGCGGCGAACTGCTCGCGAGTCACATCGCTTTGACCCTGGGCCATCTTGCCGAACGCCTCCTCGCACTCCTTCTTGTCCAGGCCATAGCTGGAGCAGACCAGAGTGAACTCCGTCACATCGATACCGCCATCATGCGAAGCATCCTCCAAATCGAACATAAAGTTCATGTACGTATTCTGCCAGTCCATTACGCTGCTGGGATCCTTGGCGTATGCGTCCCACATGTTGCACCACTCTTCCACGCTGACCTGCGAGTGGAGGAATGGCCAGGAGAGTGGGTTAAAGTGGGTTAAAAGCTTCAGATTTATGCGTAACGCCCCAAACGCGTTGAAGAGCACATAGGGCGTCTAGCCGCAGGTGGGCGGGGAAGCTGCTCATAAAACATCATAATGGCCGGCTGGGGGGTGCTGGCCAAGCTGGGGTGGGGGGCTTATGCGGGCTGTAATTTATGCGACCTGCACATTATGTCCTACCGTTTATGAGCGTTTTTTGGCTTGCCAAACCAAACAACGGCAATTACCGCAACATCAGCAATCGACGCCTTGACCAAATTGAACAATCTGAGGCTCCTTGACCCGCCCGGCGCACGAACTTTGACTACGGTTGGTTGTAGCGGAGCAAACGTTAATTTTGGTCAAAGAGACTCCGTCTATAACAGGTCTTGCGGCGTGCGGTTGGCCATGTTTTAATGTGGCCATAAATAAGCAAAACACTAGACAATGTGCGGTCAGCGCCATCAATTGCAGCGCCAATTGACAGGTCCCAGTCCCCACAATCCCTTGACCCTAGACCACAACCACCCTCGAGTCGGACTAGCTGCATATTTTTTATGTTTATTGCATCTAAGTGGTGCGCGTTGCCAAATTGAAATGCCAAAAAGGCCGCACATCCTTGACCGTGTCTCTGGCCAGCTTAAGTTGTCGCAGTTGTTGTTGTTGTTGTTGTTGTTGTTTGTATTGTTGGCTCGCACATGTTGTTGGCTTGTGTGTGCGTGTCTGTGTGTGTAGCTGTAAAATGAGTTAAGGCAACAACAATAAATCCAAGTCTAGCCAGCACAAAGCCAAAACTGCACAAAGGCCACAAACAGTTGACTTCAGCTTATTTGCAGCGAACTTCGTCAAGTTTCTGGCTAAAGGCCAAAACTTTGCGGCTATCTGTGTCACAAATAAAGTGCGGCAGAGCCAGAGCCATGATGGGGCATGGTGTGGGCCTCAAGCACCTGTACTTGCCACACCACGATTGTACTGTAAGTTGCTGCTTGTGCTGGCATCATCTTTTGATTACAAACTCGACTGGCTTCTATCCATGATTTAATTTGTGCAGACTCAGTCTGATAATGCCATGGGCATGGATACTTTCCTATGGCTGCATAAAGCGGTTATAAAGTTTGTCATTGTAATGAGCAGCGGCCTAGAAAACTAACTGAAGTCGTGGCCCGGAACTGCAACTGCATTGCTCAAATAATTCACAATTCAATTTCCGCCCATTGTTGTAGTCGTGGAATTTGCTTACTAGCACGCCCAGCCGACCCCCCAGCCGCCCCCTGGGTCCCCAGCGCCACACAGCTGCACACTCCACACTAATAAAAGGAAAATTTATGAACATTTTTTTGTATTACATGCGAACGACTTTGTAATGTTTGCTGCTACATACATAAATACATATATAATCTGTGCGACTATGTGTGTGTGGGTGTGTGTGGGTGTGTGTGGATGTGTGTAAGTGTGTGTGTGTGTGTGGTTGGGCCCACTTGTCAGCTGCTGTCACAATGGCATCGAGTGCAGTCCATGGATTTCAACACTTTTGCCACTGACAATAAAGCCATTCAAATGGCGAGCCCGAATCCCAAAACGAAGCACTTGACATGCAGTTGCCCTTTTTTATAGTCGCCATACACGCGCACACACACACACACACACACACACACAGCCATGCATACCCACAGCGGCACTCAATCTGACTGTCAGCTCACCTGGCCATCGTTATCCTTGTCAGCCTTCGATCGCAGACCAGTCCAAATTTCCATCATGACATCGTATGTCTCCTTGTTCTTTGGCGTGTCCTTTGCCCAGCCGCGCAGCTTGCACACACGCTGCAATAGAAAAACAACAGCAGCAACAAGAATGTCAGCATAAATTGAGTTATCAGTTACGAGTTGACTAAACAAAAAGCACCAAAAATAATGTGAATTGCCAAAAACCAAAACCAAAAACAAAACAAAAAAAAAACACAACCCGTAAAAATACCATGCAAAATCAACAAAGCTCCAAAATGTGCCCAACCAACTTTTCAGCATGCACATTGTTGGACTTGGTTTCTATTGTTTTTCTACGCTGACAGAGGGTAATCTAACTTTGTCATGAAATATGTAACGCGCAGAAGCAGACAAATATGATGCCATAGATTAGTTATAATCGATTTGGCCATGTCTGACTGTTTCCAGGCAAATACTCTTTCTTTCTCAAAAATTCTTTACCAAATTCGGCCTTTAATAATGGACAAGTCCTATTAATATCATACTACTATATCATTTACCCCCAATCAAGGGGGTAATAGAAGTAGGAAGGGTATTTAGTCTTCGGCGTGCCGTTCTATTGCAGGATCTATTGCATGTATTGATTCAGCTGTTGGTCTATAAACATTCTTAGGTTTGCATATTTATCGACAGTGGCAATTGCAGTTATTCGACATTTGTTTTTGCATATTTTAACGCTCTCCACTTACCTCGATGGCCAGCTCGAAATCCTTAACGTCAATTTCGCCGCTTTGGTTCACATCTGTTGGTCCCGCGTCATTTTGGCGAATTCCAAGTTGCGCATTCCGCATGAATTGCATTGTTTGCATGTTTTGTCCGGTTGTTGGTCAGTTGGTTATTTGTGAGCATGAAAAAAACGGAGAGCGGAGGACGGAAATAAACATTAATGCTAGTTAAACGGTTTTCATGGTCGCGCAGCTGGCACCTAGTTGCACTTCCTGCCTCTCATCCTGACAGATCTCCATGCCTATTTGTACACGCCCATTCTTTGGCTGCTGGCCATTTCAACCAGGGCGTGTCCTTTGCATTGGCCAGCAGTTGCAGTTGCAACGGTGTGCAAATGGCCACTTCAAGTTGCAGTGTCAAGTATTTGGCGCTTGCGTTTTATGGCGCCAACAGCAGCAGCTGCTGCCAGCCATGGCAAAAAGCCAAAAAGCCGCTAAAGCGACAGTCTACTGTTTACTACCTGACAATTAGTCATAATCGAAAAGCACTCAGACTTTGTTGCACACTCGCTTTGCATACAACAAAATGTGTTGCCTACTTTTCAGCGCCAGCCCAAGAACTTCCAGCTTACAAGCCAAAGTTTACGCAATTGTTTTAAGGGGGATCACAATTGGCGCGGAGAAGGCTGTGCACGTAAGCTTATGCAAATACATGTATCTTTCAGCAAGCAATAAGTATACGCAGCGTACAGCAAACATTTTGGCAAATTAAATTGCATAAATTGAATTGAACGTTTTGAAGCTCAACTCAAAATATGCTCTCAACGGAATTGCTGATATACTGCTATATAATGTGGAATGAATGACAAGAGGAACACCAATTAAATATTGTTTAGCCAGCAGATAAAACATATATTTCACATAAATCTATTTTACGCTTACCTTCATTTAGAAGTCTTTAACTCACCAAAGAACACGTTGAACAGGAAAAGCAGCTTCTTCTTGCGAAAATCGGAGATAGACATGTTGGTATTATTTTTTTCTGTTGTCTTTAGTTGAGAGTTTGAATTTGCGTTTGAGTTTGGGGCTCGGCTGTGATGTCTTTGCCCGGGGACAGCTGCAAGCAAACGTAAATGGAAAATTGGAAATAGTTAAAGAGAAGAACAATAAAAAAAAAATTGGCAAATAAAGCGCACTGCAAGTGGAAAATGTCTTCAATTTTAAAGTGCACTCAATTAGGGGCGGCGTCATTTAAACGGGCGTGTCAGACAGCTAAATCTTGGCCCGCTGGTGACTCGTAAAAAAGAAAAAAAGAAATACGCCAGAGCACACAGCGGGCTGCCTCGCTGACAGGCTGCCCGCCTTTTGAGCCACCCCTTTGGTTTGGATGATGCCAGCTAATTCAGCTAAAGGAAATAAAATAAGACTGTCTAAGGATGCACAAAGGATGCGCGCAATGCAAATGCTGCTTTTAGGGGATCTGGGTCGGTGTGCAGTAAATATGTCAGCCTTGCGTGGCATGGCTCATTTAACCTTCAATCAAAAGCAAACAGCCAACGAGGCCAGAGGCTGAATCAGTGCAATGCATGTCAGCAGGTTGGCATGTGGCATGTGGCATGTGGCATGAAAACCACGGCTCAACAGCTGCATCGCACATGGGCATGGTCATTGGCAGCCTGAAACAGCTCATTTCGCTTTTGTTCCCACGCCGTTAATCGCTGTGGCTGTGGGTGGGCGGCAGCTGGGCGGCAGCTGGGCGTGGCCATGGACTGCATTCAGCAACTGTTTACTTTAGTTTACGGTGGCCAAGCTACCGAATCACCTTGCAGCCGTCTGCTGTTTTATTTATCATCCCATCGCACGGCGGCAAAGTCAAAGCAAAAGCATAATTTCACAACAAGGAAATTGCAGCCAGGATGTCAAGTGAAAGGCGCGCAATGCAATGAACATGATGACAACGACAACGACAGCGCCCCAGATGCGGATGCGAATGCGGATGCGAATGCGGATTGAGTCGGTGAGGCTGAAGCCGATGGCTTCGAGCAGCGGGCTGATGGGCTGCCAGCCAAACTGGAATGACCGTAAAATAGAAAGACTCTGCAAAATTATTTTCTTTTATAATAATGCACCTTGGAATTAAATTAAATGGCTCATATACCTGCACCAGATGCTTGACGAAGAACAATAAACATTCTTGTTATGCCTTTAGAACCATTTGCAATTGCCTAGCCTTCAAGACGGTTGGTTTAGTGCTAAGCTAATATTATTATTTGATTTGGAATGAAAAGCATAAAACTCGCTCAAGTCCTCTTATTTTTATTGTTCCATAAATATTTATGAAACTTGGTTAAAGAACTTATTACCTCGACCATAAAACCTTAAGAAATGTGAGGAGATATTGAGGGATAACAAGCTTTTCGATTGGAAAGATAAGCTAACTATATTTTTTCGATATTTTAACCTGCTGCGCTGTAAATTAAAGAATAGCATATTTTAAAACATAACCCTTCTATGTGATTCTCATGATTTCATGCTTTGATTATATTTACGATCTAATTAACCTTATCGCTACTTATACTCTCACTCGCTCTCACTCCCAATCTCTCACTCAAGTCCTCTTATTTTTATTGTTCCATAAATATTTATGAAACTTGGTTAAAGAACTTATTACCTCGACCATAAAACCTTAAGAAATGTGAGGAGATATTGAGGGATAACAAGCTTTTCGATTGGAAAGATAAGCTAACTATATTTTTTCGATATTTTAACCTGCTGCGCTGTAAATTAAAGAATAGCATATTTTAAAACATAACCCTTCTATGTGATTCTCATGATTTCATGCTTTGATTATATTTACGATCTAATTAACCTTATCGCTACTTATACTCTCACTCGCTCTCACTCCCAATCTCTCACTCAAGTCCTCTTATTTTTATTGTTCCATAAATATTTATGAAACTTGGTTAAAGAACTTATTACCTCGACCATAAAACCTTAAGAAGTGTGAGGAGATATTGAGGGAATATATGAGATGTCCTAAGCAATATAGGTAACATTTTAAGATAACAAGCTATTCGATAAAAAAGATAAGCTAACTATATTTTTTCGATATTTCAACCTGCTGCGCTGTAAATTAAAGAATAGCATATTTTAAAACATAACCCTTCTATGTGATTCTCATGATTTCATGCTTTGATTATATTTACGATCTAATTAACCTTATCGCTACTTATACTCTCACTCTCTCCCAATCTCCCATTCTCCCACTTCTTTTGTGCTGCAATGATGCGTACATATATAAATCTGTCTCTCTCACACCAATAGATGGCAATTATTTAATTTTGTATAAAATTGTTAATTCAGGTTTATATCCTAGCATACATAATTTTTAATGACATTTTTTTTTAAGAACATTTAAATAAATAATGGTCGAACTGTCATTTAGAATGTGGTTAAATAAGTATATTTACCATACACACATGCACACATACACACATGGAAACACCTGTCAGTCGGAGCTTATTAATTGCCAACGCATGTGTCAATTATCAAATGGGTTGGGTAAATTGAAGGTACAAAAAGGAAAATTGGATTCAGTTAACTCGAAGCATTGAAAAAAATAAATAAATGAAATTGAGTTTAACGCGCTTTTTATTTTAATTTGCAGCGTGCAGCGAATAGGTTTTCACTTTTTTCATTTTCTTCTTTTTTTTTTGTTGCTCATTCATTTGCCACGTCGTGTGCATCCTGTAAGCCGCCCGAACAGATGGAATTAAGGCAAATGTGTCATCAATGGTATTGGCTTTCATTTGCATTCGAGTGCGTTGTTCGAGTTGGAAATTGAAAATGAAATTTTAAGCCTTTTAATAGACCGTTGCGTATTTTATGTTCAACTGAAATTAATAATTAAATATCCACACAAATTGAATTCGCGCTCTCCTGCGTAAAATTTGCACATTACGCATACGCCACGTGGTGCGGTCGACAATGCGACATCTGAACGAAATTCAACATTGCGCTCTAATTTGTTTTGTTGCTGCTGCTGCCAATTCAAAATGTTTTCATTAATATTAACGCATTTCCGACGCTCACTTCCACTTCCACTTCCCTTGCCCTTGCCGTTGCTCTTACCCTTAACTGCAGCCCCATTCATTATTCGCTTATTATGTTAGGAGGTTTGTGTCGAGGCGCATTAATTGACAATATCAATACTCATGCGCCAGTGCATAAAAACCAGGCGCACCAAGCCACAAAATGGCTTTGCCTGCGGTCTCCGTTGGCCCGGCTCATTAATTAGAGCCAGATTCAGCTCCTAATAACGGAAATACTGGTGCCAATTTTTGTTGTCATTTTTATGGCGCGCTGCCCATTAACATTTATCATCGACGCTATAATTATTTGGCCAATATTAGGCCATAAAACTTTTAATTGACATTTTGGTAGAGCCTCAAGTAAATAAACGACGTATTTGTCAAGACCATTAAAAAATGAGATTGGGCATCAATTTGAGTGTTTGCGTTGAGCTGTATGTGCTTTACTAGGAGTTGCACAATTGCACTTATTTTAAGTTTATAAGAATTGAACTTTCGTAACTTTTGCCTTAAGTCAAGAAAACAAAGTTTTTCAGGAGTTTCGTTGACTATTGTGTATAGTATAGGTCGTTTATCACAGATTCTTACGGCTTCAAAGCAACTCGAAAATACGTCGCATTTAATGAAAAGGAACTTGCGATTGGAATAGTGTACAGAATTTTCTGGCATAATAACAGCGATCGAGTTTCAACTATTTCAATTAGCTTTCGATGCACTTTAATTGATAATCCACTGATCAATCAATATACACAGCATACTTGCCTATTCCGAATGCCTACGATTCCCCGTATTTACAATTTTCTTTATTATCCTAAAATGATTCTGAGAAATGTTTTTTCTTTAGTCTTCCTAACTATGAGTTTGATTAAGAAAAATATTATATTCTTGAACTGAATCAGATTATCTTATTTATTGTTTTAATTATTATTATAATTAGTATTATTGAAGTATTGCAATCGTCGCTTGACACGATAAATATATTTGATCGAAAATAAAACAGAATATTTGTTTTAAAAAATTAATAATATATTCAAATTGTCTGTCATATATGTCATATACAAGGATATACTTCTATGTTAGAAGTGAAGAGCAGAGAGCTGACACCTGGTCTATTCGTAATTTTGTTGTGTCAACCTTTAAGAACATATTCTAGAATTTCGTTCTACTTAAGTTTGAGTGACAAGCTTTAGGGTCTCTTTTGCGGATTCAGATTCTGATTCCACCTACTTATCTGTGGCACAGTTACAATGCTCGCTAATTACTTTTGCGATGCCGCAAATTTGCGCAGCCAATTTAAAATAATAGACAAAGCGACTGTATTTTATCTTTTGATGCAGCCCATAGGTTGGGGGCAGACAGCAACTGCATTCAGCTACGGCTGCAGTTGTTGCATTGTGCGGCCCGCAGTAATTTTGTGTAATTTGCATTAATTTACATTTAATTTAGTGGGCAACAACAGACACCACGGAATGCAAGAGAGAGAGAGAGAGAGAGAGTGAGAGAGAGAGAACGGGAGCGAAAAAGGGAATGTAAACGGGAGCCCGTGGCGCTGATTTAGGCCTGCGGCGCACACGGCGCTGGCGACAGTGGTTGGCCAAGCAAACCGGGACAGGACGAGGATCCTTGAGCAGAACTGCTTGCATTTAGTTCTGTGTTCTTACTGTTTTTCTTTTTTTATGTTTTGAAAACTTTTTGAGAAAACTTTGGCCGTCAACACTTTGAATGAATTCATTACAAAAGCATCGTTTCTTGCACTTGTTAAGTTTTCGCTCTTCACAATGATGAGGCATTCGGCACAAGGGCCGCCAGGTGGGCCGCAAGACCCTTACAAAACTGACAGCCAGGCTACTTGACTATGCTGGTGGGTTCCTGCTGGGATGGCCATGTAAGGCATCCTTGTTATGCTTCTTCTTTGAACTACTTGTGCTCGTTACTTGGGGTTTGTTCTTGTTCTTTTGTCGGTTTTTGAAATGTATTTTCGAAATTGTGGCATTATTTTCGTAACGGAAACTCTTAACACAAATACAAATGCACTCGCACACACACACACACACACACAAGCTGCGGCGACAGCTAGTGTTATTGTTTCACTTTACCGTTGGTTTACTCTGATTCTGACTCTGACTGTGGCTGCGGCTGCGGCTGCTAATGTAGATGTCTATGTGGCCTCCACTCTGTGCTTGTCTGCTCGGCAACGCGCTTCAATGTTTTGTGATGCTCGCTCGTGTCGAGCCAGCGGCTTTTATAAGCGACCAGCGCCAGCAACAGTAGCCAACAGCCAGTCATTCAATGGCATCGGCATCGGCGTCAGCGTCGGCGTCGCAGTCGCCTCGTTGCAGAACTTCGGCTTCCCTCGTCGTAGTCGTCGTCGTCGTCGTCGTCGTGGGTCGCTTTGGGTGCTTTTTGTCATCGCACGTTTTATCTTATCGCTGCGTTTGCGTCTGCGTCGCTGTCGACGCTGCGCTGCACTTGTCGCTCCTGACTGCAGCGGTGTATGTGTGTGTGTGTGTGTGTGCAGTCTATTTTTCGGCTACCACGTGCAGCCGTACAGGACAGCATGCGGCATTTTTGGGGTCTGCTAGATATTTGGAGATTAAACACTTGCAGAAAATGGTAATTTAATTAAATTCTTTTCCATTTATTTCAAAGCAATCGATGCAGTCTTAGACTTGGGCGTTTAATAAGTAGTTCTAAATTGCGTTCAAATTGTCTAATTTGTAGTTGTTATTCATACATCTTGTATGTGTTCTTGTGTGTGCTTATTCACGGACAGATTAATCTTATCGCACAGGTGGCCAAGTAGATTAGATACTCGTTTTGATTGACTGACATGTTTGAGAAGAAGTGTCTGAAACGATGATGCTTTTGGAATTAATTTGTATGTACGGCTATATAATATAATTACAGGAAAACGATTTTCAAGGAAATGAAAATGTGCCAAAAAGAATAAATAGTAATATTTTGGTAGAGTCAGAAATTATGTTTGAACAACGCGTTGAGCTGCAACGTGTTTAAACATTGCCTGATATTATTATACTTAGTAACACTTTACAATTGCAGATTTCGGATATTTTCTAGAAACAGCCAGTTTTGAATGCAACTCAATCGTTTTTCATAGCATATTTTATGGCTGCATTTGGCGCAGTGCATGGCCAGACATACAACAAATCAAAATGTACAAATGTTTTGGACAAATTCAAGCATAGCCTTGACACACACACACACAAACACCCATACATACAGTCGTGCCACTTGGCAGCATAATTAAAGTTGTGGCGCATTCGCATTCGATCATATCCAAATGTAGACCACCAACCGGCTGCAGTGGCAGTCAAAGGCATTTAAGCAAAACAATTTCATGCCTGGTATTCTTGCTTTTAATTATCCAAGGCACACACACTCACACACACACCCACACACAAACACACAGTAGATGAGCTCATGTATGCGCTGGTAATTGTCAACTCTTGCTGAAATGTCGCTGCCAATTTATCAGCATGAAAAAGTGGCCAACAGAATAGCGCGCCCGCTGCGCAGTGGCCAAACAAAAAAGAAGACGACAAGAAGATTGCACAGGCTGCGCCATTTTCGTGTTCCATTGCCGAAACGTTCGCTGCGGCTGTTGCTGGCTATTGCGGATGACCGTTTTACCAATGTTTCGCCTAGTTTCATTTCGTTCCCATGCCAAGCTCTAGTGCATATGTGTGTGTGTGTGTGTGTGTGTGTGTGTGTGTGTGGGTGCGCGACAGTGCGTGTTGGAGTAGACAAATGTTTAAATTTGTGGTCCTTTTACCTGTTTGCATCTCAAGTGGCCATATGAGTGCAGCTATAACAGCTTCTCCCTCTTCTGCAGGCGGCTGCTACCTTGGCAAAAGGAAACGGATGTCGACATTGACACACTTTCAGATTAACATGGCCCAGGCACAGGCTCACGCCCAGGCCCAGGCCGAGTCCCAGGCCAGATGTTAAATGGCAGCAAGCCTTGCACAGTTTTTGCTTTCGTTCTGGTTGTTGTTGTCAGCGTTTAGCTGTCCACCTATTTCGTGTTGTTGTTGCCTCTCGCTGCTGCTTGGGGCATAAATGAGCGGCCACTAAACGGTGGCCCAAAAAAAAAAAAAAAAAAAAAAAAAAAAACAAAAAAAAAAAAGATGGCAGCAGTCAGTTAGCTTCGGGGTCTCCATAGCATATACGTGTATGCTCACAGGCAACACACATGTGTGCTTGGCACGGCAACGGCACGTTATTTGCTGGCAATCCGCACCTGCAAACACTTTTCTCATGCTCTTCGCGTTGCACGCTTTTGTGCGGCCTTCCGTGCCAGCCGCACACTCGCTCTTGGCGCTCGGCAATGGCAACTTGATTAGACCAACATGAAATTAAGTAATTTCGCCGTATTGTTTAGTGTTGCTTCAGCAGCAACAACAATGGCCGAGGAAACAAAACAATGACAAGCGCTGGCCAAAAGAGCTGCACAAAAGAATAGACCAAGGAAAGACCGAATATAATGAAAATCTCGAGCAATGGCCGCCATGAGGATGAGGACTGAGAAACCAGGCAAGAGCTACTGTTACAAAACTGCAAAAAAGATCAGATCAGATTGGCACAAAATAAAAAGTCTTAATATCCTTGAAAGCTTTTTAAGCCGAGTACTTCCTGCATTAAATCCACGCTGACAATATAGCGTAAAGCAACTGATCCGCGAGGATCAGGTTTCGAATCCCAGGCTAATTCATGGATATAGTAAGGCAATGTATTAAAAGAGTTAAAAGTAATAAAAAGAAATTCAATTATTATTTATTTTAGTCAAAGCGAAAATGATTATTAATTATTATGCCCAACAGTGGCGAATTTCATGTGCATTTCATTATGGTTTTGCATACATTTAGCTTTCGCAATGTAGTTGGAAAACAAAAACAATTTTCACAAAAATTCATTACGGAAGTATCCAAATGCATTTGTCTGCAATTTGGCACAAATCAGATTAGGAAACACTCTCTGCCCGAAAACCATTTAAACACACACTTGTATTACAAATTCCGCTCATATAAATGCATGATGTACGCTACACAAAAGAGCCTGCCAGCCCGAACCAGAATCCATCTGCGCCCTCGGCTCCTCTCCTCCTTCCGCAATTTATGTGCCACGCGGGGGTATGCGTGCTTAGCTTGAGTCACAGCGTCAGGTGCAACGGCGGTTGGAACGTTGCAAATTGCGCTGCGCAGCCGACCACCCCCGGCGCAGAGCTTCCACCGATTGGCAGGAGCAAGCGTCAGTTCTGTGTGGCTGTGGCCCGCATGGCATCCTCTGGCGCGGAATTAAATCAGCTGTCCCTAAAAGTATGCAAGCTCGTCATGCATCGCTGAGGCGGTGAAATGGGGGCGTGGCGTGCCGCTTGGCGTGGCGCTTGTGCTTGTGTAATTTACTGTTATTTTTTAAGCACTTTTCCTTTATGCGCTCACGCCAGCAACAGCAACAACACAATGGGAGCAGCCAGATAGCTGAGCAAACAATTGTATTGTTTGTTTCATTTGGAAATTTTTTGTTTGTTCGTTTGGTTTTGTTTTTTTGGAAACACACCCGTGCAGAGATATTTTATTTGTTTGCACTGCAAGTGTAAAAGCAAAAGAGAGAGTGAAAGATTGTTATTTCCTTAAAATTATAAATTTAAGGTGTTTACTCAAGAACTGAAGTTATTACTAAAGTTATTCAGTAGCTCATGAGAAGTCACGTTCTAAATCATATTTGGTTTTAAGCAGGAACTAGTGTGTGTTAATATCTCTCCGAGAAAAGCTCGTACGGTTTCATACTTAAGAACTCACACTAAAGTTGCGATTAGCATTTGGATTCTATTCCAGCCGTAACATTAGCTAAGTTCATGAGAAGGCATGTTCTACAAAGAGCTTATCTAGACTTTCTCTACGCTTAATTTTCATTTCCTTTTTTATACACCTCTGTAAAAGAGCATAGTTGGCTTTAAAGAGGAGCTAACTTAGGCAAATATCTGTCCGAGAAAAACTCACACAATTTTATGATCTGCTCTGTATACTAAGTTTTCTAATATAGGGTATCTCGTAGTCAGCTTAGAAACTACATCGCTTTCATCGTTAAATCACGTGAGAAATTACACATGTCCTGCAATGTAAGCTTGTCTCTGCCACCGTGTGTGTGTGTCTGTGTCTGTGTATGTGTATGTCTGTGTTCCTGTGACTTTCGGTTTTGTTTAACCGAGTTGTGCGCTGGCAGATTTATGTTTGGCCAAAATAAATTTGGCTTGTGTCGTTTTAGCAGGCCAAATTGATGAGCCGGGATTTGTGCTAGTCGCCGACATTGCACTTAAATTAATTTTTTCATTTGCCCCATGCGCTTGTGCAATTATTTTCACGTGTTTGCGAGGGCCACTCGGTATTATAAAATTCCAGCCCAAACAAATAGATCGGATGTGTACAAATCTTGCATAACTTTTGGCACAATAAACGAATTTTAATTTGCAGCCATTGCAGCCGCAACGGCCAACCACCCACAGCTCCACCCTCTCACCCACATGGCGGAACTGACCTTCATTGGCAAAACATAACGTTGGCATCTAAAAATGCAAGCGAAACGCTAATCCCATCTAAACAAATCAATTGAAGATCGAAGCTGGTAATACTCTAAATTACTAGGAACACCAAAACTAAACACAATTCAATTTATAAAGGAAACTATTTTTCTTGACTGATTGATTCGGAATTAGACTACAGCCTGAACGGCATATGCTAGAAAGCTGACGCATCCTTTTTGGTCAAAAGTGCGCACTAAGACGAGCTCTTGGAAAGCTCGACCCCAAGTTGGATGTAACTTAGGTCAAAGTTTGTTTAAAAAACAATTTACTGAGACGCTGTCATATACGCGTGCCTTGCCTAGTAAGGCTCTAGCGCTGAATTAAGTGCTGACCAATATACATTTGTGCTCATAATTGAATAAATGCAGCACTGGAACACCGACAGCTAAGAGGATTGTGTTTAATATCTAGGCAGCCGTGGCAAACGCGAATGCTATTTTATTTCGCAGAAATTTAGTTGCTGCATACAAAGCGGATAGTGTCCTGTTGCCAGGTAATTGTATTACTACGTGATAATGCAATCAACTCTGACAAAATGTTCGCTAAACTCAGAATGCAATTTCGCTGCACTTAATGACTGGCTGTCAGCGTACAAAGCCGTAAATTCGGCAAAAGCATAGAAATATTCCAAATTTGTATATTTACCAGGCGCACTCAGTAATAATAGGCCTAGGTGTGCACACATGCGTTCATATCTATATATGACTGACGAAATGCGTGAAAATTCTGCTATGAAATAATTTAACAACGTTTGTATAAAAAGTATTTGGCTTTCTTGTTGTTTGTTCTCTTAACTTATTTCACGTTATGAGGAGGAGCTATTCTCCCGCTGCTCTGCAAATTACGTAATTTTTATTAACGCTCTACTATGCGATTCTCATGAATTCGAGTATGATACAGTTTTTTTTGATAAAGTTTATATCACAAAACTCTGTTTGACAATCTAAAATGCTTTATCTCTTTTTAAACTGTCACTCAAATTTACATACCCCACTTAATTTACTTCATATTTTACACACCTTTTCCTCTTTCGTTTGTTCCCTCAAAGAAGTGTACATATAAGTTAAGTCTCCCACCCCTTTCTAATTGATGACTTCAAGACAATCGAACGTGTGTTTACAAATTAAAATTTTAAGTATAATTTTATATATTCATTTATTTTTATATATAATTAAGAATAAATAAGGGAAAATAAGACCTGAGTTCATCTCCGATATAGAAGTTACTAGAAAAAAGGCTCAGGGATAAAATAAAAATAAAAGCCAATGTCCACTGCCAACAGGATAGAGTATTAACAAGCTTAGGGTATTTGTTAGATAGAGGCCAAACATGCAACACATATGCAAAATAAATATTAGACTAACGGACGGCATCATAACAATTATTGCGCCGCCGGCCCTATTTCGCCACAAGCCAATGCAGGCTCAAGCCCCGAGCGGGTGGCTGAAACAACAGCGGCGGAAGCCGAAAAATTTCCATTGATTTTGGCAACCGCTACGACAACGGAAGCCATGAAAAAGGCAACATCAGCTGCCGGCAGAGGGCTGTAGGCAGGCGGCAATGGCCCAAATGGTTGTGCCTGGGTCAGTCCAGACAGCTTGCCAGCCGACTTGGCAGGCTAATTTATCTGTTGGCCGACCCCGTTGGGCCAGCTCACAGACATGGGGTCTGTGGCTACTTCAGCCAAGTGGCAAGCATTTGTGTATGTGTGCGGGTTCTAGGCTAAGGTTATGACATGTAAAAAGCCATGTGCACAAATTTGCCTGATAGAAAAACAACCATACAACAACTACGTTCAACAATGCTCGCAGTTGGTGTTTTGCAATTGCCGCATTTGTATCTTACAGATACAGATACGTAGCGCGGCAACTGCGGCACTTTTTGCAAATGCTTTGCTGATAAGCTACGCCAAGACAAAATGTTTGCCAAAAACCTAAAAAGCAAGAGCTATCCAAAGCTATGCCATGATAGCCAACAGGCTTATCAAACTAAGACGTCAGCAAGCGCGTCAGTCGTCGACGACTGTCGTCATCAAATTCGCATTGGGTGCAGAAGTAAGGCCCAGGCGATTTGTCATTTCAGAAATATATATTTATATGGCAAATTGTATTTAATTTAGAGCTGACATTCGAGTGGCCTCCATTTGAATTGTAAGCATTTTCGTAAGTCAAATCAAGTGCAATTCATGTGTAATTGTAATTATGCATCTGCGACTTGACATCTGGGCGGTTATCCAGCTCACAGAAAAGCTACACTCACAGAAAACCTAAGTACGAATGGAGAACGCATCAAGCCTTCATATATTGAAATGTTAAATATATTATTTATTTCAAATATATGTAGAAGGCATCACTTTGGTAACGTTCAGACCTATGTTCATTTTGAATCCAGTAAAGATACTTGAATAAATCATTGGGCTTTCAGTTAAATGTTACTAGTTATATAGACTTTGGCTATACTATAGATTATCTCTGTAACCTGAAGTTAGAGCCTGGACTTTACTTAGCCATCTTATCTCCGACATTTATTTATATAACTTTCTTCAAATTCAGTTGCCCGAAAATGGCCATGCTAAGATATACATATGTACTTAGTATAAATAGATATGGTATCTTGCATTTTGGCAGCATCTTAGTGGCTGCTTTGCTCTCCTCTTTATTTATTTAAGCTCGAGTGGGGTAATTACGTTTGTCAGGCGCGTGGCGTGAGAATTTTTGTTGTTTTCCTTTTATGTTTAATTTTTGCCTGCACTGCGGCAAACAAAAGACAGCGCAGCACAAACAACAGCAGCAACTACAATGGTGCTGAACGTGCTTCATGACATAATTTAGCCACTTAATTTTTACTTGACTTTGATTAGACAATCACCGCAAGGGGCTGAACCATCACCTGCGGCTGTGGCTCTCTGGCAAACTGGCGCGATTTGTCAGCGACTTTACTGCTGCAAGCGGGTTCAATCGAGTTCGAAACATTTAAATACTATTGAAAGGAAGCAAAAGCAAAAGCACACCACTTACACACACACACACACACACACACACACACACACACTCACAAACACACACACACACGCACACTAAGAAACCAGTCTAGGGTATGGTGGGTACATAAATGCATAAATGCAGTTGCATTGCTGAGTAATTTCCCATGCCGCCATGTGGAAACCGCAAGTTTTGCGCCACATAAAACAAGCAGAAACAACAACAACAAAAAAACAAGTAAGAGTGCTCTTATCGAGATTGCTTGACTATCATATACCCTATAGCCCGCTGCAAGCTGCTGTAACACACATTTGTTCTTTCTTGTCTATCTACACACACAAACGCTAAGATGTGGATGTCCTTCGTCTCTCCTCGGTTTCACATCATGGTAAGGGTATTCTTTCAATTGTTGAAAATCGTGACATCCAAATGCATTTATATACCAAATGCTCTAATAGGTCACATATTCTTTAATCATATGGTATACGAGGCGAGGTTTGAGCTGCGTTTGAGAGATAATGAAAAGCCAATATACCCATTGTTAACCATTTTGAATTACTTCGGCATATAAATAACAATAACAAACAAAAACAAAAAACTGAAGTAACATATAAAAATAAACATGCACCACAATTTCCAAGCAATTTGGTAAACGCTAATTGCTATTAATAAAAACACTTTACAGCTCACGACGGCGATATCGGAACTGCTGCTGCTGAGCGGCTGAGCGGCTGAGTTGCCGGTGTTGCGGCAATGTAAAGTCACCTGGGTGGGCGCTACCTGTAATGCCTGTGCCCAGTTGTGGACACGCGATATCTAGCAGAACGTGCGAATGGCTGATCAAATCCTGACATTTCAAGTCCCGCTTTCAGCTTAACCAACTCCAATTTTCACCAAGCCTCAACAAATGCAAAAATAAAATATGTATATATATATATATAAATTAGCTAAAAATGCAAAAGATAGCCTTGAAATACCCAATGTTAAAGTCAAATTTATCGCATTTCATGTAAGTAATTTTTGCGGTTGAATGTAACAAAACACGCGCCTGGCTTAAACAAATACGAGTGTGAACAAGTATATGGTAAATAAATGATAAAAACAAAAACAATAAAAAAAGAAATCCTGAGTGCCTTTGTTCAATGCATCGAAGCTCAAATGCTCTTGTCATATTATTACAATTTTGCATAGTATTTTTATTAATTATTCAGAACTTAATGAGCTTGTTGAAAGAAAATATTGAAAGGGATACTATAGATTTATGCACATACTCTAAACAGAACTTTGCCTGCGTACATTTCCATGTAAAATATTATATGTATATATTCGGGCTTACGCAAATAATTCGAATTATTTATTCATTTTTATCAATTTTTCCCGTTTAGCTTGCAATCAAATACAATTTTTTTCGAATAGGTTTTTGGAAGCAGCTGCAACAAACTGTACTTTTTTTTGTGTTTTTTACGGTCTTGCAAATTGTGTACAAACATTTTTGTAAGCTAAACAAAATATTTCGCGCCGGTCTGCACGCGGCGCATGTGGCATGCAACGTTGGCGCTGGCATTCCCCCCATTGCCATTGCCACTGCCACTGTCAGCGCCAGCAGCCGCAACCTCACAGCAGCAGCAACAACAATTCAAACAGAAACACACTGCAGCAACTTGGAGATACAGGAAACAGCAGCAGCAGCAGCAGCAGCAGCAGCAGCAGCAGCAGCAGTAAAAAGACAGAGATAGCAACTTTTAATCGTGAGCGCCAGCAAATAGTATAACCTAAACAACAACAAAAACAACAGCAACAACAGCAGCAGCAGCAGCAACAGCATCTGGCTAACCACTTGAAGCACTTTCGTTTTCATGTGAGGCAACGGCAAAGTCTGCGCGTCAGCCGCATGGAAAGCGCCCGCTGCCATTTGGTAATGTAATGCGCGCATCTTAAAGATACGCTTCGATATTAACTGTAGTGGCTGTTGTTGTTATTGTTGTTGCTGCTGCTGCTGTTGCTGCTGCTGCTGCGTGGCATGCAAATGCGGGAATGGCTCTGCCTAATGTCGATCAGCTGTGGGGCTGCTGTCGACGCCCGCTTCGCTATTTGTCCGATTTTGTCGGGTTTAAAAAACTCTCTCGCTGCATCCGCTGCCGATCAGCTGGCCACATGTTGCTATGATGCAATTGCAATTGAATAACAGCAACCACAGTGCAGTGAAATTGCAGCCCAATGCGCCACTGTTGCTGTTGCTGTTGCTATTGATGTTGCCTGCCTGTGCTGCATTCAAGGTCTCGAACCACGATTTCTCCCAACGCCAACGCAAAGATTTACGTGCTCATTTTGTTTAGCTTGACTAATTTGGCTGCTGCTGCTGCTGCTGCTGAGTCCAAGTGACCCGCAACGCTTCCGTTGATTGTCGCCGCACGGTGTTTGCGTAAAATTTCATTTGGTTTTTTCTTGGTATTATTTCCATTAAATTTATACAAAATTAATTTCGGTTTTTGCCACGCTGTGAAAGTTCACATCACTCGATTTAGCCCCGGTATTAGCCTTAACTAGGGACGTGAACCGTAAGCTATAAAAATTTGCGCCGATTGTGCAAGCTATTTTCTGATTTTGATTAACGTTCATCATCGACGAGCGGCAAACCAACAAACAAACAAGCAAACATCAACAAATTGCTGGCTCCCAAGGCGGCGGTTAATTGTACAAGAGCAGCAGCGACAGCAGCACAATGGCAACTGTGGCAACTGTGGCAACTGCGACAGCCATGCCACAGGCAGTGGCAATGACAACGCCCACAACAACAAATTTACTGGCGGCTCAACAGCGTCTTAACAGGGCTTAAATGATCAATTGGCTGCGTAAACAGACCAAAGTTTTTGTTATTGCTTTTGCCGATGCGGCCGCTGATGCTGCTGCTGCTGATGTTGTTGCTGCTGCATTAACAACTTCCCCATTGCAGAGTGCCCGATGGCAATGTGTGTATGCGTGTGTGTGTTGTCGCTGCTGTTGCAGCAGCAACATGACTTATGAGTTTGTGCATCAACGCGGAATTCAAAACGGGCGCGGGTCCGGATGCTAGCCCGGGCGGACGTACTGCCCGTAGAGTCAGCTGCTGCTGCTGCTGCTGCTGTTGCTGTTGCTGCTGCTGGATGTAATGAAAACGAAAGTAACTCGCAGCAACACTCAGCTGCACTCAGCTACACTCTCTCACTGACTCGGCCACATTTAGTCGTTTGGCTTGTTGGGCCAACATCATTCACACTGATCCATCACGTTGTACCGAGCAGCTAGCTGCGTTATTTATACAGTTGTTTGTTCTAAAAGGTAATTGTCATAAATATCATAGCAATGCCCGCCTTATAAATATTTCAGTACCGAGTAAATGGTTCACTTAAATACCGTAATTAACATGTTTCAGTTGGGCCAATTAATGTGTACTTGTTAACTGCCACGCCAGGAATATCCGAGAAATACTGGACGTATACGTAACGCTGGTATTTTCCGCATGCAAACGCTCGACTAGGCGCATTGACCCAATAGACCAATTAACTTTAATATAGGAGTCTGAATCAAGTTCATATTTATCGGTAATTAATAGAGCACTTAGATGGCGCAGGAACACGTGCTGGTACTGTGTAGTTTTTGTGATTTACAATGTATTATAATTGTAAATAAGTTAATCGATAGAAAAAGTCTTAGAAAAATTGTGATTAAATTGTGTTTAAACGAGAAATTCTTGACATTTTGCATAAGCTCAGATTTGTTTACAGTTTAACAATGATTCAATGACATTTCGAACACGATCCACATTATAAGACATGTTAACGCTGTCTATAGCTATTTGTGTATATTTTGACATCTTTTAAGAATACCTATCTATATTATTATACCGTGTAGCTAAACTCATTTATTAGTAAAATTTACATACTAATACTTATCAAGCTGGGTTACGTTCATAAACTAGACATTAAGCGATTTGCACAGTAGTCGTATAATTATAGCAATAGATCACGTATAAATTATGAAGCAATAGATCAAACAATATAATTGCTGTTGTCAGCTGCACGTTTACCATAATTTTAATGCTGATTAGATTGGAATATATATATTAATCAATGAATTGTTATTTCTGTTTTTAATGATAAGGTGAATGATAAGCCAATGTTGAGGCAAGCCTAACTTACCCTTTTTACTACCTCTTCTGCTTCCTCTTCAATCCCAAGCGAGCGTCAGCGTCATCAGCGTGGATGTTGTTGTTTTTATTGTTTGTTGTTTGATGTTGTTGTTGTTGTTGGCTTTTAGCTGCTCTTTTGCCCGCCTCGCGCTGTCTTTTCACTTTCGTTGACGACGCTTTGTTATTATTATTATTGCTGCTGCTGCTGCTGCTGTTGCTGCTGTTGCTGTTGTAACTGGCCGCGGACGCGGCGGGGCATGCAACACAATCCTCAGTCAAATGTCGACGCCGACTGCGCAGCATCGCTGTAACCGAAACGGTAAATGTTTGTTGGCAAACCTGGGCAGCGCACAGTTGCATTTTGGCGCTCGTCGCTAACGATTCGCATGAGCCGCATTAACCAACCACGAGCGGAACTTCCAAGCTGTAAAGCGAACACCGCCCGAAACTCAGCCAAACGCGGCGCCTGCGCTGTTGTCGAAAACGAAACCGTTAATATAGCCCGCCCCGGGCCACCCAGCATCAGCGGGCACAACGACATTATATAACCGTGGGCACGGGCCCCCAGATTTCAGTTTCAGTTCGAGTTTAGTTTAAGTTATTCTGCCATTTGCACGGACAGCGCCGGTTACGCCCACATTTGGCTAATTAATGCGCAGCGCGAGAAAAGAAAAGCAAAAAAGTGTAGCTGGGGAAAATCTCGGAAATTATAATATTTATGGCATAAAAAGGTTTTGAGACGCGAATGCGTGTTATTAAAGAAGTCAGCCGGGGCCAGAGTCACCAGAGTTTAGCTCGGCAGCTCATTTGACTGCAAGCGTGAAAGTGAAAAGCAGCCGTAACCGTAACAATAGTCGCAACAGCATCATCAGCAGGATACCGCTACTGGCATCTGGCATCTGCCACAGCCACAGCCACAGTCACAGTCACAGCCGCAGCTGTCTGGGTCTGGGTCTGGGTCAGTCATGCGCGCGATCAGCCGCTGAGGCCGTGCGGTTGCTTGGCGAGCAGCGACAACATGATGAAGCTATCGTCACAACAACAACAACGGGAACGGCAACAACAACAGCGGGCAACACACGCACTGGCGCTGACCTTGCGCTGGCTGTGCCTGCTGCTGCTGGTGCACAACGCCGCACAGTTTGAGACAGGTGAGTGTAATCAATCTCGCCGAGAATCGGGCAGTCTTGAGTGAACCTTTACAATACAGACTGCGGCTGTCGACCCGGACGTCGTGAGGCACGGATTATTGCTGGCGCTACCACGCACGAGGGTCAATTTCCGTGGCAGGCCTCGCTGGAGCTGCTGCATCCCTCGCTGGGCTTCCTGGGCCACTGGTGTGGTGCTGTGCTCATTCATCAGTACTGGATACTCTCTGCCGCCCATTGCGTGCACAAGTAAGTGCCAGCCACTCCGCCCAGTTGTAGATGCCGCTCAACGATTCTTCTCTCGCAGCGATCTCTTTAATCTGCCCATTCCACCGCTGTGGACGGTGGTGCTGGGCGAGCATGACCGCAATGTGGAGACGGGCAATGAGCAGCGTATTCCCGTTGAGAAAATTGTGCTGCATCATCAGTATCACAACTTCCGACACGATGTGGTGCTGATGAAGCTGTCCAAGCCCGCGGATCTCTCACGCTCCTCGCACATTCGGCGCATTTGTTTGCCTTTCATGCTGCGCGAGTCACCGGAGGCACCAGCGCCAACGACAGAGGATGTTCTCAGCCAACAACTGGAGCTGGACGATGTACCTGAGAAGATTGACAATTTTCTGCGCAGCGCGCAGAGTCGTAGACGCTACCGCAATGTGACAACTCCCAGTTCCATAGACGTGTCCATGCGGGAGCTAATGAATATGAAGATCCTAAGTCGATTGCGCCAGGCGCTGAGGCAGTCGCAGCGCTCACCCCGCAGCCAGAAACGCACGCGGCGTCGCAACGACAAGCTCATGAAACTGAAGCTGGACTCGGAGCAGGACACACAGTTCGCCAGGGGCGGAGACTCGCACGAGATGCCCTTCATTGACTGTGTGGCCACGGGCTGGGGCAAGGCGAACATCAGCGGCGATTTGTCCAATCAGCTGCTTAAGACGCAAGTGCCTCTGCACCAAAATGGCAGGTGAGTCGGCAAGCTATTGCTTTGCAATCAGATTAGCTAAATGTAAAGTATCCATTCCAGATGCAGGGATGCCTACGGCAGCTTTGTTAAAATTCACAGCGGTCATTTGTGCGCTGGCCAGCTCAACGGAGAGGGCGGCACCTGTGTGGGCGATTCCGGCGGACCGCTGCAGTGTCGCCTCTCGCGTGATGGTCCCTGGATATTGGCCGGAGTCACCTCCTTTGGCTCGGGCTGTGCGCTTGAGAATTTCCCAGATGTTTACCTACGCATCTCGTATTACTTAAATTGGATTGAGGACACAATTGCCTCACATTAAGGCCAGTTCCAGTCCACAAATGTTAATCGATACACGTTAATCGTTAATCGATAATCTATTACAGTTATCATGCTGCATATGTATATTTATCGAGTGCAAACAAATTACCATTAACCTTAATTTTTACATAAGCATAGAATGTTCCCTAAGTTGTTTCCGTTGAGCAGAATATAATCTACACCAAATCTCCTTATTTGCTTAGCTCCTAATATCACAGAGTGTGGACAGCACCCAAAGCCTGCCCATTGTAGGTTGAGGTAATGTTCCAATTGAATTGTTCGCACTTCCTAAACCTCAAGCTTGTCTGCATTCTCGTCTAAAAGCGGCTGCTGTACCTCCGGCTGCACACACTCCGCCGGCGAGGTTTTGTGCAGTGATGCGCTTATGGCTAGCACGCCCAATACGCTCGCGGCCTTCTCCCCGTGCTCGGACTTGTGCATGCCAGCTGGGGGCGACCAAAAGCATAGAAGAAACGCTGCACTTAGCTGGTAAAGGCCGCCCAGTATCAAGCCCAGCGACACCAGAAGCTGCAGCAGTGGAAAGCCAGTTTTTAGTGCATGAACCAGCACCTGCAGGCTCAGAGGCAGATTTTCAATGGTGAGATCGACCCAAAGCAGCGGCAGCACTAGATTCTCAAAGGGTTCCATGAGGCGATTGAACTTGATGTTGCCCACCACTTGGTTGGCCTGTAGACGCATATGAACATGCAAGGGTACGCCCAGTTGCTGTAGGGATTGGGCGGTTAGCTTTGAAGAAACAAGTAAAAATTACCTCCTGTCCACTTACCGGCTGCATCATAAAAGTGGATGTAAAGCGGGACTCATTTGGATAAAGTCCTTCAAAAGGTTTCAGTAAGCTGGGATCAGCATGCATAAAGTGCGGATAAGTAATAGCCAGTGGCATATCTGAAAAAGATATACAAAGAGAGGGCAAAAGCATTAGGTTGATAAACATCAGTGCTTCCGGAGCACTTACTGTAATAGCAGGGAGAGACATTGCCTACTCCTCGCTTCAGGCAGTGATTGTTCTTGCAAAAGCATGAGGAATTGGCGCTGTGCAGCTCGCTGTCAAAGATATGGGGTTCCATAACGTACTCATAGGCATCCAGACCCTTAAAGTTTAGTGTGCGATTGAATCTCATAGGCAAGAGCCGACAGAAAGTTCGTCGATAGATTTGGAAGGTGTCGTGCTCGTTCATGTCTCGTGGGAAGAGGGTGGCATCATGACTGCCCCAAATTCGATTACATTGAGTGCCGCTGCAAGAAGAGAGAGAGGTGGTTATAATCAGGAACTTGGGCAATGGCTAATCATTGCTCACTTGGTGGCCTCATCGTACTCCCAGCGCTTAAAGCCGCGTTCATAGTTAATGCTATTGATGGAATAGCCGCGTGGCGAGCCAGGCAGGTTAACACCATGCGCATCCTTGAGCTCTGGCAGATGCATATTGACCACGTTGCTCTCGTTGCCCTCGCGAAATAGCTGAACGATAATTGAAGAAAATTGTTAGGCATGCCAAACAGGCAACAGCAAGACGCATGCGCTGCGAATACTGACCTTCTCCATGATGCCAAAGCTGGAGAAATCGATCAGACTGGGCACAAACTTGGAAGCCAAATGCACCAGGTGATCCTCATAGCCCCACATGTAGTCGTGAACGCTGACCTCCAGCATGGGCTGTGCATTGAGGCGTTTGGCCAGAGCGCTCAGGCCGAGTGCGGCGAACATGGAGAGGCTGGCTGCCTGTGTGCTGACGCCCATGTAGGGTATATTAGGCGCCCGAATGCGATCGATTTTCGGGTCACCAACCGAACGCTCCGGCACGAAGATATACTCACGACGCGGCGTGTAGGTGATGGTGTTATTGGCCTCGTTCAAGGTTATGTTATGATTGGAGAGCACCTCCTGATAGACATAGGGGCCAACCTCCTCGACCTTCATCTTGGCATCCCTGCCCGCTATAAAGGCATCCACATTTGTGTAGTTGAACATATAGACCATAATGTAGACATCAAGCGGTGGAACGAGCCACAGCTTGCGCAGCAGCGCATGAGGACTCAGACTGATTTGCTAAAGCAGAGGGAATCAGTTGGGATCTATGGTCAACCAAATGCACTTCTTACCCAATCCACAATTAGCTTGACGGGATCTGTCATAAAGATGGCTGCTCCAAAGAAAACGAGTGTCATGCCAAGTGCAGCACATCGCAATAGCTCTGCGAAATAAATTGGAGTACGAGGTGAGTTATGCAATTAGCTCGATGTCAGCTCAGCTTTTGTGTCGCATTGCGATTGTTGCAAGCAGTCGAAGTTCAACAAGTTTGCAAAATCGCTGACAGCTTGTGGATCGCGTGCGGCTGCCTGCCATGTTATTGACCTTCGCGATTCTCTGTTGTTGTCAACGGCAATTCATTGCAAAGATCTGCGACCTACCTCAATGGCAGGAGCAGGAACCGCCACTTGGCCAAAAAAAAAATATATACATAAAAAAGCGCCCAAAACAAAAGGAAAACAAAATGCTGTTGATGACAAGGCACATGTGCTACCAATGGAGTTCAATAAACGGTCTTCGGCTTTGTAAGCAATGAGAAGGTGAGACAGGCACTGGGGCAACATTTAATGATGCCTGCGAAATAATCATAAACGTGTTGTGTCACACGTCTTACCCCGTCCCCGTCTCATTGTAAAACCCAGTTTATGTTCTTATGCTGTGTCTGTATCTGATTGATTTGTGGGAATTTCGAGCGGGTTGAAGGTATCTGGAGCTGACCTCGCATGGCAGTTGCAACGGACTTGATAAGAATTATATATATTTTTATAATACTCTTAAATAAATTAAAGTAAAGATATCGCTAAATATTAAATACTTTCAATATGCCAATGTAGCCAACATTCTTTAAGCTTTGTTTTTTTTATTTATAGCGGCGTGTGAAAACTCGTTTTGTCTCACTTTGGAAATACACATACAAGATGCTCACCTTCCAGCAAGACTGTTATCATTGAAGCAGTTTCGTTGCGGATGTGATCATAAACTGATTACAAACTATGCGTTACTAATTTGTGAAAGAATTCGTGCACATGTCTGGCCGATTTTGAGGATCATGGCCGTGCATGCCCCACCTCAACACACAATTCATAAATCAAAAGTCGAGTTTTAACCCATTTATTTTTTTCAGAGAAATCATTTAACAAAATTCCCCCCAAATAAAAAGACAGCAATTGACAAAACCGCAAGTGCCTGACAATTAGATATGAAACAATAATATATCACACTAAGAATCCGCACTAAGCACCTGGTCAGATCAATGAACCATGCTAACCAAGCCCCTAAGCTATAAGCCATGTCTTTGAACCACCCGCACGGCTACAAAACAGCATAAACTCATTAATAGTTTCGTCGATGGTTTGTTTTTGTTTTGATGTCAGCTTTGTCACGCCATCAGCGCAAATAAGTTCAAGATTTCAAAATCAAAACAAAACGCAAGAGACCATCTATGATAACAAATACCAGTGTACGATTACACGTATAGCTATCCAAATGATCCAAATGCGTGTGTATAAGTGTGTGTATCCTTGCCTTGAATCGCATTGCTGCGTTAACACACACTCACGTACATGGCCATAAGTAGTGGCCAGTTAGCCAGTCGACTGGGCCAGTCATAGACATCGATAGCTTCCAGTCACCAGACAAGACATACCATAAATTAGGCACCAAACAAAGCGCTCAAATTATTCTGCTGCAACGAATCTCTGATAGGAAAAACAAAAAAAAAAAAAAAAAAAAAAAGACGTCGATCGGCACTCGACAACGATCGAAACAGCGGACTCTGGGGTAAATTATGCAACTGCATTGCCAAAGTTTCGAACGCGACTGCGACGGCGTTCCAAAAGCCAAATGCCGTACAAATGAGCATGAATGAGCGGCGCTTGTCTTGTCCGACAGCTGATTCGGTTGAGCTCTGAACCCGTTTCTCTGGCCGCACTGAGGCACAGCATCAGTGGTTCAGCTATACGCAACCTACAGATACATTTGTATCTCACAGTTATGAGGTTGTCGGCTTGGACGGCACTCTACGGCAGTTTGAAGTTCAAGTTCGCTGCAATTTGGCATAGCATTAAAAGCTGAGATAAAAAACTAAATAAATAAATAAAAAAAAAGGTGCTCAAAATGCACACGGTACGAAATTGTTGAACTCACGGCAGCGAGTGGCAACACGTCGCTGCTGACCCACTAAAATTCAAGAATGAATTGTTTTTGTATCTGGCCAGCAACAATCTATACCTCAGACACCTTCAAATGTGTGCGTGTGTGCGTGTCTGTGTATGTGTGTGTTTGACTTCCGACAAATGGCAATAAATTAAGTATGTGTATTAGCCAAGTTAACCAGCCAGCCAGCCAGCCAGTCAGCCAGCCAGTCAGCCAGGCGGTCAGATATAAGATGTGTGCTTGTGCTTACGTATGTATGTAACTACAAGATACGGTCGCATAGCATTTGAAGTAGTTGTCATCCCGTTTGTTTGCCAATCGATTGTTTGCTTGTGTTTAGCTAATGATTAATCTTACATTGTTAGTTGCAGTTAATCATCGCCAAAAAAAAATATATATATATTTATAGAAAAAAACCCCAAAACCCTTAAATAGTCTCGCCAACAATTAGACAGCCTGCCAATAAGGAAATGCAAACAACGCCAGGTGCAGGCTAATCAGAACCAGACCGCTTCTCAGATCTGAGCTCAGTTCCGTTCGGTTCGGCAATTGGCTTTGAAATGGATAGGTGCTTTTTGTTTTTTGTTTTTTGTCTATTGTCGCTATTGCCTTTACAATTTATTGTTATTTACATTGTTTAGCACACGTTAAGTTGTGCATTATATCTATTTTCAATGAGTGACGATTTCGAAAAGCGCTAAAGAATTTAGCAAATATTATACTTTGCCAAATATTCTGGCTGGAAACGTTAATATGGTTGTCGATCATATGTGTTTACATCTTTTGACACTTCTGAGGAAAGGAAAAGTTTGTCAACTGGGGAATACTTTCGCACACCTGGCCAATTGTAACACTCTCACACACATACACGCACATACACAGATGTGGGTCAATGTGGAAACAGTTGACATCTTCTTTTGAAAATATATATGATACCTACTAATCACACCCAATTCATCTTTAAGGCCAATGCTGCACATTGCTTAAAGTTCGCCTTCAATTTCAAAGCGTTTTGTTGATTCAAATCGTCATCAAATCGGACTTCATGGTAAGGTAGTACGTGACGTTACAGACACAAACGCTCTTAACTTTAAATCTTAATTTATGCAAGCTTAATTACAATTAAGTTCCGTTAATACACGTACATCTCTCTGCATGCGTGTGTGTGTGTGTCTGTGAGTGAGACTAAACTTTGGAATTAGTTTATATTCAATGACTTTGTCAAAACGATCTAATGATAAGTATGACAGCAATTACAGCCAGATTAAGGCAAGTTCACCGATTTGCTTGAAAACAGATCAACCAGGTCTGGGCACCGGCCAGTTTTTTACGATGGCAAATCAATATCAATTTATGTAAATCAACAGCTATATATATTTGGCTTTAAATAAATGAAATGTAAATCTGAATTTTAAATGCGGCAATCAAATTTACTTAAATGGCGCTTTAGTGTTATATCACCTAAATGTTACATTTTTCCTGCTTTACATTTATTTTCGGCAGCAAGTCAAAGTCCTTTGGATTTTGTTTAATCTTCAGCTTGGAGTTGACTTTAAAGATAAATCATGTGCTTGGAATATAAGAACATAAAATATTTTTTACTCTCCTAAAAAAAACAGATTTGTAATTTTTGCTTTAAAGCCTTTAAAGACAGCTTCTGGTTTAAGTTCTTTTTACCAAATATTTTTGGTTACTGGCAAAAAAAAAAAAAACATTTATCTCATAACATAAGAAACATATTATGTTTGTTTCACTTTTAAAAAGGATTCTTTTATGGTTTGCTCAAGAATATTAACAGAAAAATAAGTGAATAATTTTTGAGAAACAAGCGTCTTTCTAAACTTCTTAACTTCTTCTGTCCAACTTAAAATAGGTTTTAAGTTGCAAATCTCAAGCTCTTGGATATTGCTGCATACTTTTGACGTGATTTGCATGCAAGTACTCGTCAAGTTTTCGACATTCCCCCAAATCCTGCTTAATAACATTCAGACACACTAGTTGCAAAATGTATTTAACAACCAGTTTTGCAAGTGCTAAATATTTTTTTTAACGATCACATCGGGAGGTACCCTTTACTTTAAAGGCGTTCCGAATTATCTTTTATGGGGCTTTGAATTTGGTTAAAGTGGACAATAAACGGTATGGCTTAATTAAGAGCGGGCTGCACTTTAATTTACTCACTTGCATTGCGCTGGGTTTTGTTTGTGAACAGTTTCATTTTGAGAGCGGCTTGAAATGTATTTGATTTATCGCAATTTTCGCAACTATTTCAACTATTTAAAGCTGTGTGGCAATCAATTAACAGATATTTATAGTGGCCTGTTTTGCTGACGAAAATCAGTTACTTGAGCAATTTATACATGTATTAAACTTTATTGCAGGCAAACAAAACGATTAACAATAACAAGTCCAAAGATTATAACTTCTGATTAATTTGCATGTGTTCTTTTTACGGTTAATTTCAATTAATAAACCGTAAATATCTTTTTATAAGACATCAAGGACCTTCGTATATTTATTAGTTTCAATAATCCATTTGACTACGTTTTGATAGATCCGAAATGCACTTTGATTTGCACTGAATTTTCCGGCTATTTGCCTAACTAAATGTAAAATGTAATTAAATTGGATGTACTTGTTTAGTTGCACTTGTTGGTTGTTGTATTTTGTTTTTTTGTTTGTTTTTTTTGTTTGTTTTTTTGCTGTTGTTGTAACTATTTGCGAATTGACTGACACGCACTTCCTATTCTCACGATATTTGACAACTTAATGCGCTGAGCTGAACGGCAGTGAGTACCTTTATATGGACTCTTGGGCCGGGCAGCTGAGCTCCGACTGAGACGTTAACTGCGACCAAGCTCAGACGTAGACCGGGCTGCGATCAAGCATCTAGCGTTAAAGCGCGAAAATCTTTTCATGAACCGGTCCACTTTCAAGCCTCTGCCGACGCTGACGCTGGCGGCGCGACGTCAGCCCCGGTCCCTGGGTGTCAATAGCTAAAACAACGACAACGACAACGACAACGACAACAGCAACAACTAAAACTACAACAACAGCTCAAACATAACTGGCAGCGTTTTAATAATCGTCAAGTACTTGCAACTAAGTAGTCTATTTCAAATATTACCAGAGTGCTATTTGCTCCAAACCCCTCAGAACGATGAGTTAATCGCCACTGTATCTGGATTTGTGGCTGTCGGGGGTTACTAAAGTTCGCAGATGTATATTATTTTGTTGTTGTTCTGGCTGTGTCGGTGGCTGTGTCGGTGGCTGTGGCTGTGAATATGTCTGTGGTGCGCCATTTTAAAGATCACTTAGCCGCGTTAACGTTGTTTTACATTTAATAGCACAAATGACTCTATTTAATCCCTAATAAGCACGCACACGTGCCCCGCCGCTTTAGAACATGTATATTCATAAAACATTCGCATTTAAAACCAATTTCTGGGAGCGCAGGGCGCCCGGGGCTGGTACTTAGCAGAAAATAACTATTAAATAGCAATGCGGATAATTATCAATCTGATCGATTTAGATCGTGGCCAATACCCAGGTCACGTGTTCGATGCGGCCGTCGGACGGAACGCTGCGCTAAAAGCGTCTGGCCATTAGCTGGATATTGTGGGCAACGCAAAACTAGTTGGCAACGGCTTCTGGCAGGGCGGTCCATTAAGCACAAAGTGACCTGAGCGTTAGCCGAACCTTAAACTAAACTAAACTCTAATTCCACGTAAAGATCGCGTGTTTCTAATGTTCTCATTTGTGTACTTAATTATTATTGCGTACATTTGACAGCGCGTTTTTTTTTTTTTAATTTTTCTTTTTTATTTTATATTGTATTTTTATAGACATTGTCTTATGTTCTGGCGTTAAATTTCGTCTGGACTCCAGCTTTAAGTGTAGCTTGAGCTCACGCGAAATTTAACTCAAGCCTAAATGTCCAGTCATTGGGTCCCACTAACTAGCAGTTGTCATGTTGTAAACTGTTAATTGTTATTTATAGCAAGTCACACCATAATTATGGCATATTAACAACGCCCAAGCGGCTGAAGTGCTTTTGAATGCTTTGGAAAGCCCTCCAAACCAGAAAGCTTTTCATGACGCTTTGAGCTTTGGCCAAGGATGTGCTTTGTACCCTTATCGTGGAAATATTTTGCACTCACTCTGACTCACAAGTCAAGCAATACGTTAGCGGCAAAATATTATTACTCAATGTTTGTACTTGGTAAAAGGCAAATAATTAGAAAGCACAACAATGTTAAATCTTTTAATACACTTAAGAGCATTAAAAGAAACCTCTAGATCATTAATATTTATACGTCGCATATGGCGTATAGACAGAAATATGTCAAAATGACTGAAAGGCATTGCAGGAATTTGGGGTATTGGAAGAAATCATCGCATTACAAATAAAGCATCTAAACCATAGCCACAACATTAAAAAAACGACTAAAAGTATATTCATTTTTATAGTATTGTTTACATTTTTAACTATAAATTATTTGATTTAACTCTGAGACAAAGGCTAAAGTTGACGATGTGACGTCAAGAGGCAATGCAACTGGAATACTGCATCAACAATGCCCCATTTTGCAGCTAAATTTAACTTTATTGGAATTATTAAAAAATAAAAGGTTAAAAGTAATCATCTTTATCACAGTTCCTTTTTTATATTGATTTTCTCTAGTTTTTCCGTAGTCCCAATTAGAATTGTTTACAAATGTACATTCCAATTAAATATTTCAAAACTGTACGACTTCAACACCTATTAAGAAGCGATTACTTATTAGATTTGTATATATTAGCCGATGCACTACAGGGTAAGAAAATTGTCGCTAAATCAGTTTGAGCGGCGATTTTCAAGAATATTAAAGCAATAGTTAGTTGTAAAATTTAAATAAACATCCTCTTCGAGGCTTGGCCATGGGAGCACGTGAATCACGTAAGCTTTGAGATAAATATGTGAACAGTTTCTAGAAGAAAACGACTAAACGACTAATACGACGAAATTATATTAATCAAATTGCTTAGTATAATTTGCTTAAGTGATAGGCCCATATACCGTTTGAAATAAAACAGGAAACCTTTTACCAACTCATCGGATGGCAACATCACGCGATGCGTGTGTTTTCTTCTTAACAAGGGAAACCCCATTTGCATGCTGCCACAAATTATAGTAGTAGTATATGGTAGGTACAATTATTTTGTATCCAAACTGCGGATTGTTAGATCGGCTACTCAAGTGGAAGTGCATTCATTGCCCTCACTGTGGGGCCATAAATAGTCGCGCTGACATTTTAACACTTGGAAGGTGAGAAAGACGAGAAAAGAGCAAAGTACAATAAGCTGTACCTATGTATTGTAGATCCTTGAACTGAACTAGCACAAGGCATGACTTGGGCAACGAGTGTGTGAAGCACTTAAAGCCAGGGATTCCCCCAGTTAAAACAACGTCACTTTTTGTTGTCAATGCCAACAAACAAGAAGTAAGTGCATAGAACGGTGAACATATGTAAATTGACGGAAAACTTGAACCACGATGTTAGCCCCCCAAAGCTAGCAATTACTTTTGTGGGCATGTGCTATATTATTATATAGGTAAAGGTCAGGCAGGAGCCTTTTTCAACTTAATAATACAGGAAAAAATGTTTTCTTTAACTGCAGCTTGTTGATCTGTGCTCAACTCTAAAACTAACAATAAGGAACAAGCAAAGCGGTGAACCAATTAAATTTAAATATGATACGCTGCCGGTCAGCTCTAATGAATATTTAACGAGCTTAATTGCATTTGGTGCACTTTGAAAACAGTATATCTTTATTCATATATTATATTGAATAGCAACACCAACAAGAGCATAAAAAAACCAACTAAATATTAATAGTCGTACTGTGTATGCTACTTGACAATTAGCCAAGTCATTTAAAGTTAATACGAATATAATAATAAGCATTTAGAAAAGTCATCGTTGCTATGACGACAAACTGTTGTATTCAGATGCGGACAACGCGGCGTATTCGTAATGCATGTTACGTATACGCACATAACCAGAAGTCAAAGATTATAGAATTGCATTCGTTGTCGAGGCAACAGCACAAATGACCCCAAATTACAGAGCAATTCATTGCGAATAAACTTTGGCACGCCGATAAATAATATATTTATATATGTATGTATGTTATGTATACATATAATTACATTTTGTGGCCGTAACGGCGTCAACCGTGCCTCAAATCACAGCCGCCAAAGCCAGGCGCCAATTAAAAAATAATCAAATAATTCTAATTAATGATAGTGTCCAATAGCCTGGCATTTGCATATCGAAACTCTCAGGTGGGGACAGCCGGCGCTAATCCTTCGCATCGCATCGCATTTTGTCATTAATATCTAGCAGCATTTCGCGATATCTCGTTAGAGACAACTGTCAGCATTCGTTAGCGTTGGCGTTCTTGTCGGGACTGTTTCCGTTCCAGCTGGTCCAAAACTTTACCTACATAATTAGCTTGCATATGAATTTATTTTTGAGGCTTCGCCGCTGCCAAGCAACGCTGAGCGGGTTCCCGGGGCAAATTGTCCTGCAGCTGTATCTAGGTCATGGTGCGTACGACGTGTTCGACTATAAATGCCTGTTGCTGCGCTGATTCGTTTACCATTTACCTTCGGTCGTTGGTTCCACCCGCTGCCTGTTGACTAGCTCCTGAGCTCACCAATTGCTCCCATACAACGCACCGTTGACCTATTGCCACTTGTTCGGCAGTTTCCGGTCATCATTCATAATTCTGCATTCGAGGCATCAGGTACTTGTTGCGCTACTGGACAACGTTGCACGCAGCAGACAATTGCAAATTTAATTATCCACTTGTCAATACTCACCAGATAAAGGTAAGCACCGAAAATGTATAAATACATATTTTTTTAAATAAATATTTTAAATATCAGATTATTTATAATTATCAAATTAATTATAATTAATCATGATAATTAGCAGAATTTAGTTTAGAGTATATTAATTTTCTCCAGTGCTGCTGCGTTCTATTTTGTGCCAATTGCGAAATATTCAGTACATTATATATATTAGCTGGGAAGAGTTCGCAAAATTGTATTGTGTCCATATAAAGTTGGTAATTGGCTTATTAAAATTTGCATAGATATAAATCAAATTACGAAACAATGAGTTCTCGTTTTGCTCGTGCATTAAAAAAACATATATTCGTGTTGCATATCTGCTTAGTGTGCCAGAAAATTGAGATTATCATGACGGAGTTGCCCTAACTATAATAACTAATTTGTTCAATTAAACTATAGCTTTCTTCGGGCAATTAGTGATTTGCGTCAGATGACTTTGATTGCATTACGGCGTAACTAGTACATAAACGAAGCGATAATTGTATGGCCAATGCAAATGATCATATACGTTTGTAAGATAGCCACTGGATAGAAATATCCATGGCCCTGGGCAGACCCGTAAATGGGTAACTAATGAGCCAGTGTACGGCTATCGAGTTCAGATAATATGAGCTTATAACTAGATACCAAGTAACTAGTAGTTAGTTATGCAAATCACAATATAACAATTAGCAATTGGCTTTAATTCCCAAGATTTGATCTTAGTTTGAAGCAAATAAACTCGATTATATAGCTATAAAGTAATATATGCAAGCACACTTTGGCTATTAACCAAATAAAGCAAATTTTGAATAAAATTTCAATTAGGCTTAGCACTCAACCGTCAATCAATTTTATTCCATACACCTACTCTTCAATCCGTCTTGCCCATGTACGCAGGTAATCGCATCATGTCCCAAACAATGCGCTGCACTTTGGTCGTCTGCGTGGCACTCGCTCTGTTTGCCGCTGGCTGCAACGTGGAGGCATCCAAGGCGCGCCCGCCGCGCAACAATGAAATCAGCACCATGGCGGATGCATTAAAGTATCTGCAGGACCTCGACGTCTACTATGGCGACAGAGCACGCGTGAGATTTGGAAAGCGCGGCTCTGTAATGCAGGCAATTCGCAATCGAGTACTTGAAAATGGCATCAACAGCTACAATAATGAAAATATCAATGACAATGGCGGTGAATTGGTATGTGAATATCCAATAGATTGAGAAAAACAGGGCCAGAAATTAAGTATGCATATCTCCATTGTAGATACACGTCGCTGGCGAAGATGAAATGTTTTAATGATGGGGCGAAGAGAGAGAGAGTATAAAGTTTAAGATCTTGTTGCATCATTTTGGAGCAATAGTTTAAATGTATACAACAATTTCTGGTAGCAAAAATACCAAAGAATACTTAAAATATGAATGTTAAATAAAGTTAAATGTTCATTGCAAAATACCCATGATTATATGGTAAATTGCTGTTGTCTTTGTTTCATCATGAATAATGGCCTTAGTAGGTGGCAGGCAAATTTGCAGGACAGCTGGGAATTAAATTTCTAATGTCGAACGAAGACAATTTAAAATTCTCTGTTCTTCCTTCGTTTTGATTTAGTTTTATTTGAATCAACTTTAAGATAGAACTTGATTCAAACTTAAACCAGTTGTATGTTTTCAACTTCCTTAATGAGATCCATGTGCTTGAACTCATCTGGACGTTTGGTGAATGTCTCCAGCAGTTTTAACTTATTCTCGTCTGTCTTATAGTAGAACATTTGCAGCTCATTCGCCAGACACTGCGCCTCCTGTGCAGTTAGAACCTTTGTGTCGTACTCGCCACGCATTAGTATAATTCCCTTGTCCGCCATCTCGGTGTAATGCACCAGGGTAAGGCATTCGGGCGCATTCTCATGATGCACCTGGTAGGCCAGCAGCGGAGTGAAATGAACCGAATTTGCGGCAAACTGCATCAGCATGAACTCAAAGCCCTCACTGCGTGGCAGTGGCAACAGAAAGATGGGATGCTCCTTAGCTCGTCCAGTTAGTGTCGCGTATTGGGCCGTTGTCAGTGTGGCAGCGAGCACATCCTTGGTTTTGTGGTATTCGATCCAGATTTGAGATATCTCCTCGGCATTCTTATCAGCAATAAGCTCCATCTTCATGATGTCGGTCAACTTCTTGTGGGGCAGTTCAGCCTGTTCCGTTGCCAGCTTTTGCTTGGGATTCAATAGCTCCGAGTAAGATCTAAAATGGATGGGCATTTTACACAGTCAGAATCATAATATGCTACTTTAGCTCACCTAGCCTGACTTTTTCCATCAACGATGGGATTCATTACGCGCTCAATACGATCCAAGAACTGCTCGGCCGAAGTTTGTTGCATTTTGGCTATCTTGTCGGCATACTTGAAGTAGTAGGGATTGGTCTCTTTCAGCTGTTCAATTACCTCTTTAGCACGGCTTGACGACGTCATGGCTATGCTGCGCCTAAATATTTGAGGATTTCTTGGGAAAGTGCGTAAAAATGTACGAGCGCATTCCATTCCGAAACTAATCGAATCCAGAGAAGTTACACAACTCACAGCTGTCAAACAGCTGAGTTTTCATTCAGTGTTGAGAAGTGCCTTGCAGTTGTTAACAGCGTGCTTTGCACACACACAAATCTGTTGCTGCTTTCGAAGCATCCCTGATTTTTTAAGTATTATTTTCATGAGAAGCTAGTTAAGTGCGTAGTTCAGTTGACATTGTTAGATACTGCTACAGTATGCGTTTATTTTTAGCTGTTTTTTTATTTTTGGTATTTAGAAATGGGCGTTTTCGGTATTTTTTGTGTATAGTAACTATTAGATGGTATGGTCACCTTTGTCATCAAACTTTTTAATAAAGCCGCTTATAAAAATAACGTTTGAAATGGCATACCGTTAACAGCAAATTGTATCAAAATATGACAACAACAATGACAGCCCAATGACATTGTTAATCATTTCTTTCCTATTTGTAAGTGGAATTATATATGGCTACGTTAGACAGGTGCCCCGATACGATGCGACTTCCTATATACATGTATTAGTATTTGAATAACAAGAAAATAAGTACGTAATGTCTATATGTAGATTTGTGAGTGCCGATTGTGTGCACTGGACATGCCCTCATTCGCATATTCACATTTAAATTCAATGGATTACGTTATTTTAAGTTTATACAGTCTTAGTGGAAGGTACTAAGTATCTTTTCATATAAAAGGCATGACCACGAAAAATGTATTTTAGTTGTCAAGCAATTGCCTTGACTGGAAAACTTTCTTTACACAAAAATGGATTCCAAAATTACTGAATTTTATAAAAATAAGACAGTTTTCCTAACCGGGGGCAGTGGATTTCTGGGAAGAAGTATGTGAACGTATATTCTACAAAGAATTTTGCCGATCCCGGCACAGAAAAAACTATGTATTTTTGTTTTTCAATGTTACATGTGAAAGTTTCTGTAAATTTATAACTCGACGTGTTTGATATTGCCTTGTATTTCAGTGATCATTGAAAAACTGTTGCGAGCAACAGAAGTGAAACGTATATATATCCTAATAAGGTCCAAACGTGGACAGGAAATCAAGAGCCGCATGTCCGACTTTAGCAGCAATTATGTAAGTTGACGGCGATCGGAGGGAATATCCCTTAAGCATAACTCAAAACTCCTTCAAAAGCTGTTTAGGGAAGTGCTTAAATCAAATGCCAATTACTTGGAGAGGGTATCACCCATAGCCGGTGACTGTGAACTGCCCGATTTGGGACTAAGCGTGGCAGACAGGAAATTGCTCGCCGAGGAGGTGCAAGTGGTGATACATGGCGCAGCCACGGTTAACTTTGTGGAGCTACTCAGCATCGCATTGAGCATCAACACACGCGCCACTCGCCTAATTGTGCAGCTGGCCAAGGAGATGCGCCGACTGGAGGCAGTGGTCCATGTGTCCACGGCGTTTTCAAATTGCTTGGCTGATCACATCAAGGAGTCCTTCTATCCAGAGCTATTGACCTGCACGGCTGACGAGGTTTTGGCGCTGAAGGATCAGCTGAGCAACAAGCTGATAGACACATTGACACCGGCGCTGCTTGGCAACTTTCCCAATACGTACACCTTCACAAAGGCGCTGGCGGAACAGGTGGTGCAAAGGGAGGGACGCGGTCTACCGATATGCGTATTTCGACCAGGCATGAGTACGAGATGGTGTAGATAAAAGTTTCTTTTTAATACAATATTTGTTTCTTCCGGCTTAAGTTCTGCCCAGCATTAGGGAGCCTTCCAAGGGATGGATTGATAATCTCTATGGTCCCATTTCAATAGTATATGGCGCTGGACTTGGCGTTGTACGCGTCATGGTATTAAATGGCAAAGCCCGGAGCAATATTGTGCCGGTTGACTTTTGTGCGAATTTAATTCTGGCTTCCGCCTGGCAAACATCTGTGGAAACTGCGAAGCGCCAGTTGCCTGCAGCAGATCCACCTATTTACAACTATGTTCCGACCGATAAGAATCCACTAATGTGGAAGACATTCACAGACACAATAGAAAAGCAAAGATACGTTTGTCCATTAAATCAAATGTTATGGTTTCCGTTCCTTATTTGTACGCCTAGCATTTGGGTCTTCAAGATCTTGTCAGCATTTTATCACCATCTGCCTGCGTTCTTCATCGATATAGCATTACGCCTCAAGGGTCAGAAGCCACGTATGAAATCAATCTACAGAAAAGTACACGATGGCATCAACAGATTAATCCCATTCGTTATCAATAGCTGGAGCTTTGAGATGACCAATTCTAGTCGTCTATTAGAGTGCATGTCTCCACAGGATCGAAAAATCTACGCTTTTGACATGAATACTATTGATTGGATAGATTATTTGACCTCTGCCACGGCTGGAATCCGTGTCTTTCTGTTAAAGGAAAACTTAACTGAGGAATCCTTACTAACCGCACGGAAACTTTGTAAACGGTAGGTTGAGAAAGTACAAACAGAGACTACGATTTCTAACCATTGTTATCTTTTGCAGGCTCTCAATGCTCAATGTACTCGCACATGTTATTGCCTTCAGCATTCCTGCTGCCATTATTTGGTGGGTACTAAGCTTAACCTACTTATAGTTGAATAATTTCCCTTACGATAGAAGCTTAATTGTTGCATATGACTTTTTTTTGTGTTAAATAAATTCATGGTTTTGCAATGGAAATACATTTTAATCAAATTCTATTGCGAATTTATTCCAAAGTACGAGACGAGCAATTAAACCCAGGTGTTGCCATAATTGTTAAGTGAATTATTTATAAAAAAAAAAGAAAAGAATAAAAGCATATATGTATTTTAACTGTAGATCTTGTTATTTACATTGTTTTCAGCAGCTAGTTGGTTTAGTTTGCATGTGCTATATATATTATATATTGCCTTTTGTCGTTATATGATTTACATTTAAATCAGGCAACTATCGCATTGGTATTAACCTATCGATATTGCTCTTGTTAACAGCTCACAATGAGCACAACAGTGAAATAACAGCATTCGTTGCAGACATGTTTCGTATCTGTTATGGGTGCGCTCTCTTCAAAACCTGTTCTCGGCTTAGTTGCAATAAAACGTTGAAGCGTGGTGTACGTCAGTGTCTCGGTATTGTTTGGATGTATTGACTGCTGTGGTGGCTTCAGTGGGACTCTGGTACTGCTAAAAATCGTGCATTGCTGCTGCGCTTAGTATAGATTTTTTGCTACTGCTCCAAATATATGTATATTGTACGCAAGCAATACAAAATAAGTGGAGTAAGCGCAAATATTAAAGAACTAGCTCGTTCGCTATTAATTGCCAATATACTGTAATACGAGAGAGCAAAAAAGTCGGGTCATTTACAAATACCAAAAGTGTTACGCGGCAGGGCAGGCAACAATTGCACGGAGGCGCGTTGCATAATTTAGTTAGTGCCCACTGCAGAGGCGTGGCTTGGCTTGGTTTGGCTCTTTCTAAGAACTTCTCCTTGAGCTGTTGGAACGAGAGACGCGAATGCCAGCAGAAAGGGCAAAACAAAAATAACAAACAATATATAATAAGCGCAGCTTAGCTTTTTGTCTCTTGTTTATGTGGTTTCCTTCTTGGGCGGCTGTTATGCTTTTCATGTGACATAACGGTTTTTGTGTGTGTGTGGCTGTATATGTGAGCCATTTTTAAAGCCCAGCTAGCGCTTGTTTTTTAATAGCTGACGCTAACACAGATTTGACTCTTCGCAGCAGAGCTTCTCATTTAAGTTCGTGTCTGTGTGTTTGTGTGTGTTAGGGGGCCATTGATTATATATGAATTTATTTGTGTTCCTTGACCTTAAATTGCAGATAGTAATCGCATAAAGGCGCGTTTGCAAATACAGTAACAAATACTGCCAATCCTCAAAAGTCGCTGTCGAAGCCGCCGCCGTCGTCGTCGTCGTCGCTGTTGCGTCGTTACAGCAAAAACAAGTGCGCGAGTGTTGTAAAATGTTTGTTAGCTGTGGAACGAGCGCATTAGCGGCGCTGCTGCTGCTCTGCTACTGCACAATGCATGGAACTGCCGCTGATTTGGTGGACAAATTGCGGGACGATTCCGAACTTTCGCAGGTGAGTCTTAAAACGTACAAGAAACAAAGTAAATATTCTGCCCAAAATAGAAAACACATGTATTTAGGTGCTTAGCCAGCTGTTTCTTAGCCGTAATTAAAGTTGTTTACACACACACACACACACACTTGTACACTTACTCATGCATAGCTGTTAGCCAGCCAACACACATGCGTACATATTTTGATCAAGCCTGTCGGCAAGTGTCCTTGAAACGAAAATCCTTGTGCAGAAAGTTGACAAACGGAAAGAGAAGCAAGTGCAAGAGCGCGAGAGAGAGAGAGAGAGAGAGGGAGAGGGAGAGATACACCCGCACAGGTATTCGTCTGTTTCAGCAGCTGCCTGCTTCCTCTTGCATGTCCTTGACCTTTAACATTTGCACTTGTTGTTGCTGTTGAAAAATCGATGATGGCCAAAACCCCTTTTTGCCGCAGCACGGTCCAAAGTCCAAATGCGGCCACATTCGCTCTGCATGCTGAGCCCATTATATAAAACCAACTAAGATATAGAAAAAAAAAATGAAAAATAAATTATGCAAAAGCAGCAACACACCTGAGTACAAAGCCGGCCGTTGCCGTTGCCGTCGGCCGAGCATAACAGTTTTCTACCTACATGTTTATGTTTGCCTTTTTGCACCTTCAAACAACGACACACACACACACACACACATACATACAGGCATGCAGGCATATGGGCAACACATAAAAGTGTAAAAAGTCAGAAGCCATTAAAGGTTGCCAGCCTAAAACAACAACAACTGTCCGTCTGTCCGTCGTTCTACTCTGTTAAGCATTTAATGCCCAAAAATAGTTGTTAGCCAGCGAGCATTTTGAAAAACCCAGAAGAAAACAATTTCACAATTGAAAAGAAAGCGTGCGAGCAGCTAACTGCGAACTGCCTCACCTGTAATTGTCGCCACAATGAAAAGATATATGTATGTATATGCAGTACCTTTGCCGTTACCTGTAGTGTTACTTTCTGTATATACTGTACATACTATGCGTATGTACGCGGCCTAAACTAGTGCAGATTGTGGCAACAGCAACAGCAAAGCTACAGCTGCAGCCAAACAGAGCGTGCTCATGAGGGGCATCAACGTGTTGCAAGTAGGATTCTGTGCATCCACAATAGACGAACCAAAGTCTTTTCTCCTATCTAAGAAATCCTCTCTCAAGACTTTTGATATCAAGTAAACGATTCACTATACCGAATGCGTACTGTATTTAAAAAACCAAAAAAAAAAAAAAACTTGCATGCGCTATTCCGAATATGTTCATTATGTGAAAAACTCATTACAGTCTGATGGCTCAGATAGATGAATTGGCATACCCCATGTATAGGGTATGTAGTTGGGGGCATATTTTGTATATAAGTTTTAAATAGCAAAAAAACGCAATTGGAATCATAGACAATATCTGCAGATGTAAAAGTGCTAGCCTTTGAAAAGCACCGGAGCTTCTTTGGGCTATTCATTTTACTCGAAATTGAAATTTTGTGGCTCATAATTAACAATATTCTATCTGAAGCGTGGCGTTCCCTTCTTTTAGTCTAGTTTACTGCACTTAATTGTACGCACATATTTTAGATAATTGTGCAATCATTAATCTTGAATGTAATATTTCCTTTGGAAATCGCTTTCAATAGTATTGCGAAATGTTAACACTCAGATAGATCGAATTTCTTGAACAAGTATTCTTTTTGAATCCACATAGACCTATTATAATAACTACAAATTATGTTATATTCCTCGAGTGCATTTTCCAGCGAAACCCATTAGCCTAAGGATGAGCTTTGTATTGGGATTGTGTGTGTGGAAGAGGGCATCTGTGGATCGAATCCCCATCCACACACGCAGCCAATGTGCGGTCGTTGTACGGCTGACCTCCTGCGCTGACCCTAAACTTCCTGTCGGCAGTGCTGCTTGTGACGTTGCGACGTCATCTTCGCTGTGCATTGCATTTATATTTATCATTTTAATTTCAATTTTAATTTTTAACCTTTGACTGAGGACAGAGCCATCGGCTCAGGCCTGGCTGGGGCACGCTTGCGGCGTGTGTGTGGGCGGCGTTCACTCAATAGCTCTGAACGACCTAGGCACACACACGCACACACACACAGACACACACTTGTACATACATCAACTGGACCATCAACGCGAGCATCGCATTCAATTAAATTTAATTTAAGATTACAATACTTATACAATCCATGCCGCGACGCGTGATATGTAGCGGCTGGCAGCGTTATGTGAGCCTCGTACTCTACGAATAACAAAAATACGTAAAACTATTGCAAAGCGTTGTTGAACGTGAATGAGCGGCTGACCTTAATGGACGCCTATGGCAACGCGCATACATTTGTACAATTACTTAAAGATCGGGCAAGATGCATTAGAGATCCATTGTGAACGTTAAACTGGCATGCGATGCGGCCTCCGATCGTAGCTGGGCTCCCCTCGTCAGTCTATGCCAGTCTGCCCGATGTTTCAACACCAATTAAGACACAACTCGAGGGGGTTGCTGCAATTATACCAAAAACTTTGCCATGCGCATACAATGCACCATATACATATATATGTATGCATAATTTGTACCAATTACATTGGAGAACTCTCACACCCGCAATGCTGCAGCTAATCAATGATGGGATCAAGTGCTGCGCAGGAAGCTGGCCAGGCTGCGTGTCTGATCGCTATCCCTATCCAAGTGTAGCAATTACTCCATTAGCTGCCGAAATGTACTCCCTCATGTGACACGCCCCATTGAATGATAACGTACTCAAAGATACACACACACACACACCCAAACACACATGCATACAGCCCTCGTACTCGTAGCTTGTTTTGTTCCCTGTCTAGTACAAATTAAATAAATTTGGCTAAAAAGCACAAAATATGTGAGTTGCAAACAAAATTTGAACTGCCAGCGGTTCTCTCTCTCTCTCTCTCTCTCTCTCTCTCTCTCTCTCTTTTTCAGAGCACTGCCAAATCCTTCAGGCGCCTTTTGCCAGTTAGGGTAAGCTGTAACAACAACAACAACAACAACAACAAGAAATGTTATCTTAAAAACTGTTAATGAAAAACCGTTACATGTTTTTTGACTTAATTTCGTTAATAAATTTCAAACAAGGGTTGTGTTCTGAGCGGGCGTCATCCCACCCCCCCGTTAGGGTTGGCAATGACCAACGCTGCGGCTGCATTAGCCGAATTTGTTTGCACCGCCGTCTGGCACTCTGAGTCATGATGCCCTTGACTCTAGCCGGGACAGGCACAGGGTGCACACCAATATCAGACTCTGCCTCTGTCCCGGACAGGGTTCAATGGCACTGCGCGCTGCGCATGAAAATCAAATGCATTTTGAAACAGCAAAGTTCTGGCCGAGGGGTGTTTCCTTTCATGTACATAAATGTGCGCCCTAGCTCCATTTAAGAAAAGTTTGCATTGTGTGTGCCACACTCTTCGCATTGTTTGTCAATGGGAGTTGGTAATGAATTACAGTTGACAGTTTGCACTTATGCAAAGCAAGCACCACACACTCCCAGGGGAGCAATGACTATGCGATGACAGCTCATCTGGCAGGATTGTATCTATGAAACCCATTAAGATTGATCTGCCTACCATTTGGTAATTCAAATTTATGTAAATATATAATTGCAACTGAATTGCCTCATTGCTCACAGCAGAGTCTGTAATCAGAGATATTATCAGAATCTTTTTAACAGTCATGGCGTTCTTTTAGCAGGTTTAGTAAGTTATGTTAACATGTGTATGCAAAGTCTTTATGTTATTAACAGTTGTTTTTTTTTTTTTAATATTTATTATTTTTACTATTATTAAAGGATATCATGATAAACAACTCATCTTTTTCCTCTCCTCTCGATTAGTTTAAAAAACGTTAGCTTTCGGAAAATAGAATAGATTTTTTAAATATATTAAACGACTTAAGCTCATTTAATGACAAGTTTAAAACAAACTTTCCTGTTTTCGAATAGCACAACTTTTCCCCGCGATTAGCCTTAAGCTCGAACCGTAAAACCGTGCAAAGTGCAAAGGAATGAGACCTTGTCCCTGGGTACCCAGAGTCGCAACTGGCCACAGTTCACTTAACCAATAAGCACACTCTCTGGCACCAATCCACCGGCAAGCAGTAAGATAAACGAAAGCATTTAGAAAGTGAAATGGAAACCAACCAACAAAATAGCGACGATAACGTTGCAGGACGATAACGACAGCGACAACTGGCGTCTCCAATTACTAAAAAGTCCTTTGATGGCGTTGGCCAAACTAAGATGCGTGCAGTGGGAAGAGGGCCAGGCAGCCCTTAAAATAAAATTGACGTGACTCACCAGGACGAGAAACAACAAAAATAGGTACAACGTGAGAAACGAAAAAAGGTGCGGGAGAATGCACACACACACACACACACACACACACACACACACACAGACACATTCATGCACAAGCACCTAAAGAGAGACGGTCAATTTGAAAAAAAGTGAGCTACGTATGTGGCACCACTCATAAAGCTGGCTGAGAATGTGCAGCGGGGCGTGTCGACGGGTATGGTGGTGGTGGTGATGGTGGTGCCACATTGGGAAGCCGCAAAGTGTGCGGTCGCATGTGCCGCCAGGCAGGTGGTAGCTAGCCCAAAGGGTCAGCGTCTGTTATGTAGGGTAGCTGCGCTTGGAAAATGCAATTCCATGTGCCACTGCCAGTGTCCTGATAGGCATCACGCTCTCAGTAATGACACACACAATTTGAGTGCACGTATTCGGTTATTGAAATGGGCGCAAGGCAACAAACCCGCCCTATGGACTGCTCCTGACGCTGCTTACGTAATTGGTTCAATAAACCTTACTCTGGCCGAGCGGGTGCTGCTCTGTTTTACCAGTTGTTTGACGTTGCCATGGATTTGCAAGTCGAATTGGCCCACAGGTCGTTAGTTTGCCAAAAGGCAAGCGCTCCCCCTCGTTTAGCCCAACGCATGGTTTTGTTTGGTTCGATATTTTCATGCATGCAATACACTGTCCAACAAAGTTGTACAAGTATTCTAAAACATGTCCAATCGTTTGTGCTTACAGTTCTATAGCCTGTTGGAGCAGAATCCTGTTGCCAATTCGACGCTCTCGTTGCGCTCCTGCACGATCTTTGTGCCCACCAATGAAGCCTTCCAGCGCCACAAGGGACCCACACATGTCCTCTATCACATCAGTAAGTATTTGTGCACTCTGATTCATGCGAATTATTTAATTAAAATGCACTCTCTCCCACGCTTAGCCACCGCGGCGTTCAGCAAAGATCAACTGGAAAAGACCGTGTCATCGGACATGAACGGCAATCCTCCGCTGTACATCACAAAGAGCCGCAATGGTGACATCTATGTGAACAATGCGCGCATCATACCCTCACTCAGCGTCGAGCTGACCGACCGCGAAGGCAAGCGACAGGTCAGTGACGAATCTTTCAATTGAATATTGTATTTATGCAATGGATATTAGTAACTGTGCCATTATCTTTAATTTGTTGTGTAGGTCATGCACATTATCGACGAGGTGCTGGATCCACTCACAGCGCTGCCAACTGCCAAGACAGAAATAAACAATCTGGATGCATTACAATTTATACAAAAGGCTGATCAGCTGAACGTGGGCGATAACAAACTGCGCACCTATCGATCCCAGGTTACGCTAATGAAGAAGGAATCGCTCTATCAGGCGCCTGGAGCGCACACCTTCCTGTTGCCCGTAGATGAGGGCTTCAAGGTGCGTTTAGCTAAAATAGTTTTCATCCTTCGATCAAATGTTGATTTCCATATTTGTTTTGATTCGCCGCAGCTCTCGACCCGCAGCAGTTTGGTAGATGGCAAGGTCATCGATGGTCATGTTATACCAAACACTGTCATTTTCACTGCCGCCTCGCAACATGACGAACCCAAGACTTCCGCCGCCTTTGAGGATCAGCTCAAGGTCACAGTGAGCTTCTTCAAGCAAAAGGACGGCAAAAGTGAGATCTATAATTGCAGCGTTCAACATGCAATTACTTAAACTCCATTCTTCGCTCTCCCTTTGCAGTGTATGTCAAGTCCAATACAATCATTGGCGATGCCAAGCATCCTCAGGGTGTGGTCCTGGCCGAGATTGTCAAGGCCAATATACCTGTTAAAAACGGTGTGATCCATTTAATCCATCGTCCGCTCATGATCATCGATACGACTGTCACCCAATTCCTACAGGTAGGTGGGCGTAGCACCCAGTCTTAAATACAAAACAGAGATACGTACACCCACACATATAGTAATTAATAGACAGTGGCCTTGACTGGTGATAAGGCTTGGCATTTTGATTGGCTCGGCACGCAGCACCGGCTCGCTGGGCTTGCCAGCTGCCTCAGCAAATGCTTACACCCACACACACACATAGACATGCAAACATACAAAGAAAATACACACACACACACACCACAAAGCTTTGCATTTAGCTGAGCTTCGCTCGAAAGGAACAAGTGACGCGCGTCTACTTGAGGGTCCCAGATTTCCAGCGTTCTTCTATATGCAAAGTCAAAACAAAAGTATCAAATAGCACCATAAACTTGACATTGACAGTAGACACACATACACACGCATATATGCATACATGTCTGTATGTATGTATGCAGATCATAAAGCGCTTGATCTCAAAAACTCAATAGTTACACTTTGCCAAAAACGAAAACCCAAAGTCTGATTCTACATAGAACTGAATTTGCTTGGATCTTTTGTGAGATCTAGAGATTAGTGTAAGGTTTGCCGGCGCCATCGAGCACCCCAGATTTTGCACCTAATGTTAACTAGTTCGGTTTCATGTAAAATCAAAAGCAAAATTTTATTTTAAAATAATTTTTAAAATATAAATTTTATTTTAAAAAAATTTTGGGTGTAATGTAAGTATTGCCAAAATTCAATCAAAAACAAAACGAAAAAGCAATGTATTTAATGTAAATTTATCTTTTAAAATCAAATTTAAATAATTTTCTCTATCTTGCAACACCAACAAACAATCATGAGCTGCAATTTCCAAGGCTCTAATTGGCACAACTATCAAAACGATTTTCCATTCAAATGCTTCACTTTCAAACTGCAGCTCAATGCGCTCCCAAATCCGACTCTGTGGCAGTAGCAAGCAAATCGCTTAAATTAGATACACATAATTGGCCAACTGAAAGAAAAACCAAGAAAATTCTCGCAGCATTGCTTGCACTGACGCATTTCAAAAACTTCATTCACTATTCCTGCATATTTCTCGATCGAGTGCATTGATGAACCACGCCCAGTCCATGTAAAGTGTCGCAACTGACTTATGCTTTCCTCCATTCATAGCTTCACATCTCAGCTCTTAGCTCTCAGCTCGCCCGATCGTTCGCTCAGTCGGCATGCTTTGAACGTAATTTTAAGTGTTACTCTAGCTGTAGACGCATCTCGTCCATGGCTGATCGCAGACATACATCCGACCTACATAATGCATTATATACATTGTTGTGTGCATTGAAAATCAGCTCAAAGTCGGCTCATCTTACTGTTTACATTTTCAACATTTCTGACTGTTTGTTTAGCATTTTGTTGTAATTCGCACATTTGCCATTATCGGTTTACTGACCGTTTGATCTATATTCTGTTTCTCGTACATGCAAATATCGCTCACAAAATGAAACTTGATTCGATATAAACTGAAAACCCCCCAATTGACAAACAATACGAAAAATACAGTCGTTCAAGGTAAACAATTATTATTGAAGTTAGTTACTTAGTGTATCTGTACAGTAAACATTGCGTGCCTTTGTTTGTATATACAAATGTTTAGTCTTACGTTTACTTAGTATTTCGGTTCTCATTTGCTGTCGAATTTATTACATTTATTTGTATGCCTGCACGTGTCCTAGGCATGTTCTACAGACTTGTTTAAACTACTTTTCAAAACACCAGTTCATTTTACTTTGATAGTATATTTATTATAAAAGAGCAAAACAGACTTCATTTATTATTATTGATGTAGCTTCAATTGTCTCGATCACTGACAGCTTTCGATTGGATCTTAAAAGCCGCTGGTGCAA